>OX392420.1:6055000-6749354 GCA_947623395.1 Synanthedon tipuliformis | reverse complement strand
TACTGATACGGATCTTCTTCTCTCTCAAATATCCGCGGATACGGATATCCGGCACATTACTAGTTTTAAACAACCATCACAAAATCTCCAGCTTTAAATACGCTCACAAACGATTTTTTTAGTATTGATATTGTCACTCATAAGACGAAAATTATGATATTGTATAAATAAATCCATTGGATTTGAAGTATGAAGTATTGAAATATTGAAGTAGGTAACCATTTTATTTTGTGGATTTTATTCTAATTTCTCAAATTTAATGTTCATTTGTCTGTCGTTTTGTTTAAATGCCAAATGTATTTTGTAGTACTTGCGTTCCTTAATTCGACCCCTTTTAATAGTAAAATATAAAAGTACATTATGTCGTTAAGGTTCAAATTTGTTTGTATAATATAATATGAATAGTACGATATTGGGGTAGTCCTTCACTCATCTGTCTTTCAGATTAAAAGTTTATTTTATCTTTGCTTATACCACCAGTCAAAATGAACACAGGTTTATAGGAGAAAAAATAATATAGAAATCTTGTATGAAAAGTGTAGTTCGTGTTGAGGAACGAAACGATAGCGCGTTATAATCTGCCAGCATAGCGACATCTGTCGTCGAAAGTTAAACTTTGTTTGTGAAACTTGGTTTTCACTTGTGACGTGCAGTGATGCGACTGACGTGTTTTTTTTTCTCATATACAACGATTTGAGAAAATATACTTTTCGTCTGATAACAGATGAGCGACCTCTCTTCGAATATTAGAGAAATATGCTAAAGGCTTTTGACGTCACGCAGTACTGTGCATAAGATTAATTGATCTATTTTTAATATTCTGTCACGTCAGTAAATAATATTCTTATCTCTAAAAGTTTTCTCCATTATATTAAAAGTGTTTTTCTGAATACATTTTGAAGTTTTACGCCAAATTTTTTATACATACATACCTACATATTTATATTAGTCGATCGGGTGTAAGTAATAGGCGATATTGTTGACATTATTGTAGTATTATTATTAAATAGAGCTATGTAATATTCCTGTTTAAAAGTTTTATACTTACTTCTTATAATCGCACGGCAACGATTTACAATGTTATAAATATTATAAATTATGTAAAAATTCTAGAGAATATGGTTCTTAAAATTATTGAGAAATAATTTAATATAAATGCTGTTGTATGTGGTTTTTAGTATATATATATATATATACTTAAACCTAAAAGTTAAAATAATCTGCTGCCAAATGAAAACATAATCAAATTTTATTATCACATTCAAATTTTTAGCAATCAATAAATGTTTTGTAACTTTAAAAATCGATTTTATATAATATGTAGAAAATGGAATAAAGGTGTCTAGGTAGAAGCAGAGGACATGACATGGCTTGCCCTAAGTGGGTTGAAATTTTTAAAATTAAGCCCGTCACACGCGTAGCTATAATATATATGTCGTCGGCACATCGTAGAATTGGGCATATCATGATATTCCTGGGCACGATCATATTTCTGTTAAAACTGAGAGGGTCGCCTCACTCCGCTCCGCTTCGCTCGGCACCCCAAATTTATTTCCATGTAAACCTAACAAGCTCCTCCTCGCTTTGCTTCGCTCCGCTCCGCTCCTCGTCGCACCTATTTTTGACTTTAGCTGAAAGATTTTTGATTTCATACCTTACGATCTGCCCAATTCTACGATCTGCCTACGACATATACACACACCGGCACAATTAGCGGAACATAGAAAAAAAGTATTAACTAACGTAATATTTCATAAAAGAACTAGCCTTTTAAGTTACTTTTCTATCTCGATCTCTCATTTAAAAATGGAACATTAGGCGGCAGTCATTTTTTTCATTGATATATTTTTATTTCCCGGTAATATTGATTTTTAGTCGTACATACATACAACATAAATTGTAATTTTTATTAAAAAATGTTTTATTCTTCTTGTCAATCTTAGGGCATCTCAATCAAAAATCTATATTATTTTATATATTTTTTTCAAATACACTATTATTTTATACTCAGCCATTTTTTTTCCCAGTGCCGGTGTATATATTAATATAAATAAATTATAGCAAGGCATATCCGCGATATATTATGTGTTTTTACATTTCAGTACAAGTATAATATGTTGAATTCGCTGCTTCAATTGTAGTGAGGGATGTTCCTTTTTGATATGCAACGATAAGAGGCTCTAATTCGAATGTAGGATAGTCGAGAGACATTGAGATTGTTAAAAAAAACATTTGTGTTGACCAGAAGATCTCGCTACTCATATTTATATAGATAGAGATGTGACGCTAATTAATTGTAAGTTTATGATATTGGACTTGGAATTGTTTTACATGTGTAAATTATCTTCGTATAAGCACAGCATACTTATTTCGTAGTATAGTATAGAGTCTATACTATAGACCGACGGAGACGTCTAAACAGGGCAATAGTGCGGGGCGTGAGGGGTGAGGCGCGAGTGGGACGTGCCCAAGCTGCATACTTCGTCGTTCTTAGCAGCTTGGGATAAATATTCTAGGGCTATCGCGTCTTTCAGATTTAAATTTATTATATAAATTCAAATGGTGCATACGGCATGTGCTGTAAGTGCGTGCAAATCTTTATCTCGCATAAATAAAGAACTATAAGCTTTCATCAATTTCCGCACGATGAAGAAAGTTACTTAAGCACATTTTATATTACTTAATTTGTGTCAACCCTTCCGTAATTTTTAAATACCTACACAGAAGCGGGATCGCCCAACATCAAAGGCGTCGGCCTACTGTAGGAAATAAGTATGCTGTGGTATAAGTAAGTGTGTTTAAAACCGATTCATGGTGAATTTAATTGTCCTGAAGATATCTTCGTCATCTATTGATAAGTTGAGAACTAAATAAATTTGAAAAAAATATCTCACAAAAGCTCGCTACAGAGATAAAAAGCTAACCAGAAAAAAATCCAAAAGTCTTCGCGAATTTTTTCATTTTAAATCTAAGTAGAAATATAAAGATACCTCTGCAAATTTTCTCACACTTTTTATCTGCATTTTTAACCTTTTTTTATATTACTTATAATATTTTATATCCAATGGTTCTACTATGTAACTAAACTACATCTGAAATACTAAATTTTATACAAGAGCATAGACAACATTATGCGTCTTTTTTTTTTTCTCAATAAAAAGAAAACCTATGCTTTTGTTGACGTAGGTACTGGACTAACAGAAATGTACAAAAACCTTTTAGATTGTTATTCCTTCAGTAAACCAAAGATTGTCTTATGAAAATTGTGATGATTTATATCTTACATTTCGAAATCATTTCGCTTGCTCTAAAGCTTTTTCTTAATATTTTACTAAAACATTACATTGTACAGCTCAGCTGGTTTTCAGTGTAATTTGGACTCGTGAAACTTGAATTTAAGTTCATAATTTTATGCTATAGGTGCTCGGTTTAAACGTTTTATCATATTAATAATACACATTCCGGTTTATTAAATTTTTTATTTATATAGGGTACATTCCTAGAGGTGACGCATTTATTAAGTGGGGGTCTTCGTGAATTTCAATAGGACTTAATAATAATTATTATAATCTGTCGATTAAATGTGTTTACATGCCGTTTTTTAGGAAATGCCGTTAAATACGAAAAAAATATTTTATAAAATACTGGCAATTCTGGCGGCAGTAACCACACCCTTACAAAAGATCTCCCTGAAATAGCTTGTCTGCCGACCTTAACATATAAAAAAACATAGCGAAGATCTTCATATTCGTTACTAGGTACTTTTGACGATGTTGCCAAGTAGCATTTTTGAAAGTCTTTGTTATTTTCCCATGTAAACATAATTAATCGACAGACTCTGTGTATATGTATATCTATCAGTTAAGTCAGAGTTTTATGGAATATAGTGAACTGTTTTATGATTTTGAAGTATGTTCGTGATCGTCCTGGTAATATTTCATAGTTTTCCTATGTTGACCTACCTGAAGTAGGCTACCATGCGGTTAGAATAAAAATTTGAGCAAAAAAAATTTAGTTTTTTTTAATGTATGCATTTAACGCGTTTAATGTCTGTTGCTCAAACGGCAAACATGATAATTATGACGAATCTAGACTGGCTCAAAGATAAATTTATCAAAACGTATTAGAAGAACGATTGGGGTGAAACATAGACCCCCATATTCTGAGTCACAGATAACTCAAATCTGAAGAATCTCAATAGGTTTTCATGTGATGTCCTAAATTATATTTTTATATGTTTTTTTTTTAATATTTTTTACGTATAAATTTGTTAGCATAGACGTATAGAAAGTGTATTAATTGAAGACAGATTTAACGTCAGAACATAGAGTAGGGAGTAATCACATTTATTATTCAGCTTAAATCGGCTTTTGTCCATAGAAAGCTTTGGAAAGTTGAACGGACGCGTACGCATCTTCATACAAAATTGGTATTTTTCTATGGACAAAAGATGAATGAATATGTTACTCGCATTCTCTTGTACGTTTATAACGAGTTAACTAACGGATTTTCTATACGTCTATGTATGTTGGTTTAACTTGCCAATAATTTAATTTTAATAAGTTTTATTTTTTCTATTGTAATATAGGTAATTCGAACTTGCCAGAATGTATGCTGGTTTTTTTTATATTATTGCAATTTTAATTGCCATGTGTTTTTAATCTAGATAATACAACAATACAATACAATGCAATCGACTTTGACAAAATCCTACAATGAAATGTTATAATTGTGATGTTAATGCTTGTTGTTATTATGTACTATTATTGTAATGTGTAAATGTAACAAATATACACTCGTATTATTATTATTATTATTGTTGCGTTTGATTTAAATGTCAAGGTTCTCTACGGGCGCTACCTCACCGGGACTATGCCATACATTTCAATATTAATTGTTGGCCACGTGGCCATGCCAACCGGGACGTGGCGTCCTGGTTAGGAGTATTAGGACTTTTTAGTTTCAGTAGTTCAACCCTAACAGGAAGTGCACCGTGAAATAACAGGTGTGCTGTTAGTAAGTGAGTAAGGGATGCCAGAGCCCATTGACCTATTCCTTACCTCCTCCTTAATCCTACTGTGGTCGTCAGCGCACTTGTAGCACCCGTGGTGTAGATTGTGTTTATAGACACGTTGACAGTCCACTTGATGGTATGTGGTATGTGGTAAGGGCGCCTTCACATTAGGTCGCAAGCAGTGCGGCTTCCATACCGGCGATCGCCACGCAGTTGCCGCGCTGCTCTATTTAGTATGGAAGTCGCGGTGCTTGCGACCTAATTTGAAGGTGCCCTTATATATAAGGGGGTGGTTACCGCTGCCAGACGGGCCGCCAAATAATTGCGAAACGCAGTGTGCTCTGGCCACTCAAATTATTTAACCCTTTAGCCGGCAGAGTCATCCGACAATTATTTTCGTGTCCATTTCGCCAGAGCCGGATATATACGACAAATTTCTCTACTTGTATAATGTTTATTTTTAAATCATTGAGTTGCTTCCTCTTAAGAAAATTTATGTCGGGCGCTAGGGGACCTACAAAACCAAGCATTTTAAGGGTTAAATTACCATACTGCCATTACTTACTTATTATTTTATAGTCCAAATATAAAAAAAAAACAAAGTAAATAGTCAAAAAGAACTTTATTTAGAAACACACCATACTTAAGAATATTTTATTAATTATGAATAATTAGAAATTTTTCATTGAAAGTTTTAAAAAGAAATGTTTATATGAGTAAATTTATAAGGCTCAACATTAATTAATTGCAGTAAAGCCATATTATATGAAGGCAATACAAAATTAAAAACAAATAAAATGCCAATTGAAAATACAGTGATGAAATGGGTACATATTTAATTGAATTTGAAAAAAAAAAACAATAATTTAATTGTTCAATTAATGCATTATTTATGTGAAAAAAATATATTGAACAATAATTGGAATTGTTAATTATTACTTTTATTTAATTGTTAACATAATTTATTTAATAAAATTGACGATTCGACCATAGTTTAAAACTCAATGAAAATTTTATATACCTACTTATAAGTGGATAAAAAGAAAGAAGAAAAATGCGCAGAGTTACAAATAGTCAGTCAGTTTTTAACTTAATTAGTGTATACAAACTCCTACTTGACTAACTTAAATATTATGTTCATACATATCAAATTAAATTTGACCGGCAAACTCTTAATTTGAAAATCGAACATAAATCCATAGTATAAAGACTTCTCCTCATAGCTATTTCTTTTGTGTAATAGTCATGCGATGGTCTTTATTATCTCATATGTAACTCTATAGACGCAAAAGCCTCAAAAGTCCATTAAAACTATGCACGGGTCGTCACAAAATCACAGAAAATAATATTAAGTGTACATATATACACGAGATGAGTTATTATTGTACACGAAATTATCTATATAAATTTATAAAAATAGATAACTATTTCACTACTAGAGCGTTTTGATAGTTATAATATTGAGTTAAGTTGGCCGACTATAAACCGACTAATAATCTTAGATAGGTACATACATCTCTCTAATATAATTAATTAATCTTGGGATTTATCTGTAGGTACTAGTTGGCGTGTGTAGCCAGTGATGTGTATATGCGGTAAAAATTAAAAGATCCTTTATTAAAAATTTTGTAAGTACCTATTATTAATTTAATTGCGATTTTTAATGACACTTCTATGAATATTTGATTTTGAAAATATGTATGACAATTAAATTATGTGAGAAAATTGTTCTTAATTAAGTATACCTACCTAATTATGCAATCTCCAATTAAGATAAATATCTCAGTAGTCTCTGTAACTTAGTCGGCGAACTTAAAAATGGATATTTAGTTTGCGCTCTTAAAACTTATTATATAAAATATAATTTTATTTATAATACTAATATATGAAAGGAAAAAAAAATACTTAATGAGTACTTATAAATATAAAATACCAACTTGAAGAGCCAACTAAAGCTGTCGTTTTGCATAGCAGGAAAGCGTTGGCCTTAATTTGGGCGAAAGTTGGACCAAATGTTGGTCTGCCCAAATGGTGAAAAGTTACTTTGTGGCGTAGTTTGCGTTGGGCTTGGCTGACCCACCGAAGCTGCGTTCGATGAAGCACCGCTCAACAACATCGACACCGAAGGAGGCACGCGACGTTGCGCCGTTGTCGACGAAGCACTAGTGCGTTCCGTGCCTAAAAAAAATATGAAAAATTTTTCACTGGTGTGTTCCATGTCTAAAACTCGTGCGTTCCATGCCTAAAAATAATACAAGAAATTTTTCACCAGTGCGTTTCACGCCTAAAAATATCATAAGAAATTTTCACCAGCGCGTTCCACGCCGAAAAAAAAATAATAAGAAATTTTCACTAGTGCGTTCCATGCCTAAAAAAATCATAAGAAATTTTTCACTAGTGCGTTCCATCCATGCCTAAAAATCATAAGAAATTTTCACTATTGCGTTCTATGTCTAAAAGCAATCATAAGAAATTTTCACCAGTGCGTTCCATACCTACAACCTACAAGTTCGTTACAAGTGATGAACTTGGTCACAGTGGAATGAACTTCAGTCATTGTAAATAAAGCAACATGAACCATATAAATAAAGCACATAGGTTACCTGAAGTGCTGCCTTCAGGACAGTATTTGATAGTGTGAGCACGATCGCCTGTAGCGCCACACCTGGGACAGCGGAAGGCTCGCAGCACAGGGCATATCACACGCCCGCGGGAATCCTTCAGAATGTGCGAAGAATAGCACTCCTCGTTTTCTCCATTATTCCTGCAAAACGCGCACTCCTGCGAACAATATTCCGTGAGTGTATTAAGTTTCCAATACAGCCTTGTCTCAGACCTGTAAAAAATGAGTAGCTAGTACCTACTATAGTAAATTTCGAAATCTCAAAACACATTACCATTATAATGGTAATCAAAAACATAATTTCATTCACATTATGATGCAAGGTATGCAGGGTTTTGCTTGACGAGCGTTGTTTGAAGCGAGATTTGGCGGTTTGTGAAATTTGATAGTATTAAATTTTACATTGAGAAGGACTGGAGAAGCTTATATTTTTTGTAAAAATGCATCAGAAATACATAAAGTTAATTACAATCAACATTACACACACTACCGCGTGTTTGAAACACGCACACACGTTTGACACTACATAGGTAAGTATTATGTAAAACTTAGAAGAGATTAATATAGTATCTAAAAATTAAATAAATAACTTTCTAACAGAATTCGAACGACGCATGCGCCTGTCGACGCGAATTTTTGCGACTTCCATCATAAACTCATAGAGTACTTTAGGACGAATGGCGGTCAGCAGCCCGGCCTGGTCGCGGGTCAAAGCAGATATGTAATTGCTGGCCGATGATAAACCTGCAAAATAACAAAAATCATAAGTTTTCCTCTTTTTTTACAGACTTACAATCCACTTGATGGTAGGTGGCTACCGTTCGTCTATAACACAAGCAATGCCACAGGTTGTCATGTGTGCTATCGACCATAGTAGGATAATGGTCGCGGGTCAAAGCAGTTATGTAATTGCTGGCCGATGATAAATACATGTTTCTGGGTTTACAAGATTGCAAATAATTTATTTGCGATGACCTTAGGTAGCAAATACTAACAATCGCAGCTGGCTATTTTTTCTGTAAATTATATACATAAACCTTCCTCGTTATAGTTTAGTTAAAACAGTATCAAAATATTTCGTGACTTAGAAGAAATTAGTGGAAAAACAGACAGAGACAGAAACTTTATTTTATTATATTACTAGCTGACGCCCCCGACTTCGTCCGCGTGAAAAAAGTAGCCTATCCTGTGTCCCGTACGTCTTAATGTTTATCTACCAAATTTCATGAAAATTAGTTAATTCGTTTAAGAGTTATGGAGAAACATACATACATACAATACCTACCTACACTTACAGATTTATTACTAGCATTGATGTATTTTATTGATAAATTTGTAAACACCGATACATATACATATGTGATAAAACCATACGTACTTTTTATTAAAAAATCGAAAGTGTCCATCACCTCTCTGCTGTATTGAGTATTGGTAATCGAAGTAGCCATTTCCTGCCACAAGTTTGTATTGGAAGACGGCGGCTCCGAATTGTTCAAACCTAAAATATAATACATCCCATATAATATAAATATATATTGTATGTGATTAAATATAACTATTTTTTCAACATACTGTATATCAAAAATGCATTGGTGTATGTACTGTGAAGGACTAAGTTGGCATGCCAATGGTAGTAGGTATAGGCGAAACTAAAGACTAGTTTTACCTATACCTACTACTAAAGACTTTAGTTTTACCTATACCTACTACTAAAGACTTCAGTTTCACCTATACCTATTGGCATTTACTCACGCACCGAAACTTAAGGTGGAAACAGACGCTAAGTAAGTACTAAAAATAGGCATTGATTAGTGAAGAATTTACAAGAATTGGACTACGCAGTTGCTTTGAAAAAAATATACTTAAGTAAACATGTGAAAGACAAATTGTATAGTTTAGAATATTCATTAAAGTAATAGAAACTCCACAAAAAAATTAGAACACAAGAAGAATTCGAATTTTATTGAAAAAAAAAAAATTGGGGTGGACCACCCTAACATTTAGGGGTATGAAAAATAGATGTTGGCCGATTCTCAGACCTACCTGATAAGCACACAAAATTTTATCAAAATCGGTCCAGCCGTTTCGGAGGAGTTTGGCAACAAAAACCGCGAAACGAGAATCTTATATATTGAAAAATATTTCGAAAAGTGCTTATTCTGAATTCTGCACCGATTAATAAGTTAATGTTAGTTTAAAAAATTGTATTGTTAATTTAATTTTTTTTTGTATACTGTTCTAACGGTAAAAAAAAAACATTTCATATATAAGTACGTTGAAGGTAAAACGTCAATGTCATTTGCCCAGGTGAATCTCTTATCACTCACCTGTTAAATAATCTTGAAAGTTTGGATCGAAATAATTATTAGGATCAGATCTATTGAAGTTGAAGTATAAATTTTCGTTACTTGAACGAGCTGAAAATGAATATCATATTTAGTTTACAGGTATTCATATATAGACAATTTGAATTGTTTACAATTAAATATTTTAAAATAAAAAAAACTTACATGTCGGAGTATCAGGTAGAGTTTCCTGTTGCGGTACGACAATCAAATCATCATTTACAAACGGCCTCTTTACGACAGGATCCCCCATGGAGGTACTCTGCCAAAAGTATATTATATATTTATTTTCTACTAGCTGGTGCCCGCGACTTCGTCCGCGTTCTGGATGAAAGGTACCCTATGTTCTTTCTGGTGTCCCAGACAACGTGTATGCAAAATTTTATGGTGATCGGTTCAGTAGTTATTGCGTGAAAGCGTAACCAACAAACAAACAAACTCACATTCACATTTATAATATAAGTAAGGATAAGGATGTCTTCTGATATAGATTTTTATCTTGCATACGAATACATAGATCCTTGCGATATTGTTTCAAAAAAAAAATCGACAAGGGAATAAAGGGATATAGTCCCGGACCTAGCTTTAGTCCTGTGGAGATGTTGAAGTATTGAGAATTTTTTCAGGAAAATTTATTGCTACCTAAAAGTTGCTCTAGTTCGCTCAACGGACTAATAACCAAACTACTGCGGCTAGACGAAAATTTAGCAGGTCTTTCTTATAAAAAAAATAGTAAGCATTATTATTTTCCGAATTCCTGTCACTACTTTAGATATGACGAGTCATTCAGCGTATTTATCATTAATTACTTATTAAATTTATGACGTAATAACTGGAAAATGTACCAGGTGGCGGATATCCAACAAAGTCTAAATTACTTATTAAGACTTACTAAATCTTCTTGAAAAAAAATGTCCATACGCGAACTTTCCAACATGACTACAGTTTATTTATAAATAATTAAGATTATTATTAATTAAGTATATTTTCTTCATAAACTCATAATCATAGATAGTACCTATTATATCATTGAATGCACGGGAAAATATAACATAAGGACATATAAAAATAAAAAGTAAAACATATTATAAACAATATAAGAATGACATTAATTAAAACAGCAATTTAGAATAATACTAGAACCTAGAACAGTATTGCCTAATAAAAAGTCAAATAGGTACTTACAGCTGCTTCGACGTTCATTATGAGGTCACAACTAATAAAAAAAAATAGACCAAAACGTGTCAACCCAACAGAATCTGAAGTGCAAATAGGTTTGAAACGTAGTATAACAACTGAATTTATACTATTCTTACCATAACGCACACAAATATAAATTACCGAGAAAGATTGTTATGAATCTACCCCCTTATTTTTTTATATGTTTTTTTATAAAAATTTTTATTATATATTTTTTTATTTTACAGTCGGAAGACAGTCTGAAGATCCACTAAAATAGCTGGATACCGTCGCCTATAACACAAGCAACCCCCACAAAATATATATACGACTACAGTATTATTAAGGACCCTGCATCCCTTAAACACTCACAGAAACTTAAAAGCACACGTGCTATTATTTTACAGGGGTACCTCCTGTAAGAGGGTGGTTACTGCCGCCAGACAGGCTGTCCAGACGGATGCATTTTTTTGAAATAATAATATCTCATTATGGAAACTTTATTTCAATACCAGTGAGTATGAATATGCAGACAATAAATAAAAAAATATATTAATAAAGTTGGTAAAAGTTAACTAGAAGTTAACTAACAAAAAGACGGGGGGGTATCTTTAAATTTTAATTGTTTACAAAACGGTCGACACAGCCTTGTACAGACGCTGCGTGTCTGTGTGCAATTCTATGCACAGTTTCTCAAACTTCTTTTTGCGTGTATTTTTAATATTGAAGTTAAAATATATATGAGCTATGGACCACAGTTATTTATTCATTTAAATATGGCCTCCAACGAGGTAGGCATCAAACTATATCGCAATGTTCGAAATAATTAACACTTGGCGGATGCCGCCGCAATTATAGGAAGCACAACATGCACCAGTAAAAGCTCCAAGCAACATTCAATGGGGACGTTCAAGTATTACGTAAGCACTAATCTAATCTAATATAATCTAATCAACTAAGTGAGAATAAAAAATATATAATTGAAAATAATTGAAATATACATCTAGTGTCAAATTACATATTCATATTCAATATGTAAGCATTGTTATATTCGTAAGCAATATTCATCCTTACATTACATAATATACATAGTATAATTTGAAGTCGCTGTCCACGCAACCGATATTAACTCATATTTAACGCTGATAACGCATTATTAACGCAACGAGGAATTTTTTTATATAATTTTCAGAAAAATTCCTTGAGAAGCCAGGGGCTTACTGCTAGTAAAATATCGTTGGCCTAATTCATTAACCTGCTAAGTTCATTTTTGGACAATATCACTTTTTATACTTTTCGACATGTTTAGACGATTATCTACCGTTTGGTGAAGGAATAACGATGATTATCAAATTTCATAAATGAAAAACTTATTCTGGCTAATAGCAATTCTTCACAAAGAAAACCTGCTAAATCCTAAGTTTTGTACTGATAATGTCGTTTATTTCACATGCCTGATGCGACGCACAACATTTTGTCATGTCATTTTTTTTCCTCCTGAAAACTATGCAAAATGTGACTTAGCAGGTTAACGAGTTAGGCCGACTATATAAGCTCTTCTGGGGGCAGTAACTACTCCTTCAGGTGACCAACATTAATAACACATCGCATGCGATATTGTATATTGATGCGTGAATATGAAGCTGCATAATGTTATAGGTGACGGTATACTACCATCAAGTAGACTCTATCAGCGTGCTTGCGTTTATATAAAAAGAAACTCGTTAACGATTCCATGTTTGAGAACCAATGTCTAAATATAAAAAGTTACGTAGGTAAATACATATTGTAAGATTTTAAATGACACAATTTAAATTAAATGAGGAACTTTTTGATTTTAAATATTTTTAATACATCATCACATTCTCTTTAAAATCCTTACTTATATTATTATTAATATTATAAATGCGAAAGTAACTATGTCTGTCTGTCTGTCTGTCTCGCTTTCACGTAAAAACAACTGAACCGATAATGATGAAATTTTGCATACACGTTGTCAGGGATACAATTTGAAAGGACATAGAAAAAAAAGTATGTATGTATGTTCCTCCAAAACTCTTAAGCGAATTAACTGATTTTCATGAAACTTGGTACATAAACATTTAGACGTACGGGACACAGGATAGGCTACTTTTTTCACGCAGACGAAGTTGGGGGCGTCAGCTAGTACTAAATGCCTTATAGCGAGTTAAAATTTTTAATACTTGTAAAAATAAAAATAATATATTATGCAATTGGTTTTTAATAAAAGCATGTAGCAGACAAGCAGGTAATGATTATTAGGAAAACTTTCAAGCATCGAAAAAAATCAGATATTACATAATTTATATGGTTAAAAAATAAAGGTTTACAGACATTGTTACCTTATTGTGTAGAATTTATGTGTTAGATAGTAAATAAATAAATATGAATTCTATTTTATTTTAAAGATATATATAAACTAAAAAGTACTACAATAAAGATTTTAATGAATAAATACAACCGTTTAATTAAATATATTTATTTAGCATCAAAACATCTAAAATTTCATTTAGTAAAAATAACCAAAGTTATAAATGTTTGCAGCGATATTCTGTGTATCCTTCATTTAAGTGATTTTTATGGTAACTACAACGTTGACCCGAATGGCATTCGCAGCTGAAACAAAGATTTATTTCAAAATAATTCGAGTGGTTAATTAAGAGGATTGTCAAGCTGTAAATTTTCATACAAAAAGCGATAACGCTTTCCCCCCAGTAAACATAGTCCAATTTTTATAATTTTTGGAAATGTTGTGGAGATAATGAAAAACTAGGTCCGTACGTTTTTATTTTTAAGAAATATTTCTTACGATAGAAGTTATTAGCATCTAAAAATCTATATTTTTTACTTAAAAACTTCCTCTAGCGTTTTTATTTTTTTTAATTAAATTAAACTGAATTACTAAAAAATAAAAACGTACAGACTTAGATTAAGGTGTACCGAATCCAATGATATCCAAATTGTCTTATTTTGTAAAAGTTTAGGGGGGTAAAAACGTTATCGCCCGAAAGCATATTACACTAAGGAAATGTAAGCAATTTACTACAGGACTTGCAACTCTCTCTATCGCACGATACGGGTCGGAGGCAGAGCGATGTGAAACAGATAGCATTTTTGAAAATACCTACTCGCGCCGCGTATCGGCACCTCACAATCCTCTTAAGGTGCTTTTATTAGCGCTCTGACTCAGAGTCCAGATTCGATTCCTGACTTTGTATTGTAAATTATCCAAAATAAGTATGATTATTATTCGTATAATAATAATTATTAAACATTAAACATTTTTTTTATAATATAAAGTTGGCAGACAGGCTGGCGGCTCACTTGATGGTAGGTGGTCACCGTCGCCTAAGGATACAAGCAACACCAAGGGGAGTGCTAGTGCGCTGTAGGAGTTTGTTTACAGCTCGGTTGAAGTAGCCCATATTGCAGCTATGTGGAAACATCTCAATGGCCCCAGCCAAGAGCACACGTATAGTCATAAACGCTACGCTCAGGCTACCCTACGCTTGGGTAAAGCTTTGTGATTGGTCAAAATTATATGTGGGCGTTACAACAACCAATCACCGGGCTTTATTTTTTAACGTTTCATAAGCAAGCAAAGGGAGCGTTTGCATTGGTATGCTCTTGGCTAGGGCCCCTAGAGGGGAGATTGTTCCAAAGTTCGCGCGTCCGCGGGATAAAGTTTCTATTCAACCGTACTGTGCGTAGTGGCACCTTGTCCATTTATATCAAAATAATATAATAATAAAATTGTTATAGATAACTTACTCCCTATTTCTGGCAGGTACTTACTATTCGTTTATGAGCTCGATTTCGGAATAATCCACATAGTTATATATCTTCCATCCACATGGAGTCTGAGGCTGACAATATCGAACAAATCTCTTCACGTCTTTTTCGTATTCCTGTAATAGAGGGAATGCAATTTAAAACACAAACGCTTAGCAAATATTCATAGCAGATTTTGGTTTGACAACGACGATATATAGATCTAAAAATTTGATAATAATGTACTTATAGAAAATATAAAACCGTTATCATAAATATGTTTGATCGCAGATTTTGTCGTCGTTGTACCAAGTTATAATTATATTATAATTTGGTACGGATACTTTATTTAAAGCATATTGTCAAAATCTGCACACGAGTAATCTGTGGACCAACAACAACGAGAAGTGTGTGACAGGCTTTAATTTTTAAACATTTTACTGATGTTCTGACATAATATTATAAGTATTTCGGTATGTAAATAAAATAACTAACAATAAAAACAAACACATTACCTTATCAATTCCATGGGATTTAGCATTCACGTGAGCAATAATAATGAAAGTTACTAATATCTTAACAAACATTTTAAAGTTTAAATGTAAATTTTTATTTTGATCATCACCAAATTGGATTCTACGCGAAGTTCACGAGAAACACATAATATGTCCGGCCCTTACTACACGAACTAGTCCCTTTATACGAGTCCCTAATTTATAATAAGAAACATTGCCCCATTGTAATTTATACACATGCTGTGTTATTATTACATATTATACCTACTTGCTTATATATATTTTTTTAAAAATATATAAGTATAAATAACAGTACAATAATTAAGTTAGTATAATATACTATTATTACATATATGTACTCAGTAGTATAATTCACAAATTTTTATTATTATTAAAATAATGTAAGACAATTTTCTAGCGTTACTAAACATCCTATATATACATTTAAAATTAAAAGAGAAATATATTATATATAACTACATACCTAAAAAACAACTACAATAAATTTAATACCTACCTAAATAATAATTTTATCAATCAACTATAAACTTTTTTTAAAGATATTTAATAAGTTAATATTAAGCACAAAAAATAGAAAAAGAAAAAGAAGTATCTATGAAAAATAGAATGTTTAAGTATATAAAAGTATTATTAATTAATTCTCTTCTAAATTATTAAGTATTATAAGTAAAATTAAGCACAGTCTTTCAGTAGATAACATTTTCACTTAATAAAAAAATATTAGAAAAGTAGGTAGGTACTTCGTAAGAACACTGTAGCAAATGTTGTAAAAAAAAAACTTATACTTTTAAAAGGTATTGACGTGTCGGTTTGTTAATAAATAACCTCAAACTAACCTCAACAATTACACGTTGAAGTATAAAAGTGCAACACGGGTTATTTAAATTGCAACAGCGATGCGAATTACAATAAAAATCATGAATATGCTTCGTATAAAATTTATTAGTTGAACATTTCGCGAATTCAGACTTAGTTAACCTACATGTAACAAAATGGTAAAGTCTGTACATTAAAAATATTAAAAAAGAAAACAATTTTTAAGTATTTTATATATTTCAATATATTAAATTCAATAATATATATTGAATTTTGTTTTTAGGTATAATTTATTTAGTTATTAGTTTGTAAATATTGTTAAATTATGGTTTCGCAATAAATGTATTATTAATTTTAAAAAAATACACAATTTTTAAGTTGTGTATTATAAACTTATGTTACTGACGTCATAAAAATAGTTTTTATAATTTTCGTCTGTTTGTCTGTGCACGCTAATCTTAGAAACGGCCGATTGAATGGCCGATTGACCGATTTGAATGCGGTTTTCAGTCTCAAATCGTCTGATTATTAAAATGCACACTTTCCAGCATGTAATTAATTCACCATGCCTTAATCTGAGGCGCTTGAATAAATCCCAATATTTATTCAAGCTTTATTGAATATTTATTCTTGGGCTAGGTACCTCCCCCCTCTCCTACTACCTAGTCCTGGAAAAAGTACCAAAAGTAAGACATCTCGTTAGGTAGGTGCCGAGTCTTTATGCACATTTTGTGATTTAGGTATTATTTTAACATCTCAAATACTTACATATTATATTTTCAAGTAATTGCAAATTTTCAAAGAAATATACATTTTTCGTAATAACTTTATAAGTAACGAAATGTGTTATTCAGCGCCATCTATTGCAGTTTTCCAGTAAATCTATTGAAGCTGACATTAAAATGTCACCTATTTACGTTAGCAGGTATAATAATTAGATATAGTTTTAATTGGCGGTAATAAATATTTTGCTAACACAAAAACATGTTATGGCTAAGTAGATATATATGAAAACAATATTTATAGATTAAGTATAAGTAAATATTGTTGTCACTTATTTTAACAACGTAATTAAAATCAATTAGTATTACATTTATTACTTATTTTAATTTATTTCAATTATAATTCAATTTTAATTGTACCTACTTATTTTAAATTTTTAATGCATAGTGACAGGGCACACTTTTTTCCGCAGTCATTTGGGCAGCCCGTCTGGCGGCAGTAACCACTAGTGATGCTATATCCGTATCCGTTAGTTTTTGGCGGATCTTTTTACGAAACTTTTACCTTATTAATTTTTAATTCATAGATGAAATTCTATATACCTATAGGTGATTAGGTACCAATCAAAATCTATCAAATTCCATTCACATTATTTTTATTTCCTAAATCAAATATTGGGCACCTTTATAATGCAAGCGTCAAGTGGCGGGCGTCAACTATCGTTTCAAGGTCACGCGCACCGACACCTATTGATTAAGAACGTTACGTATCCGTATCCGTATCCGCGGATCTACATTTTTAACGATCCGGCACATCACTAATAACCACCCCCTTACTTACAGTACACCACCGCGAAATAGCAAGCACGTGTACTGTTGTGTTTCGATAAGTGAGTAAGGGATGCCAGAGCCCATTACCCCATCCATTCCTTTCTTATTTCTTATTCCCTTATCCTTAAACCTACGTACTAATTATTATTTAATCTGGGCGCACTTGCAGCCAGTACATGGGGCCTTAGCCAAGAGCATACCAATGCAAACGCTCCCTTTGCGTACTTACGAAACGTATAAAGCCCGGTGATTGGTTTTTGTAACGCCCACATAAAATTTTGACCAATCACAAAGCTTTCTCCCAAGCGTAGCGTAGCGTTTATGACTGTACGTTTGCTCTTGGCTAGGGCCCCTGCAGTTGTGGCGTTGTTTGTATTAAAGGCGACGGTAGCCACCTACAAACAAGTGGACCATCAGCTTGTCTGTATACAATGATATAGAATTTTTTTAATGAGGATAGAATTATTTTTATTTTCTAAAGCCTTGTATTGGCTGTACACCGTCTTAATGCTAATTTGTTTTAATTGAACTCTCAAATTTATAAATTATTTTTATTTATATAATTTGTAAATAATACGAACGGCCCACTTCTAGGTTCAAACCTAGGATTAACATTTAAATAAACTTACTTACTTATACTTACCTAACTACTTGTTACAAGCGAATTCTATATAAGTGAATTTTTTTTTTAAATCGGTCCAGTAATTTTTCAGTTTATTCATTACAAACAAAAATACTAACGTAACATCTTCTCTATATATAGGTAATATTAGTATAAAATATTAGGTATTATCGTTTTATTGAAAATTTTAAGCATACTGTATTTACTATTTGACGGAAATGCGATAATCTCTTCAAATGATGTTTTCATATGGGCAAAGTGAAAAAATCATTTGTTTAAATATTGACCAGTTTAAGTTACATGTCTTGACGGGCGGCTAGTTGCGTTGTGCAATCGCTGTCCCGTCGTTTCGACCCAATAAGGAGCTATATAGTTGACACATTTATGTCACACTTATATTTCTTCTTGTGACACCAACGGCCTATGTAGTTCTTATCTTATGTAGGACTCTTATCTACATTAATAAATAATAATAAAAACAATTGACTAAATTAGCTCTAAAATAAAATTTAAGTATTAAACAAGGTTTAGTCAGACCTCTAGACCTCAGAAACTATTATTTAATCTGTGCCTCAGATAAAATAAGAATTAAAGATACTGCTCTGTAGACGACAGAAAGACGCATTCGCCGTGTTACACACACAGTTACACGAACACAAATGTAATCAAACTACGCCTCGCCTTATAAAATTACTAGTGAAGATGCATAATTTTTTCAAAAATTATATATAAATTAAAAGCATACTTCCAAAAATAAAAGCAGGATGAGTCACACCAAAGCTCATTACAGTAAACGACCTGTGCACCGGCTTCACTGTGTTATTAGAAAAATTCTGTCTATAGTTCTTATTTAGTCTGTGGTTTAGACATGAGCGATATGACTTGCTTCAGCTGGTAATGGTAGGCAAACTAGCTGGAACAGATTGTAAAGATGAGCAAAGTCGTGGCTGAAGAACGTTAGAGAGTGAACCGGGGTTCCGACGAGCAATACAGAGGAGACTGATCCGGACTTCTCAGTTTCTCACCAACCTACATTATTTGAAAGACGAAGACCTTAATAATCATGTACCCTTAGATTAATGATTAACTGCATAAAGAGATAGCTTCTGCCGGTCTTATAAAAAAAACAATTAAATCCGATACTAGGTACTTCATTTTTTTAAATTTATTTATGGTAAACTGGATGTGCCCGTGACTTTGTACGTGATGTAGTTCGTTTTTTAAAAATCTTACAGGAGCCTAACATGTTTTTAGAATAAATATTATTCTATATGAAATAAAATATCTGTTTGCTAAATTTCAACCAAACTAAACAATCCATTTACGCAATTTATGCTTAATTACCTGTCATTAAGCTTAATAAATAACTGATTTTTTACCATAGTTATATCTTGAAGATAGTAGTTCATATAACATATTTTATTTTGATTATTTAAAAGTTCGTAAATTATAATTATAAATACAAATAAAGTCCATATCTCCTGTACCTAGTAAATAAACTATTATTATCCACACAACTTGTTTAAACGAATTGGGATCAAGATATAGAAATAAAAGAAAATTACGATATCAAACCATTTATTTAGTCAAATTCAATAATCTACTTAATAATTCTCCATCGTTACAATTTCAAATAAACCAATAAGCAACTTAGTATCTACTTAAATCCGTTCGTAATACATTTGAAACTAAAACGGCTACTTTATAAATAAAAATAAAAAGAACAATAAAAAATAGGAACTTTAAAACGACGACCTCCTTGCAATTCTTAAAAAAATAATTAATCAAAATTATAACTTAAGCATTAATGTTAATTTGTCGACGTCATTACCGGATGCTGTCAGAGATTACCTACTAGTTCGGCGTCAGTTTACATTATCTATCTTCCTTGAAATGATAATTGAAATTTAAAAAAAGATAAAAATTGTCCACCCACCGTAATACACTTGTTCGATGATAAATATAGCTTCTTGTTTTGGACTTTTGTACGTATAAAATATTATTAAGTACTTCATTAATATGCCTAAAGTCAAAAACAAAATCAATATTAAAATACACCCTTTCTATTTTTTTTTTTTTTCAAAAACAAAAAAGGTTAGTCGTCTAATGAAAAAACTCACAAATTCGAAAAAAATATCAAACTAATTAATATACACTCGAATGGTAAATATTTTAAATACAATAGAATAAAACATATCTTATTATTCCTATAACTTTGCAAATGCATCATAATATTAAATTAATTAATTAATATTCAAGAAATATTTGAACAAAAAAAAGGTATTTGTACTTGCTATTTTAACAAAGAAATAGGATCTACAATATATTTTATTCATTGACATTTGTCCCTAACGAGTGCGCTAAAACTGCGTGTCTTAAAATTTAATTGAGGTACACATAAAACTATGTTATTCAGTCTAAACTAATTTAAAAAAGATTGTATATAAATTCGCGTTATGCTATCTGTCCGGTGACGACACATCTTAGACTATGGGAACAAAAACATTATTATAGATGTTTGAAAGTTGTCTAAGGGCCGGCGCAAATTGGAGTACGGCACGGCAAATTTTAATTTATATTTTGTACCTTAAGTGCTTTTGATATAATTAAAATTTGATTGTATTATGCTAGGGCAACAAACCGCAGTAGCATAATACAATGAAATTCGCATTATACTAAAAGCCCAGTACAAAAGTATATGATTTTTTTAAAAATACTTTGCCATGCCGTCCCCCAATGTGCGCCGGCCTTAAGTTAATCGCACTGTACGACGCTTGAAGGGCCCTATTTAGGGAAATATCTTTGTATTCGCAGAATTTAGATTAAAATTATAAATATAATACATTCCAAATTTAATCATCGTTTCTACAATCTAAAGTCATCGTCACGATGTTTTCAATAGATATATAATTATATATATATTTTTATTTTTAATGTGAAAATACGGTGGTCGCGGTGAGACAGACAGCGTCATCTCGAAATTAGTAGGAACTTTTCACGCTGTGCTTCCCCCGCTAAGTTAGTCTGGTAACGCCGGTGTCATCTTCTGGCGTCCGACAGCGGTATATATATGTGTTGATGGTCGTGTCATCTTCGGTGATAACGCAGTTTGTACCGGCGCCGCAAATGCAACTGTAATGAAAAAAAAACAAAAAATCAGTACACCAATAGAGAAGAAGAGCTTATTGATAGTAAGTATGAAAATTAAATTATTCAATTTTCTGTCCTCGCGGATTTCGGATGTGTGGTGTTACATTAACCAGTTGGAAAAATTTAGGGAATAATAAGTGGGACGAAAAAATAATCCCCATTCATTATACAGAAATTTCTAAAAAAATGGAACAAAGTTTTTCGACCAATGTGTGATGCCAGTAACATATGGCGTTAGAACCTGACCTCTAACCACGGACCTCGTAAGAAAACTCAACTTCGCCTAACGAGCTATGAAGAGGGCGAAGCTCGTGATTACGCTGCGAGATCGAGTCAAGAATGAGGACATCCGTAGACGTACGACAGTTATCAACATAAGCCGGCGGATCAGTAAGTTGAAGGGTCTCCATAACCGTGTACGCTGGGCATGCTGTCGGGTATGATGGCACAAGAGAGGGCACATTGCATTGCGCTGTAATGAACTGAGCAGCTCGTCTGATGGCAGTAAAATACCCTAGGGCCATCGAGGGACCTTTATAAGCGGAAGACAAAAATGTCCGTGATGTGGAAAATTATATAATCGATTTCAAGCGACATCGTGCATAGGTACATCACTTTCGAGGTACGTCACAATACGGCTCTAAAATGCTATATGTGTTGTTGAAGCGCCTTGAAACGTTAGTTCTATTTTTTCGGGGACTCCCACGTACTTTTTTGTTGTACCTACCGGCCGGTCAATAATTTATTTAAAAATCCCATTCTATTTCTATGCAAGTCTAGAGGCATTTATAGGCATCATAATTGAAATGAAATACAACTTTATGCAAAGTGTCTTGTCATCAAAGTGACAATTTATACTTGGTGAAACCTCAGTTTCACTCAGCTTTTCTCAGCTCCTTCTGGTTTGATCAGTATTCTGAGTATCTTTTTAAGATCTAAATTGAATTATAAATTGTAAGAAGAAAATGGTATGAGTAAGTAATAGTACCTGAATTGACGCGCAATACAAAGTGTCATGAGGTCTCGTGATAACGACTTATTATCAAACAAATGTTTATTACTAACACATAAAAAATATTTACGATTCTATTATCTGAAGCCCAAAGTGTAAATGATGCTATATTGTGGCATGTTGTGATTAGGGATTATACTTTGTCTTGTCATCATCATCATCTCAGCCCATGTCCACTGCTGGGAGGCCCCATAATTTTCCAATAGGACCGGTCAGAAGCAGCCTGGATTCACCGTCGACTTGCGGCCCTTATCAGCGTGGCCTCCACTCGAGAACCTTTCCTACCCTTACTATGTGCCCTGCCCATTGCCACTTTAACTTACTGATCCGTTACGGGCTATGTCGGTAACTTTTGCTCGTTTACTGATCTCATTCCTGATTCGATATCTGATTATAGCATAGCTCTTTGAGCAACGTCTTTGTCTTGTATGAATCTTAAAATTTTAATAATTTAATGGTTATTAAAGACAGATGTTTGGTTAAAGACGTAAAATTTTTGTAACAATCTTATTAAAATAATGAAATATTAAAATAATTGACCACAAAATCTAATTTTTTTTTTGTAGAACATATGTTTTTATGGTCTTTTAGACTACGAACAATGATTATTGTGTACCTATTACAATCATACCAAAAAAAAAAACAATTCGGACCAGTAGATTCAAAAATAACTTTTCATAAATAGAATCCAGAAATGTTGTAAACAACTTTGATATACATTTATTTAGATCACAACCGGCACATGGATAGCAGTAATAAGTTTATACTTAAATATAAAAATATCTTACAGAAAAACAGATGAGTCATACATAACATGAAAAGTATGTACTTTCTTTTTTCTTTTTTTAAAACTTCCTCTTGGATTAAACTTTCCTTTCTTTATTAAATTTTCCTCTTGGAGGAATTAGGAAGGAATTAAAGAAAGTTTAATTCCTTCCTAATTTAATTCTTTTATATCAAATAGAAAAATAATTATGACGTTGCACAAAAAATCTGTCCAAATTAAAAAAAAAACACATTTTTCGTCACTTGTGATAGGTCAACGCCCGTCACCGATTAATACAATACAATTTTATGCATGCTATGGTAGCCTTAAAATATAATTTAAGGTTACCGCAATTTGCTATGCTATGCCGTGCCGTGCTATACAGTCAGTCAGCGCTGGCCCTTAGACGCGTTAACTTAACCAATCACCGGGCTTTATTTTTAACGTTCCGTAAGTACGCATAGGGAGCGTTTGCATTGGTTTGCTCTTGACTAGGGCCCGTCACTTACTTAAACTATTGCGACGCAAATTGGCCTCTGAAGCCCAGCCTAAGCACCCTCTCGTTTCGGACACATTCCTTCAATACATGAGTACACGTCCTCCACATGGGTTTTGTTGTTGAAATTGTTAATGTGTTGTGGTAAATAATAAATTATTTAAATTTGAATTGAAAATTGGTACTCACTAGCTATTAGTTAAGTTGAAATCTATCATTTTGTTGATTTTCTTATAAATGGTCCAGTAACATGGTGTCTGTGGAGCGCAAATAGTTCTTCTGGTCTCTGTCGTGGGATTAACGCTCGTCATCTCCGTTTGATAGGTGCTGCTCTGCTGCTCCTCTTCAGGAACCGCCCGCTGAAACACCAAACATGAAATTTGTTAGATACTAGCGACCGACATTAGCAGATGCTTACGAAATAAAGCTATATGTTCCATACTTCAGCTTTCTAGATTCAGTAGGTAGTTTGGGCTGTACGTTGACAGTCAGTTAGGGCTTATGTATTGAATATGTATTGAAGATAATTGATGGAAATTATTATGTTTACAGAATTTAGGTTCTGTAACAAATGACAATTGAATGTGCATTAAAACTATAAAGTACTATCTTTTGCATGCAACTTCGTCGACGTAACTTTATAAAAAAACAGCCTATATGTTACTCGTGTAGCGATATCGTAGTAGCTTTCTATAAGTGAAAAAATCTTTAAAATCGGTTTAGCTGTTTTTGAGTTTATTCATTACAAACAAAAATACAATTATACAATTTTTTCTCTATATTATATTAATATAGATAATGAATAAAAGGTTGTTATATGTATATATTTACATATAACAACCCAAAACATAGATAATTATGTAGGTAAGATATTATAGTACAATGCAACGTCCATTCTTACAGCTCATTATCACATATGTGCAAATGATTTATAGAACCTATGCTCATATAACAATGAATGATTATAAATTGGTTGATAACCTATGTACGTGATTGAAAAGGGCAATTACACAGAAACCATTATCATTTATGAACTAAAGTTCAAATCAGTGCGTCAACGATGCATTACGAAGTACTTATCAAGAACACATTGAAGAAAATACTTACATATCTATATCATAAATATAACTGCAATAAAAAATATATAAGTACATATTACAATATTTAATATGTTAATTGTTATTGTACAGATAACTAGAGGCATTTTATTAATTTTATTTTTAACTAAGCTGCTGCCCGCGTTTCGCCCGCGTAACTTTGTAAATTAAAATCCGTACTTAAGTATAATATTATAAATGCTAAAGTTTGTATGGATGTATGTATGGATGTTTTTGTAACTCTTTCACGCAAAAACTACTGAACCGATCACCATGAAATTTTGCATACACGTTGTCTGGGACACCAGAAAGTATACATAGAGTACCTTTCATCCAGAACTCTATCCATTAGTGAAAACCGCATTAAAATCCGTTGCGTAGTTTTAAAGATCTAAGCATACATAGGGACAGACAGACAGACGGGGCGGAGGACTTTGTTTTATAATATGTAGTGACGATGTAGTTGTTAGAGTGGTTGTCGAGGAAGGTTTTAGTATATAATTTACAAAGTCACGCGGGCGAAGTCTCGGGCAGCAGCTAGTATACTTTAAATTTCAATACGACAACAAAATATTTACATACCATCAAATAAGGTTAGCTTATATGTATATCTACTTTCATAGCTATGATATGAGTAACGCGCTAGCCTGTGATAACCTGCTTATCTTAACACTTATGTTTCGAAAGAAATCGTACAAAAAAAAAGAATCTCTCATTTTCCTGTTACTTTTAATAATTACTTAGCACAAACCGATCTACTTAATCTTTATCCGTCACTGTAGAGGATCTATTGTGGTAACAATTTTCGTAATTGAAATATCCCGGATTTTGCCCGCAATACAATTTTATATACACACAAGCTGCCCGACAAATGTTGTTTTGCCAAAAAATAAAAAATAAATTTTTGAGATGGACCACCCTTAACATTTAGGGGTATAAAAAATAGATGTTGGCCGATTCTCAGACCTACCCGATAATCACACAAAATTTCATCAAAATCAGTCCAGCCGTTTCGGAGGAGTTTGGCAACAAACACTGCTACACGAGAATTTTATATATTAATTTTGAAATTAGATAGCCATCGAAATAATATATCTTTGCAAGATTAAAAATTCTACCCACGGGACTAATTCAAATGACTTTGTATTGAATACCTATGCTATTGCTATGTACCAAGACATTTGAGATAGCGCAATGTTTTTATCGTCTGTGTTTAAGAAAAATAAACTTATATAATTTATCAATTACTTTTTTTAACATTAAATTTATTGATAAGATACAAAAGGTGTTAATTAGTTTGGTTATATTTAAAAAAAATATATAGGTAGGTATAGATAGATATTTAAAAAACACATTTACAAGACAATTATAATATAATAAAAATCCTAGATCACATTATAAATGCGAAAGTAAGTTTGTTTGTTATGCTTTCACGCCTTAACTACTAAACCGATCATCATGTAATTTTACATACACGACAGGAATACAGAAAAGGACATAGGGTCTGTGGGGTAGGGCAACATAGGTAGGGTGTCATCTAGAAAAACTGTAGGTAGGTACTGTTCCTGAGGGAATATCTAAAAATATAAAAGAATTCAACTCCCTACAGAAATATATTAGTAAATAATATGGAATAAATTATTGCTCACATATTTTTATTATGCGTTGACGTTTTTTTTGAATTTTTCAACCATTAAGAAAAAGCGGCTCGAGAAAAGTTGCAGGCAAAAGCTATTAAGTGTCAAAACAAGTTATCAATAAGTTATAATATGTAGTTAAGTTAATCATAACTCTTGCGGCGGTAGTAAACCCCTTTTCAGAGTCATAATGTTTCGGTGAGAAAGAAATGCACTGGCACATGGCACATCAGTATCCATCCTTATACCTTTTCATCATTTTTATGACTAGCTGGTGCCCACGACTTCGTCTGCGTTCTGGATGAAAGGTACCCTATGTCCTCTCTGGTGTCCCAGACAACGTGTATGCAAAATTTCATGGTGATCGGTTCAATAGTTTTTGTGTGAAAGAGTTCCAAACATCCATACATCCATCCATCCATACAAAATTTCGCATTTATAATATTAGTACGGATAGTACGGATGGGCTTGCTCTTGGCCAGCATTTAGCCGTATAACTGATGAGGACTATGATGGCGCGAGCTCACCCAGAAAATGCCTATTCACTCGAATTTTGAAAAGATTTGGAAACACAAGACGCCGATTAGTAGTACGCAATATAATATAGGATGTTTTAAACCGCAAAAGAGGGATTTCGACAAGATGAGGATGGAAACCAGCCGTACGCCTGTATGTCCGATTGAAGAAAGGGGAAGGCGGTATGATCTCATGCAGCTCCTGAAACACCCTCCGAACTACCTACATCTTACGTAATACATAAATACGTAAGTATAGGAAAGTTTTAAGAGTTTACACACTTTACGCAGTTAATTTTATCTACTTCGATTACACCTTTGAAAACTTAAAAAATATATTATTTTTTTTGATCGACAACCCTACGATTTATATAGTGTTGTTGTATGAATGAATCGAACGGAATTAACAAGTGAATAAAAAACTATTTACACATGGAAGTACACGCTCGCGTACACACGTAACAAACAGGAAACTATTTGATCACAGCACACAGAACACATTGCGTATGTGGGTCTTTGACCGTGTATTCCCATTCTAAATTTGTTCACAGATATATGTATGTCAAGTTCCAGGATAAACTTCCTATTAAACGCATATGTACCGGACGACCGTTGACGCAAATACGAGTAGTTAAGTGCTTTTAAACAGAAGCTTTAAATGTTTTGTGGCGGTAGGGCAGGCAGCCCATCTGGCGGCGGCGGTCCCTAGACGATCATGCAACATGACATGCGTTACGTGCTGTCATGCATGCATGACCGTTTAATTGTATTGATTGATGTGAATGACATGCGACTACGTGCTGGCACTTGATGGATAGTTCTTTTTATTTTTCATCCTGCAAACTCAGTCATAACTGACCGGATCATTCGGTATGACATGCAGCATGATAATT
The DNA here is from genome assembly GCA_947623395.1 of Synanthedon tipuliformis. Lineage (NCBI taxonomy): Eukaryota > Metazoa > Arthropoda > Insecta > Lepidoptera > Sesiidae > Synanthedon > Synanthedon tipuliformis. Next base: position 6,721,308 of record OX392420.1, on the reverse strand, counting down.
CACGTAAACGCATGTCGTGTCGCTTGATCGTCTAGGGATCGCTTTACAGAAAACAACGGTGAAATATTTGCATTTGTGTTTCAGTGCATGAGTAAGGGATGACAGAGCCCATTATACAATCCCTTATCCTTAATTCTTCTATGATGCTGGCAGCACAGTTCAATCACCTAAGACGTTGCTTGTGTTATAGGCCACCAACACGCACAATCACGAAACCCAGGTAAATTTAAATTTATAATGACCATCATAAGAGTTTCTTGGTGAAACCTATTTTCTGAATAAATATTTTGATTTTATAAATATGATAAAAAAACTATTTTTAATTAAATAATTACTTTTATGATTTTACAGCAACAATACCAAATGTCTGTGATTCTGACGTGATGTCGGCGTATCATTCTGAGAACTGAGGGCCTACTATCACCTCTTAAAACGATGCAAAAACGAGTGAGTAAATGAGATGGCGCAATACATGATGTAAGGCGACATCTCCCTCACTCAATCGTCTTTGCATCGCTTTAAGAGGTGATAGTACGGCCCCTGGTGGTTGTATTTTAAATCAATTTGCAGAATCGCGTCTGGCCAGAATTCTTTGTACACGAACTACCTACACTAACTAAGTAAGTTGCAAATTGCAAATTAACTTTTTTAACTTTGTAGATAGTGTGTGAGAATTTATTATTTATTCTAAAAACTTAAATAGGTATTTTATAAAACACTAGCGACCCGGCTTCGCCCTTCCCCGTTAAAAACCTAATTAAAATCGGTGCAGAACTTTTCAAGTTTCCTTCGGGAACCTAACATTTTTCCAGAATAAAAAGTGTCCTATATATTAATCGCGGTAATAAACTATCCGTGTGTTAAAATTTATCTTAATCAGTTTTTGCGTGATTAAATAACAAACATCCGAACATACAAATTTTCGCATTTAAGTAAGTATAATCTAAATAAAATTCTCGTATCGCAGTGTTTGTTGCCAAACTCCTCCGAAACGGCTTGACCGATTTTGATGAAATTTTGTGTGCTTATCGGGTAGGTTTGAGAATCGGCCAACATCTATTTTTCATACCCCTAAGTGTTAAGGGTCTTCAAATTTTTATTTTTTATTTTTTAGCAAAACAACGTTTGCGAGTTCAGCTAGTATTAGCAAAGGTATTAGTATAAAAACTAGCCCCGCCCCCATCTTCAGAAATCCTTTTTGCGAATGACTACGTTTTAAAATAAACCTATTTTCCAAATTACAGATTTCTAGATGTGATAGTAGTCAGGACAAACGATTTTATAAGTATAGAACTAGAAAACTAAAAATTATCAAAACTAGAAAATTTATGAAAGAGAATTTTAAAAAGTTTTGTACGCGGCTTCGTCCGCGTAGATAATGTAGCCTATGTCCATCCTGAACTTCATTCTAACTATTGGTGATATTTTTTTTAAATCAAAGAGTAGTTACGTAGATTAAAAATAAAATAAACAAACTTTACTGCTATATAATGTTAGTAGATAAGATTCAATTCGATATATCTAGATCTAGATTCTTGTGTCAAAACTGGAAAGTTATCAAAGATAATTTCAAAAAGAATTTTTAATAGTACTACTTGGAAATGATGTGACATTTATAATAATAATGGGTATAAACATAAAGTAGGCGTTCAAATTTAGTTGTTTACTTCAAAGGAAAAATGACGCAAGCATATCATAGTAGAGCGTATTCATCCAATCGCAGATAAGATTATTAGTACAGGCAAATTAAGCCGAATGTCTGCAATCAGGGGAAGTACTTAATCCGAGTAGTTTTGAAAATTGGTACTTACGGTATCCAGATGAACATACTAAAAGTCCTCAAGGGTGAGGGTTGCTAAGGGTGTGTGTGTGGGGGGGGGGTTGAAGGTATCTTTTTTTAGGTAATGCTCATACACACACATCATGTAGGAATAGCATTATGATTACTTCTGATAAAAGTTTCTATATAAAATTTCCTACAAATTTAGATATATTATCCGAACTAATAGTGTAAAATTTATAAATGCTACAATTTGTATGGATGTATGGATGTTTGTAACTCTTTCACGCAAAAACTACTGAACCGATCACCATGAAATTTTGGATACACGTTGTCTGGGACACCAGAAGACATAGGGTACCTTTCATCCAGAACGAGGACGAAGTCGCGGGCACCAGCTATTATTCTATAATATTCTAATTGGAAAATATTATAACACAGAATTTTATAGTAGCTTTTTCGTGTATCTTTATAAATTATAGTCCGTGTGTCATTACTGCAAAGTTTCATCAAAATCAGTTCAGTAGTTTTTCCTTCCGTGAAGAATAACAAATATCCATCTGCCCTCATATTAATATATTATAGTAGGTACCTACAATACTTTAAATCTAATTGCCAGAAATATGTTAAAATTATAACTATTTTTTATTATATAACAGTTATTAATGGTCGTTAAATCACACCTAGTTTAAAAAATGCGCTTGGATTTGGTAATTATTAAACAAAAGCAAATAGGTATTGTAATAGTTGCAAATAAAATAGGGTATTTTGAAATAAAATAATCTTAATTTTTAAATAAAATACCCCCTTAAATGAAAATGTTATTTCTACATAAGTACAAATCCATTTTACAAATACATTTATCCTTATATGTACAAACATAATTTACCTCCAAAAAAAATATAGAATAATTTACCTCCAAAAAATCTAGAACAGAACGTACAAAACGCTTCAAATTGGGACGTTTTATAGCTACGATTAAATAAATTAATAATAGTTGAGTAATAAATAAAGAAATTAATGCAAAACAGTATGTATTGTTGATGTGAGAGAATTTTCACTTATTGATTCGTTTCGTTTAGACCTATAACTTTACGAGTGCAACAACCGTTCATTGCTTCAGCTGTATTACAATAATAACTCGGGAGCACTTAAACCGACAGCCAGAATAAACTGCATGGATACGGTTCAGACGATGCTTACAAATAAATATGTAATGGATAAATTTTGAAAAAATAATACCAGAAATAAATTTTTAAAGTCAAAGAAATGTTTGAAAAACTCACCCTATTCCTGGGAACCATGGCGGCTGCGAGCGCGCAGAAGGCTAGCAAGATGAGAAGTTTTCTTTCCATGGTCACGATTTGATCACTGAATAAAATAAGCGGGTACACACGAAATATATGTGTGTTTGTTAGTTGAACGCAATGCGATGTTCTCGGTACGGGTGCATGCGCGAATATGGTTCTAAGTCGGGCGTCGCGCGCGAGTATATATGTGCGCTTACTCTCTGGAGAGGCCCCACACACCGCCTCACCGCTCCGTACGAGATTTTCCCAACGCGATCTACGCCACGGACGATATATGTCACTACGAAGCGATACGAGAAAATTTATAGTTTATTATTGTTATCGTTTTGATGACATGAATGAACGAGCCTAGTGGACGCAATTATCCAGCGATAACGCCAGATAATTTCATTGTTGCACACAATGTTTAAAACAATATCGTTGAATGTTATTTACAAACTTAGTTGACTCGCAAATGAAATGTCACAGTGGATTTGTTTTCTACTTAAATTATTCAACGAGCGCCAGTTCTCGTAAACATGCTCTCGTATGAATTTCGTAACAAAACAGTAATACAAGTTTGTATTTATTACTCAATAATTACTTGTGAAAATTTTAATAAATTTCACACATAATTTCCTCTCAGGGTAATATAACTTTAGTTAATTTTATTATATGTCTACAAGTAGTTTAAAGGTTGCCTCAAAACTGTAATAGATTCATTGAAGTGAGACATAATTGTTATGCAAATGCGATGATGTTGGTCGTATGATAATGTGTTGTCGGCTCATGGGCCGGGACGCGGGATTCATTCACCCGCGCCGTTGTTGGCTCGACTAGCGGCCGCGGCCTGCACTACCACAGTACAAGTTCGTACAGTGTGAAAGGTTTGTAGAAATCACAACACCCTGTGATTCCGAGACGTGCCCGAGAGATGGCGACCCGAGAAGGGAATAGAGAAAGTGTAGGTTCACTCTTTTACTCTCGGCCTGTCTCGGAATGTCTTGGAGCCTACCATCAAAAGACAACTGAAATATTAAGTACCAAAAGGTTTGCAAGAGAGGTGCTGATACTGATACGCTACTTAAGCCAAAATTACAAATGCTGTTATTCTACTATGTTGGTTTTCTGTAATCGGTTAGTTACTGCCGCTAGACGCAGTGCTATAAGATTCTACTGTACATTCCCATGTGATGATGAATTTAGTAACTTCGTAATGAGACCATACTTGACCGCTTAACGATATTTCGGAAATACAATTAACTTTAACTTATCCCCACTGCTCGTCCAAACCATATAATTATCATCTCTATATCTGCCTGTGTCTCTCCACGCTCCTTTGGTCGTTTCAGCCAAACCTTAATTATTGGTCGTATATAATGATTACTCATTAATTATTGGTCGTAGAAAAAAAACATGACATTAAGACAAGTTTTACAAATCCAAACGATTTGTAAAACTGAAACTAACTAATTTTTGAACTAAAGGTCAAAAATGTTTTTCATGAAAATAACCTAGCTCCAATTTGAAATGTATATTTAAAATTAGGTTGTCAATAGCTAAAATATTGGCATTGCTGGCGTATGTTTTATTATTTTCGCGAGATCAATAAGTGGCGCGAATGTGTTTTGGCGCACTCTAACTTCGGTTATTCGCATTATAGTAAGTTGAGACAACAAATTCTCCCAAATACCTATTACTGAGTTCCCACGCTCGTACAGCTTAGTCACTGTATAGACATTTAATCGTGTGACATCGCGCTCATTACCGCGCACGTGCTCGAGTTGCATCATCTAAGTACTCTACATAACCCTCCCTCCCGCATATGTCTCCATCTTGTTTCAAAGATACATAATATTTGTTTGTTTATTCCTCGGCTTCGCACGGGTGCAATTTTATAAACACAAACCTTCCTTATCATTAAAATCGTTTAAAAAATCCCTTGCGTGATTTTGAAGAAGTAAGCGCAGAAACAGACAAGTTTTGAAAACTTGATACGGCTCGGTTACATTTTATTATATATATGTACTAGCTGCTGCCCGCGACTTCCTCGAGAACCACTCTATCCATTAGTGAAAACCGCATTAAATCCGACAGCGAAGACAGACAAACAGACAGCGGGAAGCGACTTTGTTTTATACTATGCAGTGATAGTGATGAAGTGATGTACATATTTACAAACAAATTATTTTACAGAAGACCACAATAATAGCATGTGTGCTCTTGTGTTTCGGTGAGTGAGTAAGGGATGCCAGAGCCTATTGCCCCATCCCTTACCATACCTTATCCTGAAGTAAGAGCATAATATATGCTCTTGTGTTTCGGTGAGTGAGTTAGGGATGCCAGAGCCCATTGCCCCAGTCCTTCCTTATCCTTATCCTTCTTTGTCTTAATCCTTCTATGGTCGTCAGCGCACTTGCAGTACCTGTGGAGTTGCTTGTGTTATAATCGACAGTAGCCTGAACCTACCATCAAGTGGACGCCGTCAGTCTGTCTGCCGACCTTAACAAAAAAATATATTAGATATGTATTTAAACTGAGCTCTTGGTCTCGGTGCGCTCAACTAGATAGTCTAGATACCGCGCTATCTGAAAACAATAGCTCCGTGAATGCGGCAACTTTTTATTGTAGTGTGTGTAAAACATCGTCACTTTTTATCACTTTTTACACGGTTTCATTATATTTTTACACAGTTTCACTACGCCAAGTGGTATTACAATATCACAATATTGTTTCGTTGATAATAAATGTTTAATATTACTTAAAAAACTGATTTTTAATTTGTGGTATACTTACTTACCTACAAAAATTTTCGTTTTCCTAGATGTACCTTGAACACAAAAAGTTTGCGGTACACTGAATCTAAATGGGCATAGGCAATGTCATGTATGTCATGTATGTATGGCTTTGGCTATATAGGGTATGTTCATAGACTCCAAAATTCATTTATTAGATATCAACAATATACATATAAATGTAAATATCTTCACACATTCCACACAACACCATCTAGTTCCACAGTAAGCAACTAATGCTTGTATTATGGATAGCAGGCAGTTGACATATACCTATTACCTAATACATAAGTACATAATAATATTATAAATACAAACATCCATGATTCAGGCGCGAAGGTAAATGTCACATAAACTTTTGCCCCTAGCGGGATTCGAACCCGCGACCGTTTAGTTAACATCTGGTTACCTACTAGCCACTAGCTAGACCAAACGTGTCGTCACTGACATAACTGTTAGACTTCACAAAAGTTAATTTAATTGTTATATTTTATAGTGATATAAAATAGGACAATAAAATTCTCCTTTTAATAATAAAACTGACTATGCCAACAAACGTCTTTATAGCCATTTTTATTGGTTAGAATAATTTTAATAAATAACTGTAGGTACTGTAACAGTCAACTATTATTGTAACATTTGTGTAATTAATAGGTACGCATAACATAACATTCGTGTGACAATTCTAATTTTACTACCAAAAAATTTCATACCACTCCTTAAGAATCGATTAGCATATATATATATTATATTTACATTTCACCAAAACCACTTTATTCTTGAGTATATTATTTATTATGAGGATATTAATATTTTTTTTATTTTCTTAATGGTCTTCTCAGACTTATAGGTATTTTTTGGACTCAAATGCTGTCACAACTTGGACGTAATATAGAATAATATAGGCCATATTTTATAAAGTTACCAGGGCAAAGTCGGGTGCAATAGCTAGTCATATATAATGCTATTCTTCCTACATACATAGTACGTACTACGTAGGAATTATTGAGAACGTGGAAGCAAAGCAATGGCAGTGAAAATAGAAAATGTGATTTTAATGTGAAACCTTGAAAAGTGTCCATGGAAACACCCGATACCTCGTGCACAGTCTAGAGCTTGGCGCAACAATAAAATATAATGAAAACTTTTAACAAGGCACTTTAGAAAAATTTAAATTTGTAGTGCCAGGCATATTTACTGCGTTTACTTGCAAGTTGCGATTTTGACTTTGCGGTAGGTTGTGCTGCAAAGAAGAGGTTAGGCTAAGTTCACATGACCGCGTTGTACCGCGCGGAACTACTAACCGCGCGGTACAAGATCAAACTGTACAGTGTTCCTTGTCTACATAACCGCGCGGTACATGCTTCAGTTTGATGATTTGATCCGCGCAGTACCGCGCGTTTATGTGTTTCAGGGCTTATGGGGTGCTTCAAGAGTGAAACCTCTCGCTGACTGCCCGCTGCGAGAGGGAAGAATGGGCGGCTTGTGCCACCCTAACCCCCGCCCATACATGACACGAGGAAACACCGTGAGTTTTTAGTGTGTAGAAGTCCCACATACCCCACCGATCTCCTCGTGGTCGGTGGTAGTCTGGTTAGCAGTTTTTCCCATGCAAAAAAGGGCATACTGCGTTTCGGTGAGTAAGGGAGTCCAGGGTTATCAATCATATTATAATTATATTATATTAATTAATTATATTAAAACTAATAACAATATAGCCTTGTAGCACTCAAGGTGCATCATTGTAATAAATTATAGAGTAATTACTTTAGTACCTAAACAACGCCCTAATTCTCTTTGATGTGCCAAAAATACCGCCTCCCCGCCTGAGTTCACCAAATAATATTATTGGGAGCCACCGTCGTCATAGCGATAAAGATTCACGGTGTGTTATATTACCCAAATACTTACTTTTATATTTATAAAATCCTTCAAAACCTTATAATGGTCAGTCAAAATATAATTGCTCGTAATAATTGAAACGGCTTTAATCGAGCAGCGCGGTCTCCAGGGCTTGGACTTAAGCCAAATTACAGAGTTGTTCACGACAATCCTTCACGGACGCACCCAAACAATCTCAATTTTACGACAGTGTTTGGGGCCAGTCTCGCTAGCATCAAAAACCAACGAGTGAGCAGCGAGACTGACTCATACATATAATGTAACAAACACTGTGTGTGTGTCTCCGTGAGAAACGTTTATTGGGCTCAATTTGAAAGTTATTTTTACATTCGAAAAACTAACCAACTCAGTAAGGCAACATGGTCAGTCAAGGCTTTGGTCATCCAGTAAACATAGGGTTGCCAGATGGGCAGTGTACTTAGTGCTCTTGCTTTTTCTCTCAGAGGCTCACCAACACTCCACGAACCACTCCCACACGCAACCTATATCTTTATATCTGTGCACGCACTAACTTATCCACGTGGATCGCTGGCATCCGTCACGTGGTACGTTTTAGACTGTGCTTGTAATGTTGCCAGTGAACAAATCTAAGATGCATACACTACAGGCAGGATTCGTCTGAGTTTTCCGAACATTTAATTTGATATCCTTACTCCCGACAAAACAGAAAATGTCCCGAAAAACAGCTTATTTTTAGTAAAGTTATTGACAAAACAGAAATTTTAAATTACCCTGCGATTTCAAAATCACTTCACTGATTCAGCGAATTTGAACGTACCTTATCTTTAGTGTACCACACACGTCCCTACCTACATGTGGCAACATAAAAACAAAATGCATAATGCTCTTAATGTGCCAAAAAGTTAATATTTTTTCACTATTTTAATTTTAATAAAAAGCCACATTTTGATTTGTAATATTCATTTGTCCCAAAAATTAACAAAAAAATCCCGAGATATACTATTTCGTTGAAAAAATCCATTAACTAACATTAAAATTATAAACTAACTCCGACCTTCTATTAAGCCCAAACATGCTATATCTACTGTAAATCGCTGTCGAGTTGGGTGTCTCGCAGACTACTTGATGCTGCAGCATCAGGTCAAGGTAACCATGTCATGGAAATACCACCGAAGTAAGAGTATACCAAATAACACACCAATCGAACATGTGGAAATTGTTAACTGGGAGTGAAGACCTTTTGTTAACTGGGAAATAGGCTGACGGCCTTTTCCCAGTTAACAACCAGTTAACGAACTGACTGAGTATTAGGCTAAGATAAATTATAGATAAAAATAATCCCGATCACGTCAGCTTTCAAACAAAAAAAAGGATAAAAATCGGTCCACATCAAATTTCTAACACCCCGTCGAACGTCGGGGGTCAAAAGTGCCCTTTAGTCTATTGCACACGCGCAAATCCGGGACGTAAGTTAGTAGGTAGTTATTAATATATAAACTGAGTCATACAGAAAATGAACACAGGCCAAGACGTTGAAAACACGAATATAACTCTTATAAAATATGTTCATTTATTCTTAGATTACGTAATATGTCGACTTCCTAAATGTTTCGTTTTCAGCGGATTGAAAAACAATTATTATTGCCTATTTAAAAACAATTAAGTAATGCTACTGAATTTTCATTCATTCAATGAACTAAATTTATGTTTGAAGTTAATTCACTATAAAAAAATAGGTAATAGAAAATATATAGCATCGAAAGATCTAGAACCTAGAAACGAAAGTCACTGGCATAATCCGGCGGAATAGTAAGCTGAAGTACTCGTAGCAATGGACATGACCGACAGACGCTTGCGCCGAAAGGATGGAGACCACAGACTACAAATAAGGTGGTCTGATCCGCGACCCTTAACGGCAGGCTTAAGGCTGCTTCTAACCAGTCCTATTGGGATTTTGTGGGAGGCCTATGTCCTACAGCTGAGATGAGGTACAAAGCATAAATTGGGTATGATTTCGTTGTTACAGTACATTGAACTCCAGATAATAATATGTTTATTAAACTGTACCATCTGACTTTTACGATGTTGGGTAAGCCAAATTTATTTGGGGCGTGCGAGGTGTGATGCTGAGCCAGACTTTGTCGCATAGACACTGATCAGACAGCGATGAAAATAATTATATCAGGCTTTTGGCCAACAAACCGTGCGAAAACAGAGCAATTAACGACACATTATGTCTGTGTGTATGAATGAGAATTTGTTTTTCAAAATGCGAACATGAAGTCATCGCTAAATATCACCTTATGCTAATAAGATCTCCAGACAGGCATAACACTACATCTGGAATCTATTGAAACAGGAAAAAACATATCAAATGCTTCAGAAATGGATTTATATTTTACAAGCGGCCTGCCCCCAGCTTTACACGCATGCAATTTTTTTCTGCAAATCTATACTAATATCTGAAGAGTTTGTTTGTTTGTTTGAACGCGCTAATCTCAGGAACTAGTGGTTCGAATTGAAAAATTCTTTTTGTGTTGGATAGATAATTTATCGAGGAAGGCTTTTAGGCTATATAACATCACGTTGCGACTAATAGGAGCGAAGAAACAGTCGAAAATGTGGAAAAAACGGGGAAAATTATTCATCTTTGAGGGCTTCCGTTGCGTGCGCTGCGAAAACCGTTCGAGATACCCAAATGATTCCCAAAATAACTATTCCACGCGGACGAAGTCGCGAGCACCAGCTAGTTAAGTATATATACAAAAAAAAAACCCTGCCTCATTGATTGCTTTTTCCATTAGTGTAAAACGCATTAAAATCCATTGCATAGTTTAGGACAGACGGACAAACCTAAGGATTTTTATGGCTTTAATTTTTATATAGTACTCAAATTAAAGGGAGTAAACTGAGAGGTCTTAATGTCACTTATCGAAATATTACTTACTCTAAGTGAGTCAAATCATAAATATGAAATTTGATCATCAAATTTAAATGAAAATATAATGTAGACCAGGTACCTACCTAATATTAAAAACAATATATTATAATTTATTATACTATTTCTTATTAATAAAATTATCAATAAACAGTCTTAAAGTATGTTATAAAATATGGTGTAAAAAATATGAAAAAATGAAATATTTCATCAATTTAAAAAATAAATTTAGGTTCTAATTAAGTAACTATCATCTAGCTAGACTAAACATACAAGCAACAACCAGGTTAATTGCAAAAGATACGGCGAAAACTGTACCGAAGCACAGAAGTAGGTACAGATGAATTATGTTTACTATAAGTATAGCTTTCTTTAATGCAGTGGTTACAGCCAGACATGTTTTAAATATTACAGAGGTGCAGTGTAAGTGTAGGTATAGCTCCTGTCCAATATTTAAAACATTCATATGTAAAACAAAAGAATACGGTTGGAATATTGAATTTTAATTGTTATTGCAGTAGTGGAACATTCCCTAATGTTTACCAATTCACAACTCAACTTACGCTGGACGTTTAACAAATATATTCAATCATGGAATATGGCTACCTAACCTTTTCCCTCAACATATTGGCTAATCTTTTCTTTTTTTGAATCCAAAGAAGAGCTCTCCACCAAATGATAATTAATTCAAGGCAGCTATAATGCCCTACTTACTAAATAAGAAACTTTGCCAGAATTTTGAGTTTAAACGCGACTATTCTGTTAGTTAGTTGTAAGTATTGTTACTATTATTATTATTATTAATAATAATAATAATAAGTTTTCTCCCTTTATTTTCCCGGATTTTGGTACTTAATTTTTATGTAGGTTGGTAAGGATTGTTTACTCTCATCGACTTTCAAGTATTAAATTATTATTAAGTGACATGGCGAACATTTTAAAATGTGTGACAAGCGGATTATGTAACCATTCTATGATGTTGGCTACAAGTCAAACATAGAGACAGTTAAAACTGTCTCAGACTGCAGGGCGGCGCGCGTTCGCAGTGGCTATTATTGCTATCGTTTCACCTTCCAATAGCAACGTCTATTTTCCGGACACCGGGGCTAGATAATCCTAGTACGAATACAAGCTCAACTATAATATTACATGGTATAGGTAGTCATAGCGAAATATCATCCATTATCTGCTACTAAGTAGCAAACTAAGATAAAACACAACCCGCGGGAGTCCGCACTTGATGGTAGGTGACTATCGTCGCCTGTTCCACAAACAATAGTAGGATTATGGATAAGGGATTGGTATAGTACAGAGAGCCAACGACCGCTAGAGCCTTTTTTTTACAAGAGGAATCCATCATGGATACCCACCGGCCTGGGCCGACCGGTGGGTTATGTCGGATGCCTGTCCCGAGATGGTAGTGAGGTAGACCTGCCGACTAAACCTCTTGGCGTCCTCCGCGTCCGCTATAGGTGAAGTTGCGAGGTCGGACGAACACTTGAGCCGCACGACCGCTAGAGCCAGGTTCTCCCGGCAAGCGTAGCGCAAGACGTCCACACACAAGGTAGACAGACGGCCTGATAAGAGCCGCGGGTCGACGGTTGATCCAGGCTGCTTCTGAGAGGTTCATTTGGAAAATTAATGAAGAGGCCTATGTCCAGCAGTAGACGTCCTACGGCTGAGATATGATCTATAACTATAAACTATAAAATTATAATAAAATGTTATATTAGAAACATTAGATTAGAAATGTCATATTATAATCATTTTGTTTACTATCATAGTATGCACAATAATAATATGATAGGTCTTATCTAACCAACACAATTTTATTAAGGTGTAAACACACGCCAATCCTAAAAATTTGCATTTTTAAAAAAATATGTTAGAAGAAACTATCAATGCAATTGGTTTGAAAAAAATATATGTTATACTTAAACATGTGAAGAACAAAATTTATTGTTTAGAATTTCCATCGAAGTAATAGAAACCCAACAATAAAAGTTAGAACATAAGAAGAATTTGACTTATATTGAATTTTGTTGCGAAAACGGTTTATTGCGCGCAAATGATTCCTACACCGAATAATAAGTCAATATCATTTAAAAAAAATGTATTGACCTTTTTATTTTTTTTTATGTAGTTTTAATGAATAGTACAAAAAACCACATTTATCAGGCCTGTTGAATTGTTTCCGCCGCCTCGGAACTCTAAATATATGGAGCTACAGTGTCTCAGTGACTGCGTTGAGGTGTGGATTACGTTTGTGTTTTTCGTGTGGAATTAGTATGATATATATAAACATTCTAAAGGTCATATCGGTGAAGGTCAAATCGTCAATGTCATTCGCCTTTGTGAATCCCTTAAGATCTATGGTAGTGAAACTTATCAAAACATGTTTACTATATTAATAACGTTTTAATATACTTAAATTACGAATACTTGATTGTCACAATATAGACAAATGTAAACTAAGTCCCCTTCTCTCTTTAATAGTTCTTTTTAACTATGTTTATTGCACGAAACTAGCATGAAACAAATAAACACAGAGTCCACGTCCGACCGGACTGCAGAGCGCAGACTGACTGGCACGCCCCATCGCGCACAATATGCTCGATAAAATCATTATATTTGAATTTTATTGTAGTCCCTTTATACTTAAAAATCTGATATAAGTAAATTGACTTGAAATCATTAATACCTATTTAATAAAAAAAGAATGGATTGAATCGCGTGATAATTGCTCCAGAAAGGTCGATTGAAAACTGAACCCACCTTGCTTACAAACATTTTTTTTTTAAATGTCTAATTGCCTAATTATTTTGATATTATTAAAATGACAAGATGAAAGTTTGACCTACAATATATATTTTTAAGCAAATACATGTATAACTATTGAAAAATCGTTATTGAAAATTTGACATTTTTCCCAATTTTGCGTCGGCCATAGCCTTAAGGCCGTCAGCCAGCTATAAAACGACGTATGTACGTATGTACGATTTTATTCATAGTAATACAGAATTAGATATTGCCAAGAGGCCCACTAGGTGCTCGCAGTATGAAACTATCATGAACTATGTACAAATCTATTTTTCTTCGATAACCTCTCTTGAACTGACTTGACGAACTATGAAATTGTTTTTATTGTTTTAAGATAAAAAGTCGATTGAAGGTAATTACGTATTTACTTGGAAATTATGGTAAAGATTTGCGTCAATGGAATTTTGAAATATTTCGGTTGTATTATGGATACCAGACAGTTGATACACTACTATAGATTTTTTTTTGTAAATACATACATAATATTTTATAAATACAAATATAAAATTTTATATTAAAACAAATCCATGACAGGTAAAAATGTAAAATTTTAACATATAAACATTTGCCCCTAGGGGGATTCGAACCCGCGACCGTTTGGTTAACAGCTAGGTTTACTAGCCACTAAACCAAACATGTCGTGTGTATATAAGTATAAACCTAGATTTAAAGATGATATATATTATAATTTGCGTATAATAGTTGTAGATAAGCAATGTGATTGTTATTTATTTATTTTATTTTAAAAGAATAATATGGACAAGGCGAAGTTGTCAGTCCATTTAGGTATATTTAGGTAGATTAATCTTCGAGAAGGTGTTCAGCAATTGGCGAATCCAGCTCGAATGGCCAGTGTTATAGAAGCTTTTACGCTTCCATCCATTCCATATAAAACTCACGCAGTTATGAGCATATAATCCCATATAAATAAATAAATATATATGTATGTGCATCACATAAGTACCTACCGATCTTGATAGCTGAAACTTTTTTCTTGTAGTGGGGTAGTCTCTTCCGCGAGTAGCGAGCGGGCAAGCGTAGTAATAGGAAGTTGGATTTAAGAAGGGTAGTTAAGAATAAGCTAATTAGCGTAACCAGGTAGATAATATTATGTTTCTAGTTAACTTTCGTAGTCAGTTAAACTATTCAAGGGATTATGATGCGATTTTCACTGTCATTTATAGAATATCTAAAAAAAATGTTTATTGCAAATGAATTCTTAAAATAATTATAACTTAATGACAAAAAAACATTTTCAGGGTTTAGAAACTTTATTACCTTCAACATTTCGTGTTTTATTTCGCTTGGTCGTGCACCCATGCGAAGTCGAAGCGAATGGCTTAGTTTAAAAAAAAATAGTTGAATGAACAAACACTGCATGCAATGTTATTTTTCGGTCACGTATAGGTATTATAAGTTCGTCATAAACAAGTCCTTTATTAGAGCTGTTTCGAATTAACAGTCGCCCTTTGTTTCACCTTTTTTTAATTACCTGCTCATTTCAAGACTTTCAAGTCGTAAACCGCTGACTTGGCTCCAATTACGCATTCCAAATCGTATTTGTAGCAGTTGTTTCTGGATGTCAAATTGCCGACGAATATTTGAAATTTGAATAACTTGCTAATTTGCTGACCGAGGGGTCGCCAGCGATGTCGACCAACCGTTGAAAAATTGAAGCGTGTTGGGAACCCAAAGGATCCAGAAATTCGACAACGAACGGAAGAAAAATGTAGCCGTATATTATATTTATTGTACCTACTATATTATTATCATGTTTTATTTAAGACAAGAAGACTAACCTCAATCCGAACACAATTTTTACCAAAATGAGCGCAATCTAATATCCTACAAATAAGGTGTAAAGCACAATAAATTTCGGAGCTTCTCGGAGACAATCGAACAGATTTCAAATTGGAAGGTTTAAATCTTGTGTACCTACTTAAAATAAAAAAAGAAATAAAAGTAGCCATCGAACTCAGTTTGAGTCTACCTACATGTCTTGTATAGCATGCCAAAGTAGTTAAGTATGGTATAACCCAGCAATAGATGGCGCGTACCTTATTGTCTGAAAGACTATTTTAAGAACTTTTATCAGACGGCCAAAAAAATGCGTAGGTACGTTTTCACTGACTGTTTTATATACTTTTATTTCTGACCAGTGACGGTTTTTCTATGTAGGTATGTGTCTCAGCTTTGGAGAGGTGTCTAAGGACATAATATATAAATTATTGATTATAATGTTTTGTTACTGAATTTAGTCGAATTTATGTCATTGTTTTAAATTTTTGTTGATAAATATTTCATGATATGAATAATTTTCGTGGAGGCCTGTGTGGGTTCGTAAGTTTCGCTCGGACAGAGGGAAACCCATGCTTATACATGACATCATTGCAGGGTGAACATAAGTTACATAAGTTTTAGACAAATGAAATAGTAAATTATTAGGTTATGAGGATTTTTTGATTTATTTATATAACTAGTTGGTGGCCGCGTGACATCTGACATCTGTAACACCTGATATCTTTAAGTAATAAAGACGACGCGACGGTGGCGCTACTACGTTTTTTTATCTTATTAGATGTTCACTCGGAAACGGTAGATCCCTTTTTAGACTTTCCTGTATCCCTGACAACGTGTATGCAAAATTTCATGATGATCGGGCGTGAAGACGTAGACGAGAGTTACTTTTATATTTATAATAGTATTTTTCTATACTAACATTGTTTTGTTCATAGATTTAGTATTGCTACCGTTATACTTTATATCTATGGTTTTGTTTGTTTATATGAGAGGGTAATCTTCGAAACTAAAAAGCTACTGTACCGATTTTAAAAACTCTTCCCGCCTATAGAAAGCTACATTAACAGCGAGTAACATAGGCTAAGTATATTTATAAAGTTACGCGGACGAAGTCGTGTGTAACAGCCAATATTAATTTAATATTAGATAAAGTACCTGAGTTTTTTGATAACGTAATAAATATTCACATAAGTACCTACAAAGTAAACAATTTTAATGAATTTATGATGCGATGTCGCAAATAAGTGAGATGAGTAGTTCGGATAAATAACTTTGTTTATTTCCTCTACGATAGCATGTTATCGTAGGACTAGGACCATGGCCAGACATTATTCTGCAAATTGAATCATAATGTTTACCAGTAATTTTAGGACGATGCCTACGTCGACAGTAAAATCGAGATAAATAAAATATTATTTTGTGTTGTTGTTTAATAATCACAAAAATAATTATTAAAAACATGTTTTTAACTATAAATATATTCCCTTCATCGACTAGGTAATGGTCTAGTGGTCTTTAAACGCCTGAAAATATCTTCATAAATTATAGAAAAGAACTATTCCGATCAAGTCAGCTTTCAAAAAAAAAATACGCATCAAAATCGGTTCATCCGTTTGGGAGCTACGATTCTAATGTAAAGCCGAAACGTCAAACTTATAACCCCGTTTTTGTGTCGGGCGTCTAGGGTTAAAAAACCAACATGTATTGGTGCCAAACTTAGCAGTTTTTTTACCCATTTGTGTGGTTTCATATGGCATATATTTCTATACGGTTTTATTGAATTTATATGGGCGAGGCCAATGTCCAGCAGTAGACGTTCTGCGGCTGAAATGATGATGATGATGATGAGGTGAATTAAAAAAAAAGTTAAATAAAAATTTTAAATTAGGTAATTTTTAAATTCAACATTTATAGTACAACTAAGTCTTAACACTTAGTCACCCTACTAAAACGAGACATTAACACGAGTTCAGTGTATAATATAGGAAATAAGTAGCCGAGTTCTGTTAAAAATAAAGGTACATTGAAATTCCAGTTTTCAAATTTATTTTAAAATTACAATAATCCACACGTTTTTCCTGCAACGGTACCTACTCAAGTTTACTAACATAGAATGACATCAGCAAGTGTTTTTAAAAACAGTGTAAATAACTTTGAAAAAGGAACATTATTCTCTCTAGCGAGAGTATTCTTTGAAGCCTGAACAAATGTTGTCGCTGAAAATTTTCATTAGGAACAGTGACAAGAAAATGGTTTTTTTTTTTAATTTTTTGTATGAACCTTCCCGATTCAAAATTTTTCTACGCTTTTCAACGCTCGCGGGAGGGGACCTCGCGGGCTCTCGTCTCGCATTTGGAGGTCGGCCGCACTCGAGTGCGGACTTTTTTGAGACCTGGCTGTCTAGAGAAGGCGGGCATATCAAGCCCGTCTTCTGTAGATGGCCTAGGGGGACCTTGCGCGCATGGCTGGCTAGCTGTGTGTGCCTGCACAAGGTCTCCACCTTCGCGTGGGTATTGCCTGGGTGTCTCCGGGCAATCCCTTTCTTTGGCGATAGCCTAGCCAGTAATGGCTAGGCTGCCCTGGGGGTGGATCGGAGTTAGATGCCTCGACAGAGCCCGGTTCCCCCGGCAAGGAGCCATCGGGGAGTTTTAGTGGGTATTCCCAGTGCCGCTAACATCAGGTGCTGAGCGACCCCCACATATCCCTATCGCCTAGCTAACGATAGGGAATCTGTACGCGGATTTTTCCTCGTCAAAAAAAAAAGGTAGGGTAGGATCATGGTAGGATATAAAGTAGGTACTACCTATTATAATTTACCTACAATAAATCGCCGCACAAATAGACTGCGGGCGAAATAAATCGCGGGGTCTTATTAAAATCTTGTCTTAGAATCTCCAGTAAAATCATTAACCTAAAGCTATAACCGATAATTACTACTTACTAACATAGTGTTTACATTATTTTAGATAAGTAATTATGAAACTGCGCAAATCGGTTTAATTATAATAAGTTGGTACTTAAGGCATTAGATATTAAAAACTGCGCAATAAATGGATAAGTATCTATTTCATCGTATTTCTATAATTATATTGCCTACAACTGCGTAATTATTCATTATAAAAGCAACAATGTAGAAGAATATAGCTACTCAAAGAATAATAGGATAAAGCCACACTATACGTGCCAAGCTTAGAGCTACTTAAGCTATGACCTATAGGTACTTGTGTCAACTTATGTACAACATACCTACCTACAATACAAATGATAACATTATTTTCACCTCTCCAGCACGAAAAGGGTGCGTTTGGTGCCTAAAAACTCGCATAAAATCGATTTTTGATGCGAGCGTGATTCGAAATTCGAACACACTATTTAACTCACAGGAATAAACTTTTGATTTTATATTATGTCCAGCCATAGCCAACTAGATTCGGCGGGCCATAGCAGACTAGATTCCGCACGCCATACTCGCTGTTGAGGTGAAAAGTTGTATGTTTAACACGAGAGCAAATTTTTTTATGTCTCGCGCCTTTAAATCACTCACTTCGCTCAGTAGTCTATATTAGAATCACTCCTCTCTACGCTCGTGATTCAATTCTATAGACTACTTCGCTAGTTCGTGATTTAAAGTCTGCACTCGCAGCAAAAAACGATTTTGCTCTCTAGTTGAACAATGTACTATTAGCTTAGCTTTGTTACCATCAAATACAATTTAACTTTCGCGCCTTTTCTTCATGTCAACAGAACAAATTTCTAAGAATTATTAATTGAGACTTCTATTGATTGAAAACAGTGTAAAAAACAAAGACCCGGATTAACAGAGTAGGAAAGCTAAGTTAGGAAACACCGTGCCATCGGACGTGTCGCATTATTAGATACCGTTGATCAATAGGTAAATTATCGATTATCGAGCGCTATTGATACTTATGTTTTGAGTCAATGCTATAGTAATTCAATGTTTATTTTGAATTTAAGCAATATACTTACCCGTGAAAATTGTAGTCACTAGGCGACTTTACCAAGACTTTGTTGGCAAGAAAAACATTGGCAGTGTTCAAGATATGTACATTTATTAAATGATATTAAGACGATATTGAATTTATTTGTTAGATTTGCATCATACCGCTTGTCGGTTGATTATAAGGACATATACCTATTATTAAAATTTACAACTTCTGTATACCATATTCAGCAAATAAACTATTTTGAACTTGAATATGTTCCCTACGCATCTCGCTTGGTGATAAATCAGATGACCACTGCAAAGCTTCTTAGCTTCTTACTGGTTGGCAGTTGGCACATCGCTTGCAGTGTGCCTGCCAACTAAGCTGCCAACGCCTTCTCACGTAACAGGTTTGACAACTAAAATGAAAAGTAATTTAAATTTTCTCTTCATATTACCTGATATCTAAGATTGATAAAGATCTAAAAATTGTTTCATAAAATGTTTCGCCATTATTTTGTTCTGTAAACTTCTCTAATTTATTTTTATTTTTATTTTTTTCTGTAACTTTTTCTTTTCTTTGGCTCGATCAGCGATGATTGTCAATTGTAAAAATAACAATATATAAAACGCAAAATTGAAATCAAAATCTAAAGTCGATCTAAGATCTCGAGACGTTTTCTATTCCCCGAAAAAGGTCTGTGACTTTTAAATCTTTTAAACAATGTATTGTTTAGTCTGTGGAGTTGGTTTTGTAAAAATGTCATTGTCATTTCATGTGACAGCTGACAGTCATCGTCGCATCGCTACAAATGAAAAGAATGAAACCAATTGTTGTTTTGCTTTTCTTAAATTTCTTAAACACGTCGATAAGTAATAAGACAAGCAGATTTGTATGCAATTATATTTTAAAAATATAAATTAAATAGAGAAATAGTTTAATATTCACAGTCATGTCTTTGGAAACTGTACCTAAAGATTTAAGAGCACTAAGAGCTTGTCTAGTCTGCTCTTTAGTGAAGGTAATTTTCTTTTAGTGTTATCAATGTTATAATTATTTGTAAAGTTAATTTTATAATCTTATATTATTACACTTGTTATATTACAGACGTTTGATCAATTTGAATACGACGGTTGTGATAACTGTGACGAATTTCTGCGCATGAAGAATAATAAGGATAACGTGTATGACTGTACAAGCAACAACTTTGATGGGTTCGTGTTTTTTTACTATTACTAAGGGTGGCAGACAGGCTGAAAGTCCACATGATGGCTATCGTCGTCTAACAACACCCAACAACATGAGAGGGGATGCAAGTCCTGAAATTTAAGTGTCTATGAATGTGAGTGAAAGCACACCTTTTTTGTGGTGAAAGCACAGTCTTGTGTCTTAAAGATATAAACCCCCATATTTATTTAAAATGATAAAGAAACAATTAAATATCTAATTTAGGTACAAGAGCAAACACTCATTCTTCATGCATTAGATAATATTGAATATAATTATAATGGTTAAGTAATTTACTGTGTAGGTATCATTTTTCTATAAAATGTTCGATAGACAGACTGATAGATAGGTTGCTTGCTACCACAGTGCTTTTGATTAAAAAAATAGTTAATTACTGTCCAAAATAACCTTTTCTTCTCACAGTAATAAAAATTTACAACAACAACTACATTTGTTTTTAAAAGCTTATTTAATTAAGTTCTGTAATAAAGTTTTAATCTGCTACTTTTATTTCTTTTTCATATTCAACTTCAAGTCACTATTAAAATTTTAATTATAATTTTATCCATTGCAGAATGATTGCCGTAATGAGTCCTGAAGATAGTTGGGTTTGCAAATGGCAACGCATAAGTAAGTTACTTCATTAAACGCTAATATTATAAATGTGAAAGTAGTTACTTTGACATGTCTGTCTGTTACCTTTTTACGTTTTAACTACTCAATCAATCATCGTGAAATTTTGCATGTACACATTGTCAGGTATACAAGAAAGGTCATAAGGTACCTTTAATCCAGAAAAAAGTATTGTTCCCAAGGGATCATCTTAAAATAAAATAAAAAACTAATGCCTGGCCTTGGACAGGAGAGTGTCACTTCTGCCATGAGGCAGAAGAAACAGCAATGCATATCCTGTGCGCGAGTGGCTCCTTGATGCACAAGCGTAGTCATATCCTAGGCTAGGAAGCCACACAATGGCTTGTGAAGATGTGAGGAATGCCTCTATCAAAAAAGTACTACAGTTTCTTAACGTGGTAGGTATAGGTAGAGAGCTTTAGTTTACATGGCCATCACAATATTTCAGCAATGAACGAAGTGATACTGGTACTCTAGCTACAAACCTTTGACCTACCTATGCAAAGGATATTATATATTTTATATGAAAAATAATTTTACAGGTC
Organism: Synanthedon tipuliformis; assembly: GCA_947623395.1. Lineage (NCBI taxonomy): Eukaryota > Metazoa > Arthropoda > Insecta > Lepidoptera > Sesiidae > Synanthedon > Synanthedon tipuliformis. Next base: position 6,699,674 of record OX392420.1, on the reverse strand, counting down.
GTTTTTGTAAAGGAGTGTATGCAATATCAGTTTCGGGACGATTGCCTGCCGGTGTCATAAGAGAAATGAAGAGCAGAGGCATTGCTTATAGACCAAGAGATACCAGTCAGCGATAGATATTACAAAATTAATTAATATAGATTTTAAGTATGTTTCTATGTAATTATTTAAATAAATGTGTGTATTTCCTTCAAGAGATTTTAAATTATTTTACTACTGTAATCTGCATACATGTCTAGGTCTTAAATTAAATTTTCTTATGTCTACATAAACATAATTATCTTCAAAACTAAATTAGCCGGCATCCAGAGAAAGTAATTTCATTTGATTTTTTGGCCATGTTGTAAGCAGAGATGAGCATACATGGTGACGAGCCTGTGGAGAGACACGGGCTGATGATGATGACTGGTATGACGAGCCTTTGGAGAGACACGGGTTGATGATGATGACTGGTATATCTTAGTATAATATGACTATGCATGGATCTCAGAGATTAGAAATAGCAATGGAAAATGAAAAGTTGGAAAGAGGAATGGACACTCACTGACATTGCTTAACAAAGAAAAATAAATGCCCTGTTATTTCAGGTAAGTATAGGTATTAATATAAAACACAAAAATTATATATAACATTTACTATTTATTCCTACCGAAATTGTATTTACAAACATTCAACATAATTTGTGCACACACATAAAACATATATAAATGCACTGGATAAGCCCAAAAAGTTTGTATTGTAATTGCAATTTGCAATATATAAACAAGCGGAATTAAAAACAAGAACTTCAAGAAACTTAGCATATAAAAAATAATTAGCAGCATTAAAATGAATCTGTTTATAAGCAAGCTATCTTTACTAATTTAGTGGTTATACTATCTTTAGACAATAATCGCAGGATACCTATTGGTATTTATATAATTAAATAAAATAGTTTGTCTTTATAGACAAAAAACTTTTTTTAAATATGGCGCCAATTAATTTTTTTTTAGTGTTTTAATAAATCACTATTTTTATGTTCAGATTAAAACATTTTTTTTTTAATATATAATTTTCATACTGTCACAGAGCTTATTGGGTATGTTTTAAATCACTTAAAGAGCTTATATTCTAATGACTGTAATAACACTTAGGTGTTAGAGGTTATCCATAATTTATGTCACATGAATTTCATGATTTTTTTACCCCTCCTATCAATTGTGGTAACATATGTGGGAACCCCCTCCCGGGGTCACATATTTTGCAATTTTACACTTAAAATTGACGTAAATGTCTGGTACAGTGAGCTGCTCATTGCGATTGAGAACTCGCGAACAAAATAATTGTGTTTTGCGATTGAATACTTCAGATTTTGTTATGTGACATCACGAAGCTCTTAAGAACTCCCCACCCATTGTCACACTTCGTTGAACCCTTCTCCTTTACATGTGACGTAATTTATGGATGCCCTCTTTATTGTGATAAATCTAACTCTCTGGATAACATATTTTTGTGTTCTTCATTTCTGTTAAAGCTTTCACCGAAGATGTTTCAACACATAATGGGATTAATGGTGCACATATACCGTCAACTGCTGCTAGACGGTGGTGCTTTGTTTTCATTTTCTGTCCCTAATATGTTTTTGTCTAATTCTTTAAAATCAATATTCTGTTTTTTCATGGCATTCTGAAAATAAGAAAATAATTATTTTTATAACTCATTTATTAATATTTTTTATGCAGTCGCATCAGCAAAAAAGTAAATATTAAAGTTAGTAAGTATTTATTAATCATATATTTAAGTGTTAAGCAAATATAATCATAATTATATTCACATGCAGACTTACACATCTTATACATTTGAGATGTATGATGTGACAATGAACATAAGATCAAAGGGATGTTAAAAAAATATTTCTTTTGTAATGAAAGAATACCTTTTTTTTTGTTTACGAGGAGAAATCCATTTACAAACTTCCTACCGCTGGCCAGTCGGTAAGGGTGTGTGGGGGTCAGCCGTGCACCGTGCTATGCTAATCATAGCGGGCCCGGCAATACCCACTTAAACTCCCCGGTGCCTCCTCGCCCTTTGTGCGGGATGGACCGGGTTCTGCCTAGGCAACAACTCCGATCCACCCCAGGGCTGCCTAGCCGTTGCTGACTAGGCTAACGCCAATGGAGGATGGCCCGGAGAAATGAAAGAATACCTACTTAAAATATTTTAATGCACACCCTAACAACTCTTTCAGGTCTGAAATTAGTATGAGAATAGCCTTCTATTGACTGTGACAAACTTTATTAACTAACTTAAATTAAATTAAAGACTTTAGTTAACTTAAATAAAAAAGCATTACCTTAACACATTCTTGATAGACTTTAAACATCCCAGAACAAATTGTGTCATCGTGGTCGCCTTTCAAGAACTTTTCCGAAAACCAATTATTAAAGCAATCGTCATATTTCTTCTTTAAGTCTGTACACTCTTCGCCAATGCTATTCATTGCGATTTTATTATTTTTCGTTACAGTTGGGATTGCTGAAAGAAATAGTTTTAAATGTTTAGCTTGGAATTTGGATGATGCAACATATTTTAAACAGAAGTAAATTATGTACTTTTTATAAAAAACTACCAAATCCAATTCGATGAGTTATTGATTACAACATTTACAACTTACAATATTACGATATTATTACCATTTTATTATATAACGTTAGCTAAAAAAGGTAACTTACTATTTCATTTGAATTGACACTATAACTATACCGATTGCCGGTCGATCAAGCAAGGTATTGATATGATAAATGATAATAATTTAGATAATAATATTAATTAGATATCTTCAGAAAAGTGGCACAAGCACCACACCGCACACACCTGACAGTGACAGCCTGACACCACAGAAAAAAATAAAAAATACTTTTAGCTTGATTGATTGAAGTTGATTGTCGACTGATTGATTGTACCATGGTTCAAGCACGGTTCAAGCCCTCAGAATAATAACTAAAGCATAGAAGTAAGGCTAAAATAAAAACCAATACTTATAGTGTGTTGCTTCTTATACCAATGCACTGAAGCCATAAACTAAAGAGAGACAAATATACTGTCACTAGATTTTCGTCTGGCTGTTCCGTACCAGAGTGACCTATACAAATTATCCATATATATAAGACGATATGCGGCACAACACTAACATAACCTATACTGTTTTTATCTTTTTCTTAAAATATTAGGTACGTACATTCAAGAAACAGAATTTATTAGTGGTATTTATTATACAAACAAGCTCTCAGTATATTTACTGCATGACTGATTATACAAACAAACAAAATCACTTACCGATGGTAACTTATAAACATATACTCGTTTTGTTTTCTGGACGCATTAGATTTACATCCTGGGACTGAACAAGACATTGTTATAGGTAATCAAAGAATTCACAGATATCTAATTAGTGTTATAATTGATTTGATGCTAGATTTATTATATTTTGATACAGAAACAAAAATCAAGAAACACACAAAACAAAAACATAGGTACAGACAGATAAGTAAAGTTGACACTTTGCGCCATCATTTTGTTAACGTTAGCCAGCCTCTTTAAATCGGCATCATAAAATGGCACCAAAGTACGAAAGGAACCAAGTTTGACGTTTTAACTAGGTACGCTGATAAAAAATAAGAACAAAGTTTCTATGTTTATCTCTTTTTGACTTATGGCTTCAATGCATTAGTGTAAGAAGCAACACACTATAAATATTGGTTTTTATTTTAGCCTTACTTCTATGCTTTAATTATTATTCTGAGTTCAAGCCATAGTATAATAGTATCTATGGTTCAAGCGAGTTCAATTTGCGAGAGAAACCACAGAACTCATTAATGACAACCAATTTATTTTGTGCGCAATGTCAATGTCATTGTTATTTGTCAATTTTATCCAATCTCAATTCTCATTTCTCAAGACAATCTGTTTTTTTTATCAAGTTTTTCATGTATTATTAATTTATTATTAGGTTATAAAAACGCATGTGATATTGTGATTTTATAAATTTGCTTGCAGAAAGCTTGATTTATATAAAACGCATTGAACAATTACACATTGTATTTAGATATTACGCGATATAGCTAACTAATTAAACTTATAGCAAATTAGTGCAGTGAGCGGATTATAATGAGTGATATTTTGAAAGACAGTCGTTTCACTAAATATCTCAATGATCCACGTTACAAACAAATACCCAAACATGAACGGAAAGTTAAGATTGATAAAAGATTCCAGTCTATGTTTAGTGATAACAAGTTTAAGGTTAAATACACTATCGATAAACGGGGCAGACCTGTCAATGAAACATCTACTGAGAATTTACGGAAATACTACGATTTAGAAGAGTCGGACGAAGGTACGGGCACAGAAGACGAGGAAGACACTAACACTCCTTTATCTGAAAACAGTGAACAGGATCACTCATCGTTTCCAAGTGACAATACAAGTGGCCGTTTTGTGAAACGACCAGTGAGTGATGATGAAGAAAGTAAAGAGCATCCAAAAAAAGTTGAAAATGATAAATTAATTCGTGGAAAATTGGATAATAAAACGAAAAAAAGGCTTTTGGACTTAGAAACTGATTATGCTCGAGGGGAAGGTAAATATGTGGTTATTTTTACAATCGTCACCCTCCAGTCTAAAAAAAATTAATAAAATCTATCTCTTGATTAATATTCCAAACTGATTGAGGGATAGGTTTTGCCAATGAATGGATGGACATATTGCATATAAGAAAGCTTAACGTCACTCAATAAGCTATGGAGAGGGCTATTGGTCTGAGTTACACTGCGAGGACTGAGGCTGTTTCTGATTTTGGAAAATTACTTTTTATTAAAAATAACTTAAAAAGAACTATTTTATTCAAGCATTTAATTTTTATGCATCATCATGGCTTTTTTTTATGTAACCCTAGAAAATTTTAATTTATAATAACAATCAAAGATTTTTGATGTAATTGGTCAATTGGCATATTGAAATGTTAACATTTCAGGATTATGCTAATTCAAAATGTGGATGAGTGATATAGACTATGTATCATTCATCCACTATGACTATAAGATGTTAAGCCAAAATATGCTTCTAATTTGCTCCAACTGCAAATTCTATAAAGTATATGAATAGTTTTACTATTGATAATGTATTAGTCAAGATTTTGAATAAGTAATACATTTTCTTTGAGGTTATTGTAAGTCTTAAGTGAAATTCTTACAAAATCAACTGCCAAAACAAAAGTTGCGAAAAATTGTTTTATCTCATGGCATTAAAAAACCTTTTGCAATTACAGGTTTCCTATTGACAGACAGCTCTTCGGATGAAGAAAGCAGTGAAGAGGATGAAGATAGTGATGTTGAACATGAATGGGGAGAACTAGATGCAGATGCAGACACTACTGAGGAATCCACTAAAAGGTATGTACTTACCCAACAAAAATTATTATCTACAGTTTTTACCAGGGGCGTGCGTTCCATACATGCAAATAAGCTCTGCATACCCTGGAGTCCCATACATCCCCCTAAGAGATACTATAACTCGTTAAAAATCATGGTAATAACAAAATAACAATCTAACTTGTTCGCAATCTCACCGCACAGTGCTTTGGCTTCTCGTGTTCATTACGCGATTTATATTACGCGCCATCTATTATATGCTTGTGGAACTTGTTGAGCGCCTATCGACGAACGAGAGCGTTGATTCACGCAGGCGCAACACTAGCGCTAAAGTCCATTTTTATTTCAAAGATAAAAAAGGTAAACAAATATGGCGTCGCCAGGGTCACTGACCTGTTTTAGAGATGGGATTTGTACAATAGACATATCAAAGAGAGTTGACTCAGTGAGTAACTCATTTAGAACTTGTTCGTACTGTTTAATGTGATGAATTTCTTGTCTTTTTACTTTTTATTATATTAATAAGAATACCAAATAAAATACGATAATATTTTGTTTCAAAGTACCTACTTATTTATTACAAAGAAAGCGGTTTGTCGCCATTTTATAATTCGTTTTGATTGATTTTCTTGGTGCAAGTGTTTGAGTACTTAAATTAATTATTTCGTTAATTTAGTATAAAACATGGAAAAATATACCTGTGAGACCTGTGCTGGCGAAGTGTGTTTAAATAAATTAAAATCTGCCGCTTTTTCGACGTTATCTTTTGAGGATAAAGTGAAATTAATTGCGAAGGGAAGATGTGTACCTACCCGAATTGAATTTAATCCAAAAAAAAAAACTGGCAAAAAAGTGCCATGGCTTCTCGATGGCACAGTAGACATGAATATGTCTCATATCATAAATGAAAAGAAAGATTTAAATGGTCCCTATCCCTATCCCTATCCCTATCCCCATCCCTATCCTTATCCTTATCCTTATTCTTTCCCCTTATCCTTAATCCTTCTATGGTCAACAGGGATAATATATATATAAACAAACGAACAAACTATCCCTATCCCCATCCCTATCCCTATCCCCATCCCCATCCCTATCCCTATCCCCATCCCTATCCTTATCCTTATCCTTATTCTTTCCCCTTATCCTTAATCCTTCTATGGTCAACAGGGATAAAATATATATATAAACAAACGAACAAATTATAATTAATTCATTTACGTCATGGTTACGATTTTCGTGACACACATTCTTTCGAATTAATTCATTTACGTCATGGTAACGATTTTCGTGACACACATTCTTTCGAATAGACCCCAGTGAAAAGACATATTCATGTCAAAAGGTAGTACTACTCGTTCTTTTCATAAAAAGTTATATAATAATTATAACAGGTTGTGTACACACACACAAATTATATTGTTTTCCTTGCATTTTATTTTCGAACCATGATAAAAAGAATGTTTGGGCTTATAACGGATACCTATACAGATTTAAATAATTTTCACAAAGCGGCAGCTAAGCACGATTCTTCAGAAAAACATCTGGACTCCTGCTTGAAGTTCCTAACTTTTGGTAAAGGTAGTAGAATAGAGACTAGTTTGAATAGCCAATTCAAGTTTCCCGAATTAATGCTCTAAGAGCGAAGCCAATGTCACCGCCGGTCGCCGTGCGGTAAGCAGGAGGCAGTTAGGTACCATCGCAGTTAGGTACGCACCTGCGATGGCGGTAGGCCATCTAAACAATGCTGAAGTTGGTAAGTTTTAGCCGTGCATACCCTGTCTGAAATATCTGTGCACGCCACTGGTTTTTACCCTAACATTAACCCTTTAGCCGCCAGTCTGATTTATCCGGACAATTATTTTCGGGTCCAATTCGCCCGAGCCGGATATATATGAACAAATTCATCTACTTGTATTATGTTTATTTTTAAATCATTGAGTTGCTTTCTATAAAAAAAAATTAAAAAAATTACCTGTCAGACATTACCAGAGCTATATTTTATATTGTCTAATTTCTTAATAGGATTGCCATTTGTAATTTGGATTGGGACAACATAAAGGCCGAAGATATTATGGTTTTGCTGACTTCATTCTTACCAGCCGGAGGTGTCATACACAAGATTACGGTAATTTTTTTATATAAATAATATTGTTTAATTTTCATTGTTAGCTTGTAGACTGTAGACAAGTGCACCTATACTCTAGGACTCTTTGTAATTCTAGAACAATTTCTAAGTTAGTAAATAAATCACATGAGCCATTTCTGTTAAGACTCAGTCTATGCATTTTTTATTTAGTTTTTGGGACCGGACTCAAAAGAATCTTGGGACCCTTTAAATCTGTTAAGAGCTCCTTGAGAACCGTATTTTACGGACAACCCTCATATATTTCCAATATGTTTTTTGTTCAGGTGTACCCATCAGAATACGGTCTTCAAAGGATGCAGGAAGAAGAAACACGTGGTCCTATTGAGCTAACTGATACAAAAGCCGATTCGGCAGAAGACAATGAAAACGAGGAAGGTTGGTAATGAATTTGTAAAAATGAGCCAGGAACTGTCCGGGATGAAGTCGAACAATACTTAAGGGCACGTTTAAGTATTACGTAACGAAATTTGGGGGAGGGGGGAAACGTTACGATGCGTTACAGGGGCGGGAGGGCATTGTAAAGTAAATAAGTTGGCAACCCTTTTCGTTGGTAAAAATGGTCACTTGGTTGTTACATAATGTTTAGGCAAGGGAGGGAGGGTGCAGAAAAACATTACGGCGCGTTACATAGGGGGTCATAAAATGCGTCACGTAATACTTGGACACCCCCAATTCGTCCGGAGTAATGTGGAGATCCTTTGGGCTGATGCAGGTTCGGCATTCCACATGGAGAAGCTGCGTCGCTATCAGCTGAACAGGCTGAAGTACTTCTACGCGGTGGTGGAGTGCGACAGCGTGTCCACAGCAGACAAGCTCTACAGCGAATGCGACGGCTTGGAGTACGAGAGCAGCGCCACCAAGCTCGACATGAGGTTCATACCCGATGACGTCACCTTCGACCAGGTTTGTACCTAGTCCTCTCCTTTTTGTGGTGCTTTTTTTTTCAATTTTATGGCCTGGTAACTAGACCATTAGGCCAACTGGATTTACAGTGTGCTGAACTACAGTGTTGCTAGTTTTTTGACACATAGTTTTATTACGATAATTATACATTCGATCTATGCATCGAATGAATCTACATGGAAGATATAACAATAAAATAATAAGTGCATAGTTTTCTTTATCCAAGTGTGAAGTTAGAGATCTATACCCACTAATATTATAAAGAGAGAAGATTTGTATTTTTTTTATATCTGTCTAATGAATAAACCCAAAAATTACTGGAGCGATTTTGAAAATTCTTACACCTATAGAAAGCTACATTGTCAACTTCTCAAAATTCATAGTATTGTCCTCGTGCATGACTTTAATTGTAATTTGTACAGGAGCCCCGTGAAGTGTGCGAAAAGGTGCCAGACCTAAGGAAGTATAAGCCGCGTCTGTTCACGACCACGGCGCTTCGACAAGCCAAAGTGGAGCTGACATGGGACGCCACAAATCCCAACAGGACCGAGCTCATCCGGAACGCAGTCAAAGGGAACATTGACGACCTCGATCTGAGGGAATATCTCGCATCTAGCTCTGAAGACGAAGGTATGACAATGTTCTTACAAATTTAGTTAAGCTTAACTTGCTTTTTGGTAAGCCAATTTTAATGTAAGCAAAAATATTTATAAAGCCATAGTTAGAAGTAACTCACTCCTACTGTTTCTCGCAACAGAGAGATAGATTTTATGTGAACGTGTGGGGGGGGGGTATTAATTTGTCAATATATAATACTAGCTACACGCTCCCGGTTTCTCCCGGGTTCAAAACAAAAATTATCCTATCTTATAAAATAAATTAAAAAATTATTTTTTTTTTTGTAATAATACTAAATCTATGATATTATAATTATAGATTTAAAGTAAACCCAAACTTTTTAGGTTCAAAATAATAAACTTAAAAAATGAATAATTATCATTACAGATGCCAATACGGGTGAAGGCTCTCAATCTGATGACGAAGACGTTAAGGATCCCATACAGAAATACAGACAACTTCTCCAGGATATTGACAAGGAAGACAGTAAGAAGAGCAAAGACATGGATATGGAGATAACTTGGAATGTGGGACAAAAGGATAAACTTGAGGAAAGAGTGAAACAGAAATTAAATGAGGGTAAGAACTTTTTTTTATTTTACGTTCATCGAGAGTGACCTGCATTCAGAAAGTAATATGAAAATTCTGTATATGACGCAAAGAATAACAATTATGTTTTAAAACACATGTACTAAATTATTGTTTAAATATTGATTTTTTTTAAGCTAGATTTTAAATCTCATCATCATTATCTTAATCGTAGGATGTTCACTAATGGACTAATTTAAAGCCTCCCCATAATTTTCTAAAAGGACCTGTCAAGGATCCTGAATGCACGGTCCACCCGTGGCCCTCATCAGGTCGCCTGTCCACCTTTTGGGTGCACTTACTGGTCCTATACTGCACTTGTCGGTCCGTGGCCTCCACTCAAGAACCTTCCGGCCCCAGTACTTTAACTTACTGATTCGCAGGCTTATGTCGGTAACTTTCGTACGTCTACGGATCTCCTCATTCCTGATTCCATCTCTTGGTGTAACCTTAGCTCGTTAAGCTTTCTTACAAGGCCCATAGTTAGAGAATTCATCACTGAAAACACATATTGGTTGAAAACTTTTAAGGCACCGAGGAATATCTCGAAGCTCTCCCGAATGTTGCCCATCTTTTTGTTAGGTCTATCTTTTTGGACTGTTTGTCCCAAGTATTTATATGTACTCATCTACAACTTTGAGAGTTATATTCCCAATACCATGAGACACGATTGAAATCTCATTGTTTGTTTCATAAGACTATCCATAAGAAGTGGTTGTATATTTGTTTTTTGATTGTTAAGATTTGTCCTAAGAAAATGCTATTTTTTTGCAGGCAACGATAAGCTTACCACTCCATTCGAGAAGTATCTCAAAAAGAGAAAAGAAAAGATAAAAATGAAGAGAATGAAAAAATTAGAAAATAACGATGATAACAATTCTTCCAATGAAGATGAAGGGTCTTCTGATGAAATGCCTTCAGATATCGATATGAACGACCCTTACTTTGCCGAAGAGTTCAATAAACTTGAATTTAAAGCAAATAAAAAGAATAAAAATAAAAAACTCGTTAATAGTGAAAATGGTGAAGATGAAAAAAGAAGGGCAGAATTAGAATTGTTACTAGACGAGGACGATGGTAAAGCACACTTCAGTCTTAAGAAAATACAAGAAGCCGAGGGTGAATCGAAAAAGTCCAAGAGAAAACAGAAACTCAAGTCTAAAATGTTGGAAACGAATCAAAAGGTTTCAGAATTTGAAATCAACGTAAACGACGACAGATTCTCGGCCCTTTATGATTCTCATTTATTCAACATAGACCCAACAGATCCAAATTTCAAGAAGACAAAGAATATGGAGAAACTTATACGAGAGAAATTAAAACGAAGACCTACAGATACTGCGGATAGTGAAAATCCATCGAAACGGTCCAGAGAGGATGCGGAAATAAATTTATTAATAAAAAATATTAAAAGAAAAACAAACACAATGAAATAAATTATTGATTTATTAAAAGTGTATTTTCATTTATATTGATAACTTAGGTTTGGTTGTCTGCATCTGGTGTATCCCAATACTTAACCCTACATTGATATTACCTTGTCCTACGCTGACATAGGTGGTTGGGTTGCGGTGCGTGATGGGAGGGTTGCTTATTGGAGCCCTCTTCTAATTCTTAAACATTTAAAATCAGTACGAGAATACAACAGAGGAATGGCTCATTGTGTGGAACACAGATTGCCATGTTGCTCTAAACAGAAAAAAAAAAGCAATAAAATGAAAAAATATTAAGCATTAATAAATACATTTCGAATTCCTTTCATTACGTTAGATATGAGATTTATATCTCATATTCATATAGAGTCAATATTTTACAAAAAAATCATTCAGGAGTGCCCAAACTTGGTGAAGAAGTTCTGAAGAAAAAAATGTCATGCAAAAAATTGATGACGTCAAAACCGAAAAATGTAGCAGTTTGCGGATTTTAACTCAAGTGTAAAATACTTACTAAGACTCCTAAGAAAATCTCCACATTGTATTCTATTTGTAAATTACATAAATAACGTTATTGCATTTAATTCTAAATTGCGTTAATTCAATTGCAATTCGAATTACAAAAAGTAAAAAGAAAAGAATAAATATTGATTTACCAATAAAAAGACATTTGTAATTTATAAATATTTATTGAATACATTCTTTCCAATTATTAAATCTTATTGAATATAGTGTATATAATATATTGAATATAGTGTGTGTATCTTATTGAATAAGTATATATCTTATTCTATAGAGTTAAGTATTGTAATTCTAAATTAAATATACAGCCGACAATTGGTACCGCATATTCTGAAATCTGTTAACTAAATTAATCAATCTGAATAACCGAAAAACAATATTCTGAAATCTGTTAACTAAATTAATCAATCTGAATAACCGAAAAACAATATTCTGAAATCTGTTAACTAAATTGATCTGAATAACCGAAAAATAATATTTTGAAATCTGTTAACCAAATTAATCTGAATAACTGAAAAATAATATTCTGAAACGCGTTCGATCAAAATAACTAAATCATCCAAACGTGAATCTGAAAAAGACTTAACTTGATCTAACTTAAATTTAACTTAAAACAGAAAGATAAATCATACAATAAAAGATAAAAAAAACCATTAAGTGGAAAATTCATCAAGTAAATAGTATGCTCACTTAGTGACTGTTTCCTGACAGGCTGACGGTCTACTTGATGGTAGGTGGCTACTGTCGCCAATAACACAAGTATGCTGTTACTTCATGGTAACGGTGGTTACTACTGCCAAGTGACTGCGAAACACTGTGTGCCTTGCCACTACTAATTAAACAAAACCATTTTTGAACAATATGTCACTTAATGAGTTTTACATTTAAGGGGACGAAACCAAACTCGGATTTTGTTTACTCATATGTCATTAAGATCGAAGTTATTCATATTGTTGGCCTGCTCAGACCAGGCCGCGTATGCAGAGCCGTCGACATCTCCTGCGTGGGCGTTGCCTGCCAACAGCTGATGGCTGCTTCCGCCAACGGCGGCGCCACACTCGATACACCGACTCACCTGCATTGCACCACCGCATTCCCCGATGTAGTAAGGGTGGCCACTGGGACACTTGTACCAATGGCCCATCTTTGTGCCCATCGCTCTCACCACCAACTGTCGCTCCATTCTATAAAACTCCTCCGAGTCTTTTATTTTGCGTAGAGCGTCCAAACAGTCTTCCTCTTTGAACACGCCAATATTATAAAGACACTTTCTCACTTTATTTGTTGCCTCAATTATTTTGTCTTCACTACTCATGGCTTTGTATATCGGAGAGTCCATTAACTTCGAGAATTTAATCAACGCATTTATCCGTTTCAATTCTGTATTGATATCCACTTGTCGTTGTTCGCTCAACTTGGAAGATTCGTCTTTCAGTATTTTACATATAGGCTTAACGTAAACACGGACATCTTTCAATTCTTGTCTATTACATTTTTTCAATAGGTCGTTTAATATTTCGATTATGTTCAATTTCATGAGAAAAGTTTCTTGACGGAGGAGAGCACTTCTTTTATCTCGAGTGCTTTTGATAGCCAAATACTCAAACGTTTCTATCAAACATTCTGCAACGAAAAAAATACGATATTAGTTAACTGGCACGGAAATGTCATGGATTTTCTTCGACTTGAAAGTCATCTTTTATTCGCACTCGCAAGATGTTCACAAACCTTCTTCTTCGTTTATCGCTCTTTCAGTTAGTGAAAATTGTATCAAAACTTTAATCACCTTTATTACTTTTCTCAAATTGTTTGCAAAGTTGTCATACAAACATACCGTAACTGCAGAACAGTGACGACAAAGACCAGAAAATTGCAGTTGAGTGTGCTGATGCAATAAAGGAAAAACGACGAGGAAAATTGTTATTAGGTGTGCTGAAGCAACAAAAGAAAAACAACGAGGAAAATTGTTATTGGGTGTGCTGAAGCAATATATGAAAAACGACGAGGAAAATTGTTATTAGGTGTGCTGAAGCAACAACAGAAAAACAACGAGGAAAATTGTTATTGGTTGTGCTGAAGCAATAACAGAAAAACGACGAGGAAAATTGTTATTAGTTGTGCTGAAGCAACAGAAGAAAAACAGCGAGGAAAATTGTTATTAGGTGTGCTGAAGCAACAGAAGAAAAACAGCGAGGAAAATTATTATTGGGTGGCTGAAGCAACAACAGAAAAACAACGAGGAAAATTGTTATTGGTTGTGCTGAAGCAATAACAGAAAAACGACGAGGAAAATTGTTATTGCTTGCGCTGAAGGAATAAAAGAAAAACGACGAGGAAAATTGTTATTAGTTGTGCTGAAGCAACAGAAGAAAAACAGCGAGGAAAATTGTTATTGGTTGTGCTGAAGCAACAGAAGAAAAACAGCGAGGAAAATTGTTATTGGTTGTGCTGAAGCAATAAAGGAAAAACGACGAGGAAAATTGTTATTGGGTGTGCTAAGGGATCTCAGCACACCCAATACCAATACCAATTACCCACCCAACCCACATGTGTTGCTGTTACTTCACAATGGTCTTCTATAAGGGTCACTGCCTTGCCAATACAAAGGAGAAACGCATACCTGACAGTACTTGTTCTTCTAATGTCTTGATTTTTCTATGTAACTTAATCTTAGTTTGTTCAATATCTGCTTCGTTTCCGTACACCCTCCTCTTGACCGGATTGATTTCGTTTATGAGGATGGCATTGATGATGTCCTTGTAACGGTACGTATTAATGATGGGCACTCGACAGAATGGACACGCGGGGATCTTAATCATATCTTCACTGGACTTAACAAGCATGTCCATCTCCTCCACGCTGAGTATGTGCGGACAGTCTTCCAACTTGATAAAGCTGAAAAACGACATTATATTAGATGAAAAATATATCAACATACTTAACTCATAACTCTAAAACCCATAGATCTAATTTACCACTTCCACGTTCTTAATATTGTATACTCGGGCAATAATAAAGCAAATATTGCTAAATTTGCATAATAACCGTAGCTGATAAAATTTTTACAAAAAAAAAATTGAAAATTAGAATATTAGTCTCAAAATGATTTTTTCCTTTATTCGAGCATTTTTCACTGAGATTCAACATTTCAAAAGTAAGCTAGCTAAGCTGTAGTGTGATATTTTTCCTGTAGTGTGATATTTTTCCAGTAGTGTAATATTTTACAATCAGAGCACAAATAAAACACTGTAAACTAACAAATTGTTATGTCTGAATTGAGTGGTATAGATAGACTGACAAAAATGTATGATAACTCTAATTTCTTCAATCTTGTTACTTTAATCACGCGGGTGTTCACTTGCGAGAGTGAAGCCTTTTGGTTCTTATGCAAAGGTGTACGATTTATCTGTGTCTAGTTAGTCTAGTTGCACAACAGCTGAAGCATGAAAATAAATAAATAAAGTATCGAATAATAATTTACATGTCGTCGTCCTCGTATGGCGCTAAGATGAAGTCCTTGGGGACGCTGTCGGGCCGGCAGATGGCGCACACGTCGGGGCACGGCTCACCGCACAGACCGCGACACTGATGCTTGCACGGAAGCAGCTTCGAGCAACGCTCCGAGCAAGCCGTTCTCGAACACTTCTCGCCGCACCGCTTGTTGCACTTGCTGTGTTTGCATGCGCGCGTGCATTCCTCCTGTGAAATCGCGATCGACATTACATCGAGTGACCCACCGATAACAACTCATCATCATCATCATCATCATCATCATCATCATCATCATCTCAGCCGCAGCCATCTCACTGCTGGACATTAGGTCTATCTAATAACTTTCCAATGGGACCGGTCAGAAGCAGCCTGGATCCACAGTAATCACATTGTATGTCCACCTTTTGGATGGACTTTGAGGCCCCAGCGGCTCAAGATTCTCCATACTATGTGTCCTGCCTAGTGCCCCCTGCCCTCTGAACTTACTGATTAGCCGGCTTATGTCGGTAACTTTCGTTAATCTACGGAATTCCTCATTGAATCTCGCAGTGCAACCCCGAGCATAGCCCTCTCCATAGCTCCTTGAACCATTTATTACCATACAATAGTTTTGGTAACGCTACCTATAGTATGGTAACTAGTGGTCGATAACTTTTGTTTTGAGCCAATGAGGAGTTCTGGACAAGAAGATGTCTCGGAGCTTCGCGAACGCTACTCATCCGGAGTGGTTACGTCGATTGATCTCCTTCTCGAAGTTGGGCCTACCTAATTTGTTGATGTTTGATAAAAACTAGCAAATAAAAAATCATGAATTAAAAATGATACGTCGCTTACTCGAAAGGGGTAGGAAAACACAATGTGGTAAGGCGAGATATAGTGTTACTAGGACATGTTATCAGCTACCCCGCTGTGAGCAAGCGTGGCGCTATATTACTTCTCACTTAGATGAGATGAGAGTGCTTCGAAATGGGAACACAGTACTACAAGTTTTTTTACAAATTTAATGCAAATGCCATTGTGATAATTTTTAAATGAGAGATCGAGATAAAAAAGAGATACTAAGAGTAAGAAAAAGTACCTGACAAGGCCTACAAGGCGCCCCACACAAGTTTCCGCAGCGATTGTGGGGACACTTCACCGGGCACTGCTTGTTGCACGGCGGACACACCTGGTTGCATGGAGATTCGCAGCTGCAATATCACCAAAGGCACATCGGTAAAGAAGTAGCAAATTAATGGACCAATTGATAGCTGAGGCCGATAATTCAATGTTTAATTGCATCAATCTTAAGGAGTGTCTAGATGTCGTACACACTTCGCGGCTTTTCCAGTACCGCTATTGGTCGGCAGATGCCGTGCGCGGCTTGGCATCTTACGCGAGTGCGCATTCTATTATGAACCTTATAGATGTTGTATCTAAGGTTATATATTGTAGTTTTAAGCCTTTTTCGTTAATCGTCGGAGCCGTATTTTCTTTTCTGCGTGAACAAAGATTCACGACGCGCTTTATCAAGTGATGATTCAAACTTAATGGCGGCTCGAAAGTTAGCTGCGAGCGCTGGTAGCGCACAAGGTATAGTCAACTACAGAATCTCCGCGGATATCTAATATTGAACTATGTTCAGAGCCGCCATTAAGTTTGATTTCGACTATACTACTGTACTAACCTATGTCCGCAAACGCTTACAGCGCCGCAGGGCTTCGAGCAAGGGACGTGAAGTCGGCCTTGTCGACAAGTGCCGCACGTGCCACTGCACTCGTGATCGCAGAGCAGCATCATGCCGCAAGCCTTGGGGCAGAGGCGCGACAGCTGGTAGACCACGTCTCCTGACACTACACTGCCTGTATCACCAACCAATATTCTTTATTGAAGATTTAATCTATGGACTACTTACATTGAAAACAAAATAAATATTAATATTTTTTTGGAATATATCTCTCATGTCGAAGGCGTTTGCATTGCACGTCTAAATAGTCTCAATGTCTAGTTTCTAGTTTATCTGTGTATGCTTTAAAATTGCGTTGTGTTACCTGTACCTTTTGTTAGCACCCTCTACTTCGAATACATTAATTAAACCACTTCATGTTTAGTCCAAACACTTTTATCATCCAACCAATATATCAGAACTACAATTACAACTGTAAGATGTGCGGACATACGACGACGACCTTTCTTCGAGAACGCATTCGTTCAACTGACCGATACCCTTTCAATATCATACCACCGAATGAATCTGAATGAATGAACACTTCAGTGAATGAATCTGAATGAATGAACACCTTCAATGAATGAATGAATGAATGAGCACTTATCAATCAACTTCAGTCGACATAAATAACAGACGCTAACTCTATTGTAAGTTTTTTTTGTTCTGTCGGTGTACCTTTTTAGCATAGGTATAATATGGTATAGTATATATAGTGTAGTTGGTACATATATGCTCACCATTCCTCAAAGCTGAGGAGATATGGCAGGGCAATGCGACACTGTGTCCGCACGGAGAGAGCATACTTTCTTCGAGTGTGGCCATGCAACGAGCGGGGTCGCACAGGCTCGCGCAGCGGCCCTTGCACTGATGGCCGCATAGCATTATACGCTCGCAATTCTCTTTGCAGTGGGACCGCAGCGGTTTCTGGCGGCACTCCATCGACACTTCGTGGCCGCAATCCGGTATGATTTTCTTAACCTAATAAACGAATCATTTAATTTACTCCAATTAGAGGCCAGGTTAGGTGCTAATATGTACAGTCACGGTACGAAAACGTTCGTCAATTTTCAAACATTATTTCTGCAATAATGGTGCATTAAGTACAGTAAATTATGTGGGTATAAACTCTAGTAAGTACAATTATTAAAAAAAATAACAAAATTTAGCTTTTTTTATATTTATAATGGGTTTCTTAAGGGAATAAATTACAAAATAAATGATACATTTAATCAAAAGCTGACTTCATTCCCTTGTTAGCTGTGGCAATTTGTTTAGTCCGCACAAGTTTAATAAAAATATAATAAGCATGTACTAACCTTTTGCAAGCAATCTCCGCACGCTTCGTGACACCTCTTTTTGCAGAAGTGTCCACAAGGCAAGGCCCGGGTGCAATTTTTCAAACACTTAATAAGGTCCACATTTTCGCTACACTGTACAACGTGCGAATGCGTACATATCGACCTCTTCTTTGAGACCTGCAACATTACATTGGAATCTATTAAAAAGGCTCCATTCGACGATAGGTGGCTCCTACTGTCGCCTGAGAACACAAACAAAACCAGGCATGATGCTAGGAGCGCTGCCTGAACTATCCTAAAAGAAGTCTAATACCTATATAAAATTCTCGTGTCGCAATGTTTGTTGCCAAACTCCTCCGAAACGGCTGGACCGATTTTGATGAAATTTTGTGTGCTTATCGGGTAGGTCTGAGAATCGGCCAACATCTATTTTTCATACCCCTAAATGTTAAGGGTGGTCCACCCCAAATTTATTTTTTATTTTTTGGCAAAACAACATTTGCGGGGTCAGCTAGTTATTGATAATAATCTATTGTTTCCGAGATCTATTTGGGTTCAAATCAATAGAGATTGTTCAGAAAAGTTTTTGTCCATCCAGACCGTGAGCAGCCGGAACCTTTTGCAACTTATTCTAGCCATTTTTCTAATTGAGTTCCTCACTCAGATTGAAACTGAAGATCTTTACGCTCTGTCCATTTGTGAAAACCCTATCAAAATAAGTCCAGTTAGTTTAGAAGAAATTGGCGGCATTGAATAATGTAGATTTCCTTTGGAATAGACGTCGTAACTTGCATTGTACAATATATATTTTCTCTCATAGTTACTGAATAACTAAACCAAAATCAAAGTGACGGTTTAAAGGCGTATTTGATAAAAGGTACCTTAACAACACAAGGTTTACACTCCTCATAGCATAACTGGCGACATTGATGCTCGCCCCGATCTCCCTCCAAGCCAGCGGAGCATCCTTTCTTCTCTCTGGAGCATGGTTTTTTACATATATACTGGAACATTAATAATAATATAACATTAATTTATTATCATCATCATCATCATCTCAGCCGTAGGACGTCCACTGCTGGACATAGGCCTCCCCCATAATTTTCCAATAGGACCGGTCAGAAGCTGCCTGGATCCACCGCTGACCCGCGGCCTTTATTAGGTCGTCTGTCCACCTTGTGGGTGGACGTCCTATGCTGCGCTTGCTGGTCCGTGGCCTCCACTCGAGAACCTTCCGGCCCCAGCGGCCGTCGGCTCTCCGTACTATATGCCCTGCCCACTGCCACTTCAACTTACTAATCCGCCGGCTTATGTCGGTAACTTTCGTACGTCTGCGGATCTCCTCATTTCTGATTCGATCTCGCAGTGTAACCCCGAGCATAGCCCTTTCCATAGCTCGTTGAGCGACATTGAGCTTCCTTACGATACATTAATATACATTAATTTATAAACACTTATAAATTCCACTTTTTATTTATGCGTTCAGCCTGGTTTCGACTACAGAGGCGTTTGAAAAAAAAACCGGAACCTGCATATTCGTAGTTACTGGTATTAATCCCAAAAATCAGATCAGATGTGAAAACCACGCCATCTGTTAACATATTCACGTGTCGATGGCGCTTATTTCATACAGTTAAACGTCACTGAGGGTGTCGCTCGCAGAACGTGTCGGAGCGATTTTACTGTTCATGGGGAAAACCCATAATAAAAGTGCTCAACGAGCCTAAAAATTATTTCACTTCAAAAATTATAATCAAGAACCGTGATAACTCGTCAAATATCAATAAGATATTCATAAATTATATATAGTAGATACTAGCTGGTGCTCGCGACTTCGTCCGCGTGGAATAGTTGCTTTGGGAATCATTTAGGTATCTCGAACGGTTTTCGCAGCGCACGCAACGGAAGCCCTCAAAGATGAATAATTTTCCCCGTTTTTTCCACATTTTCGACTGTTTCTTCGCTCCTATTAGTCGCAACGTGATGTTATATAGCCTAAAAGCCTTCCTCGATAAATTATCTATACAACACAAAAAGAATTTTTCAATTCGAACCATTAGTTCCTGAGATTAGCGCGTTCAAACAAACAAACAAACAAATAAACAAACTCTTCAGCTTTATAATATTAGTATAGATATTAATAATTTTCAGAAATTCCTCTTACCATCGTAATAATAAATAATCAATAAGAATCAAATCCTTTCACAACTTTCTCAGATTAGAGCATACACACAGATTGACGGGGAAAATGGAACACTTTATACTATGTACTAATGTTTTAATGTTGGCTTTGTTGATGTAACAAATAGAACTAGGTAATACTTATATATTACTAACTTTCTCGTGGTATGGGTCGTCGAGTACGTGGCACAAGAGCATGCACGCGTGTCCGCACTTTTCTATGCGAATATCGCACTGTACCGTGCATCGCGTTTTTTCCTTCGGGATGTGGCACGCCTGCTCTATCTGAAAATGTATGGGTACAAATTATTAAATCTTACCTTGGCCATTCAGTGTATAGCTTATCAAAATATAGCTGATAAATCATCTCAGCCTTAGGACGTCCACTGCTGGCCATAAGCCTCTTCCACAAATTTCCAATAAGACCGGAAAGCAGCCTGGAGCGTCTTAAGCTGCGTTTGCTGGTCCGTGGCCTTCCGGAACCTCGAAAACCTTCCGGCCCCAGTACTATATGCCCACTGACAATTCAACTTACTGATACGCCGGTTTATGTCGATAACTTACGTTCTTTTAAGAATGTCCTTATTTCTGATTCAATTAAATTATTTATACGTTTACTCAAAATCCACAACTCTCAAAATACAATTTACAGACAAAAACAAAACAATCTCGCAGTGTAACCCCGAGCATAGTCTTCTCCATGGCTTCTTGAGCATACTTCTAACGAGTAATGTTCATGTTTCACCGCCATATGTAATCACTGGCAACATTAGTCGAAAACTTTTATTTTCAGAAACTCAGGAATTTTGGACGAAAAGATGTCTCGGAGCTTTCTTTACATAATTTTTTTTATGAATTTTCTTAAATTAGTTTAAAAATCAAAAAGTAACCTATTTTTTTGAGTACTCAACTTACCGTGTGTCCGCAATTGGGCATCTTAATAGCCACTATGGTGTTGCATTTAACTGTTTCCGGATCCTGGTGGCAGGGGAGGTTCACGGAATGCCCGCAAGGAAGAATCCTACTCACAACGACCCGGCAGGGCTTGCACGCCACAGCACACTTGAGTGGGCACACATGTCCAAACTCGCACAATATCCTGGATGATGAAATTTCCTCATTTTACACAAGTACATACTGACATGCCTTTCTTTTTCATCTAGAGAAGACAAATTCTTTTCTCCACAGCGTATAGATAATTAATAATTCAATAAAAGAAGAACAAGTGTTTATAATCACAAAACACGTACAAAGAACCTTAAACTTAACATAAACCGGGGTGCGCGCTGGAATCACACCAGTGTAGGACTAATGAATGTTTGACATTAGATATAGTTCATTAAAATATATACTTACTAGCTGGTGCCCGCGACATCGTCCGCGTTGAAAAAGCAATATATCGCCTGACATCGTTATTGCTATTATACTTAGCCAGGAGTTAGTTTCCTTAATTTTAGGTAATCCCTCGGGAGCAGTACTTTTTTTCTGGATGAAAGGTACCCTATGTCCTTTCTGGTGTCCCAGACAACGTGTATGCAAAATTTCATGGTGATCGGTTCAGTAGTTTTTGCGTGAAAGAGTTACAAACATCCATACAAACTTTTGCATTTATAATTTAGTACAGATTCGGAGTATCCCAACGTTATACCTACTACGAATTCGTATGACTTGGACAAAAGGCAGGGCACACTGTTTCGCAGTCATTTGGGCAGCCTGTCTGGTGGCAGTAACCATCCCCTTACAGAAGACCACCTTGAAATAACAGCATGTGTGCTTCTGTGAGTGAGTAAGAGATGCCAGAGCCCATTTTCTCCCTACACCAATCACTTAATATCCTTAATCCTACTGTAGTCGGAAGAGGACTTGCAGCACCTGTGTGACGTTGCTTGTGTTATAGGTGACGGTAGTCGGACCTTAACATAAAAAAAAATCAAGACATGCAAAACTATTATTAATATTTAAAATACTTGCATAAACTGCTGACGATTGGACCCGAGTAATAAACCCGATTCAGCGTCACCAAACCGAGCGTGACGGTTTGCGAAGTTTTCTAATCCCATTTTTTAAGACTACATACCTACTTACTGTTAAAATATAAACTCATAAGTACCTTTCACATTTGAAAGTGCATTTTATTTCCTTGTGTTCGCGATCATACCCGTGGCACACAAACGTACAAGGGTGGTCACATGGCAGCTTATCATCGCACTTTTTAAGACATCCACCTTCCGGTACATTTTTGAAATCATCCACAGATGAGATCTAAAAAAAAGTTGCTTTTGCTTACATGCGAAAATTGTAATAGTTTAAGTAACTAAAACACTTTAACGGGGTGCTAAAAATAAGCAACATTTTAGGTGATTTCCTACCCGAATACCAATGTGTCGTAGTATACTATAGTAAGTATGTGGAGATTGTAGTAACGGTTTTAATACTTCCTACCTACCATTTGGAATATAACAGAAAATGTGTTTTTTTTTTTATTTAGATGTATGAAATTTAGGAAAAATTTAAAAGAATCAACATCATTTCTAGAAAGTAAGTAGTTGTTTACAATCTTTATTGACTTGCATATTTTTATATTTGAAATAGGGTCTCGAGTGTTCTCGTCACTTTTAAAATGTTACCAAACCTTACAAAACAGGTACATAAATTTATTATTCCAAATTTCCAAATGTTCTAATGTATAGTTTTGCAATTTGTAACTTTGTGCAAAACCACATAAATTAAAAAAAAACACCTAAGACACAAAAATTAAAATTACACAAAAACGGTGACCATCAACAGCGGAGGACTGTAAACATTGTGGTAACTTTTTAAATATTAACCACATTAACAATTTATACATACTTACTATTATAATCATAATATTCATTTATACTTACTATAGTTATCTGGTCCTCGTGCTTCCCGCATTGCAGCGTCAAAGTATTGCCTACGGATTCATTATTTTCCAAAGTTACGGCAATGTTATTCCACAATTCATTTTTCCTCAATATTTCTATATTGCCAAACATATAGAAACCTGTACATACACAAAATGAATAATAAATTAATAATTATTGTGACGAATTCCTTCCATATAGCATATTTTTTTTTTTTTTTTTTTAAGAGATGGGTTTGCACTTGGCCAACAACCAGCCACGTGGCAAGGATGAGGCCTAAGATGAGCATTAGCATTTTCAACATTTTTAAGCAAATTAATTATTTTTTTAATAAACTTGGACAAAATTTTCAACAAATTACGAAGCTTTATACAATGAAACGGGTGGCTCCTTTTGGACGATTCAACATTGGTAAAATAATAATATTAAAAAAAAGAGACCTTCTTTTGCTCTGGACAGGGCGACGCAAATACGATTTTTCGTTCCCAAAAATCCAATGTTTCCATTTTTATTATTTCTCACAAGAGACAGTAGTATTATTTTGGATTCCTCGCCCTGATATTTGTCGACCACTGTTATTTTTACACCACTCAGACGTGTATACGATTTGGATTGCTACAACAAAAATTTCAATATAAATCTATACGTCTATTTGTATCATGAGTCGTTTTCAGTCCTTTTAAGCTATGGCATGCTAACTAAAGACAAAAATTGCCGTAACGATGAATCCATTTCGTCCATTTTGTTTGTGTCAAATGCAAACCTTTCGATACGAAGGGAAAAAAACTACTGCAACCGTGTTTACACAAATTTATGGTACTCACACTTTTCAAATAAAACATTTGGCCAGTGTATGTCGCCAAAATGGTGATATCTTCAGATGAATATCCCTGAAGCTTCAAATAATTAGCGAATGCCAATGTGAGGTCGGCCTCCTTTTGATTGGTTCTCGATGAATTCTCGTCTGCATTCTGAAAGTGGTAAGTTCAGTTTGAGTTGTAACGGACACATTCGGGCTTCAATGTTGAACCACTTCTCAGGAATATGTCTAACATAGATACATAGGTTCGGATGTGAGGTAAGTACCGTTGTTCTTGACACGTTTATCAAATAAGAAATTCAGTATTTTAACTCCTCAACACAATGTAGTCGCGTAAGACAAGGTCGCTGCGTAAGACAGGATAGTGATGTCCCTGATATCGGGATAAGTTCGGACGTGAGGTACGTTTGTTCTTGACACGTTTATCAAATAAGAAATTCAGTATTTTAACTCCTCAACTCAATGTAGAGTCGCGTAAAGACAGGATAGTGATGTCCGTGATATCGGGATAGGTTCGGACGTGAGGTACCGCGTTGTTCTTGATACGTTTATCAAATAAGAAACACAGTGATGTTACCTCTTCAATGTAGTTGTGAGAAAAGAAGAACAAGTTCTTAGTGACACCCCTGACGTCGGGGAAGTTTTGGACGTTGGGATGGTTCTCCAGATGTTGATAGATGTGCGGCGAGATGAGCGCCGCGATCTCAGGGCGCATGCGATGCTGCACGTCCAGGCGGCTACTGTGCATTCCGTTCAGGATCATGCGCTCGAACAGAGACACCTCTATGTTGTAACGACGCGCCAACTTTATGTATGAGGCGGACGGTCGAAGCTGTTGGTGATCGCCTGCAAAATGAGCGAGGAAATATATTGTTTATCTTATTGGAAGATAAAGGGTTGTATTCTGGTAATCAATTCGAAGTTTTTTTGCTAGCTCCAATGGTGTCTACTAAAACTAGCAAGCTACGAACACGTGGGTATTCCTGCCAATTAGCTGGAGGCTTGGGTGGTCATACTTTCTCGCATTGAGAAATGGCTGTGAACAGCATTTCCATTTAAATAATAAATTTACTATATTTGAATTGAGTCTTTAAACGCCGTGCGGCCTTGGCATGGCCACAGGCAAACCCCACGACAATTGATGGATGGGAAAGCAATAGTTGATGTCTGTCGGCTTGTTGTTAATACTGCTTATAAATATAAATTTTGCAATATTGTGTTACTTTTGTGTTCTTAAAAATAAATAATTTGACTAAACAATTAACGTTCTCTACTATCCGAATGACCTTGGGCAACTGGGCTCTCTTCACCCCACCCACTTGCCTACTCCCCTGCACTTCTAGCGCTAGCGTTTCTAGCGATGCCGGGCGACACGTACGAACTAAAATATAGTCCAAGAGCCAGTAGCTTTTTTACTTATGATAAAATGTAAGGTAATAAAATAAATGTATGAGTATTATTTACTATCGATTTATTAACTATACACGTGCAACAACAGCAATAATATTCTAATAAAGGGAATTTGATGACACTTTAGTGAACGCAAACATGTTTTATTATAATATTTTATTATTATTTTTTAATCATATTTATAAATCCACAGCCTAAAATCATAAACAATTTGAAATATGAAACATCATCAATCAATACTAATAATAAATCGTTTCTCTCCTGTCAATATGATGTCGCTAGCTGAGCAGCCTAATGGTCCATGATTACATAAATCCAGTAATTGTTTCACAAAGTATGAGTCTACAATTCTCCTCCCAATTTTCTTATTTGTCATCTCTTTACTTTCAGTTGAAATACAAAACTGAAAAAAAAAAATCAAATAAATACTACTACTATTTTCGAAAAAAGAAATAAAAAAATACTAAGTAACGTGGTGTAAGTAAGAAAATAGAACAAAATACCGTAAATAAAGTACTGTACCACTTTCTATAGTTTTTATGTATGTATTTAAATTTTCTTAAAGATTTTTTTCATAGAATTTATCATTATAATATAATCATTAATATTATTATTCAAACATGTCAGTAACGGCTGAATTTATTGTGAAATTATTTGTGAAATTTTCTATTTTCATCCACTTTTTTACGCCTATAGGAGTAGAATTTCCAAAAACCTATTTACTTTCAACCAAGGCCCCAAATCTCAACGAAATACAAACTATTTCATTATTATTTTTAATTTATGAAAAAAGCCGCATTGGACTCCCGGTCTATTATGTACCGATACTTTTATGTGTACCTAATCTTATGGCTACTGACGAATATTTTCAATGTTGTTTTACACTACATTTTATTATATACTAATAAAATGTACAAAAATATACTTACTCTGGCTTTGGAAGTGTCTTATTATAAAAAAGTCAGTCACTTTCACACATCATAATAGTTTATTTTTCTTTTTCTTTACGTAAGTGCGATGCGCTGCGCAGCAATACGTGTTCCCCGTACGAAGGCTGTCAGCCGTCTGCCGCCCGGCCCTCGCTAGGGCACCCGCTACTCGAAAATACCAAAAAACCTTTGTTTTTCTAAAACTATTGTTTCATTTACACTAATTGTTGTGTCATTTATAGTTTAAATGAAACTCTATCGTTTTATTATAGGCACATTGCAAACGCTTCTTGAAACAACCAGTTGAATCTATTTTTGTTACAAAGCAAGACATTCAAATTTTATTTATTTTCCCGTAAACTATTATACTTAAAACAAAAATAACTTGCCAGAAATATAGACCAAGAAGTTATGTATCACATATATTTTTTTTTGTTACATTGGATTTATGTTTGAACGAGCTGAATAGGAAATAAACAGTGCCTTTTCTTATCGATGGCGGGGAGGAGCCTCTTAAGTGTCCTTTATCAGAACTAAAAAATATTTACTATAATAAAACTGAAGAGTCTGCATGTTTAGTTTAGTACGACGAGCCCATTGAGGAATTTTATAGGCTGTCGATATCGGAATAGCCTAAAAATAACAAAAACCCTCACATGCCGAGGCGGGTAAAAAATTAAAAAAGCGGGACCCAGCTAATAATTATTCATAAAAGGTGCATCAAAAACTTACCTATTAAAATAAGATGCTGACAATTTTTTGTAAGTGCAGTTACTATGTGTGCTTCCAATACTTCCGCAGCTTCTTCGACGATTACTATAAAAAAGTATATCTATATTAAAATTAATATAATATAGTTGTTACGACATTAATTACTTTTGTTGAAGAAATAATTAAAATTGTCTACAAATACAAAAGATCATAATTTAAAAAAAAAAAAACAATAACAAAAATAACTCTGTCTGTCTGTTAACTTTTCACACCTAAACTACATCATGAAATTTAGGATCCACTTTGTCGGGGATAAAGAAAATGACATAGGGTGAGTACTTTTTATCCAGAAAAAAAGTCACAAAATCTCTGTTACATAAATATATATATATATATATATTCACACATTCCACACAGCACCATCTAGTTCCAAAGTAAGCAATTTAATGTTTGTATTATGGATACCAGACGGTCCAGACAGTTGATATACTACATAGAATACTTTTTTTTGTAAATACATACCATCATAAATACAAAACGTCCATGACTCAGGTACAAAGGTAAATGTTAACACAAACATTTGCCCCTAGCGGGATTCGAACCCGCGACCGCTTGGTTAACAGCTAGGGTTACTAGCCATTAGACCAAACGTGTCGTCGACAAAATAAATAAATCATGTGTTGATTACCGACAGGTGGAGCCAATTCTTGGAGGAGTTTCCTGCATCGGGCCGCACCGCTAGTAGTCATTCCAATAACTTTTATTTTTCTCTCCTTCAAAACGAAAAGGTCCTCTATCATCCTCACCTCCTCGTAAGAATCGGTTAGTTTCTCCAAGTCAGTCTAAAAAAATGAGTTTTAATTTTTTTTTAAAAATGATATTTATTATCTGCCGATCTTAGTATAAAAAAGAAGTGGCAAACTCAAATATCAAACTTTTATATTTTTTATAAAAGATATAACTTTTTAAAAGTGTTCTTCAGGAACATTACTCACTCGCGCTCACTTTGCGTGATTACGAAAGCCATTTGAAAATCTTTATTGAAATGAAATCTTATAATCTTATCTTTATTGAAGTCAAAGATAATGGATTGGTCTCGCTGCGCTCGACTAGATAGAGCGCTATACAAAAGCAATAGCTCCGAAAATGTGGAACTTTTTATTGTAGTGTGTGTAAAAAATCGTCACTTTTTATCACTTTTTACCCAGTTTTATTATATTTTTACACAGTTTCACTACGCAAACTGGTATTTTATTATGCCAAAATTTAATAAAACATTCGGCACGTACACATCATAGACAGTTTGCAGTGTGACTGGTTCGGGTACGCCGAATTCGGCGTACTATTTTATGTCGCATTTTACAAGTACGACGGCGGTATCTAGTCGAGAGCAGCGAGACCAATCATTTATCTATGTCTTATGTTTTGTTTATTGATTGATCTTTGAAAAAACAACTCGTGTGCATACTTTATATATACTATACATCTTCTTTATTATGTAGAGTATTTTAATAAGATCCTTATGTAGGTAAACAAGGGATTATTCACTTGAGAAAATCAGTTATCAATAAGTTCAGATTTAGACAATTAAATTATATTTATGATAAATTGAACCTTTTCTTTTTTAAGCTTATCCTTGTATTGATTTTGGACAATTGTAGCCCATCTGAAATAAAGACTCCAACGGTCGATCGTTGGCATATTCTTAACATTTTCTAAATCAAGTTTTATATCAGTTCTTCTCCCACGAGCTTTAAACATTTTCTGCAAAAGATTAATACAAATACAATAAATAAACGATAAAATATTCATAATAATAAAATTGTAACATGTATCTATCAATTAATTAATTTAAACAAATTAAGTGTAATCAAAACCAAACTCTTTTGGAAAAGTTAAATAATAATAATCATTTAAGCGATTCTGAGCTTATACTGTGCATTATACTATCTATCTAATATTATCTAGTATTGGATCTATACTATGACTCGGAATGTGATTTGTACAGGTATTTAATTGTAATATATTTTTTTAACGGTAGGTCGACAGACAGGCTAACATTTGACATTTTGATGGTAGCAACGCCATAGGTCTGCATGTGCGGTGCCGACCATAGAAGGATTAAGAATAAGGCATCCGGACCTTACTCACTCATCGAAACCAAACAGCACATATGCTGTTTTTTACGGTAGTCTTTTTTAATTGTAATTTTTATATTTATTATTTTATAGATAACAAAAAGGATGATATCCTGAGTTTCTATCGGGGATTGTTTATCAGGATCGTTATCATCTCTTGGGTTCTTTTATCGGAAATCCTGGTAAAATATAATTAATGACAGTTGAAAGAGTCTCTTTGCCTTCCTCTCTTCTAACGTGGCCCCCCTGGCCTAGATGCAAACGCAGTGCTTTCTACAGTCGTAAACGCTACGCTACGCTAAGAGAAAACTTTGTGATTGGTCAAAATTTTGAGTAACCAAGCTTTCTCTTAGCGTAGCGTTTACGACTATAGAAAGCAGTGCGTTTTTATATTGGCTAAGGCCTCTGTAACCCAGTAGAGCTAACTATAATGTCTACTTCGCACCAAGATTAGTCATAATGCGACTTAGTCCTTCCACGCTTTAGGTACACCTATTTAAAAGCTTCTAAATGTAATAAACGCAAAAACAGATGAAATTTGCACCTGGAGTTAGGAGTCATCTAGAGTTAGGTGTTTCCTAACTCTAGGTGACTCTTGGGAAAACTTACATAAATATAGGTATTATAATAAATTGCTTACCTGAGATATCTTTATTTTTCTCATGATATTTGTCATGGCTGTGATGTACACCATTAACTTATTCTTATCGTTATCATTGTCCTCATCCTCTAATTGAGCGCGTAATTGGATTAGTAATTTCAATTGGTTTGTCTCCTTAGCCAAAGAATAAACAACTTTAACGTCTGCCTCTAATACATCACCCTCGAAGTCACCCTCGAAGTCGTCTAGAATAACTTGTGCTCTGCTTTCTTGTTTATCGTTCACTTCGTCATTTTGATTATCAATTTCATAACTGTTAACATGTGTAACCATTTCACCATATTTCACCCGTGTTTGGTTTTCGCCCTCGAAAAGCCAATGCATTAATGGATCTCTTAAGTTTCCTCCTTGTAACGACTCCAATATTATGCTTTCCGGTGCTAAAGTTTTAATGACATTATAGTTGATGATCACGTCTTTAGATATCAATTCGATAGAATTTTGTATAGAGCGTATAGTTCTTATTATGCTTCCGAGTTCAAATTTCAATTTACCATAAAGACTACCCCTGACATTTGAGTTACGACGTATATTGTTAATGTTGTACTTATGCAGGGTCTCATTGCGAGATTGGCCTCCGATCCGTACTATTGAGTCGGTGATTGGTAATATTGCTTCGAGAAACTGGTCGAGTGCGTGGTTGGTGTAGCACACCAGAAGCATAATGCAGGCTTGGTGTGTAACTTTGGAAATTTTCTTTTGTGCGTCAGATAAACTTGAATGAGGTATGGCCGGATTTACGCCAGATACAGAATTTAATTGTCCATTACTCGACGCTAATGTACGTGCTTGTTCTTCTAAAGCAGCGTAATTTCTCAATATGGCTCGTGCCACTTTTACTCCGAGGAAAGTTTTGCCTGTTCCCGGCGGTCCCTGGATTACAACAAACTCGTGGGTCAGTGCCATCTTGTAGGCGACATACTGGCTGTCGTTTAGTCCCAAATCAATGGCTGTTGGCCAAGTTTCTTCTTGTAAAACTTTAAACTTCACCTTGTGTTCATTTATCATTATTGAATACTCAGATTGGTTGTCGAGATATGCAGGTGGTTGTGGTTCGGGCTGAAAGGAATATTTTATGGTAACTGTTCGGTTACACTGAGATGCGACGATGCGCGTACATTATTCGCATTAAGTATAGTAAGTTGAGAACTTGAGACAACAAATTCTTACTATGAGCACACGTACTTTTATCTGAAGGTGGTCAAAATTTAAGTTATATTAATATGCTAGTTGTAAATAAGAAGGTTTGTACTTTTACTATAAATTTATAATAATTTAAAGAAATAAAAAAACTAAAACTATTTTATAATTCATCCTGAGTAAATTGGTTAGATTTAGGACTAACTTAGCTCTAGCTCCGAATCCGCAAAATAATCGCATTTATTATACGGATTGCGGATACGTCTAAATCTCTAAATGGATGCAGAAGTTCCGCATTTGCGGATGCGATGCGGATATCCGCAACAACCATATTAAGTATTAAGAAAATGGCATTTAATAACTTTTACTCTCAATACTAATATCCCGAGTAGTTTATTATGTTTCGTCTACTTGTTTTTAATAGGTATATTAGATATTTACCTCTGCTTTCACGATGTATTTGCTCATAACAAGATGTCCAGGGAAACTGGGACTTTGTAGAGCCTTAAGTACGTGATAATATGGTTCAAAGTAAACTGCACTCTCAAACATAACGTACGATTCATCTTTAAATAATTCCGATGAAGCTATGTTTCCATACAAAGTAACTGGTATCTGTAACAATAACCATCCATATGCATATTGTATACAACATACTGAGTTTCACTGATAGTCCAGGAATATCAAATTTGAGTCCCTCAGGGGCATTTTTTTTTATGTAACTTCCTACAACATATAAAAAATCGATGTGTGAAAGAAATGAGGTACTACTATTGCATTATTGTGCTGAACACATTATTCAAGTTGGTACACAAATTCAAATAAATAAATTTAAAAATTCAAAATTATATAATATCATCAATACTAATAATAAATCTGTAAGTGTAGGTACAGTATGTGTGTATTTATGTATGTTCCTCCATACATCGAGCTTTTAAGAAAATAGCAATCTCACCTTTCCCTGTTTCAAAAGATCGATATCTCTGTCCAAAATGATAGCTGTGATATAGTTTTGACAGTTATCCTTAGTTAACAAAAGCAGAGCACCGTGTAAAAAACGTTTGTTTTGAATCCATCTGATATTTCGAAATTTCTTGCAAATTTTTGGATCTATTTGTATTATGTATCCGGACTTGTAGCTAGTCTTACTGACGTAAGTCGAGTCAAATTTGACACGTCTGTAAACCCTGAAAGTAAATAGTACCTACACGTGTTTAAATGGTATACGGAGTAGATAAATTTTCAAGTTTCAGCGTTCTAAACTTTATAAGTAAGTATTACATCATAATAACTTTGGAAGTGAATTAAATTTCAATTTGCTAACGAATATTTACCTTAAATCATCAAAATGTGTAGAATTTTTGTCCGCCAAGTATTGATCTGGAAATAAAATGAAATCCCATTAAAGTATTTTGCGTGAAAGCGTAACAAACAAACAAACTCACATTCACATTTATAATATTTATTAGTAAGGATACCACTCACATATGCCGTCGCGAATTGGCCCATAGCAATCTTCACGAAGTAATCGGAATTGCACATCCAAATAATGTTCGATGTCCCTGTAACTTCCCTGTATTATGTTTTTACGTAGGAACGGACGCTTATCCGTAAAATCCTCTGTAGACGGTAGAATATTCAATATACGAACATCTTCAGGAGGCTCCATCTCATCATCAGATGTCTCAAGCTGTAGATATATAAAAAAAAGTAGATACTTGATGACAAACAATTCACTTAAATTTTGGCACAAAACTAAACGCGTACTAAACTAACTAACTAAAAAAACTAAATTAACTTTTAATATTTTGCTGCCTCAGATGAAATAAGAACTAAAGATAGAGCCCTTTGGACGGCAGAGTGAAGCCGGTAAAACTACGCCTTTGCCTCAGTTGAGTATTATACACACACGGTTATACGCACACAAATACAATCAAACTAAATTAAATTAATTTGAGTCGTAGCTCGCCTTCTTAAAATAATTACTAGTGAAAATGGCAAATCCCGTACATAGTGAAAAGGTGTAAAAACCTGTCTTCAAAAAATAAAAATCACATATCAACCGTAAGTAAACTTGGAACTACTTGAAAACCAATATTTTCAATACAAATTGAGGTTAGTTTTTAGGATTTCACACACATTATATTAGCACTGTACTGTACACCATACAATTTCAATGAATACTTATCTTAGGAGCTATCGCAAATTAAAAATACATATGAGAAAATTAGTTCAAGAGGTCTCGCACGAACGCGACGTGACAACGGAATTCGCTTAAAATCGAAGTCATTGGGGAAATGATGCCACCCACCAAAGATAATTGATTGGTCTCGCTGCGCTCGACTAGATAGAGCGCTATACAAAAGCAATAGCTCCGAAAATGTGGCAACTTTTTATTGTAGTGTGTAAAAAATCGTCACTTTTTATCACTTTTTACCCAGTTTCACTACGAAAACTGGCATTTTATTATGCCTAAAATTTAATAAAACATTCGGCACGTACACATCACAGACACATCACAGACAGTTTGCAGTGTGACTGGCTCGGGTACGCCGAATTCGGCGTACTATTTATGCCGCATTTTACAAGTAGGTACGACGGTGGTATCTAGTCGAGCGCAGCGAGACCAATCATTTATCTATGCCACCCACCTTTTTTCTCTCCTCGTATGAGGCTAATTTTTCACGTATGTTTTCCAATTTCAAATTGCATTCCTCAGTTAGAGTGAATCCATGAGTAGTCTTCAGTCTATCTAAACTGTATGTAATTGTTGTTTCTATCATTGGTTTGAATTTATGTAAAGCTAATGTAGGTAGAAAATTTACGATATATTCCAATAATGACAGGAAATTTATCCAAAATTGATTGGGATTATTCCAATACAGATTGTTAAGATTTTTTACAGTTTGATCGGATAAATCCATAAGATAGTTTCGTAAATTTCCCAAGAAATTTGAGTTACAAATTTCTATGAGAATTTTTGACGCTATCTCATCAAAAGAGGTCTGCGTTAATTTTACCATTATAGAAATAATAAGCACAAAAATATCCGGTTTCTCAATGGGTTTTTGCAACAAATTTAAAAATCCTTGTTTTTTCTCTTCGAGTTTCTTGATTAACTCTTCATTACTCATAGCCATTAATTGTTCTAGAAACCTAAATCCAAAGAAAAAAGTTTTTTTGTTATGGTCTTGACGAGGTCCTTCATTTCGTCGAGGGTTCGTATACTGTCTAGGGCCATGGCGTTGGTCATTTTGTCCACTCGACGAAGTTGGTTCATTTGATTGTCTATTGCCCCAACGATCTGTAATAAAGTACGATAATATTGTATCTTGAATCTTAATTAATCTTATATTGCTACTAGCTGACCCGGCAAACGCTGCCTTAAGAAAAAATAAAAAAATAAATTTTGAGGTTTATTAGATGTTGGCCGTTTCTCAGACCTACCCGATAAGCACATAAAATTTCATCAAAATCGATATGTCGCTCCTCCACGACATCTGTTCTGGGGCGCTCAACTGTCTGGCACTCCTATTTCAAATGTTGCGGCTTCAGGCCGGGCCCAAGCGTGGAAGAAGGACAAAACTGTTCCACGTTCCGCTATCACGAACAAATTACGACCTTGGCTCTGTATACCATAGATTGTCCATAACTTACAACGATATTATTTTCTTATTATTATTAATTAGTACATTAGTAAGTAATTTATAATTTTTTTTATTTCAATTTTAATTATTATAACTAATATTATTATTTTATTTTTTGATATTTATTTTACTTAAATATCAAAAAATTAAATTACAACTCATGAAACACACGATACAGGCTTGCATGCCTAGTGTGTGTTTTCATAGGCAATAAACTAAATATATATGTTCCTGTAAAAAATAAATAAATTAATTAATAAATAAATAAGTTCACGCACCTAGATATTTTCCACCTCCCCAAAACATCTTTCAAGCGCAGCGTCGCGAATACACTTAAAGATAATTAATGGAACCAACCACACACACACACACACACACACACACACACACACACACACACACACAAACACACACAAATCCCTTCCCCATTTTTTAGAATTATTAATTAGATTAGGTAATATAATTGTAATTTTCTTTTTTTTTACGTCTTACACAGTAGAGCCCTGTAACTGGCAATGAAGCAGTAATACGATATCTATTGTATATTATTTTGTTTTGCTGTAGGGTTGTTGTTCAGAATAAAATAAAAATAAAATAAAATAAATCGGTCCAGCCGTTTCGGAGGAGTTTGGCAACAAACACCGCGACACGAGAATTTTATATATTAGATATATATAATATAGATCTATTATTATTTGTATTATATCGTATTACTATTTTTAACGCCCGACACAAAACGAGGTGTTATAAGTTTGACGTACCATTAAGCTAGGTGCACACTGTATAAAATAGCTTATGGATGTATTTTTAAATCAATGTCGTGGGTCTGTGTTATAAGTTTAACATAGCTCCCAAATGGACATGGACCAACTTTGATCCGGTTATTTTTTGTAAGCTGGCGTGATCGAGATGGTTTTTAGCTATAATTTATGAAGAGTTCTAGTATCGCTTTTATAATTTGCCGTAGGCACTTGCCACGGCACGGCACGGCACGGTAATACCGTGGGCGTCTCAAGTATTTTTGTGGCCGTCGATGCCGTGCCGTGGATTTTAAATTAAAAGCGTCTGCATACAATTACATACATTTTACTTTCCTATCTTACCGTGACGGTAAAAACGTGCCGTGCCGTGCCGGCATTATAAAAGCGACCAATGGATTTGATTGTTTTTTTGTTGGGTTTCTAAGGGCCTAAAGAGTTTAAGTACGCAATAGGTACGTGTTAAAAATTGCCGCTTTTTTGTATGAGCCTACATACCTACAATAATTATTAAGTAAATTATCGTGCGTTGCTACACCTGTGGCGTTGCTTGTTGTGTAGACCTAGCATCAAGTGGATCGTCAGCCTGTCTGTCGATCTTAACATAAAAAAAATCATATGAATTATATGAAAAATCCTTACCGTTATTGGCATGTTCATTCTCCGTCCGCGGTTTATTTTGAAAATTTCTTTTATTCCCTTTATTTGCTTTTTTCTGTGTGGCTTTTTGGTATCCTGGTCGAAATCGATTTTGGAATCCTGATGGGCCTATAATTTAAAAAAAATGTTAATCTATACTATATTAATATAATAAGTTAAACAAGTTAACTAACTTGTTTCATTAAACGCATTAAACTCTGAAGCCGCTTTCTGATTTGTCGGTGCGGGAGCGGTACGGATTCGTTTCGCTCGGTTTACGCGGTACCGAAAGCTTGCCGAACGCCTACATACATATTTCAATATGCGTTTTCTGACTGGCGCGGTAAGTACGGGCGCGGGGAGGGATCGTTTCGTTTTACTCATTCTGTAAATCAATAAAAAAAAATTGGCATATTGAGAAAATTCTTGAGCAGCAATAAAAAGTCGACAAAATATAAGGATCACGCCAATAACGTTTTCTTTTTTTAAGTAGGCGATAAACATAATAACACTCCAAAATATCTTCATCACTCGAAGATGCAACGAAGACATCTTCGCTATTGCAGGATTTTATACGGAGAATATAAGTAAGTAAATAAAGACAACGGCGGAATCGTTTCGGTGCAGAGCTTACAGATCCCGCGCCGCTGCCGTGCCGCACCGAAAAGTCAGAAAACTACCTTACACTACGAGTCGGAATTATTATGATCGGTTGAGTGAGGCGTAAAAGCGTAATAAACTCACTTTCGCAATTATTGTACCGGCGCCGCTTTCCCGCAGCGGTATAAGCGCGGTATTCTTTGTGAAACGCCCCAGAAAACATTCGCTTCCCGCATTCCCGCTCCCGTACCGCATTCAGCTCATTGTGTTTAGCGCTTAAAAATCCCTTTGATTCTGTTTATAGTAGAATAAAATTTATTTAAGTCTCCGATTATGTCGGAGGGAGAGGCTTTAATCCCCCAAATCCCCAGATATTCCGAAACTAGCTTTTCATTTGTAATTACAAATGAAAAAAATATATATAATTGTGACGGTAATTATTTTTTGTAACGTAAATGTAATTTAAAATTGTAATTTTACTTACAATAAACGGCCTGTGGGGGTGGCGTAACCCCTGGGGGAAACTTTAAATAAAAAGTTCAGTTACAGAATGTTAATATTAAATTAACAAATATTAACCTGGAGGGAAATCATAAAGCATTTGGTATTCTTTATGTGTTATATATACTATGCTTCCGGCTCATTATAACCTAATCAGTGCCTAATCTAATCCCAAATTGTCTGTTTCCCATTTTGACTGAAATGCAAATGACCTTTCCTAAATCGACCAAATATAAAAATTGTCTTAGTCCCAGAATGACTTAAATCTGAAATATGGTGTTACAGTTACATGTCATCATATACTATTTGAAGACTATGTATACCTACCTGGTAAATTTTTATCTTCATCCATGGCGCATGCGTATGAGAAAGAGTTTTATTCTTCACACCTAAAACAAGAAAGATATTACGTGTTAAGTAGAGATGGTAACATAATATATTTACTTCGTAATGGTAAAAGGGATATATTTTAAAGAATACAAATTCGACCTACCTATATCGTTCAATATCGGTAGCAATACCTATATTGAAACGATAAAGATAATTATGTTGGTAAGTTATTAAATAGATTTGTAGACACGTATTTATTATCTTTCTGCACTTTTGTCGATGAGGTCATTTCGGCACCAGCTGATACCTACTGTCCATACTAATATAACACGATGTGGTAACAGAGTCGTATTTACTAGCAAATATATATAATTATGTAGGATACACTAGCGACCCGCTCCCAGTTTTGCCCAGGAGAAAATTTAATTAGGTTTTATTATTCATATAAAAAAATCAGTGAATTTTTTTTAAAACTGCATCAAAATCCGTTGCGTGGTTTAAAAGTTATAGACAGGTTTAAAAGCGGGCATACAGACAGACGCGCGCCTGGTGAAACAAGCATATTACGCGTATATTATGAAAACACTAGTCTAAAAGCGCCTTTATAAAAATATAAACTATAAAGTTTTATTATAGTGTTGAAATAAGGCTCATTTTTTTTTTTTTTTATATTAAGACAGCAACAGCCTAGCACACTCAACACTCCAATTGCATCGCTCAACATTTTGGTCTAGTGTGCAAGCCAATTAGAGCTGAACATATATTTCACTTTAGGTTATGGTACATAATTACGACAATCAAAAAACAAACTTCAAAAATTTAAAAATAAAATCTAAACAAAATGCATTACAAATAAGAAAAAAATATCAATAAATTAAAAAAAATAATAATTTCAAAGTAATAAATCGAAATTTAAAAAATTACAATCAAAAATCAATAATTAAAAAAGTAAAAAATGTTAAAAAAAAATACTCAGAAATAAAAACTATAAGCTGTCAAGAATGTGACGAGATGGCAGCGAGAATCTTCTTTTTGTGTTCATTTAGGTATACGGTCAAAATGAACATCCAATACACGTCATACACGTATAATATAAAAAAGTGTGTGTGTCAGCTAAGACGCACGACTGGAGTTTACTCCTTACGAACGATAAATAAATAAAAAATAAATGAAATATCGCTTTGAATTTAAAGGTTAATATGTCTGAAACGGTTGCGTTATCCATAAACTCAATGATACGGAATAAGGGGGATTGTGTAGATAGCGATAAAAATTAATAACTAACACGTAACGCGTAAAATGTGACAATTTTGATTTACTCCCATAAATTTTCATACCCCGGGCTTATTTATGAAAAAACTCCAAAAACACTACTCTGAAAGCGGCCTTATAAAAATATATTTTACTAATGCCGAAACAAGGTTATAAATACGCGTATACATAGATGAATGATTGGTCTCGCTGCGCTCGACTAGATACCCCCGTCACAGTATTATAATATATTCCCTACCGTCGTACTTGTAAAATGCGGCATAAAATAGTACGCCGAACCAGGCGTACCCGAGCCACTCACACTGCAAACTGTGATGTGTATGTGCCGAATGTTTTATTAAATTTTAGGCATAATAAATTCCCAGTTTGCGTTGTGAAACTGTGTAAAAATATAATAAAACTGGGTAAAAAGTAATAAAAAGTGACGGTTTTTTACACACACTACAATAAAAAGTTGCCACGTTTTCCGAGCTATTGCTTTTGTATAGCGCTCTATCTAGTCGAGCGCAGCCAGACCAATCAATTATCTTTGACGCGTACCTATAATTGTGCCCATGTAGTTTTTGCAAGCTAAAGCTCGCATAATATAGCTTTATGGTTATTACCAATGATAAAACGAGTTATTATACATAGGTACATAAAATATAAAATTTACCCACATATTAAATAACAAATACAGTATACCCATTACATTAAAATATTAAGTAAGCTAAAAATTCCAGGTAATTAAATGTTATTGAAAACCGGCTGGAATAACTTTTAGGAGCTGGAGTTTTACCAGTTTAGCCGCAAAGATAAAATAATTCGCCCCACAGAAGGATCCAATTATGCTTTCTTTATATATTAAATAAAAGTTCTAGTTCCTAAATACTTATGCAATGTATATGTATTATGTAAAGTAACAAAAAGGCAAAATAGAATATTTTATGTTTAAATAAAATTAAAGAGTAGGTACATAAGTATTTTTCACCACATAATAGACATATGCATCAGATTAATACTCACTAAATCAAACAGTCTGAAAATCTGAATTACTAGTTGTAGTTTAGTTGTGCAATTGTGCAATGTGCAAGCAGAAATACAATACAAGCAAGTATAAATATTTCCAACAAAATTACAAAGCAACCTAAAACTTGAAAAAAGGCAAAATAAATTACTTCAACATTTTATTAGGAATATCTCTTCGTCTATTCGTTAATTTTATCTTTCTCGTGCGATTTGATTGGTCCACAAACTACATTGCATTTCATTGGAAGACAATGATTTGTTGATTTTTGATAGGTCGTTCCAATTTATGGTTCCATTTCCATATAATACAACCATAGACAAAAGATAGGAGAATAATGGGAGAATATTTATAATTCGACAAGCGGCAATGCAATGTTACCAAATGTTTGGTTTGTAGCGAACGCAATACTCTTTGCGCGCGGGTGTTCAAAAAGAAGAAAAAGGTGTCAGAATTGACATAGATTCATTGTCGGCCTGAATTGACTGATGGAATGTTTCTTTTAGTTTTTATCTGTTTTTATAAAGTAATTATAATGTGTAAATATTAAACTTTAGTTCTATTGAATTGTATGCAGTGTTTCCTTTTAGCAAACAAACCACAGGTTTAAAAATTCCCGAAATTGGTCCAAAACATTAAAATGGGAAAAAATTTAGATTTGCAAGGATCTGGGGCCTTAGTCAAAGTAACAATTTAAAACGATAACGAAGTTCGAAAACAATAAAATGTATGGGATTGACATATTTCGTCGCTAAATCACGTCACATCCCATACATTTTATTCTTTCGAATCGAATCGCTATGGAGCGAATGCCACTTGTCTAAAGGCCGTATTTTCGGTTGCTCGTCATCCATACCAATCATTATCATTATCCAACCATCATTATCCATAACCAATGACAGGAATATCGTTGCCAATAGACTTTTCCAACTACACTTTTAAATCTGATTCGTTTTTTGAAATATCTGAAGGTTTTCGTAAGGCTCGACGGCTTAATTCTTCAGAGCTGACAACCCTAACCACGTGCAATTAATTTATGTTTGTCATTAAAACTTAAATATAATGCGTAGAATACCATAAATAGAATATAATACTTAATGAGTTATAAATACCCATTATTATGATTATTATTTTAAGTTTTACACTTACTCTAATGAAGAAAAAATAACAATATTATAAAAACAAAATTACACAGAGAATAAATAAGTTAAATAAAGTTTCTGAATTTCTTAGTAGATACTTTTAGAAGATTATTATAAAGTTTTGATGAAACAAGGACGTTTTATTCATTTGGTGAATTCAATTTCATTATGTGTCATTAATTTCCTTTTATTTAAGTAAAAATTTTACTTATGGCAACATCAATGTTTTATAACGGGGAATTACCTATGGAATTAGTAGTGATGACGCTGTTCTATGGAATTAGTAGTAAAAAACAAAAACTATAGGTAATCTTAATTTAATTTAAAACGAAACATACTTTCTCTTTCGTAATCCGAGTAACATACAAGAAATTTTTGTTTGTCAATGTCCTGTTTTGAATAAATAGTATTCTGTGTTTATGTTGATAATAAAAATTCACAGAACACTATATATTAACAACACATATGTAACTGTCAATAGCTGTTAATAATAGACTCGGCAGGACTGTGGTAAGCATGGTGGCACATGACATGACACTTGACAGTGAGTGGCTCGACTTTTGTGGTGTATTTATGGTTATAATTTGAAATTTGGATATATATTATAAATTAAATAAAACAACACGAACAATTTATAGTACAATCAAAAGTAAATTTTATCCTTTGATTGAAAAAT
Organism: Synanthedon tipuliformis; assembly: GCA_947623395.1. Classification (NCBI taxonomy): domain Eukaryota; kingdom Metazoa; phylum Arthropoda; class Insecta; order Lepidoptera; family Sesiidae; genus Synanthedon; species Synanthedon tipuliformis. The sequence continues at coordinate 6,658,112 of OX392420.1, read as the reverse complement.
GCAAGAATCAAACGAATTCCAGCATACAGGCCCTATTGAAAATGCCTGGACCATGAAGGTACCTAAATTTACTCCAGAGGATAACCCACATGGTCTCCTGGAAGAGAGTACCTTTGCAACTTTGTTTCCGAAGTATCGGGAACAATATTTAAAGGAATGCTGGCCGCTTGTGCAAAAAGTACTAAAAGACCATCACATCATTGCAGAACTGGATCTAATTGAAGGGAGTTTAACTGTTAAGACGACGCGAAAAACATGGGATCCATATATTATTATTAAAGCTAGAGATTTCATGAAACTTTTATCTAGGAGCGTGCCATTTGAACAAGCATCAAGAGTCTTAGATGATGAAATTGGTTGTGACATAATCAAAATAAATTCTTTTGTTCACAAAAAGGAGACATTTTTAAAGAGACGGCAACGTTTGATCGGACCGAACGGGGTAACACTTAAGTCCATAGAATTGTTGACAGAATGTTATGTGCTAGTACAAGGTAATACAGTGTCAGTAGTGGGTCCATATAGAGGGCTGGTGCAAGTGAGACGCATAGTTGAGGATACAATGAAAAATATTCACCCCATGTACAATGTTAAAAGCTTAATGATAAAAAAAGAATTAATGAAAGATCCACAATTGAAGAATGAAAGTTGGGATAGATTTCTACCACAATTTAAAAGTAAAAATGTACCAAGGAAACAACCCAAGAAGAAAGTTCAGAAGAAACCTTACACTCCATTTCCACCTCCTCAAACAGAGAGTAAAATTGATCAGGAATTGGCTACTGGAGAATACTTTTTGAAAAAGGAACAGAAGAAATCCAAATTTCGTCATGATAAAGAGGAAAAGCAAGCCAGAGCTAAAAAGGCAAAAGAAGAAGAGAGACAAAAAGCATTTATGCCACCAACTGAGAAGACTTCGGAGATGTCAATACCTGTTAAGGAAAATATTGACATTCAGTCTTTCAAAGCTAAAATTAAAAGGGCAACAAAGAAACAAAAAATATTTAAAAATAAGTAAGCTATTAAACTATAATATAAAGTTTATTACTTTCATTTTCCATTTTAGCCTAGAATTATATGCCTCCGCACAAATAAACAGAATTCATACAATACATTATATAAACCTGTAACAAATAGTATATATTAATGATTAGTAATTACTGACTTATCAGTAATCCTCAGATTTGATTTGATTTTTAACAAATATTCATTTGTACTAATCCTTTTTTTTTGTTGACTTAGTTATTATTATTATAATTTTATTCATTAGTCACGAAGTCCTGGGACAGTTTCTATCAGTCATTTTGGGAAAAGGGCTTTTTGAGTTTTTTTCGTTGTGTAGATCAGTCAGTACCTAAACTAGCTAGACATACATTAGACCTTAGACCACAAGCCCTTTTGTCATGCTCCTTGTAAGTATAGGTATAAGAGTTCTGTGCCATTATGTCTAGCTCTATTATATTTGTTTCTGTTTTCTCAAAGCACACAACACAACCACTTCTATGCGAGTTTTTGGTTTATTAAAAAAGAAGAAGAATTAGGTAGGTATATGTAAGCCTTTACAAAAGTTCTTTGAACTTCTTATTCACATGGTATCCAGTACCTAGATAATTGCAAATTGTAACGGGCACGTTGTACGCCAGGTGTAACAGGTACCTACTCAGGTAACCTGTTGAAGCCTCCGTTGCTATGTTGCGCTACAAAATATATTTTTAAATTGTAATGCTGCATTGCCATTTTAAACCTAAGAAGAAGAAGAAGAAATTGTAATGCTGAAGGAAGCGTATTGTCTGTATTCAAAGCAAAGACATGGTAAGTATTTAACACTGCTCAAAAATGGAACACTAATGGAACTAGTGTGCCATTTTTGGCACTCGTTAGTCTTCTTTGTGATCAAGAGATTGCGATTTCGTGTAAAAATGCAAAGAATGTTGCTCTACTGACATTTTGGGAAAATGTTAAATTAAATAACAATTTTGATTGGGTGTAAAGGTTTTTAATAAACAACACATCTATATTAATATTATAAAGCTGAAGAGTTTGTTTGTTTGTTTGAACGCGCTAATCTCAGGAACTACTGGTTCGAATTGAAAAATTCTTTTCGTGTTGGATAGATCATTTATCGAGGAAGGCTTTAGGCTATATAATATCACGTTGCGACTAATAGGAGCGAAGAAACAGTCGAAAATGTGGAAAAAACGGGGGAAATTATTCATCTTTGAGGGCTTCCGTTGCGTGCGCTGCAAAAACCGTTTGAGATACCCAAATGATTCCCAAAATAACTATTCCAGACAAAGTCGCGAGCACCAGCTAGTTTGAAATATTTACACGATAAATAATTAACAACAATACACATAAAACAATGTTTAGATAATATGTACGACAGAGGTCTGCTCTCTGTTAATCATTATGGGCGATAGAGGAAGTCGTGACATTTTTATAAGAGGGAAATATTTTTATGAGCCATTGGTACTCGTTGTTTGGTAAGTATTCTTTTACGCAAAAACGACTGAACGGATATGGATAAAATTTGGCATACAGATAGTTTATTACCTGTATAACATTAGATATTATGTACTATTTATTCTGAAAAAATAATATTAAATTTTATTTACAACATATAGGTATTATCATAGATAAATGATTGGTCTCGCTGCGCTCGACTAGATACTGCCGTCGTACTTGTAAAATGCGGCATAAAAATAGCCAGTCACACTGCCAACTGTCTGTGATGTGTACGTGCCGAATGTTTTATTAAATTTTAGGCATAATAAAATACCAGTTTGCGTAGTGAAACTATGTAAAAATATTATAAAACTGGGTAAAAAGTGACGATTTTTTACACACACTACAGTAAAAAGTTGCCACATTTTCGGAGCTATTGCTTTTGTATAGCACTCTATCTAGTCGAGCGCAGCGAGATCAATCAATTATCTTTGGGTATTATATAGAAAGACAACACAATCTTCTCCCGTCACAAAAATGTTATTTGACAAAAAAATAAAAAAAATGTTGATTTCATACTTGGTCCAACTTGATTCCCGAAAGAAAGGCGGCGCGGCGCCACCGTCGTCACAGCGAAGATGTCAGGCGAAGTTGCTGTCGCATTTACAATTTTTGTATGTACAACCTATTTCAATTTGACACATTTTTGAATAGATTTAAGCATTAAGAACATATTTAGATGAGGTAGGAGGGAGCGTGCACAAACTAAATAGTAGGATTAGTTTAGTAGGGAGCGTGAGTGCTAATATAAATTTAGTATAAGCGTCTATTACACTATTCAATTTATGGGATTCAATTTAGAGACCACTGTAGAGAGAGACGCAATTACACTATCCGATTTGACGATAATTGACAATTGACGATATCAGAAATTGAAGGGTTTCTAACTGCGATCACACTATCCGATTTCCTAGATTGGACTGTAAGAAATCGGATAATGTAATAACAGCAATAGTATTCTGTGTGATACTGTCAGAGCCTACTATCTTAGAACACGATGTAGTGTAACAAAAAATCGTTCAAGATTCAATTAATAGATTGCAGCACTTTCAGCTTTATTAAATTAAGATAATTTAAGTTCGAGCATGATCAGGTAGATGTCGCTTTTTATGAATAATTTATAATTGCTATATAACGTATGATAAAACTTACCAATAAAATTGGTAAATTTTGGTAGAATAGTCATTACTTTCTTTTTCATAATGCGCCGGTCCAATTCTGTGCTGGAGTCGTTTTTTATTTATTTAAAATATCATCGTGTTGTTAACAATAATAACCTATTGTAATATTAAATTTTATACTTTCGATTACCTATTTTATATTTATGGTACCGTTTCGGTATTGTTTTATGCATGAAGCTATAGATAAAGATAGCTTCATGGTTTTGTCGTATTTGATTTAGAATACTTGTGTTTTAATCTAATATAGTGATTTTTTTTCCGTACATGCTGGGTATATATTATAGTTCTTGTACTAGCAACACTAACATGACTAACAAAATGTCTGTTTAAAGAACAGCGTACGCGTCGTTTTTCTTGTCCCAATTTTACTGCAATTTGCATATTTTTCCGTGTTTTGTGTTGGTTTTTCGTCCGTTGAGTTGAGTTCTGCTCCTCCGGTTTGGTTCGATAGTGTAGTGTAGTGATGGTGTAGTGCACAAATTGAGATAGAACTCTTATTATTTTTGTGGACATATCGGGCTCCGCTCCGACAAAAAAGTGTTTATTTAATCCTCGATTGGTACATATTCTTACGGCCGTATCTTGTACTATGGATATTAACTGAATATAGGATGTCTATGTGCTTTTTGTTCTGTTAATGTATTGGTATCCTGATGATATAGATGTGAAGAAGTTCAAAGAATAAACACCATAACAAAGAATCGCATTATTATTCCTAAAAGTAAGAAATAAATAAATTTTAAATTTTACTACTTGTTTCATTGCATTATTCCCATATTTGTTATAGGACAATTAATAAATAATGAAATAACTACCACCCTATTCTGTGACGCATACGTGTTAGTTCTGGATACAATATACAGATGGCGTCACAAAGCTGTTACCCGTTTAGACAGCCAAGATAAGTCTCTATTTCCGTATATATTATAAGTTACTCTATGGATACTGTAGAGCATAAACATAGCTGTAGAGACTTGGTAGAGACATGCAGATGCATGCATGACATGACATGACAGTATTGATTGACAGTTGAGTCTTGTATCGAAGAATGATTGTATTTTCGGCGCGAACGTACTTATCTGCAATGAACTTTCTCGTTTTTTACGCGTTTTTAATTAAGTGTACATACTATTCTAATTAAATATGAACTATTTTGCCCATGTTTCATACTCAATGTATAGAAAAAGTATTTTGAAATAAGAACATTAGGAAGTTACGTTTTCAAATAGTGACTTGTTCAACTTCAATTTTTTATACTAAGTAGGTATGTAAGTTTTCATGTTTTGAGTTATGATGTTTTTGCGGCATTTTATAGAAAAATGACTTCACTTGTACATAGTCATGACCTCAAGCTACAAATCAAAGTGGTTCAAGTCCCTAAACAACACGTTTGTAAGTAATCCAAAGTAGTTTAGGTACCTACGAGATAAAGTTGCTAACTCGCTTCATGCAAGTTTTATTGTTCTTTGTTTCTAAAAATATTAAACATTAACATTAGTGTATTTAGATTTGAATAGTTTAAATATAGTTTCTAACTTACAGATTTATTTTTAGATATTCTTTTCCAAGTTCTCGTATAATATACATACCTTATAGATATTAAAGACAGCTCATCAGATCAATATTCATTCAGGTTAAGCACCTTTTTTCCAAATATAGCAATCTTAAATTTCTACTTGTTTCATTCTCTTCTGACTCTGTTTTGATAAATACTTTGGAAATGAACTTTTCAAAGTTTTCAAGTTTGAGTTCTGGTCTGCATCTTGAATTGAAAGTAGTGGGCACATTGCATTTTTCAGTCATTTGGGCTGTCTGGCGGCAGTAATCACACCTCTATAATAGTCACAAGGAAATAACAGCTTCAGATTAAAATTAGCTTTACTTAATAAATTTAAAAAGTACTTAAGAACTTGTAAAGAACTTTCATTTGTAGCTCATATTCTTTTACTTTAGCTGTAATGGAAATACCTGTTATATATTAAATAGCTATTATTATATTAATTATAACCAAAAACTTGTCAATATTTTTTGTATTTTACACATTTCTTTACAGATGAAATTATAAACAGACATGGTTGTGTTAAAACGAAATAGAAGTGCAAGTGAGGAGATTGAGAATGGAGAAGCTTATTCGGTGAGTTTGACATGTCATGTGTATTTCATCATTTGGTCCTAAATTATATTAGCCTCATTAGCCTTAGTTTAGTTAACTATAGCCTCATTAGCGACAGTGGACTGGAATTGTCTTGGTCGAGCAGCTGTTCCAGTTGGCTCTTCACAGAGACCGGTTCAGGAAGTAGACAGCTAACCTTCAGGACTGAAGAGGCACACGGATAGAGAGAGAGAGCTTAGTTAAAGTATTCAGATGAGGCAAAACATCAAGAAGTGCAAGACACAACAGATATATCCCCCTTTAGTTAATCATGGTGGGTAAGACAGAGGAGAAGGGATGTGCTGGATGAAGGAGGAAGTTGTGGATTTTGTTTATATTTTTATGTTAAAGTCGACAGACAGGCTGACGGTCCACTTTATTGGTAGGTAGCTACTGTCACCTCCAATAAGTAATGTCATAGGTGCTGCAAGTGAACTGCTGACCATATAAGGATAAGGGATAAGGAAGGGATAGTATGGTAATGGGCTCTGGCTTCCCCTATTCACTCATTGTGACATAACAGTCGAGTCTGTTCAGACATTTGAAGACATCAGTCCATTTCCTAGTTTACAAAGGGATTTCCCTAACTTCCACATGTGCAATTGATGTGAAATTTGGTATACTGTTACTTCGGTGGTATTATCATGACATGGTAACCTTGACCCAAGTAGTCTACGGCATACCCAACTCACGAACTCCTGGGACAGTTTCTATCAGTCATTTTGGGAAAAAGGGTTTTATGAGTTTTTTCAATGTGTAGTACCTAACTAGCTACATTAGACCTAGACCTAACCTTGACCCAAGTAGTCTGCGGGATACCCAACTCCTTAGCTACTTAGAGCAGATATAGCGTGTTTAGGTTCAAAAGAAAGTTGAGAGTTAGATAATTTTTTTGCTTTTCAGAAAAAAGCTAAAGTAAATGGTGTTGACACTGTAAATAAATCGTGTGATGCGAATGAAGAGATAACAGATGATGACAATAAGGAAATATCAGATAATAATGTCTCTGATGAAAGTTCTCAGAGTAGTATGCAAGATGTTGAAAAATCCAATGTCAACGGGAGTGTCAGTAAAAATGGTTCCGATGAAGTGGGAACAAATACAGAAAAATGTAATATATGTGGACAATTTTTGAATAATTCAAGTATAATTTACTTCCAAGGACATCCGCAGGACTCTGTTGAAGAGTTTGTGGCTTTGACGAACGAAAAATTAGTTTTAACTGCAGGTGAGTTTAGAGTTAACATCATAGTATTTAGAATAAGCAATATTTTCAAGTAATTTTATATTCAATTCTGTGGCACATAGAAATGTCTTAACATTTAAAGGCTTACAGACAGCTTAATCGAAGATGGCAACCATTGCCCTTTAATTCAAGCTACACCAAGCTATCGAGGTTTCTTATTATATTAATATCGTCAGACAGGCTGACGGTCCAATTGATGTGTACCACTTGATTAAGATTGAAAATGATTATAATAATATGCTCTAACTACTAAAGAAAAACTGCTTGGCCAGGAATACTAGCAATATTTGAATGTCCTTTCAATCCACAGTAGGATGCAGTGTGGTAGACGAAACCTCCTATATCTGAGGAGTAGGGTAGGACATAATGAGTGTAATTTTACAGCCAATTTATGTATAAATATAACTTTTCAGGTGACACTGGAGATATTATGGAAAGACCACAAACAAATATTACAGGTTTTTCCATATTCGACAAAGAGGGACATTTGGTTCCGATTGACGGTGGACTCATCGAGAATGATGTTACAATATACATGTCGGGATATTTAAAGTCCATTTGTGCGGATTCAGCTGACATTGATGAAGAATCAGTGCCCGTTAAAGATGTAGGCCCTATTATAGAATGGTAAGAATAGTTATAGGTATCAAATAAAATTTCACAAAAAATTGCTTTTTATACTGTAATAATATCCAGGTTTCTTCTGATCCGTCTTTTTGGAAAATTATGTAGGAGGCCTATGTCCAGCAGTGGATAACCTATCGTTGAGCTGTTAAATTCGTTTTGCCATTTAACACATAGGTACTTAGCTTAATGAAAATTTTAAACTAAAATAATGACTTTGTTCAGGTACATTCATGGCTTTGATGGGGGTTCGAGAAACTGCATAACCCTGTCCACACAATTCGGAGAATATAATTTAATGCACCCAGATGCGGCGTATAAACCCTTAATGGATAATCTATACGAAAAAATATGGCTGAGCAAAGTAATAATTGAATATTTAGAAGAGTATCACTATCTACTGCCCACATATGAAGATTTGCTAGAGATTATTAGAGGTGCCACTATACCGGATCTTGAAGATAAAAGAATGACCGAAGATATGCTTCACAAACATGCCCAGTTTATTTGTGACCAAGTGGTCAGTTTAGAAACTGATGATGAAGATGTAAACCTGATCACTTTACCCTGCATTAGGGAACTCATTAAGTTAATGGGTATTAAATTCGGAAAACATAAAATTCGTGCTAAAATTAATTACAAGAAAACCGATAAGAAGGCCTGGACTAAAGCGACCACAACACCTCTCGTGAGGAAGACTTTCGAAAGTTTCTTTAAAAACCAACTTGACAAAACGAATCATGATTTAGTGCTGAGAAGAAAGAGATGCGGGATTTGCGAGCCTTGCCAACTCCCAGATTGCGGTGAATGTAATGCTTGCAAAGCTATGGCCAAATTCGGTGGTCACGGCAGGACTAAAAAAGCATGCATTCGAAGACTGTGCCCCAATATGGCAGTGCAACAAGCCGAAGATTCAGAGCCCGAAGACGATGAAGAATTTAGACAAATGGCTGAAAGAAAGGAACAAGACAAAATCGAGGACAGTGTTCCCATAAAATTGACCAGTACAGATAATATGAAAATTAAATGGATCGGCGAACCAGTAAAGGCTGATGCCAGTAAAATATACTACGAGAAAGCAGACTTAGACGGAATTGAGCTTAAGAATGGCGATTACGTTATGGTTCAAACGGCTCAACCGAATTTGCCTGCACTAGTTGTCAGGATCGTGTACATGTGGAAGGAAAGTAGCAAACATAAAGCCGGTTACTTCCACGGGGAAGTATTCATAAGATCGTCGGATACCGTTTTGGGAGAAGTAGGCGATCCTAGAGAAGTGTTTCTGGGAGATAGATGTTGCCACGGTGCACCGCTTTCTTCGATATTAAGAAAAGCTAATGTGGAAAAACGCGATACTCCCGTCGATTGGTTCAGTCTTGGCGGGAAAGAAGTGAAGGAAGATAACGATGGAATGGAAGATGACGGGAAAACATATTACTATAAAAAATATTACGAAAGGTTCACAGCTAGATTTGAGGACTTACCTCCGGAAATACCGTGTCCAAACGAATTAAGAAAACACAGGTTTTGTCCATCCTGCGAGCGCATAAGTAGGAAAGATCTAAAGAGCATTCCAAAGGTCTTCAATAAACTTGTAGAGAAATCTAGCATCGTCACCGAGGATAACAGGACTGAATGGACTTTAGTTAAGTGGCAGGACTATGAATACAAGAAAGGTTGCGCAGTTTTCCTCAAACCCGGCACTTTTAAATTGAACAACAGCCTCAACACTAATTGTAATGGCAACGACAAGTCTAAATTGGAAAATGTGGACGAAGATATGTATCCGGAGTACTATAGAAAAAGCGATAACAATTTACGCGGCTCTAACGTAGACACTGGGGATCCGTTTTGCGTCGGCTACATTGCCGCTGTTACGTCTAGTGGCGATGGACCACTCGTCGTTCCGCAAGACATATATTTGAAGGTTAACGTGCTGTATAGACCTGAAAATACGACAAGTAAATATCCTCAGAACGAGGATTTAAATGTTGTCTACTGGAGCGAAGATATTCGCGAGATTCCTTTCTCTTCAGTGGTCGGGCCGTGTCATTTAATATACGAGGGGAACGTGCCAGAGCAGGATTCTTTGCACGATTGGCTCGAGAGGGATCTGTGTAGATTTTACTTCCGGATGGCGTTCGATAAGTGTTCCGGTAAAATTGTGGACGTGCCTGAACACGCTAGGGCCGTTGGAAGGATCGACAAAGGTAAAGATAAAGGGAAAGGCAAGGGTAAATCTAGTAAATCCGTTGAAACGAGCCATAGGAAGCAAATCAGACCTCTTAGGACTTTGGATGTGTTCGCCGGATGCGGAGGTTTATCGGAAGGTTTACATAGAGCCGGGATCGCTGAATGTCGTTGGGCCATAGAGAACGTAGAGGCCGCCGCTCACGCATACTCTCTTAACAATCACGGTTGCGTTGTATTCAACGAAGACTGCAACGCACTGCTCACAGACGCAATCGCTGGCGCCACTCACACATCCAAAGGCCAACGCTTGCCTATGCAGGGCGAAGTCGAGCTCCTATGCGGCGGTCCGCCCTGTCAAGGTTTCTCAGGAATGAACAGATTCAATTCTAGAGACTACTCAAACTTTAAGAATTCACTAGTCGCGTCTTACCTGTCTTACTGCGACTTTTATAGGCCCAAGTATTTTATACTGGAGAACGTGAGGAATTTCGTTGCTTACAAGAAAGGGATGGTTTTGAAGTTGACTCTGCGAGCGTTGCTAGATATGGGCTACCAGTGCACGTTTGGTGTGGTACAAGCGGGGCAGTATGGAGTGCCGCAGACTCGTAGACGCCTCGTAATACTAGCTGCGGCCCCGGCTTTGCGTTTGCCTCAGTATCCGGAGCCTACGAATGTGTTTAGTCGCCGGGCGTGCGCATTAGCGACCACCATTGACGGGAAACGTTTCTCGACAAATGTTTGTTGGGAAGATGCGGCACCGCGTCGCACTTGCACTATCCGCGACTCGATGAGCGATCTACCGCCAATCGCGAATGGCGCGTCGCGTCTAGAAATCGATTACGGGACGGAGCCCCACACTCACTTTCAGCGTCTCATGCGAGCGTCGGGTCCCCCCGATGCGAAACTGCGCGATCACATATGCAAGAACATGGCTCCGCTCATCCAAGCAAGGATAAGTCGGATTCCGCTGGGCTGCGACTGGCGAGACCTGCCCAACATCTCGGTCACGTTGTCCGACGGAACTGACTGCAAGGTAATAGTATTTTTTTTTTATAGTAAGATCTTATTTTTCTTTGAAAAATAAATAAGTATTTTATTTGGTTACTAGCTTTTATGGAAGAGCGAAGGCTCCCGACACAGGCTCCGCTTAAAAGGAGTTCCTGACAGTAAATAAACATTTTTATTTTGTTTCATTAGTTATGGTTTGATTATACTTCACTTCAGGTGCTTCAGTACCGGTACAGCGACAAGCGAGGGGAGCGCGCCCGCGGGCTGTGCGCGTGCGCAACGGGCAGCCCCTGTGATCCCCAGGACAAGCAGGAGAACACGCTTATCCCGTGGTGCCTTCCGCACACGGCCAACAGGCACAACAACTGGGCTGGACTATACGGTCAGTGCATACAATACACACATGCTACTAAGTGCTCATTACTCGTGCTAGTAATGAGCATGTCTGTCCGTAGCTTATAGTCCAAAGTTTCTCAACTTGGCTTCACATTCAGATTTAGTTTATACATTAAATATCTTCACACATTCCACACACACACATAATCCAGTTCCACAGTAAGCAACTAATGCTTGTATTACGGATACCAGACAAGTTGATATTACTATATAGTTTTTTTTTTTTTTTTAAATACATATTATAAATACAAACATCCATGACTCAGGTACAAAGGTAAATGTTAACACATAAATTTGCCCCTAGTGGGATTCGACCCGTGACCGTTTGGTTAACAGCTAGGGTTATGCCACTAGACTAAACGTGTCGTCAAAATAAATAAATATGTGATAATAATATGTGATAATGTAAAGGGTCGACAATGAAATGAAATGTTGTGTATACATGTTATTGGAATTCACATCAGACCAGGACCGAATGTAAAATTGTATTATTGTATTGTATTGTTGTGTCTTCTGTTGGTGTACCTTATAAATAAATAAAAAAAAAATATGCACAGGGCGACTGTGCTGGGAGGGGTACTTCAGCACGACTGTGACGGACCCCGAGCCGATGGGCAAACAGGGTCGCGTGCTTCATCCCGAGCAACATCGCGTCGTCTCCGTAAGGGAGTGCGCTCGCTCTCAGGGCTTCCGCGACTCGTACCTCTTCGCGGGATCCTTGCAGGAGAAGCACCGCCAGGTCAGCCCAACCCACCACCTCATCTCCATCTCCATACTAAAAGTTTTAAACTCCCCGTACAATCAACATGCTTTTCGATTTCGCCTAGATATGTATATAAATTGTATCTATAAGTATATGAAGTACATTATTTTTAAAAAGGTCGGCAGACAGTCTGACGGTCCATTACCGTAGCCTACAACCCAACCTATAACACAAGCAATATGCCGACAATAGTAGAAATAAAGATAAGGGATATATGGAATTGGGCTCTGCCATCCCTTACTCTTCAGTAAGGTGTGGCTACTGCCGCCAGATGGGCTGCCCAAAATGACTGCGAAACACAGTATGCCCTGCCACTCCACTTATTTTGAAAAGTTCATTTCCAAAGTTGACCCTGTAGGGAATTCACCCCGGGACCCCTGAGACTCCAACGGGGTTGATTTTTTGCAGTATAAAACAAGATTGTATGTACACATTAAAATAAAATTTCAATATAAAAACGGCTCCATTACATGAGTTCCGCACAAATGTTATATGACTGTTTTAAAAACACATATAAAACATGCGATATAACTATGTTTTATAAAACATATTTTCTAAGGTGTATTTTCTCTGTTGCAGATTGGAAATGCTGTGCCCCCACCCTTAGGCGCAGCACTTGGAAGAGAAATCAAGAAATCATTACAAGAAAGCCTCCCGTAAACTATACCATTGTAATTATCTTTTAATAAAAATTGACAGTACAAAATATTTCTGTAGTTTTAATCTCTACGTTGATATCGCAGCGGTATTATTGTTTGTTTGTTCTGGACGAGCGGTTAGGGTTATTTGTTTGAGCGCCTCAGTAGAATTTATCTGACAAATAATTTCGTGCCTTTACTTACCGCCTCTGTCGTATTTATCCGTAATACCCACCACAGGCAGGTGCTGCAATTGCGCTGCTAAAAGGGGTTGTAAATAAATTAAAATAATCTTCATAAAGCGCCATCTAGTTCCACAATAAGCAACTAATGCTTGTATGACAGATGTCGTGGGCAGATAGTAAAATATGAAATCAAAAATCTTTCACTAAAAGTCAAAAATAGGTGCGATGAGGAGCGGAGCGAAGCAAAGCGAGGATACAGGAGCGTGTTAGGTTTACATGGAAATAAATTTGGGGAGCCGAGCGAAGCGGAGCGGAGTGAGGCGACCCTGTCAGTTTTAACCGAAATATGATCTGCCCAGGAATAGATTACTTTTTTGTAGATACATACATATTATAATTACAAACATCCATGACTCAGGTACAAAGGTAAAATGTTACCTAAGGCGGCCCCTAGACCTACAATAACATTGTACAATAAAGATTGAAAAGCGCTCTGAATCCAAACGAGCAATTATATTGCACAATAATACGAATACGACCCTACAATACTAACCCTACACAATGTAATGGAAAAATATTGTGCAAAAAAATTAAACTCGCTCAAACTTTCGTTCAATCATTGCGCAATCTTCAATATTAACCCTAGACGGTCAATAATATTGCACATTTCGCAATATTGTACAATATAATTGACCGTTTAGAGGCCTCCTAACACAAGACTCGTAATACAGTGACGAAAATCTTACGCAGCGCAATAAAATAAAACTGGTTAATTTAAAAATTATTATAAATATATTATACATTTACAATTTTGTCTTATAAAAATATTTATTACAAAAATAAAGATTACATTAATTTGTAATTTTATTACAATTTTTATTTCATTTTAGTCAGTTATTATTGCTAAGTATACATTAGCAACATAGGAATGTTCACATGACTTCATTCATATCCCACAGACAAAGTTCATAAGGAATAGCAGACGAAACATTAGAGAGGTTGAGAAATAGAGAGACAAAAGATAACTAAGAACTTTGTGAAATGTTGCACTAACATTTGCAGACCTATACTTAATTATTTTAATTAACTAGAATTTAAATGTAATAAACGCCAAAGAAATAATAATACAAGACTAGCTGTATCCCTTTTTTAACAAAATCTTAATGTGTGTTATAATATCTACAAATTATACACCTATTAGAGAAATTAAAAATGTTATAAGGGCTATTGTAAGTTGTAAGTATGATTTTCTTTGTGACTATTATTTCCAATATTTATTTTGAATCGTGAATTTGTTTGTTGCAGTATTAATAGAAAGATCTTAGCTTATGTATCTCTTTACAAAACTGTTTTTTTTTCATGCTTTTGTTCTTCACATAAACCTTTAATATGATTTTTTTTGTTATTTAATTGCGTCTGCCTTCTTTTTAAGTCTGTTTTTAGTAAGTACATAATATATTTATAATGCTATACTATTTATCAGGCCAGACCAAGCCCTCTATCCAGTCGAGGTAGTGTGTGAGTCGAGTGTAGACACCTGGCGCTGCTCCGGCGCAGCTTCGACCGAAGGACGTGATTCCCAAGACGCGGTACTGTCCGTCCGCGCCCAGCACTTGAAGCGGCCCTCCGGAATCCCCCTGACACGTGTCCCGTCTCCGTTCCGGATCGCCGGCGCACAATTGCTCGGCGGCTATCCCTCGCGGCAACTTGCGCCAGTTTGTGTATGAAGTGGAGCACTCATTTCTGTCCACTAGTGTAACGTTAGCCTTAAGAAGGACGCGACTGCGTACGTTTCGAACCGCGCTAGTTGTCCCCCATCCGGTGACTGTCAGTTCCGTGCTCGGCTCACTATTGGAAGTGTAAAGGCACGCAGCGTTCTGATAGCTGTTCATCTGGACCGGTCGAGACAATCTATATGGGGCGCAAAGGGAAAACAGTTTTAATACATATTAAAACAATTTTATTAAATATGTAACGTAGTATTAATCCATAACAAATCACTCGAGTGAAGCAGCGAAAAAAACTATAATATCCTAAGGACGACTTTACTTAATTATATGTAATAGGGGAAGCAGGGGGAATAACGCTCACTGGGTAATGGCGCTCACCACTGTAACTCTGTCAAAATGGAACGTAGCAACACGCCACGTCGCGTGAAGCGTGAGGGGAGAGGGCCTCTAACAGATAGGGATGCAAACGGACAGTCGGCTCGCGTCATGTGACCGTGAAGTGCGTTTCTTCATTTGCGGCCGTACTGATCTAATTTTTGGTTGGGTGTTTTTTGTCGGTAAGTCTAAAATTTTAATGCTTATTTAATTATTAATTTTACTTTTCTAAAAAAAACTATTCTATTTTGTGATGATGCTATCAATTTTCCACAATTATGTACGATTTTTTTTTTATTTCAAATTAATTACAAAACGACGGTTTGGGGTTATACCGCTCATCTGAGCGCCATTGCCCCTTACTGACTTATTTTTTTATTGTTGTAGATATGCTAAGAAATCGTCAAAGGACAACCGCTAAAGCGGCTTGGACCGAAGAAGACCTTCAATCTGCTAAAACTACGATTGAAGGTTTGTCCAAAAGAAAAGCTGCAAAAGAATATACCATTTACTTTAGAAAAATTAAAACATGAGCAATCCAAGACTAGTGGGTCAGAAGGCCGTTTTCATCCAACAGCAAGAAACTAAAATTGCTGAACAAGTTAAGTTACTGGGTTCTCTATATACTATGGACTCAATGTCGCAGATTTGCTTAAAATTGTTTATAAATATGCTGAGAAATTTACAAGATTATAATTTATTTTAGAAGAAAGTACTTCAGAGAACGAAGATGAAGAGCACCTTTGCGAAGATGAGAGTGATGACGAAATGAATGTGGATGATGAAAATTATAACAAATGTATTATTTGCGAAGAATGTGGAAAAAATAACGGGTTGTGGTATCGCTGTACCATATGTGGACTGTAGGCTCATGCTATATGTTCAGAATGGGATTCGCCAGATGGATACATCTGTGATTTATGTGTCCAAAAATAAAATATTACTATGTACATATTTCTACCTATAATAATAATTATTATTATTTTATATTATATAATAATAATAGAAGTTGATTTGACATCGAAGACTTTGTTAAATTGAAAAAGGCAAATCTTACGTACAAATGGGGATAATTGATGCTAATTTGTGATTGTAGACTTTACTTTTATTGTATAAAGTTAATCTCATTAAAACGTATTTGACATCGAAGACTTTACTATATTTGTTAAATTGAAAAAGGCAAATCTTACGTACAAATGGGGATAATTGATGCTAATTTGTGATTGTAGACTTTACTTTTATTGTATAAAGTTAATCTCATTAAAACGTATTTGACATCGAAGACTTTACTATATTTGTTAAATTGAAAAAGGCAAATCTTACGTACAAATGGGGATAATTGATGCTAATTTGTGATTGTAGACTTTACTTTTATTGTATAAAGTTAATCTCATTAAAACGTATCTTACTCATTATATTCCAAAAAACATGTTTGAGCGTCATTACCCCGTACCCTGAGCGGCATTACCCAATGTCAGGGGGAATGCCGCTCAAACGCGTTTTTTTTTAAATGTTTTCCTACTACTAGTAGGACAAAGATATATGCTTTTCTTGTTGAATTGTTTATTACTCGATAGTTAAAGACTTCGTTATTTTTCTTAATTTTGATTTATAATAAATCATTTAAAAAATACAACATGTTTTCCTTAAGTGAGCGCCATTCACCCTTCTTACCCTACTAGGTAAAATTTACTCTATTATCAAAATCATAATTTTCTTTTTTAAAAGAGAAATAACTTTACGTGTTGTAACAACCCTAATTTTCAAATAATATTCTTTTTTTTTAAATAAAAATATAATGTAAATTTTTTTAGAATTTTATTATCAACATCTCAAATGACTTTTTGCTATAACACATTTTATTTTAGCAAGGAAGTAATAATGAAGGTATTTAGTGAATTACCTGATAAGAGCCAAGTCGTGGTACTTCTCCCGCTTGGTGTATTCGGGGTGCTTGATGATCTCGGCGACGGTGACGTCGGTGTCTTCGTTGAACACGCTCGCTCCTATTTCCACTAAGCCCATGCGCGCGATACTCGGCACCACCCTGTATACAAATATAGACCTTATTACCATGGACGTAGGATAACATAACTCATTACAGCGTCTAAGGCCGAGGTTACGGAACGAGCGTAGCGGAGCGCTACTAAACTTCACAAGCCTTGAAATGAAATTTTCATCAAAATCGCTCGACATTTATTTAGAGTATATTATTGTTATAGTATTAGCACAGCATACTTATTTCCTACAGTAGGCCGACGCCTTTGATGTTGGACGATACCCGCCGCCTGTGTAGGTATTTAAAAATTACGGAAGGGTTGACACAAATTAAGTAATATAAAATGTGCTTAAGTACCTTTCATCGTGAAATTGATGAAAGATTAGTTCTTTATTTATGCGAGATAAAGATTTGCACGCACTTACAGCACATGCCGTATGCACCATTTTGATTTATATAATAAATTAAAATCTGAAAGACGCGATAGCCCTGGAATATTTATCCCAAGCTACTAAGAACGACGAAGTATGCAGCTTGGGCACGTCCCACTCGCGCCTCACCCCTCACGCCCCGCACGATTGCCCTGTCTAGACGTCTCCGTCAGCCTACTGTACGAAATAAGTATGTTGTGGTATTAGTGTCAACATGACCATGGTTATGGTTAAAAAGAAAACCTGTCAAGAGTGTCGACGCAGTGCGCCGCTGTGAGCACAAAAGTATCCGATAGCAGAGTCCCTCCGCAGTCAAACTCGTATCCATTGTCTCGTTCAAATCCAAGCGCCACCTGCAATGAGCAGAAATAGTTATTTGTGTTACATTTGGGTACAAAGTAATATTTTGTTCCTCGAGGGCGTTTTATTTTGAATTCAAAGCAAAGGATTCTATAGTACACCGAGCGTAACGAGAAATTCTAAAGTAGAATCCCAAGCGCAGTGAGAAATTCTAAAGAATAATCCCGAGCGCAGCAAGTAATTCTAAAGTAGAATCCCAAGCGCAACGAGAAATTCAAAAGTAGAGTCCTAAGCGCAGCGAGTAATTCTAAAGTAGAATCCCAAGCGCAGCGAAAATTCTAAAGTAGAATCCCAAGCGCAGTGAGCAATTCTAAAGTAGAATCCCAAGCGCAGCGAGAAATTC
This sequence comes from Synanthedon tipuliformis, assembly GCA_947623395.1. Classification (NCBI taxonomy): domain Eukaryota; kingdom Metazoa; phylum Arthropoda; class Insecta; order Lepidoptera; family Sesiidae; genus Synanthedon; species Synanthedon tipuliformis. The sequence continues at coordinate 6,639,983 of OX392420.1, read as the reverse complement.
TAAAGTATAATCCCGAGCGCAGTTAGAAATAAGCGAAAAAATTATAATTTTACTGACAACATGCGGCCGCTGTCTAACCTCTTGGGAAAAACAAATAAAAAAACCTTTATCTAATTTTGGTCAGGCGGAGGTTAAAAGTGCACAATAAGATAAATAATAAGGAGTAAATAGGTGAATAACCGCGGAAATCCCGTGACACTAATGAGCAAAATAAAATGAAATCATAAACCATATTAAATAATTTCAACTTAAAAAAAATCTTAATTACCATGTGAGGAAATTCTCCAAGTGACGCTGTTTCGCCACCGATTATGTGTAAATCTAACGGCGGTATACTGTTTTCCACTATTTTCTTACACTCTGAAATAATAATAATAAAACTTGTAAAATAAAAACCAAACTTATAAATTACTAGCTGGTGTCCGCGACTTCGTCCGCGTTCCGGATGAAAGGTACCCTATGTCCTTTCTCTTGTCCCAGACAACGTGTATGCAAAATTTCATGGTGATCGTTTTAGTAGGTTTTGCGTGAAAGCGTAACAAACAAACAAACTCACATTCACAGTTTATATAATATTAGTAAGGATTATTAGTCCCTAGCTAGCTGGTGCTCGCGACTTCGTCCGCGTTGAAAAAAAAAAACATGAGCAATATTATAACTTTATTACTATAACACTTTTGCGTTGGATTAGTTTTCTTATTTTAGATTATCTCTCGAGAACAGTACTTTTTTCTGGATGAAAGGTACCCTATGTCCTTTCTTGGATATGGTATTGGTAGAGAGCTTTAGTTTACGTGGCGATCACAATATTTCAGCAATGGACGAAGTGATACTGGTACTCTAGAAGACAGAAATAGCCACTAAGCAGATAATAATAATAATGTCCTTTCTTGTATCCCAGACGTGTATGCAAAATTTCATGATGATGTTAAGGAGTTAAGGCGTGAAAAGGTAACAGACAGAAAGAGTTACTTTCACATTTATAATATTAGACTAGTATGGAAGTGTGCTCGCGGCCCGCGGATCTCAACAGGGAAAACTTTTATAGGCTTTTTCTTAATATAAAGGATGATCAGTTAAAATCTGTCAGTGAGGACAGAATCTGAAACCATAATATGTTCAAACTTCATTTTGCGAACTAACTTTTCGATTTTTTAACTAAGAAAAACTGCATTAAAACTTATTTAAATTACGTTTTTGAGATTATCGCGAACATACATACAGACGCGGCGTTAATGTTTTATAATATGTAAGTAAGGATGTTTTTGTAACAGCAACTATAGTTTGTTTTTAAAGTAGAAACTTTCTTCAGTCTTAAAATTGGATACGATGTATTATGATATTTATAAGCTTTTTATAGCTTATTTATATATTGTGACTTTTTCCCGCTAATGACGTTTTATGGACGTCATTTTCCGCGTTCTCATGTGACTAACATATATGATATAAAAAACCCTTTACAATTATTGGGTATTTTGTACAAAGCCGGAAAATACTCAAGTTATTTTAGCGACAACTATAATTAGTTTTTATTATGTTATGATTGGTAGGTAGGTCCTGTTTCAATGTGGTTTCAATATTCATGAAATCTATCTATCTAATATATAAAATTCTCGTGTCGCCGTGTTTGTTGCCAGACTCCTCCGAAACGGCTGGACCGATTTTGATGAAATTTTGTGTGCTTATCGGGTAGGTCTGAGAATCGGCCAACATCTATTTTTTATATTAAATGTTAAGTGACGTTTGCAGCGTTGTAAAAATATAAAAATAATTTATAATAAAAATGAATCGCTTATTGTGTTTCTAACCGCAAGACTCGAAAATGGCTCGACCAATTCAACAATTTTTATTTCAAACATTACTTGTAGTGTGACGAAAAAAATAGTACGAAGAGAAAAATTGGCTGTAAAACGTGAAAAATTGTTTTTTTTTTTTTTTTTTACTCATAATCGGGTCTGCCTCAGTCCAATGGCTGTTGATAGAACGACGTCTTTCGGGTCAGCTAGTATTGCATATTATAGTATCTGGACAAAACATGCATCGGGAGAATGATTATTACTAAATAAATAAATAAGTTATCTAAAATTCGCTTCGAGGTTATTAAAGAAGATAAAACGATTATTATTATCACTTAATAGTTATTTCAAGCAACCAAGGGAAGTCGTACAATTTGAACGAAGAAACCTTACATCCTCGCGTTTTTTTTATAATAGCCCTCTTAAGATCGTCAAAATAATTTCATTGCAACCGACGCCAGTTAAATAAGTGTGCTATCTCACAAAATTTTGAGGTGACAGTTAATATATCATCCATTGAAGCCTTAAGTAAGTCATAACAATAATAAACAACACCAAATATTATGCTTTTTTTTTGTTAAATAATTACCTCTATCAGTTTTCCTCAAAGTGGCAGGAGCCTTGGTTGTCTCCCCTGAAATTGTAAATTACATAAAATTTAATTGATTCCAAAACAAGGCAAAATCAAAGTGAGAAGAAACCCCGAAAGATACTCAGGAACAGGATACTATTCTTTTTTTTTGTCATCTTTAAAATATTAAATTAAGTATATATATATATATGTGTCGTCGGCACATCGTAGAATTGGGCATATCATGATATTCCTAGGCAGATCATATGCTTCTGCCCAATTCTACGATCTGCCCACGACATACTTATACAATATGAGCTCCGAATCGCTTAAATCCAGGTTTCATTGTCGCTTAAATAATCAGTAAACTGAACTTTAATAAGTTTGTTTTTACACCAATGTTAATTTAAATGTAATATTATATTGTATTAATAAATAAAATATATATATATAACAGTAAGCTCCATATAATTCGTATCTTACCAAATCTGGGTGCTGTTTTGGGGCAGCATACAATCTCGTAGGCCCCTTCAAAACCGCAGCGTTTGAAATTGTGAAAATTATTCTTGCGTATCGCTCTGGAAACAATAAACATACCTTCTTTATAGAATGTTCTCCACATAGATATGAGAATTATTAACAAACTGTGAAGTGTATTAGATAGAAAAAAATATTTAGTTGTCGATTATATGGTCTTGTGGGGTCCTAAATCAAAAACAGGACGACCAAGTGGTTTGCAACCAAACAAGAGGTGGGTTTTACCTCGTTCAGAAAATTAGCAATGCTTTACTTGTACATCGAGTCTCTAGAAACCCTCAAGTCACAATGAAAATAGTAAAAAAGTTTTCCTTTGTATAACATAACATAAATATACATAACTAGCTGGTGCTCGCGACTTCGTCCGCGTGGAATAGTTATTTTGGGAATCATTTGGGTATCTCGAACAGTTTTCGCAGTGCACGCAACGGAAGCCCTCAAAAATGAATAATTTTCCCCGTTTTTTTTCCACATTTTCGACTGTTTCTTCGCTCCTATTAGTCGCAACGTGATGTTAAATAGCCTAAAGCCTTCCTCGATAAATGATCTATCCATTACAAAAAGAATTTTTCAATTCGAACCACTAGTTCCTGAGATTAGCGCGTTCAAACAAACAAACAAATAAACAAACTCTTTAGCTTTATAATATTAGTATAGATTTGCAGAAAAAAAATGCATGCGTGTAAAGCTGGGGGCAGGCCGCTTGTAAAATATAAATCCATTTCTGAAGCATTTGATATGTTTTTTCCTGTTTCAATAGATTCCAGATGTAGTGTTGGAGATGCCTGTCTGGAGATCTTATTAGCATAAGGTGATATTTAGCGATGACTTCATGTTCGCATTTTGAAAAACAAATTCTCATTCAAACACACAGACATAATGTCATAATGTGTCGTTAATCGCTCTGTTTTATTTCAATTTTTCAATTCGAACCAGTAGTTCCTGAGATTAGCGCGTTCAAACAAACAAACAAACAAACTCTTCAGCATTATAATATTAGTATAGATAAGGTCACACAAAAAATCCATTTTGATTACAATAATTTCATTGAATTATGTTATGAGTACATAGTGTAAGGAAAACAAATGACTGTCCAAGAAACTTACCCGTTATCAGTGGTCTGAGTATTTGACCGCCACCTTTTAATCAGTGAGGATAAACAAATAATAACTGTCCATTGAAAACATCTCAATTCTCATTTTAATATAAATATATTAAAATGCTTCTAGATACACATTTCGTACAAAACAAACAAAAAGAACAAAAAAAAAACAAGAAAAACAGCTAGAATTGGATGTTTTTGTTCACTACTAAATGGCGCGGTTGAACAGCTGTATACTCCTAGTCCTACCCACAAGTTAAAAGTTTTTCAAAATGGGATAGAACATAGAATGCTAATTAAACTAAAAGATAAAGTTAGTTTAGAAAGAATTAGAAAAATAAAACTAAAGCCTCTGATGTGATAATACAAAATAAGGCAACTCAAATGGAGGTCCATCTCGGTTAATACAATAAAGTTACATTTAAATTAACATTGGTGTAAACACAAACTTATTAGAGTTTCACCACACATCATGGTTCAGTTTACTGATTATTTATTTAAGCGACAATGAAGCTGCATTTAAGCGATTCGGAGCTCATATTGTATATGTCGTGGGCAGATCATAAAAGTATGAAATCAAAAATCTTTCACCAAAAGTCAAAAATAGGTGCGACGAGTAGCGGAGCGAAGCAAAGCGAGGAGAAGCGTGTTAGGTTTACATGGAAATAAATTGGGGGAACCGAGCGAAGCGGAGCGGGGTGAGGCGACCCTCTCAGTTTTAACAGAAATATGATCTGCCTAGGAATATGATGTGATAATACAAAATAAGGCAACTCAAATGGAGGTCCATCTCCATTTGAGTTGCCTTATTTTGTATTATGATTATGATGCATTATGAAAGAAAAAAATAGACAAGGGTGAAGGGATATCCACAGTCTGGTACCTCAGAGATGGTAAATAGAATAGAGGGAGACGCCATAAGCATGAAGCTCCGGGTGGATCGGAGTTAGGTGCCTCGGCAGAGCCCGGTCCACTCCGCTCACAGGGCAAGGAGGCACCGGGGAGTTTTAGTGGGTATTCCCAGTGCAGCTAACATCCTAACATCAGGTGCTGGGCGACCCCCACATATCCCTATCGCCTAGCCAGCGGTAAGGAATCTATAAGCGGATTTCTCCTCGTCAAAAAAAAAGTGTTTGTGTCTAAGAAAAACTGTTATTAAGCTTTAATAAAGTTAAGCATAAATGTCCTGACTCTTTGAGATTACTGACCTAATCGCCACCTCGCAATCAGTAATGACTGTACAGATTCCATCAAAAACATCATCGCTTGGTTCGCATTTTTCACCAACTGTAACAAAAAAATTGTATTTTTTTTGCCCTAAAATCAATGAGGAAATCATTAATTATTTTATCATCTAGACGTGAGATATAGTGTATCTATCTATATCTCACGTCTGTATAATAATGTATAATTATTTCTTTTTTTATATAATTATTTTATTTATATATAATAATTGCCTTATATAAAATAAAAGGATTTATTTTTCTTCTGACTACGTTCGTTCTTTGCTAATTTGTAGACTCCAGGCCTCAAAATTAATCTAATTAGACTTTTGCATAAAATAATAAAAATTTACCTTCTCCAGTTGTTAATCCAGTAAATGTAATTATAAAAACATTGTACACAAAAAATATTCTGAAAAACATGTTCATAATGGGTCGAATAACACGAATCACTTTAAACACTGGTTTTCCTGTTTTGTTAAAAATAATTTCTTTCAAACTAAACCGGTTTTTGTATACTAATTAAATTGATGTTATTGAAAGTTGGATTTCGTACAAATAAATTATATCAATTTTAAAAACATTAGAATAAACTCAAATAGAAACTAACTTTTCATTAACCACCTTTTATTCTAACTGTTATTACATATTAATACGAGAAGTTTTCCTTATGTTTTTGTTTCCGCGCCAAATAAAGCTGACGATACGATACGTCTTTCATTCAATCAGGCAGGATGTCCGCCCCTCCCCTAAACCCTCCCACACTCACACAGAATACAATACAATATACAACACAATCCTACCACCGCCTGCCATAAATTGTGATGGTCACAGAACTATCCATACTTACTTGGTTATAAAATCTTTGACATTGGTTTGCCCCACAGAATAATAAAAGAATCGGTGCGCATTTTTTAAAAGTTAAATGAAGAAAGGGGCAAGATGAAAGAAAGGGACACACGGCCTTAGTTTGGCTATCACTCTCCTCGGATTAGCCCCTTAGTAAGGCGTAATGAACAATATACTTTAAATGTTTGTAATAAAGTTCATTTTTTTAAAACAATTTTTTGAAGTTAGCAGTCCTGTTATATTATCTAACGTCCTTGGGCTAACCTAAATGTCAATCAAGACACAAAATCAGTGACACTGACAGTGGCATCAAAATGTCAGTCTGACAATTTAAATGTGACAGGTGTGGGACATGAGAGGAGAGGAATGTTTTTTAGATATTTAGTTTTCAATTTTCATTGCTTCCTGTTGTATGAGTATGAAGCGGATGGATATTAAAACTTAAAATTATTATATTAAAACTTAAAATTATTAAAAGTATTGTGCGGTGATTTATCTATAGTGAACATTTAAAACTGCAAGAATTCAATAATAATGTGATCTCCAATAAGAAATAAATAAATAGATTTTGTACGGACGCGATGCATTGTGTTGTGAATATATTTTAAACATTTTATTTGTGTGAGCACGAACTAGTGCCGTGCGGCGTGATGACTTCTCCGGGCGATGCGAGCACACAGCTCGGAATGCACGCCTCGATGTCGGGGCAGCTGGGAATCGCTAGTCCCGAATTTAGTATGGCTATCGCTGTACCACCTCCTATCGGTCACAATACGACTAACTGCGGGGATTCCTCTTCAGAATCTCGCTCACCGGACTTACCAGTGGTAAAAGCTAGTGATCGGGAGTCGCGTATAATAGCTGAAAAGCAGCGCAGAAGTCAATACAATGCACAAATTACTCAAATGATGGCTTTAGTTTCCGACGTGGTATACTCTCAAAGAAAAGTCGACAAAACAAGTGTTTTGAGACTGGCAGCTAATAAATTACGCAATGAACACGTTTTTGGTGATACAGTAAAATGTTGCCACATTGAGACATGGTCGTCAGCATTTCTTAAACTCTTTGATCTTCTCGATGGATTCCTAATAGCCGTCACTTGCCGAGGACGTATATGTAATGTGTCGCCAAACGTGCAAGAAAAGTTGGGGTACTGTCATGTCGATTTATTAGGTCACAACTTGTATAATTATGTACACTTTGATGATAAGGAAATCCTGCGGCAGCACATTTATCCGTCAGAGCTGCAGACTGGTTGTGATGATAAATTATACGACCAGCACCATAATTTTAATATTCGTATAATGAGAGCGGGTGCTCGTTCCGATCCACCAAGATATGAGCAGTGTCGTATTGATGGCTCATTGAGGAAAGCCGATCGAGCTACAGCAAACGGTGTCCAAGACGAACAGATCATTAGAAGGCAGAGGGTAAGGCACAATCGTACGTTCTCATCTAGCGGTAATGATTTTGTCTTTATAGGAATGGCTCACGTAATAACCAGCGCATTACCACCTCGCATACCACCACCGACTTCTTACTCCGAATATTGGACGAGACACTTGATCGATGGGAGAATAGTACAGTGTGATCCAAGCATTTCACTCGTGTCGGGCTACATGACTGAAGAGGTGACGGGCACCTCTGCTTTTGTGTTTATGCACAAAGAGGACGTCCGCTGGGTGGTATGTGTTCTGAGACAAATGTACGATCAGAGTAGGGAATTCGGAGAGTCTTACTATAGGTTAATGTCACGTTCGGGGCACTTTATCCACATGAGAACGCGTGGATTTCTCGAAATTGATAGAGATAGTAAGAAAGTCCAAAGTTTTGTTTGCGTTAATAGTATCATTGGGGAGGATTACGGTAGACGTATGATGGAAGAGATGAAACGCAAATATTCAGTAGTAGTTGACATTGAAGAGACCAAGAAAGAATCACCTGTTGTATTTGTTGATGATACACCAGTGGAACATCCTCAGCGACTTGAGAGAATTGTGATGCATCTGCTAGAACCATCGCATCCGGTAAACCAAGAGGAACTGAAGCTAGTACCACCATCTAAAGAGAACATTATAACTGCTATCCAAAACAGTGAGAAGGTAGTTCAAGAAACAGGTGTTAGGTTTGATACCCGCAAACGAAAAATTCCGAATGCAGATAGTGAAAAAAATAGTGAACTTTTAAAAAGAAATTGGGTGACAAAATAATTTAACTTTGGGTCTTAGTTAAAGATGTGTGACTATGTGTTCCTTTACTATATAAATATTTTATATATTAAGTGGATAAAACTTTACACCTAGTAATGGATATGTGTGACCAAATATTACCTAATATTTTTAGGTTCATTAACTGTTTACTTAAGATACAAATGGCTACTTGTATATCGTCATGGGTAAGCTTGCATGAATAAATATTATAAATTTTGGTTTAATTTTTATTTTAGTCAGCACAACAAACAGTCTGTACATACGAGGGCGGGTCAATAAGTCCGTGACTTTTGGAATAAAACACAGATTTTTTGATAAATAAATAATTTTATTTTTCAACGTAGTCTCCCTTGAGCTCTATACACTTTGTCCAACGCTTCTCCAATTTTTTTATCCCTTCCAAAAAATAGGATTTGTCGAGGTCCTCAAAATAGGCCTTTGTTTGCGAGATGACTTCATCATTGGAGTCAAATCTTTTTCCACCAAGCCATTTCTTCAGGTTTGGGAACAAGAAGTAGTCACTCGGAGCCAAATCTGGAGAATAGGGCGGATGAGGGAGCAATTCATAGCCCAATTCCTGGATTTTTGCCATGGCAACTGCACATGTGTGCACCCTTGCATTGTCTTGGTGGAAAAGAACTTTTTTCTTGGACAAATGAGGTCGGGTTTTTTTCAAATCGTCATTGAATCGGTCCAATAAGTTGGCATAATATTCCCCATTGATTGTTCTTCCCTTTTGAAGGTAGTCAATGTGGATTATCCCGCGTGCATCCCAAAAAACAGTCGCCATAACTTTATTGGCTGACAAACCCACCTTGGCCTTCTTTGGCGCCGATTCACCCTTAGAAACCCACTGTTTTGACTGTTGTTTGGTCTCTGGTGTGTTGTGATGGATCCATGTTTCGTCCACGGTTACAAAACGGCGCAAAAACTCCTCCATATTGCGATTAAACAACGCCAAACCTTCCAGTGAAGTTGTTACACGATTGCGTTTGTGGTCGACTGTGAGCAAACGCGGCACCCATCTTGCGGAAAGCTTTCTCATGCCCAAGTGATCATTCAAAATTGAAACCACTGAGCCATGCGAGATCCCTACGGCTTCCACAATCTCTTGCACTTTCAATCTTCGGTCGGCCAACACCATATCGTGAATTTTTTCGATTGTTTCGGGTGAAGAGACCTCAACTGGGCGTCCAGGACGTTCGGCATCTTCAGTGCTTGTACGGCCACAACGAAATTCAGTAAACCACTTTTTTACCATTGAAATCGATGGTGCAGAGTCCCCATAGTATTTATCAAGCTTAGCCTTGGTCTCGGTAATGGTTTTTTTTCGCAAAAAATAATGCTTAATAAGCACACGAAATTCACTTTTTTCCATTTTTTCCTCAAATTAGTGGGTAGTCTGATAAAGATAGCTGTCAAACACAAACTAACTGACACAGCAAGTTCAAATTTTGACAGGAGTCAACTGACAGATGCCTGTTGACAGGAGTAGTGTTGCTTTTTCAGTAAAGAGGTCAGAAATTCAAAAAGTCACGGACTTATTGACCCGCCCTCGTATAATAAAAACTTATTTGAATAGTTAGTTATGGTCTGAACTGTTAACACAAGATAATGGTAAAATGTAATGAATTAACATTTTTCCTTAACTGTATTTTTTAATAAATTAAAACCAAAATATGATTAAATATGTAAATCAAAATCATTGGAATTTTTAAGAGTTGAAAAAAAATTAAAAAACAAGTCCACTGGAAACCTTTTTACTATATTCTTTTTTAAACATTTTTATAAGTATATTGTGTTCAATTAAATAAGTTAGTGTGGATTTAAAAATAATATCAAATTGATTCTTTCTTAGTGTCATATTTAGAAATACATACAATATTATTTGAATGGGAAACATTTTAATTGTAAGTGTTGACTTTCTAATATAGATTTACAATATTTCCAATGATTCATAATATTATTATTGAAACAGACAAATATTACTAGAAACCATAGAGAATTTGTGAAATCATTTCTCAAATACACATAGGGTTAAAGAAGTAGGAAAGATGCTCTATCTTGTTTTTATCTTCACAGTCAATAACACTCTTGAAAGAATGATTATTTTGATTGTCAATTGGTACAGTCAGGGACATTGCTTTGGATGTCTTACTATATCACTCTGTTGGTTTTCATCCACATTACATAATTGAATGAATATTCATTTTAGTAATAATTTTACGAACAATAGTTAGAGGGATTATGTTGTAAAATGTAATACCTATGTCGGTGTTAAGGAAACTGATGAAAAAATTTCAAACTTAAGATGTTTAAATTACAAACCTTATTTAAGATATTTTCAAATACTGCTTAAACAGTCTTACAAAACATTAAGCTAGTTATTACAAGTTTGGCGTAGTTGGTAATGACTGAAGCTAACTTTTATTACTTTGAAAAATAATTTTATGCTGTAAAGTGTAAAGAACATACAGTTCATAGAGGCAAATAAAATTTTAATTATTGATTTAACAGATTTCTTTTGTCTGATCTTTTCTTAGTTGAATTACCTTCAAATGAGAGTTATAGACTACAGAAATTTATGCTAACTTGCAAATTACCGTCCATCACCTGTGTTGGGATGCACTTTATTCATTAATAAAATTGGTAATTTTACACAATTTATTCTTTCAGACTTTTGAAATTTTAGAGACTTCTAAAATGTTTTAAACCACAATACAATAATTAATTTAGAACCTTTAGCCTTTAACAAGGGTTTTAGAAATATCATAAATTAAAAAAGTAAATTAAATTATTACATTGAATTCAGTATTGCCTGTACTGTTTTGTTTCTCCCTTTAAATTTATTTACTCTAATGACTGGGTTTATTTTATTAAAAATGGTTTAATTAATATTATAGGTAGGTACTCATGGATACTTATAGGTTTTATACCAAATATTTAAACAAACATCCCCTTATCCACCCAAATCATAATTAGTTATATTAAATCCTTAGTAGTATAGAAGTTATGCCCCTTTTAACCAACAGACACCTAGAGTTAGGGAACATCTAAAGCGGTCCCTAGACAATTATGCAACATGACATGCGTTTTGTGCTGTCATGCATGCATGACCGTTTAATTGTATTGATTGATGTGAATGACATGCAACTACGTGCTGGCAGTTGATTGATAGTTCCTTTTATTTTTCATCCTGCACACTATGACTGACATACACGCATGATCGTATAGCGGTCCCGTGACATGCGTTTACGGTCCCGTGAATTATCATGCTGCAGGTCATGCCGCACGATCGTTTAGAGTAGACAACGCTTATCGCCCGCCTTCCGGTCCGGCGCTTCATGCAGGATTGTGAATGTGACTGCCGTGAATGGCCGGTGTTGTGACTGTGTTCCCTAACTAGGTGACAGTTTGGTGAAAACGGGCATCAGTTAGCTACATTAAGTTGTATGCCAATTTCATGGCAGTTGAAATATTTAACAATAAGTTTTTGTGTGAGGGCTGCTTCTTAGATTTAAATAAAGATTTTTATACCTACCTATAAAAGTCCACGTATTAATGTTTTTTTTAAATTAAAAACTTATAAGTAGTTGTAATCAGGTAATATAAATACATACATTTTTTCATGATTGTTCTAATCGTTATTATTCTAAGGTTCTAATGTTTGTCAGCCTGTCTGCTAAACATCTCTTAAAAAATAACAATTTCAAAATGGCACATTTTTAAATTAGGTAAGTACCTACCTGTATTAGATAAAATAATTATCTTTGCAATAGAAAGTAGCAAAATGTCCCCCAAGTTTCCTTTTCTTTTTGGAAATTGTATTAATGAGAATAGACCTAAATTTAAAAAAAAATCATCCAAGTTTATTTTTACAAAACTAAAAACAACATACATTCTTTTCTCGCCATTAAAACGACTAACAAGTAGGTTACGTATTTGCTATGTGCCAAAATTATATATTTTTAATGTTAACATGCAGACGTACATAATATTAAACAACCCAAGGTCACGATTTAGTATTCAGAATTATTGCGTGCTCATTCATCCGAAATGTGTGCCACAGGTGTTAATTTCTCTAAATGTTGAGTGTTAATCTTTAGTATAACAGTTGATTTAAATAAAATTCTCATCATACCTAATACTTTACACTTTACTAGGATTCAGACATAGTATTTTAGTCTGTGGTATAGTACACAGTAACCCTAGCCAAGATTCGCTTCGCTTCGCAAGTTGCGTACTCCGGAAACGAAGAGAGAACGCTAAGTGAAAGGTTGATGATTGGTTATGTTAACGCCCATATAAAATCTAGCCAAGAGCAAACTTACAATCATAAACGCTACGCTCAGGCTACGCTACGCTCAGGCTTCGCTAAGCTTGGGAGAAAGCTTTGTGATTGGTTAAAATTTTATGTGGGCGTTACAACAACCAATCACCTGGCTTTATTTTTTTAACATTTCGTAAGTACGCAAAGGGAGCGTTTGCATTGGTATGGTCTTGGCTAGGTAGGACCCATGTTATACACAATTTAAATGTCAATTATTCATTTATGTCAGTTGTTCATATATGGATAGATATCACTAGTCAATTCAAAATAGTTGGACAATATTTTTCTATTTTACTTACTTTTCTGAACCAGTTAAGTACAAGAGATTGTATATTATAAATTATAATTACCTAGATGCCTTTGAAATTTGAAAGTTTACGTCGACAACGATTTTTTTTTACTTTATTTCATACTAATGACCATAAAACTTCTCTACACAAAGGTACACAAACCTTCCTTGTTTATCCCTCTTTCCATAAGTGAAAACCGTATTAAAATCGGTTGAGCGGTTTTGGTATTCATAGAGGATAAACATACTTACATTGATTTTTATTATTAATACAATATAAAAATTGACTTAAGTAATTATTTTATTTCAAGAAAAGTATTCTATTTGGCTTCAAAAGCCAATACCTATATGTATTTTTGTTGTCTGTTTATTAAATTATTTCTGTGTAGAGATTATATTTAATTGTATGGTTTAAAGAAGAAAAACCAAATTATTTGAAATTAATTGTTAACAAACATAACACGATTTACGGCGGTTTTCTTTGGAAAATATAATATTATTGGAGATAATCTTCATTTTATTGTTTTTTTTTTTTAATTCTCTAAGTCGTCGATAGTAAATATACCTACTACACATTTATCAGCTGGGTAATTGTTTTTCATTTTATTGCGAATATAAATGAAACTCGGATAGTTAATTAAATTTAATCAATTGAAAATAAGTATAACTTCTCATATAGATAACAATGTTTCAAATTTATTAACATTGTACAATGAGCTAATAAAAATGAGTGGCGAATTTTCATAATCAACGTAGTCAGGGTCGGACAAGAATGATAAAAAAAGCCGTTTAGAAATGTATGACAATTGACAAATTCTATCAATATATGATAGTATTTGATTTGAAAAGATATTGAAGGTCTCAGGGTATTAAGGTAATTTGGAATTTAAATCGTAGGATTTGATACTGAAATGTTCACAAGGTGCTGGGACCGGAATGGACTGAATGAGTAAAGTGTAGTTCATACACGGCGGGAACCGCGCGATTTCCATGCGATTCTGAAATCGCGCGGGTCTTATTTATATGAGTTGTTTTGTAATCGTTCAGACATAACCGCGCGCGGATTACGCGCGGAAATCCCGCGGTTCCCGCCGTGTCTGAACTAGCGCTAATAGTTAAAATTAACTTTTTAAATTATGATTCTGGGAATAACGCTAAGCAACGAAAGAAAGACATAATATTTGTAGACATAAATGGACCATCAAGGACTTTAGTATCTTAAATGTTGAAAGGGATTCTTTTAAAAAATTTAATCAAATAACTAATAAGGTTAACTATAAAATAACACTACGCGCTGAATAATACTTTTGCAATTTCGCAATGTATTAAGACAAAATATTTTGATTATTATATGTTTTTTTAAGTATTTTTTTTTACTTCTAATTTCTAAGAATATTACGTAAATTATTATTAATTAATGCCCATCTGTCTTTTATTATAATTATGATCATAAAAATATTCATTTATTATAATTATTACAATTTATTAATTTTTAAATTCATTATTAATTTATTTAAATTTCTAATATTTAAAAATATTTCGGAAAAACGTTTTTATATGGAATACTTGAAAAAATATTTTCTCAAGATACGCGTGGATAACAATAGTAATTTCACCGTAATTTTATCATTTAAAAAATTGTAAATAAAATCTATTTTACAGACTGACGTGGTTAGATCTTCGTTCTTTTATTTTATTTAAAATATATTTTTTTTATATAAATAATAATAATGTCAGTGTTAATTAAATGTTTGACGTCATATGAATAGGAACTAAAAAAGAATACACTGTTTTTTGAACTTCGTCAAAATGATATTTTTTATCTTTTATACTGACTGTGTATTAAAATCTTGTAACTATTTAATTTTGTCTATTGTATGTATCATTTTAGTTTAAGATCATGGAAATGCTGTTTTAAGAGACGGGCCTAATGAGGTATAATTAATTTGGCCGAAAGTCTGACATGTACTGTATAGAATGTAAGAAAATGCTTTTTGATGTATGTAGGTATTTTTAGATAACTATGTATTGCATGTGTGTCTTAACTCACATTTATTGACTTATACCTAATACAGTATGTTTTATTTAATAGGTATTAAAACTTAATACCAATTAATAAAATAAATACCTACTTTAATTGGTATTGACTGCTAGAATACAAAAGTGAACTTTGCCTAATATTAACAAAATTAATATTGTATATTAATTAATAATATAGTACTCAATACCTATTAGAGATGATTCAATCTGAAATACATATTTATTGCAAACAACCACAAAAATAGATTATCTACAACTGAAAGAAAAAGCTTCAATTATTAAATAAATAAAATATTTAGAATCCCAATTATAATATTTTTACTTCTCTTCAATAATTTTTTTCTTGTATTTTTATAATAAACAACCTTCCCGAATTGTTAAAACATTCAAGGAATCTATACATCATCTTTTTTGTGCTTGCACAACTAATTTTTCTATATGGCTTCGATATGGCGGTTTTTTAGAAATCAAGACTGTACATTCAAAAATGGCGCCTGTCTTATTCTATGTGGATCTCTTGGTATAAATTAAATCACCCTGGTATTACCATTAAATCAAACACGCTGTATATAATAATCCGAATGTGTCGTGTGCATGAGAAGTGTAGTATGTAAGATTATGTTAAAATTTGTAGCTATAATTTTGTACTGTTAGTTAAGGTCGTATGTTATTGTAAGAAGTTAAAATTGTTAATTTTAAGTATTTAAGGGTTGTGACAATATTGTGTTGCAGCACCGATCGCGCCATATGTAACTAGAAACATTAGGCTTACTCGTACCATATCTCGCATCATGACCTACTGTTTAAGGTTCTTTTCTAAAATTGTATACCTATTGTTTATAAAATGAAATGATTTTCAAGTAAGTCTGGAAAATATTGTATATTACATTGATATTATTTGATGTAATAAAATTGTGAAAAACAAAATTTTCGTATTATTTACCTACATTCCTTTGATATTTTAATGCGAAAATTTTTGGTTTTGTTTTGTTTTTTGACTTATTGTTTTTGTTTGACAAGCTTTTGGAAAAGGAGTCTCGGCTCAGGATAAATATGCTACTTTTGATTTCTATTTGAATTTTGCTTCATCATGCTATTTTTACAAATGACACTGGACAAATTCGGTCAATAGCATGATATACAAAAGTTCAAAAACAAAATGAACAAAACATTAGTAGAGCCAAAACTACACTCTGGTGCAATGAAATCGCACATGTAAAGATTTTTTGAAAAGTATTGTTTATTTTTTTTATTTGAAAAGACATATATATATATTTTAAGTGGGATGAAAGGCTATTTCAATACCTATTCAATGATACCATATAAGCGGTAATAAGTTTACCTTACTGCCGAAAAGAGAAGCAAAAACAACAAATACATTTTTATCAACGGATTTTTGCTTAACTAAAAAGTTTGAAAATTGGGGATTATTAAAAAAAATCACAAAATGTAGTGAAAAAACATTTATTAATAAGAAGTGTTACCCCCTCTTGCCCGAATAACCGCTTGACACCGGTTTTCCATAGACTCTATTAAGTGTTTGACAAAGTCTTGTGCTATGGCTTCCCATTCCTCCTTTAGCGCATTTTGTAGCTCCAGAAGATTGGCTGGAGCAATATTTCTGCCTCTTATTTTTCTTTTTAACTCGTCCCATAAGTGCTCGATCGGATTAAGGTCCGGGCTTCGAGCTGGCCACTCCATCACGGGGATATTTACCTCTTGCAAGTATTGTTGTACTATAGCAGCTGTATGGGGTCTTGCATTGTCATGCATAAAGAGAAAGTTCTCTCCAACAAAACCGCTAAATGGTACGACATGTTCCTGGAGAACTTCCTCAATGTACCGCTGAGATGTCAATCCTCTTGTTTGTCGCCTGATATTGGCCCCCGTGATGAAGACAAGCTCCGTTTTCGCTTCGAGTGAAATGCCTCCCCAGAACATACACGAACCACCGCCGTATGCCACACGTTCTGTGATGCAACACTGGGAGAATCTCTCTGTAGGCCTTCTATAGACCCTTCCTCGACCATCATTGCCGTGAAGACACATCCTGGACTCATCTGAGAACAGGACTGCTCTCCATTGGTCGAGTGTCCAGTGCACATGTTCTTGTGCAAATTGAAGACGGTCGCGGCGGTGAGCTGGTGTTAGATTAGGAGCATTTACTGACCTACGCGCAGTCAGGCCACCTTCGGCAAGTCTTCTTCTAACTGTCCACCGGCTGACTTCCACTTCACGTACCTCTTGAAGGTGTTGTGCAAGATCAACGGCAGTCAGTCGTCGATTTCGCAATGACGTCGTTACGAGAAATCGGTTGTCCCGTTGAGTTGTAGCTCTGGCGCGACCAGATCCTCGTCGCCGTTCATAGCCACCAGTCTCCCGATAGCGCTGGTATACACGACGAACTGAATATCGGCTGATATTCAGCTGTCTAGCTACTGCACTCTGGTTCTGGCCTGCTTCAATTAGAGCAACGACTTGAGCGGCTTTTTCCGGAGTAGTATCCATTTTCTTCAGAATGTTGCAACTGTAGTCACTAGGCGTCCTTTCACGTAGAGCGTTGAAATGCAAATGATGACGTTTTACTCAAAACAGGCCTTTTTATACCTGCAATTGCTATCGCAAACTGCAGTGCGCTAAGTAAGCAATTTTGGGGTTTGTTGTTTTTGCTTTCCTTTTCGGCAGTAAAGTAAACTTATCACCGCTTATATGGTATCATTGAATAGGTATTGAAATAACCTTTCATCCTATTGTAAAAAATATGTGACTTTTTAAATAAAAAAAAAATAACACCATATTTTTCAAAAAAATGTTACATGTGCGATTTCATTGCACCAGAGTGTATAATAGGGAAGAAGAAATTATAAATGAGATCAGTTACGTCTAAACACTGTCAAATATTTTATATTAAAACTTGGCTATCTTTTCTTTCAAATCGAGGTTTGAAAAAAGAATTAAAAAAAATGTTGCTATTTCACGAACCCATTTACAGCTCACTAAATGACACTCATAATTTGCATTTCAAATTATTTATGTATCTAACTAAGTGAACCGTCAGCTTGTCTGTCGACCTTAACATAATTAAAAATAAAACACATCTCTAACAACTATTTAATGGTGTAATTTTAATTTTAATCTTTTATTCTTCTGCTCCGCGGTGTATGACCTACAAAAAACAGTATAGAATGTAAGTAGACTATGTTGCCTCAATAACAGATGAGGTAACATTCGCTACCTCAGTGATTATAGACAGCGCACAACGTGACGCGGTTAGTCGCCGCCGCGCCGTAGCGAAGTATTACATCAGCTCAGTTCAGTCAGACGCGCCACTGTCAGGGCCGTCGCGTCCCTGACCACGGCCAACGACAGCGATTGAAGGTGCCCTCGTGACGCCATATGCCCGAACTCCGCACCGGAAATTATTTCTGCACCGATGCTTCGACTTTGAATGAGAGACTCTTTTAGTTTTTAAATTCATTTAGTTACATTCTAAGAAAAGATTAGTTGCAAATAGGCTATTTTGGGATAACCAAGGGATATAGCGGATAGGACCAACAGATCGAGGCTCTGCTATAAGACTTCGCCGATACGACTATCGGGACGATGATAGTTGAACCGACATCTCAAATGGCGGTCACCTCGGGAGCCAAGTCTATGTATTTATATACCTACCTACTCAGCTTATAAATCTTTTTCGGCTTTCACGAGGTTTTTGTCATGCGGTACAGCAATGTCAACGTCCGGCGCTGGGATCGGTGTCAAGCTTATTTACAATAATAGTCCTGTCCGTGATTATTGATCGGTCCCAGTAGAACGTAGCATGACCACTTTCGAGAAGGGCGTAGACACGTACTTGTTACTGGTGTTATAGGCGACTGTATCCATCCACCTACCATCAAGTGGACCGTCAACCTGTCTGTCTGTCTTAGATTAATAATTGGTCTCGCTGCGCTCGACTAGATACCGCCAGCGTACTTGACAAATACTACGCCGAAGTCGGCGTACCCGAGGCAGTCCCACTGAAAGCGTCTGTTACGTGTGCCTACGCAATTTACCTATGTAGGTATTTTGAGCATAATAAAATGCCAGTTTGCGTAGTGAAACTGTGTAAAATTATAATGAATCTGTCTAAAAAGTGATAAAAATTGACGATGTCTACAATAATAATTTGCTACATTCACGGAGCTATTGTTTTTAGATAGCGCAGTATCTAGTCGAGCGCAGCGAGACCAATAAATTATTAATCTATAGATTGGAATGTTAAGTGTTGAAAACGATGCATCTATATCACTATATGCAACTTCTACACAATTGTTATCATTTGATAATTATACCTACAACCTCAGGTGCCTCTTATGTAATACCTACCTATGATAAAACAATTGCGTCTAATTCAACGGTTCTATCTCAATTCTCAACGCAGATAGTAGTTATAGTTTTTCTATGGATGAATAAATCTTAATGTTGCATGGAATTATCTTGTTTACAAGTTTGTTTGAGAATGCTTCGGCTGATACGTCATCGTTCCAACCTTCAGATGTCCTTTACGTTGCAGGTATACTTGTTAGGACGTATTAGGACAAAAGGGACGTAATATTATCAAAATTCTATGTTTTTAGAATTTTATTTTACCTTCTAACCATAATTATAACATTTTTGTTATAATTAATATTTTTTATTTACTTAGTAGTCGTGAAAATTTGATTTTTTTGAAAACTGAACTATCAACTACATACCTACTTATTCAGATTTTTAATTAAATATAAAAAATATATATAATAATATTATTCCAATATTTTTCATTTTCTTTAAAGTCAGATATACCTACCTAGTTAGGTAACAGACATATATTATAATATAGGGTCTACACATTTTACATTAAAATGTAGTACCTACTTAAATATCTTAGGATACTTTAAAAAGTAGGTAAAAACCAGTAGAAACCGGGTTTCTCTTTAAATTTTCATTGTGTTTTTGCACATCGAGAAATGAAAATGTTTAACGCACCGGAAGGATAATATAAATAAGATTTTCCGGTTCAATTCGAACTCTGCTTTTACCAATTTTATTTACTTATAGCAATTTAGATTTAAGATCCTGGTTATTTTACTAGCTTTTGCCCGTGATTGTGTCCATTTTTAGACGTTCTCGGATCAATATTTTTTTCTTGGTGAACCCTATGTCCCTTTCTGTAATCCTGTATGTATAATGTATGTAAATTTCATGTTCAGTAGTTAAGCCGTGAAAGCGTAATAAAAAATCAAACTGATTTTCGCATTTATAATATTCGTTAGGACAAGCCTAAACCTGGGGGCTAGCCAAGTGAGCTTCTACAGTCGTTTTAAGAGAAAATTTTGTGATTGGTCAAAATTTTATTTCGACGTTACAATAAACCCGTGCAATAACCACACTTCACTGTTTAAAATAATATTTTTTTAATAAGTTTCTCTCTATAACATAGCTATCTATCAGTGAAAGCCCCGTCAAAATCAGCCCGGCCGTTTCGAAGATTTTTTGTTATAAGTGTACCCAAATCAAATATAATATAGATTTAGCAATTATTCTTACATTACAAATAGACACTTCAATTACATTTATGTGTAGGTATGTATGTACCTATATGGATTTATAAATCTTTCTCAAAATTAATTATAAATCTACTTATTATAATAATTATAAATTAATATAAATATGTATGTGGAAAATTATTATAAATCTACTACCTATTTACTCATGTTACCTGTATTACCTACATGTTTATTATGAGTAGATAACTAGATAGGTATGTGGCTGATGAAATTTCTTTGGTAAACATATACGAGATAAGTACCTAGAACAGAACTGCATTATTTTGCATAATCTTTGTAATACAAATTAGCTACACCCTGCAGTTGACAATTAAATTTATGTAAGTAGGCACATTTTTGTACATTTTTTAACATGAATATTTAAAATTATACTGTACGGTACGATAATTGTTTTGGGAGAAGATTTGTAATTTTGTTTATAATAAATGAACTTAAAAACTACAGGACCGATTTAATAAAATATTTCACCTAGGTATCGAAAGCCTACATTATTAGCGAGTAACATAAGCTATATTGTATTATTGTAATTTGTACTTTTTTCACTAAAAAATGTTATTGGATATATTATATTTTCGAAGAATGTTTAAGCGCTAGTTCAGACACGGCGGGAACCGCGCGGTTAAGTCTGAACGATTACAAAACAACTCATATAAATAAGACCCGCGCGATTTCAGAATCGCATGGAAATCGCGCAGTTCCCGCCGTGTTTGAACTAGCGCTAAAACTATACCGAAGTTTTAGTTAAAAAAAACCCTTTTTTTTTCAAGGTACTTTATTGATTTTATATTTGAAAGCTACTAATCTCGAACAAAAGCTGGTTTATTAAAAGAACATTAGTGCTCAATGGTTTTATGTTTCACAAACAACACTCTATAAACGTTGAAACACTGCCATTGTTCGAGCGTGCATTCTAGATAAACATGGTGCATTCGCTTGTGGAATAAAATATGAGACGTGTTTTAGATAAGGACAGCGGGTAAGGGCGAGGTGTAAGGGACGAGGAATAATATCTAAGACACTCTTGTTAGAGGTGACTTTGCACGGTCGTCGAACCCGGTATCGGCCTTGTACTGTGTCGGTTAATAGGTTTCTTGGTTTCTTTGGTCGCCTCTCCCCCCCCCCCCTCTCCCCCCTCTCCCGCGTCATGCATTCATACAAACGCATGTTTGAGATTATAATATAATATAATGCATACCGAGCGAGCAATAGTGCTATCTATCGTTACACTTTTGCGTTTGTTTATTTGCGTCGAATTGCAGATATATAAATGATACCTATCTATATTAATATAATATATGCACTAATTTGTGCTATTGCGTGTTATTAGATTCAAAGACAACTTCTGACTAGTTCAATTCAAGCGATGTCTTTTCAAATATTATCTACTTCTACTACTAGTTTAATTGCCGTGACGCAAAGTATATTATGTCTCTGTTACTTAAAATAAAATTAAACAGTTAATTATTATAAATTAACTGGGGCTGTCTTAAAGGGCCGACGATGTCTGACGTCTGACGAGGCACGGCATAGCATACCAAAAGATTTTTTTCTAGATATATTATTATCAATCTTAATTATTTAATTGATATTAGCACTCACACGCTTTTATTTATTGAAATAAAAGACCAAGAGACCGTAGTTTTCTGCGTCATGCCACGGGATTCTACGGCATCCCTTTTTTTCTTCGACTTAGCGTATTACATCTCTTTCTTTTCAGCAACAAGTGCTATTAGCACTAAATCCCAATAAATAATTTTAATAAAATTATGTATTATACAACCGACTTTGGAGTTAGGCAATGCTAAATTGAATAGTTGATTGAAAGATAACGTCTGTTTTCTTAGGCACG
The DNA here is from genome assembly GCA_947623395.1 of Synanthedon tipuliformis. Taxonomy (NCBI): domain Eukaryota; kingdom Metazoa; phylum Arthropoda; class Insecta; order Lepidoptera; family Sesiidae; genus Synanthedon; species Synanthedon tipuliformis. Next base: position 6,617,599 of record OX392420.1, on the reverse strand, counting down.
ACACGGGTGTGTAGTGTGGGATGCCACGACGTGCCGATATGCCGTGGGCTGTCGAAGCGTGCTTGCCGTGCCATACCGTCAGTCCGCATCGGCCTTAAAATGTTCAGATGTAGAAAAGCAAAACAGAGTAAGATGTCAGGTTTATCAGAGCCCTTCGTAAACTAAGAGATGAGATGATGATCTTTGATCAAACTCCTGAACAGATCTGCTTAAATTAGCTAAAACCATTTAGATCGCGGCAGCTTTTAAACGACACGGTGTATTCCCAGTAGTTTGGTTGACCGAACTATGAGACTTTTTTCTCAGTAGTTCGGCCGAACAAATTAACCGAAATAGTGAGACCATTTTTTCTCTGGTCAATTCCCACTAGTTCGGTTGACCGAGAGGTCAAATTTATAACACGTCTCTTTTGCGTCAGGCGTTGATGATTTATGAACTAGGTACCCTTAGGAAATATAGTCAAGTCACCAATGCTGTTTTTCTATTACAACACGTTTCGCTCCTATGAGCGACCTGTGTCAATATCTGTTAGACTGGTTCTAGCTTAGTCTATGACTTGTAAAAAATGTTTCAAATGCATTAAGTTACTGACCTTCAGAACCAGCCTTCTAATATCTAGATATTATAATAGTCGTCTAAATACCTAGTTGACCGGCATTTTATATTATCTTATTATGTATATTATTTTTTGGTTTTTTCTTTTTTTTTAATTCTTTTAATGTAAAGGTCGCCAGACAGGCTGATATTCCACTTCATGGTTTAAGTGATTACCGTCACCTATTAACTTACTTATAATGTAATTTTTAGGTATCTAAAATTCTACATATTTTGACATGATTTATTAATTAATTTATTACTAGCTGGTGAAGGTACTAGGTGCTTATTTATTACTAGGTGATGAAAGGTACCCTATGTCCTTTCTGGTGTCCCAGACAACGTGTATGCAAAATTTCATGGTGATCGGTTCAGTAGTTATTGCGTGAAAGAGTTACAAATATCCATACATCCTTAGTAGTAGCCTTAGTAGGATTAAGGTAAGGATGAGGGATTAAAAATAGGGAAATGACTACTACTCAGTGAAACACTACAGCACTCGTCATTCTGTTACTTCAGGGAGGTTTTCTGCAAAGTTGCCCTTACCGGTAATCAGGTTCGATTTTTCGTTGGGAAATCCTGACACCGTGACATGATATCCTTCGTGACACGATATCCGCGATCCACAACCGGAAATCGAACCCAGACAGGACTTCTCAATTGGAAAGCAAGCTCGGCTGGTCATTCTCATGTAACAAGTCCAATATTGATTGCAAAACTTCAAAGTTGAACAAAAAACTTTCAAAGCTCTAAAATTTAATCGAGACCGTTTAGGAGCAACCAACGACCTTGCCAAGCCAGTTAGTTACTTCATGTTACTCCATAATTTGAGGTCGTTATCAGTCAGTTTGTCTATATGTCTGGTATTACATAGAACTATGAATAGCTGCCCTCTAATGATTACACAGTGACCTTCAATAATGTGGTTCATTTATTTCAGGGGCAATTCAAGCAATTCTTCTATTTCTGTTAATTTGTCTGTTACCTTTGTCCTTGAAAGACATCGTGGCTACGCCCCGTTTAATTTACTAGCGAGCCCTCTTGGCTTTCCACAAATGTGATAAAATAAATTATATATTTTTATTTTATTCTACATTAGACTAGACTAGACGTAAGGTTAAATTTTGATTGTGGATTCTATTTGTGATAGGTTGTTACATGATTGATTTGATGTTAGTGCAGTGGGCGCTGTGGGGCCGACACGCTGCCCCCGCACGCACCTTCCGTGCGCCAGCCTGGCGCGGGCGGGTAGGGTTACCAGTTCATAAAACTGTAATAGCTATCTTGAAAAAAATAAAAAGAAAACTAAAATATGTCACGGGCAAAAACACTAGGTTTTTGCCCGTGACTTCGTCCACGTCCGATCGCTACCAAACTTCACAGGAACACCCGCTACAGTATGATCTGAAGACTGTCTGAAAGTTTCATCAAAATTGGTTCAGCGGTTTTGGAGTCTATAGGAGATATACAGAGACATACAAACACACATTGATTTTTATATATAAGAAAGAAAGATTAATAAACTGAATAACATTTTGTTCTAAGTACTTATTACTTATTTTTACTAATATATTATGATGCAAACTTATACCTATTTATATTATAACAATATACGTAATAATGTAACATTTATCCATGTTGTATGTAAAACATAACATAGGTAAATTAAATGATTTTGATAGATACCTACTTAGTTTTATTGCGACACGATCGTTCAGTAGTTAGTTAATATTTTTTAAAAAATCCATTTCTCAATGTATACAATCAAAAACTGGGCCAAATGCCTTCATACATGTAATTTTTGCATGTAACATTAAAATAAACTATTTGTATGGAGTATTCGTATTTTTTTCGGGAGTTTCGTAAATATTGGGAGAATACAGACGATTCTAGCAACCCTATGCGGGCCCCGGGCGGTTGCCGGGTTACGGGCGCAGGTCTGATCTATACCGCCGCCCTTGGCACGCGTTCCGGGTCGCCCGGGTGACACGATTTGACCTTGTAAGAGATCCGAGTCTATTTAACTAACACAATAACGGAAATTATCGAGCTAGACTAGACTTCCATTCATAAAGGATGGCGTCTTCAGGAACGTGGCCTCAGAAAGAGGTGGGCGCTTATTAGTGATAGGGAGACAAGAGGACCTTGATTAATTCAGTAGAAACATTTACCTGAATCGGTTACAAATTATTATGTTTTTTATTACTTATTTTTCTTTTAGATTATTATTTGAATTTTTCTAGGTAAACGTAACTTTAGATGTTGGCATTAGAGCAACGAGTATTGATATTATTTATTTTTTTATGTAAAAGTCGTTGTAGGTGGTATGTGGCTACCGTCTTCAATAACACAAACAACACCATAGGTGCTACAAAAATGTGCTGCCGAGCATAGTAGGATTAAGGATGAGAGATCAGGACGGGATAGGGAAAAGGTCTCTGGCATCCTTTACTCACTCACTGCCACGAGACGGGCTACCGTAAATGACTGTGAAACTCAGTGTAGGAACTCTGCCAGATTCAGACTAAAGTGCATTTCCAATATTGGTCCTGTCGGGAATCTGGTGGGGAATGGGGATCTCACCCAGGACTACAGAGATAGCGTGTTAAAGCAAGCAGCTCAATCACTCGACCAAGGGGCTCGAGTAACTAAACTATAGACGTTTCAATACCAAATTCGTAGAAAAAATTAGTCAGTTTAACACAATACAACACGACGCGACGGTGTTTAATTTGGAGCGCCATAGACGCTAAACATTAAGGAGGATTTACATGTTCGATCGATTTTAGCCGAGCGGCTAATCGCTATCGCATCACCGGTAAGTAACGGTTTAATTGCCACAAAATTTACACTCTACACATATTGATGAAAATCAGTCGTTACTTCTTAAATTTGCATCAAAATGTCGACCAAAACACCTGAACTTGTGTATTGGCATTGAAATTGTTCGACAAGCTGTTATCTAACAGTTTAATTAAATGCCTATTTACATACATCATATGGGATCCGAAATTTTCCTGTCCGGGCGTTGTTGACTGCGCCGAGCACATTTTTTTTGACGTTGGTCTGAAATACGGCTGCGTTGGCAGGAGGAGAAGGAAGGAATCTCAAATCATTAACTATGTTGATGATATTGAACTAGACTTCAATAGCGGGGTTTGTGAGGGATATTCTTTTGAAGAAGAAGACACGGAGGTGTAGCTGCGGACAACAGCTAGGAGGGCCTAGTACCGCGAAGTAATGCTAATGCGGTCCCGCGGTACTAGGTACTGGAAGAGAAGGTTTAAAAAAATTAACTAAGAGTTGAAAAGACTTAAATATAAGTTGATTATCCTAGAGTTGAAGAGACTGAGTGACTAAGCATTTACACGAACGATTTTAGTCACCAGCCGCAAGGCCAAAGGTTGGTGGTCTATTTTGGAGCTGGCGATTTTAGTTACCTGAAGCCTAGGAGCATTAAGTACCATTTAGTTTAGCCTTTTAGAAAAATCGTGCTGTTATAGTCACTCATGTAAACTCCGCGCATAAGTATTATGAAGCTCGAAACGGGATCAAACAACATCTTGCCTTTTGTTTTTTTCCTTTTGCATTGTTTTCTTTCTACTTTGGAAAAGGTTTTTGTGCAGGCAGGCATTTGATATTCAAACCTGTTCGCTAAACCTGTTCCGATATGAAAGTATCAAAAAAGAATATACCAAAATAGTCTGGTTTGCTCGATTTCTTGTAGATAATAATGGAAGAAATTTGGCATACCTACTGATAGTTTATTACATACATTAACATACAGAATACTTTTTATCCTGGAAAAATTTTAGGTTCCTACGGGTTTTCTAATATTAGATATACTATATAGATGTTTGTTTGAGTACTTATCGTTTTAGAATTTCAATAGGAAGATTTATAAATTTTCTGATTAAATTTATAATTGTATAGTAGACAAAAGCTGTATGTAAACAAGTTGTCAAAAACTTTTCTCTAAATTCGTCCCTTAGGGCTTAGGGGGTGAAGAGGGTTCAAAAGTTTGCAGCAGAAATATGTTTTTCAGGTCCAATTTACTTGAAGCTTCTAAAAGTTCTATACAATGAATGGAACTCAATATTCCGGAGTTTTTAATGCCCGAATTCACGTTCAGGTTGTTCAAGTTCAGGTTGTTCAAGTTCAGTTTGTTCACGTTCAGGTTGTTCAAGTTCAACTTGTTCAAGTTCAGGAGCTGTTTAGGTGGACGGTTAAACTACCACTTCTCTTAAATAACGGTTTCATCTGAAAAAGCTGGCCGTATTCAGATAGACGGTCAAACTATCTCTTTCCCTAAAGAATCAGGTCACCGAGACTAGATTGCTCGACCACGTGACGTATAATTTAAAAAAAAAAACACCAGCGATAGACACCATAATGGATACTGTGACCACATTGAAAAATGTGCGTTGCAATAAGTGGGTAATGTTTTATGCATGACGCTGGGAGTTCGGCGCGGCCAGTGTGGGGCGCATTAGAAATTCACAAATAAAATTCCAAATTAGAATAGAATCCGTCTGTTTAAACATCCGTGCCGCTAAAGCCACATCACCTTATTGAGGCCCCGTATAAACGGGATTCATTTATAAAAGTATTGTCAACATATACCAAGGACGAAGAACAGACTCGTTTAATTTTTAGTAAGGGCTTCTTTACTATCACTATATCACTACATAGTATAAAACAAAGTCGCTTTTTCTGTCCCTATGTCCCTTTGTATGCTTAGATCTTTAAAACTACGCAACGGATTTTAATGCGGTTTTCACTAATGGGTAGAGTGGTTCTCGAGGAAGGTTTAAGTACATAATTTACTAAGTTACGCGGGCGAAGTCGCGGGCAGCAGCTTTAATTTTATTAACACGTAACGTAATTAGTGATTACTAACATGTAATAATAATAATAATAATAATAATAATAATAATAATAATAATAATAATAATTTATTTGCTGAATATAGGTAAATACAATGGTTTTATAATGAATTAGGCTCGCTACATTCTACCCTTTGGGGTGTGCAAATTTTTTTTTTTTTTTTTTTTTTTTAACACTACATACATAACAATTAATCACAACTATCCACTAAGTTATCAGACATATAATCTTTTAAATCGTAGTAACATTTATCAACCAGTAATTCTTTCATTTTCTTCTTAAATAGATTAATATTAAGTTGCTTGATTTTGTTCGGAATCTTATTATAAATGAGTGGTGCTAGACAAAAAACACTTTTATGCATAAGAGCTGTGTGTGCTTTGCGAATACACAGTCTATTTGGATCTCTTTGTGCTCTTTTACTATGCTCTGAAACTCGTCTAAATACGGTAGGGTTCGCTTTGACATATACTACAACCTCATAAATAAAAAGTGAAGGTAGTGTAAGTATTTTATGTTTTTTAAAATAGGGCATACAACCATGTAGTGCCATCTGTTAACAGACTTTTTCCATTATTCGAAGTGAGATTAGATGAATTAGAGTACTACATTGCTTCAAACAGAATTCCCTAGATGGCGTTGTAAATTTTGCATACACGTTTTCTGGGACTCCAAAAAGGACATAGGGTACCTTTCATCCAGAACGCGGACGAAGTCGCGGGCACCAGCTAGTAATATTATAAAACAAAGTCCTCAGCCGCGTCTGTCTGTCTGTCTGTTCCTATGTATGCTTAGATCTTTAAAACTACGCAACGGATTTTAATGCGGTTTTCATTAATGAATAGAGTGGTTCTCGAGGAAGGTTTTAGTATATAATTTACAAAGTAACGGGGGCGAAGTTGCGGGCAGCAGCTAGTACCCTATAATGCAGACATATCCTACTTCATGTTAAAGTACCTACTGAGTGGATTTGGATGAAACTTAGCACACAGATAGTTCATTACCTGGATTAACATTTGCATTTATATTCTGAAAAAATTTTATGTTCCCGAGGGATCGTCTTAAAATATAATTAAATAATTAGGCGTTATTGTCGTCAAGCGATAAAGTTAAATATTTTCTCAGATATATTTTTCAGCCATACTCTAAACCCCGAAGCCCGACGCAAAACGGGTTTTATAAAGTTTGACTTGTGTCATGTGTGTCTGTGTGTCTGTAGGTTTGTCGCATCGTAGCTCCCAAACATACAGACTGATTTTTATTTGCTTTTTTGTTTGAAAACTGACATAATCAAGATGGTTCCTACTTTATGAAGATCTGTTGATCTTCCACAGGTTGGATTGACGTAACTTTGGTCGTATTTCCATGACACGGTAACCTTCACCTGATGTTTCCTTTGAGTAAAAGGAAATCAATCAGTTTTAGATGATCCGTCCATCAGTTTATTTTCGTCTTAACGGTTGAAACTTGTACCTTTAGTTAGGTAAGAAGAATTTATAGATTTACTGGGAAAATATCTTGTAATTTAATAATAGGATTTCATAGAAATTTAAATTTGAAAGTGTTAAAATACCGCGCATTTCCCAAATATTAATTTATGGAATCTGTAAAATTTATATCTAATATGAATTTTATAAATATGAAATATTCACATGAAATTAAGAAAGACTTTTATTTCCAAATGACTGTATTTACACAATTTTTAATAGTTTTTAATAATACGTACGGTTTTTTTTACTATCTGGTAATCATCATCAATACTAATAATAAATCTGTAAGTGTAGGTATTGTATGTATCTATTATGTATGTATGTGTGCATGTATGTATGTATATTCCTCGACCGGTCTTATTGGAAAATTATGGGGGAGGCCTATGTCCTACGGTTGAGATGATAATGATAATAAATAACATTATTATAAATTTTAAATTAAAATATTACATAATACGTAGCCATATTTATTAATATCTACTATTATCCAATTAATTTAGTTCGAGAAGTGAGCGTTTCATTTCGTTATCGCATGGTTACCTACGCGACACGGTTACGTAGCCTATTCGCTATACGGTTGTCGGTTCACGTAGCGATAAAAAACTAACTATATTATTAGTTTTATTATATCAATATAACATACAAGGCAACCAACCCGGCTTGGTACTGATATTACTCCTTAATATAAATAAGCTATACTTAATTAAAAATTATAAACTAACCCTCTTAGATTAATAATTGGTCTCACTGCACTCGACTAGATACCGCCGGCGTACTTGTCAAATGCGGCAACAAATACTACGCCGAAGTCAGCTTCCGTACCCGAACCAGTCACACTGCAAGCTGTCATTGACGTGTGCGTTTCCGTATATATTATAAGTTACTCTATGCGTGTACGTGCCGAATGTTTTATTAAATTTTGGGCATAATAAAATGCCAGTTTGAGTAGTGAAACTGTGTAAAAATATTAATGAAACTACGTAAAAAAAAAAACGAGTGTGCTTATGACCACACGACTGAAGTGAAACTTCTTTCGCTCCATCTGTATGTATATATATATATATGTGTGTACAATATATACATGTATACACATATACATATATTAATTTATGTATATGTGTATATAATAATTAATTATTATTAGAGGAAGAGAGAAAGAAAATGTGCGCGCGCACTGCTGTCTCTTGCTTATATCCCCCACATAACTTCCGTTCGCCTTGCCCGATCACACTTTTCGTAACGCTTACGTCACGCGTTCGCCAGCTTACTCCCCAAGTCAAGCGTGCGTAAAGAAGTTTCACTTCAAAAAGAGAAAAAGTGACACACACTACAATAATAAATTGGTGCATTCACGGAGCTATTGTTTTTAAATAGCGCCGTATCTAGTTGAGCGCAGCGAGACCAATCATTAATCTAAGCTAACCACCGACTTTCTAATAATAATTGTATATTATTAATAACTGTAAGGTTTACTAACATTTTGTACTGTTTAGAGATAAGAGTAAAATTCGTAGGTAAGCACCTATCCTATAAGTCGTAAACACAACATCATATATTATTATGCTGTTTTTCTACAATAGTTTCACTCAGTATAGAAATGGTCACTTATGATTGCTGAACGCAATCCGTCCAGACCTGACACTACAAATGAAATTATTTGTACACCACACATGTTTAAATTTCTCTTTCTAGATATTTATCCAATCTTTCTTAACGTTTTAAATAAACTTCCGCGATTACACCAGCCTTGTGTATATCTATTTATTTTTGATAAGATGTTAAGGTTACGTTATATTAAATTACTTATATTAAATTTAAGATAATTTATGTTAGGATTTAGGATTTAGGATTTAAATATGGCAGGTATTTGAGAAGTAATCGGAGAAACGAGCATAAACGAGAATTAAAGAAGAATTAACTTTAAAATATATAAGAATTAACCTTAAAAAGGCGTAGAATAAATAAAAATTAACCTTAAAAATATATAAGAGTTAACCTTAAAAAGGCGATTATATATTAATAAAACAAAAATGGCGGAAACTAAAATAGCTATTCGCTAAGCGTAGACCAAAAACCTTGATAATTACTTCTCACTTTGCTAATAACTCTTCGAAAGGTCACACAATAATGTCAACTTTACAACATGGTCACATTAGCAAAGGTCTTAAGTATTAATATTTATTTTATTGTTTATATACCTACTCTTAAGTAAATATATGTACTATCTGAAATTTTGCCCGTGATTTCGTCTAGATACATGATTAAAATATAATTTTATGTCATAATAATTTTAATTAATAATAAGATTCTTTATCAATAAGAATGAAGATATTTGAAAAAGGGTTCTGGCATTCTTGCTACTCAACAGGATGGTCTTCTGGAAGGGGATGGTTTTTTATGTCTTTGCAAGCGGATTGAGTGTGCCTTGCACTAGTTTCAAAATGTCAACATACATCCCCAATCCAATGGTCGACATAACAGAAGATATTAATAAAAAGGAAATAGTACCTAGTAGATATATGCTTACACCGTAGGGCGTTTTGGATACGAGTATCAATCTCGAGCTCTCTCGTATTAGTGTCCGTTACAGTGCAAGCTAAGTACTTAAATTTATCTACGCCTTTGTAGACTACGTTCCCCTATCACACGATTCTTGTGTGGTACACGATTGTTTTTGAAGCGTTTCATAGCCTACGGTGTATGGCACGCCCTGCATACGGTGTTGGTGTCTAAGCTGCTCGGCAGAAAAACTAAGATTAGGATCTACAAAACTGTGATTAGACCAATACTTATGTACGGATGCGAGACTTGGGTACTAACCCTTAAAGAAGAGAACAAACTTTTGGTGGCAGAGCGGAAAATACTCCGAAAGATTTTAGGGCCGACCCAGGAAGCTGACGGAAGATGGCGGATAAGAAAGAATCGAGAGTTGAAGACCTAGTGGCTGAACTCAATATCATCGGAGAAACCAAATCAGCGAGACTCCGCTGGCTCGGCCACGTGGTAAGGATGGAAGATGATCGCGCAGCGAAGAGAGCATACTTGGGGAAACCTGATGGCCGTCGGCCCGTGGGGCGCCCTAAGTACCGTTGGGAGGACGAGGTGCAGAAAGACCTGCGCGAGCTGGTGACAGCTGACTGGCGCGAGATAGCTCTGGACCGGGATCGCTGGAGACTTGTGGTGTCGGAGGCTAAGGTCCACTACGGGTCACTGAGCCAGAGGAGTAAGTATGTAAGTAAGATTAATTCAAAACTGAAGTGGCCAATGATGGTAATACCATCATTGGTATTACCAAACTGAAATGGCCTCTTAAAAATTGTATCACTGATTTTAAATATTTGTTTTTTCCTTTAAATTGTTATTTCAATTAAAACATTCACATTTTGCCCAAGTGACGACGAAATACAAGCGAGTAAGGTGGTTAATAAAAAAAATATGAAGGTAATAAAACATTGTTTTTTTATAACTCGACTATAAAACATTTATTATAATAGGCAAATATTTCCATTAAAATTTTAAATTAGTTTTATATTTTTATTTATGTAAACTACTTACTTATATAAAAAATATTTGAAAACATGGCACATTGCTAAGAAAATTCTGACTACCTCAGTCAGTCAAAGTTAGATAATAATCCGAAAATTATATAATGTTTTACAGATGGGCTGACGGTCCAAAAGCAGCGCCACAGATGCTCTAAGTGCGCTGCAGTGCAGATCAAGGATAAGAAGATAAGGAACAGGGAAAATGGACTCTGGCATCCCTCGGCGAGTAACACCGAAACCCAAAAGCACTTAATTTATTGTGGTCTTCTGTAAAAGGTTGGTTACTGCCGCCAGACACTACTTAAATAAATAAGAGCAAATACAGAAATGAAAATGCATTGTTCCGAATGCTCTGGATCGTTGACCTCTATTTGTACCTACATGTTTGTACATGATATAATGAAGTGATAATGCTTATCTGTAATTCTGTATTTGTATGCACATTCATGTAACAGAAAATATTACTTTATTCCTTATTACAGTATAAAAAACAAACTAAAAGTTTCACGTAACATAAGTAGTGCTCTGTGTCTAAAAGCAAGATGGATGCCAAATTTACGATAATAATCTCTATGGCACGGCACAAGTAAAAAAATAAAAACATTGAGTAAATTAAATTTTTTTTAAATAAACTACAGTACCTATATATGAAATGAAATACAATTGTTTATCCAGTTAAACTTTAAACTAGGGATCCCTTCGAAAACTCCAATTTTTTATTACTCAAAATAACGAAATGTTTTGAATTGCACCATCTAAACTTTGATTTGCAATGAAACATTTTATAAAAAGATACATTTTCATACGATTTTCATTAAACCTTTTTAATAATTGTAGTTAATAGTGACGTTAGTGACTGAGTTATGAAGTTGTTTTTATTTAGTCTGTGTTTTTATTTAACAGACTATGTAAGTATATAAACTTATACGAGAACATGTGTTCAATTATGAGAACTACGTTTAAACAACAAGTAAAGTAAGTAGGTATTCATAGCTTAAATTGTTTTATTTTATTTATTATGGCAATGTTATTTATTATTACATAAGTGGGTAGTTTTACATCTTTGTCTTAATACCGCAAGCAGTAGGTAGTTCTGTCACTGAGATAGTAAAGTTGATGTCATGTTTATTGGCCCATAAAACTTTCAATTGTTATTTTTTCGTGTAAACATTGTAACAATGGATATATCTACCGTACTATGTACTGAAACAAACGTTAAATCCTTCGATGAATTGTTACCGGAATATCATACCAATGTAAGTATATGTATTGAAATTTAGTAAAAAAATTTATGAATATATATTTCTATTTGAAGCTCAGAAACAAATAATTTATCAAGTATTTAATCATTAAATATTAAAACAAATTACTAAATCTTGAAGATGGTTTCAAGTTTTAAAGTAGCTTAAGTATTTACCTAGGGTTTAAGCTATGTTTATGAGGGAATTAAAAAGTTTTTAAAAAGTTCTATATTATAGTTGGGATATTTTACTAACAAAAACCAAATTTAAAATACCCCCTAATTCATTTTATATATTATTCTTGAACTAGAAAAAATATTGGTTTTTATGTCTCAAAAAAGTTGATTAATGAAATAAGTATTTTAAAAATATTTGGTAAATTTCACGCTGCAGTTTGGACAGTTGTAGGTACTTTATTTATAATAATTATATATAAAAGTCAAAGAAAAATTAATATTTTAGACATTATACCCTGTAAATCTGCCAAAAAAATCGACAGGGGAAGGGTTTTCAAAATAAAGCGTGGTGTTTAATTTTATTGAAAAAATAATTACAGAATATATGTTTTATAGATATTAGTATCTATAGAAAAAATGGTAACAAAGCAAATATTTTTAAATTATAATGGTACCTAATTTTTTTTTTTATCTCTTTATTAATATGAAAGTACAAAGAATATAATTAGTTTAATAAAAGAATATAATTAGTTTAATAAAAGAATATCTTTGTATTTACATGATACAAAGTTCAACCTTCATTGATTTCGGTTCTATTCCTTTGTAAATATTTGATTTTCATTTTAGGGCAAGGTGAATGACGAAATGTTAGCTCTGTTCGAGAGAATCAACAAGACAGACGGTAATTAATTTTTCATTTTCAACTTTCTCTCGGACATTATTTTATCTTACGAGCCGGCGATTTATAGAAAAACATTTATTGCGAAAAATATACTTACCTACAATAATTACAAGAAAAATGTTCTCATGTTTACCCTCAGATAAAATAAGAACTAAAGATAGAGCTCTGTGGATGGTTGTGTGAAGCCGATATAACTACGTCGTGTTACACGCACACAAATGCAATCAAAGTACCTACGCTTCGTCTTCTTAAAATAATTACTACTGAAAATGGCGAATTGCTTCATGAAAGGATGTAAAAACCAATCTTAAAAAAAAAAACGAAACAAACAGACAGACAGCCTGACAACGTGTTTGCAAAATTAACCTAAGGTCGTATATTAAGCCTTCAAAAGCTTTACGCACCGACCGAGAAAAGCTGCGAGCGATCATGCTCGCTGTGAAGCACAAAGCTTTTCTCTCCTTTTCGATATTAGCGTTGACTTTGAGGTAGTCATTACTGAGCCTTTCAAATGGTTCTAATTTCTCATGGGAAATACTGCTCAAGCGTATTTGAGGTATATTTACAAGGCTGCTTTTCAAATATACAAAATGCTGAAAGCCCCTTAATGCTGCACGAAGTTGCGGGCACCAGCTAGTAGGTAGGTAATATACCTGCTCTGTAAGTACCTTGAAAATACCAATAGGTTTTGTAATAATAAACACGAATCAATGTTGTTTAAAGAGTAATGTGTGTAAGCAACTAAAATTGAAAATGACGTCTTTATAGCTACTTCCTGTGACCATGAAAACGATCAAGGCTGTTTTAAAAAATTTAAATGTTCACTTTACTTCGTCGCTATTGATTTGAATGGCAACCTTTTTCTTTATTTAAATATGAAAACACGAGTCGTATTGTTGTTGTCATGCGGTATATGGTATTAGCAATTGCTTAGTATTTTTTTTTGTTATTCGCCATCTACATGATAAAATTGATTAGTGACGAATAATAATGGTTTTATTGTAACGTATTCTATCCATTTAAATATTAAAAATTTCAAAATAATGATATGATATGAGGTGGCTTCTTGTGGCGTTGAAACAAGCAACGCCACAAGTTCTGCCGATCATAGTAGGATTGAGGATAAGGATACTCATTTACTGAACAGCACACACAACAGCATGCATGCTTTTATTTCACGCTGGTCTTTTGTAAGGGGATGGTTACTGCCGCCACGCGGGTTGCCAAAATGGCTGCTGAACGCAGTGTGCCCTGCCACTACTTATCCAATCCGAGCCAACTTTGAAAAGTTCATTTCCAAATTTGATCTTGCCTATTTGGGGCGAAGAGGTATAACTCCACATATTTTTCTAAACAAAAGTCTGACGAAGGAGGTCGCTACACCTAGAATCGTACCCGGAACCCTTGAGACGGAAGCTTAAGGCAAGCACCCTATCCACTCATCCAAGGGGGCTCGTAGATCACTGTTAAACTTTGATCATAGACTTTGGTAGTTTCAGTGAATGAGTAAGGGCTGCCATTTCCCTATCCGTCCTAATTTATTTATTTATTTCAATAGGCTTACCAACTAAAGATAACACTTACAGAATATACAACACTTACAGAAAGGACCATTACAAGTATGAATTTAAATTATAGGAAAGCACAACATTTTTAGAGATTAATTAAATTATATTAAATTATATTACGTTATAAATGAATCAACAAATATCAATGAGATAAAAAATACTTAGAACAACTTACACATAATTATAAATCAATCAATCGATCACACAAAATAAAATCAATTCAGAGAAAAAGAAAAAAATCAAATAATGTTAAAAAATGTCAAAAGGAGGATAAAGGATAATGCCTTATCCTTTATCCTCCTTAAGTCTGCAGTGCACTTGAAGCACCTATGGCATAAATGGCATTGCTTATGATAACAGCAAACGGTAGTCACCTAACATCGAAAGGTCCATCAGCCTGCTTGCCGACCTTTGCATAAATCTTCTTCTCCCAGTACCATCTTCTATCGGAGGTCGGCTAGGTATAACATAGCTATTCTAAACCTCGAGGCGTTCGCTCGAAACAGCGATCTGGTACTTTGGCCATACCATTCGCGGAGATTCTTGAGCTAAGAAGTACGTGGTCTGCCCGGCTAAATGCGTACTAATATTTTAATGCGAAAGTTTGTATGGATGTATGTAACTCTTTCACGCAAAAACTACTGAACGATCACCATGAAATTTTGCATACACGTTGTCTGGGACACCAGAAAGGACATTTCATCCGAACGCGGGCACCCAGCTATTTTGCATAAATAAAAAATATATATAACCTTCACCAAGGAAAAACACTTATTTGCCATGCTAATAAGAATGATAAACAATCTAACGGTATCAGAGTTTCTAGTTCTCGGTTATATCTTTCAATATTGCTTTTTTATGTATTAGATAGGTACTTAGTTTATTTATTTATATACTTTCCAGATGTCTTACAAGCGATAAAAATGGATCCGGCAGTCTTGGAGGCTCAAATAACGGTGGATTACAAAGAAACTAAGAATGTCGATACGGCATTCAATCGCGATAGCCGTTCGGGCACTCGAAACGATGGTAAGACAGTTAACTGTTGCGGTTTTTTTTTGTAGACCAGTAGAAACACGGTTTTATTTGACGAGGTTGACAGGGCACAAATTCGCAATCACAAACGCCTGCCTTATTTCGATTCATTTCG
Source organism: Synanthedon tipuliformis (assembly GCA_947623395.1). Lineage (NCBI taxonomy): Eukaryota > Metazoa > Arthropoda > Insecta > Lepidoptera > Sesiidae > Synanthedon > Synanthedon tipuliformis. Next base: position 6,602,266 of record OX392420.1, on the reverse strand, counting down.
ACTATCATCTCATTAATTGACTATTATAAGTTTCAAATTGTCTATCGGCAAAAATTTATTTATTTTTCTTTGAGACATGTAATACAATAGTTTTACGTTTAATACTAATTAACATAATACCACACTGTCTCAAGATTTTTGAAGATATTTTTATTTTAATTAAGTAGATATATATTAATTAAAAGCCGTAGCTAATGGCCTCTGCCACCTCTCCACGTTGGCTACGAACACAAAAAAAATGAGTGGTATGGTCCGGGTGTGGGAATGCGGGGAGTTAATGTTTTTTAGGGCGTTTCACACGGAATACGCTGCGGAAAAGCGGCGCGGCATTGCAATCACTAGTTCGATAAAATCCCGCTATAAGACCGCGTTGCGCCGCTACACTACAAGTCTACAACCTGTGCTACAAGCATGTGTGGTCCAACAGAACATAGCTACCGCTCCTGCAAACCGCAGCTCCCGTCCGGAGATTGCGGTGAAACCGTACCGAGAAACGATACAGAAAATAGAGAAAAAAAAGACGATAAAGGAATGACTTAGTCACTTTTAGTAAGAATTCGAAGAGTGACATTTCCGACACTGAAAAAGTAGGTCTGCCGGCTCTCAGCAGTTGCATCTCAGCGGTTTGGCTGCTCAAAATAAAACTGCGAAACGCAGTATGCCACTACTTTCCAGCCAGATCCACACCAGAGCTAACTGAAAAGTTCATGTCCAAATCCTGCCCCGAATCGAAGGACCTACCATTCAAAACTTTTTTGATTTCTATATTAAAATTTAATATCAACCACATTAATATATCTAATAGTAAGGTTTACTGTTTTTTTTTTTACTTTTAACTTCCGCTATACTTAACCGTTCTTATGTAGATACATATAAGACATGTTGTATAGTACGAGTATGTATAGCAATCCTTCAATCTGTCAGAGGTTTAAGACCTCTGATAAGGAGAGAGATTTAATAACGAATCGAGTCGATGACCTATGCGTGGGTATGTGGGTATATTACATTACAACTGTCCTCAGAGTGTTTTGACCGTATAGTACCCACAAAAAAATATAAGACAATAATTCCTACGACAAGATTGTTTTAGAAAAAATATTACTTACAAGCTTGTGCCCGCGAGTTCGTGTCCATGTTCCATTTCTTGGGTGTTAAATTAAAACATTTATTCTTATAAATAAAATATTACAATATTATCTAAAATTAAATAAACTGAGAAAATATATTTCTGAAATAAAAACTATTTTAGGCACGTTCAAAAATAGTAAAAATAGATTAATTTTTACTATATATTATTAAATATACTAATATTAAAAATAGATTTTTTTATATAAATCTGCCCGATTCAAAATTTGTAAATATAAGTCTATCATTAGACGCTGTATTTTTATCTACATTTTATTTTTACTCTAAGAGTCAAAGTAGGAAACGAAAATAACGAAATAAATAACGAAGTACCAAATAAACTAACTCACTTTCACATTTATAATATTAACTAGCTGCTGCCCGCGACTTCGCCCGCGTAACTTAGGTACTTATAAACCTTCCTCGAGAACCACTCTACCCATTAGTGAAAACCGCATTAAAATCCGTTGCGTAGTTTTAAAGATCTAAGCATACAAAGGGACATAGGGACAGAAAAAGCGACTTTGTTTTATACTATGTAAAGATTAGTTAGTTAGTTTATTAGTTAGTAACTAATAATTTAAATGGGTTTAAATTTAAACTAAAAATTAAAAAGTCCCTGAAAAGATGTTATTATGTCATCTTTTCTTATTATAACCACAGACACGTGCAGAGCTTTGAAGGATTATTTTGCCCTCAAACCACTTAACTTGTTTGCTTCGTTTCTCTAGCTCCTTTATAAGAGATCAAGGAAAGCTTGTATCGGGTTGCGTCTTATTAACTTGTTTTTGTAGTCTTATGAAAAATATAATTCAACACGGATCTTCTTTTGAGCGAAAGGAAAAAACTGAAATCTAATATGAAATTAACAAAACAGTCACTGAAAATACTAAAGATACTTTTTTTTAATAATAATATCTAATGATAATAACGATATAATGATAATTAGCTCTTAATAACAACATGAGACCCAAACAAATTTTATAAGTAACTAGCGTTTGCTCGCGACTTGGTCCGCGCGCCTTATTAAGGCCTCTTATTCACTAGAGGAGAAATGTCCCGCGACATGTCGCCCGACATGTCTCGCGACCTTTTTCGTAAAGGATCTAGTCGCGCAATGTTGCCGGACTTGTCGTGCGATGTCGGGCAACGTCGCCCGACGTCGCCTGACATCGCTCGACATATCGAGCGACACGTGTCGCGGGACATTTGTCACCTTGTGAATACGAGGCCTCAAAAATAAATAAATAAACACCTGACAAAAATATATGTGCAATATTTTATACGGAAACAATTGGTTAAATCAAAATATTAACTTTAATATTTACATGTAAAAGGAAAATATGTATCTAGTATCTATAGATAATTGTTTTTAAATTTTATGAAATTTTATTTCATAAATTTTATTCATACTTCTTGGAATTTTGTTTATTCACAAAATGTTAAATTTTTACATTTCAGTATTACTAGAAAATGAACCGAGGGGCAGTTTCGATAATATTATGGAGTCTCATCAGGAAGCTTTACGTTCATTAACGCGCCACCAATATGACTTCTTGTTAGAGCTCGCTGATACTCTCAGAAAACAACGACTATCTGTACAAAGAAATTTTGTAAGTACTACATAATTTATTATTTTATTAAGTATAGGTACCTATGAAACCTCCTAGATGGCTTCGTCTCCATACCTTATATAAGCAACCTCCAAGTAGGACTTAAGTAAGGACCTAAGTTAGACATAAGTAAGACACCCTATCTTAGAATAAGTTGGAGTTAGGGGATTAGAGCTTGGCATTACTTACTGAAAGCGTAACAAGAAGAAAAACAGAGCGTCCTGTTTTTACACGGTGTTTTTTTGTAAGGCTTGTTTACTGTAGGTTAACAGTTCGGTTGACCGAACTAGACTTTTTTTCCCAGTAGTTCGGCCGAACAAATCAACCGAAATAGTGAGACCATTTTTTCTCTGGTCCATTCCCACTAGTTCGGTTGACCGAACAGGAATGCAGTGTACCCCGCCACTAAGCACACACAAGAATAAATGCGCAACATATAATAAGGAATAATAAGATAGCGTAACACGGGCATATTTGGCTTTATTTGTGTATTTATTTGCCTTCTTTCATACACTACGTTACTCTGTGCTACGACTGAAGTTCATGTCGCCATAAATATATTGCTGTAATTATATTTTAGTATAGCCTGTGAAAATACATATTTATATATGCATGTAAGTACCTACTAGACTCAAAAAATACTATATTAAAATATTATCGTAATATGCGGTGCTACAATATATCTATTTATATATAACTTATAGCTACGTACAGACGTACAATAAAGCCAAATTACAATAAACAAGTACAAATAATTGTAAGTAAATTTGCGAAATTCTTGAATAGACGGGAAGATGGACCTCCTGTTCGTTAGATCGTTATTATTGCCGTTATATGTAATTAAACAAGATTATAGGACGCTGAATTGCGGTTCCATAATATCGAACAATATAAGTGACAGTGTAGAAGAGACTTGAAGGCGAAATTTGATACCTCATTACTTTAATTTGTATTGAGCATGACTGAAGTTATATTCAAACATGCTCACTTCTGGATAATTTATTAATCATTTATATGCCGACGAAGTAAGTTTAAGATATTTAAAAAATAAATAATCGAAAATCAAAATCTGGAGGTGGTTACTGCAGTCATACGGTACGTTAGCGAAACGTTGCCTGCCACTATAAAAATTTTCATCTGTATAGGTAATTTAAACGATGGACTAGAACTAATAATAATAATAATAATAAAAGCCTTTATTACTGTTAACAATATTTTACATTTATATCTACTTATATTTAATCTAATTACTTAACTCATTTCGCAGTAACGTCAAAATCTTATCTTCCTATTTAATTTATTGTTTTTCCCTTTTTTTTTTTTTGTTAACAATTTGTCTTTCGACAAAGGCCTCCTCCAAGACTTTCCACTCTTTTCTGTTTGTTGCCACTTTTATCCATAGTTTTCCTGCCGTCTGTTTTAGTTCATCGTCCCATCTCATATTTTGTCTTCCCTTGTTCCTTTTTTGGTCTCTGGGGTACCATTCTGTAATAATCTTTGTCCATTTAGGTAATTGTTCTCTGATCATGTGGCCCGCCCATCTCCATTTAAGATGGTTGGTCACCGTGGGGAAGTACGACCAAACCCCTCCAAGAAATAAAAATAAAGGCCTGCAAATAGCTACCATAAATGTGAGATCACTAAGTACCTCTGAAAAACTAACTGAACTTGAAATAGCGGTGGATAAACTGAAATGGGACATAATAGGTATTAGCGAAATGAGAAGAATGGGTGAAAAGATCACACAATACAAGGATTACATTTTGTTCCATAAAGGAGAAACGCCAGGACTGTATGGAGTAGGTTTTCTAATCAAGAAACATCTTGCACATATGATAGAAGAAATTACAGGAGTTACAGAAAGAATAGCGGTCCTTCACATTAATATCCCTAAAAATCAAAGCAAAACAGAAAAATGGACGATAATTCAGGCATACTCACCAACTGAACAAACCACAAAGGAAGATATTGCTAAAATAGAGCAGTTTTATGAAGAGCTTCAAAATACCATTCATAAAGGACACAAAAACATAATTGTAATGGGTGACTTTAATGCAAAAATAGGCAAACAAAAACCCGGAGAAGAACATATTATAGGCAAATATTCCTATGGAACCAGAAACAAGAATGGTGATAGAATTATTAATTTGGCAAATCAAAATAATCTATTTATTCTAAACAGTATGCTTAATATAAAAGAGAATAAAAAATGGACTTGGATTTCGCCAGATGGTAAATATAAAAATGAAATAGACTTTATTATGACTAACAACAGTAAAACCATTAATAAAATTGATATCATTAACCAATCAAAATTTAACTTTAACACGGATCACAGAATGGTGAGAGTGTTTATGAATACATCTCTTCTAAGAAAAAATAGACCATTGCAGCGAGTGGGAAAGCCCTTAACTTGCGAAGGAGATGAAAAAAAACTTATACAAACCCTAAAAACAGCTATTAATAATAACACAACAGTAAAAGCAACTAGATATCAAGACACGATACAAGAAAAATACGATTAATTCATTAAAATATTAACAACAGAAACAAAAAATAATAATAATAACTATAAAAATGAATTAACGGATGAAATCAGGGAGTTAATGCAACATCGGAGGTTGCTACTGCAGAATAGAAAAGAGAATAGGTTGGAAATAACAATAGTGAGTAAAAGAATTAATGAAAGTATCAGAAAAGAAAGAAAAAAGAGAAGGTCTAAATTATTACAAAATCATATAGAAAAAACAGGAGGCGTCAAGAAAGCTTTTAAAGAGTTATTAGATTCGAAGGAATGGATGACAAGTATAAAAGACAACAAAAACAAAGAAACTAGAAATAGACATGAAATAGTAAACATAGCGGCATCATATTACAGAGAATTATACGGAAGAGTAGAAGAAATCGAGGAAGAAACGGGAAATAGGAAGCTATACACACGAGTAAAAGAAGAACACACACCTAGAATACTACTTTCAGAAACTGTAAGGGCTATTAAAACGCAAAAGGAGGGTAAAGCACCGGGTGAAGACCAGATCACAAATGAATTGCTAAAAGCAACAATAGAAGAAACTGCACCCAAATTAACGGAGATATTCAATGACATTCTAGATTCAGAGATTATACCAACGGATTGGACGAAATCAACAATAATATTATTGCATAAAAAAGGAGACAAAACAGATATCGGAAATTATAGACCAATAAGCCTAATGACAAACTTATATAAGATATTTGCAAAAATACTACTATTAAGAATAACAAATACTTTAGACGAGAATCAACCGAAAGAACAAGCCGGATTTAGAAGCAAATTCTCAACCTTGGATCACATTCATGTTGTAAAACAAATACTTCAAAAATACAATGAGTATAAAATGAAATATTACATTGGCTTTGTGGATTATAACAAAGCTTTTGATTCTTTAGATCATAAAGCTATATGGAAGGCATTGGAACAACAAGGAGTACAAGGAAAAGTCATCCGTATTCTGCAAAAAATATACTCGAATAGCACTGCAGTTATAAAATTAGATAAAGTTAGCAAAGAGTTTCCTATTCTAAGGGGTGTCAGACAAGGGGATCCGATCTCCCCAAAATTATTTTCCGCTGTACTAGAGATGGTATTCCGCAATCTGGATTGGGAGAATCATGGTCTGAAAATTAATGGAGAAGCTCTAAACCATCTTCGATTTGCTGATGATCTGGTGATATTTTCCGAAACCAGTAAAGATTTAGAAAAAATGCTTCAACAATTATCAGATGCAAGTATGAGGGTTGGACTCTCTATGAACGCCAAAAAGACCAAAATAATGACTAATTCAGAAAAAAATAATATATATGTCAATGATGTGTCGATAGAGTATGTTGAAGAATACATATATTTGGGACAAATAATTGCTACGAAGGAATCCATGCACAAGGAAATAGATAGGAGAGTGAACAACTCTTGGAAAAGATATTGGTCGCTGAGAGAAGTAATGAAAAATAAAGATTTACCGCTGAAGGACAAAAAGAAAGTATTTGATATTTGTATTTTGCCATGCTTAACATATGGGTGCCAAACATGGGCTCTTACAGAGAATCTAATGAGAAAACTGAAAGTATGCCAAAACTCAATGGAACGAAGTGTTATTGGAATTAAACTAAAAGATAAGGTAAAGTTGCAGGATATTAAAGACAAAACAAAATTTAAAGACTTAGAAAAAAAAAAACCATAAGAACTCTTAAATGGACTAGAACTGCTCGACAATAAATAGATACAATATCAGTTGTTTAATAACTAAATATCCGTCGTTATCTATTATAGCTACACGTGACCCAGAAACGGTAAAATCATTTGCAAATAAATAACTTCGACAACATTCTACGCGTTCTGTTTTGATACAAATGTAAACAGAATCATTTCAAATTCAATTGAGAATTAAATGTTCCGGATCATTCCGGATCATTCCGGATGTTGTTTTAGGAAGACCGCACAAAAACCATTTTCCTTTTAACCTCCGACGCCCGACGCAAAACCCAGCAGTTATAAGATTGATGTGTGTATCTCTATGTAATAATAGTTCCCAAAAGGATGAAGCGATTCTGATCCGGTTATTTTTTTGGTTTGAAAGCTGACATAATAGTGATGGTTCTTAAGTGTCTCGGCCTTAAAATAAATAAATAAATTAGTTGAGTTAAATTTGTGTAACAAAATTCACGTCTGCAACAATAAGTAAACATATAATTCATTAAGGCCTTAGCTCTACTACATTACATTCTGGCTAAAGGATAACTTTTGGCAGTAATGTAAGTTGGGAGTTTTCTTGGCTCCCCTCAGCAAGGAACACCAATTAGCCTACTTGTTGTACAAATTGCTTCGAAATAGCTCTCTTGACGTCAACCAACCAGATACAATGAACTCTATGAACCAAAATATACAATACTTGGTCACACCTTAACCAATATGAAATGTCTAATTATTTCTGGAGGTTATTGAGCATTTATATACGAGTAAGCTCCACGTGCAAATATCATAATAGCAATTAGCAACTAATTTAGGCACTTATCTCCATTTTCCAATAGGAAACTACATAATTGTTTAGTGTAATATGCATTACATACTTTGAAATATATAGGGGATGCCAATTCGAATATTGATGCTTTTAAGAGTGTTCCAGTTTTGTTTGCTATCAGAAAGTTGCTAAAACTTCACTTGGTGGACCTATGCTAAATGCACGCAATCATCATTCCAGCCGCAGGACGCTTCTCTCACATTTTCCATTAGGATCCTATTAGAAAGTAAGAAAAAAAGAAAGACATTTATTCACTGCATAACATAGGTAAAAAACATAAACAACAAAAACAAAATGACACAAGTGAAGTAAATTAATAAAAATAGACAGGTAAGATGTGTGTGTCCTCGCGGCAGTGAATCGGATACTGGCTCAGCATATGCCGAGGTGCTAAGCAGGCACCTACGCGCACCTACACTATTAGATCCTAATAGACAATAGGGTCAGAAGCAGCCTGGATCCAGTCAACCTGGGGCCCTTATCAGATCGTCTGGTATAATATTTTAATAATTTTTAGGAATGTGCGTTCTGCAAAAACAACGGTCAGCCTTTGAGCTGGTACTCTTCCCACGCTCTGAAGGACTGGCGTGGTCGAGTGTTATGTCCAGTATTGCGTTCATACCGTTGTTTCATTTGCGGTGCCACTGGCAATCGTGCCCACACTATCAAATATTGTCCCAGGAGGATATATTAAGGTATATTAAGATATATTACCAATTCGTGGAAAATGTCGTTGATTGCACTTTTACCCTTACTCGTATTTATATCTATGTTTCTCTTTTTTCAAATTTATATTTTATATGGTGTAATTGTTTGTTTTCCCAAATAAAATAAAAAATAAAATAAAATAAAAATTAAGTTTTGTCATAGAGTAAATAGTACTTAACCATTAAAGTACTATTTACTCTATGGTTTTATGTAGAATTATTCAAATAATATTATTAATGCGAAAGTTTGTATGTTTGGATATTGAATATTTGTTCCTAAATTATGCCAAAACAGCTGAACGGATTTGGATGAAATTTGGCAGACAAATATCACCTGGATTAACAAAAAGATATTTTTGTCCTGGAAAAATGTTTAGTTCCCAAATATTGAAAAATTGGGCGCCACCATCGTCACAGCGGCGATTATAATCAGGTATCAAAGATGTTCAACGCAGAAGAAGTTGCGGGCACCAGCTAGTTTAATGTAAAATTTTCATTTTTTATTTTATACCATTTCATTTTTCAGGTAACCTTAGCTGAAATCGCTCTGTTGTACCATTTGAAAAGTGTATCATCCGGAATCGATTTTTTACTGTAATAAAGCTGTTACTTATATATTTTTAAATCGTTTTTTGATAGTAAGTACATTATATTTTTGTTCCTATTGTAAATTAGATTTTTTAACAGATAACTCTAATTGAAATGGTTATGTTGTACTATTTGAAACTTGTATCGTCCGGAAACGATTTTTTACTGTAATAAAGCTTATATATTTTTTTAAATCGCTTTTTAAGCCTATATTATTTCTGTGCCTTATTCAAACTAGTAAGTAGAGGGTAGTAAAGTATATCCTATTTATATTGTTATGCGAAAGTTCGTATATATTATTATATTTGTTAGCCATTCATGCGACAACTAATACCAAACTGAATGGACTTTGGTGAAACCTTACAGTGAGACATGTCAATAGTACGGCCGTACGATAATAATATACTTATAAAATAATATAGTTAAAATTTGAAAAATCGTAGTAAAATTTTTAATAATGTATTTTTATAATCTTATTCATTAACTTTAATTTTGACTGTAAATTTAATTTTTCTTCCAAAATTTCTAATAAGCATTTTACGTTCTCTCTCTAATGCTCTCGACTAAACGGTACCGTATATACCTACAGCAGAAATTTAGAACCATACCGTACCAAGAATTTCTTTACAATTCCTGTTTATATCCGTGGCTCGTGTGGACATTTATAAAGTTAATGATACCTACTTATTTACTCAATAAAACGAAATAAACTTCGGCCGTGTTCAATTGAGTTACGCGTGCCACAGTTCTAATTTCAGAGATGTTATTTTCAGTTTCTTCGAATTGCTCTAATTTGCTCTCTTATTGGTAAAATCTTTATTAAAAGCTATTCAACGCGAACAATTCGTTACAAATCAAAAGATTTTACGGGTGAAATTGTATATTAATATTTGTAAGATAAATTGAACAGAAACACAATAGATTCCATGATCTATTGTCTGAGGAAACCACTTTGTAAAAAAAACTATATTTGCAAACTTTGAACTTTGTAATGGTTTTACCAACATTCTTACCAATTTTCAGCTCTATGCGAATTATTGTAACCTTGAATGTCTATTTTGACCGGGCTACTTCTATTTCTTATTTATATATAAGTATATAATTTCTGGGTATTATAAAATAAAGTAGATGTCAGCCTCTGTCTCTTTCTCCGTTAAAGTCTTCTAAAGCACTTGATAAGTCTTTGATAAGATTTTCATTTCACTAAAAAACTGTCAGTCGTAGGACTGCATGTCAGTAGTAAAAACTACGCCATTCTATTAACACATTAACAAATTATTGACGAAGTTAAGCTTATTATAAACCAAGAAGTTCGTACTAATTCGGGTAGATGGCGCTTAATTTATACAATTAACGTCACTGAGGGTGCCTGAGGAGTTTTTTTTTCTCATACTAAAAGTGCCCAACGTGCCTTAAGAAGTTTTCACTTGAAGGTTTGTGTAAGTAAATGATTTGCAGAAAATAACTGAACTGGCGGGTCGCTAGTTTACACTAATATTATAAAGAGAGAGAATTTGCATTTTTCTATGTTTGTAACTTTTTGAGTTTATTCAAACTCAAAAACTTCTGGGCGGGATTTTAAATATTCTTTCACCTATAGAAAGCTATATTATCAGCGAGTAACATAGGCTATATTTTATAAAGTTACGGGGACGAAGTCGCGTGCAACAGCTAGTATTTTATAATTTATGAATCCAATAAAAGTAAATGAAAATGTAAAGCTTCAAGGAAGAACATAAATAACATTACAACGAGCTTTATGTGATTAAAACCCAGCAGGGGATCATCGCGAAGCGAACAATTTGTAGTCGTAGATTCGCATTAGTTTTACTTGTATTATTTTACAATATTAGGAGTTTTATTGAAGACGAATCCACTTTTATATTACTCCCTTATTTTTAACGATATATTTTTTATTGAAATAACAGTTTAAAAAATGTTTTAATTGTTACATTTTAGCATGTAACAATAGTAATTTGTGGCAGGGCGCACCATCTTTCGCAGGGCTGTGTGCTTCCCCATCATGAATCGCTAGCCTGTCTGGACGAATTTTATGGAAAAGAGAACCTCAAAGTCTAGGTTACATCAATATAACTTCAGTGTACCTAACTACTGGAATAGACATACGTTATGAAGTCCAAATTCTAAAATTGCTGACAATATTAAAGTATTAACTGTTTATATGTGTTTAGTCTCTATGTGGTGTATAATTTTATGTTATTATTTTTTTGTCTATTTTCAATTTCTGACTATATCAATTATGTGGTATGCTTATATTGATATCATCAAATGTATTTTCGTTGTAACATCCTTTACGCTCGATAAACGATAACTTAAGGTCTGATATATGTATTAAACAGATTGTATCAAATTTAATATTATATGCTTTTACATAATAGATAAATCCATTATTTTTTCCGTTAGGAAACCTAATTATAACGTATCGGAATTGTGATAAAAATAATCTAATGGTTGCCATGAGAGGCTTATTACTTATATTATTATTTGTACTCTGACCTTTCAGAAAATAAGTAATATTGGCAAGACATCATCTAAAAATAGAAATCCAACTCATGGCAAAATTATAATAGGAATGAATATGTCAGGCTACGAATAAATAAATGTCAGGCGTTACATTGTTCAAATGGTTTTTATTTTTTTTTAAGTATTTATAATTTTATAATTTTTATTTTAAGTACGCAGGCACCAGCTAGTTAATATAATTATTTGTATCAAATCACACTGTAGATATGAAATCAAGGTTTTAAATCAATAACATTAAAGTCGATTTCGATTTACAGTTAGCAACAGGAAAATGATAATGAGTCCTTCAATGATTGTTTCACTGTAGTAAAAATATTTGTTACTAGCTGGTGCTCGCGACTTCGTCCGCGTGGAATAGTTATTTTGGGAATAATTTGGGTAAGCTAAAAGCACCTACTATCGCGGTATGCAAAATCGGCATCAATTACCGAGGTATCCGATATTTTCGTATTTAAATTTAATAACAGTAACTTTAGAACGATACTATTTTGGACAAGTTCTAACTTGGAGTGTTTTACATCGAATTAATGGGCGTTGGTAGACATACCAAAGATGAACAGATCAAAAACGATCAATTTGTGCGACGGGAACGCAGAATCAGGTTGTGTCCATACAAGCAAGGGGCAATTCATGTAAGGGCACTCATATTTTTGTTTCGTGATTTTTAAGGTAAAACACTTTATAATTGACTACGGATGATGTTTACTTGTTTTTGCGTATTTCTAGGAGTATTATCTTTTACTTTTCATGGTAAAATTTTCAATAAACACATAATAACATTAAGAAATAAAACTCGCGGTGATAGATGCCTAAAATTGGAGGCAGCTTCTAATACCGAGGGAACACTCGGTAATGGAAATATTGAGGTTCCTATTTTGCTTATTATATTTAAATTATTTATTATCTCATTAGTAAAAATTGATCAATCTATCAGTCCTCATGTATTCTATAAACGAAAAATCTATTTTCGATGTATGCAAAATCCATAAAAATTCATTATTTTTATAAAAACTCAATAGCACTTAAAGTATAATTTTGTACTGGGTGTCAAAAACGTCATAAAATATATGCAATATTAATTTGAGAAAAGAATGATAATACGGCATATCTTGTCATTCAAAATACTGTTTTTCATGAAGATTTATCTCTATTTTTTCGAAGTGACACCAAAAAATCTTTCTGGTATTCTTTTAAAAGAGTCGGAATTATATTTAAAAATATTGTATACTACTCTCATTACCGCGGCATACCTCGGTAATAGATTATATGAGAATCTATTAACGAGTGCAGAGTACTCGGAAATACAGTTTTCATATAAAATCTATCACCGAGTGATAAGGCAACCTGTATTCGTATTCGTATCGTGTTGAAGTAACCAGTGTCCAAATTTAGGGTTCCGTTAATGAATTATTCTTGATAAAAATATTTACAAATAATGTTTCATAACAAAGACAAAGGTTTTATCATGTTACTCTGCTGTGATTTTGATTTATTGATCATTAATTCATGACATCATAATCGAGGACATTCAGTTTTGATGTCAGGTCTGCTCTCACCCCACTGCTTTCCACTACGTCAAAGACTTTGCCATAAGTATAAGTTGGCTAGTCCCGACAAGAAACAACTGTAATTAATTTAAATTTCGCAGTAATTATGGAAAAGTTATTGGGTTTTTGAAACGACATCCGACATTGAGCAGAAATCAAACCACAAAAGACTCAATACGAGCGTGGTTTGGAAGAGTTTACTCGTATATTGAACGTAACGATTTGCTTCAAGTTTTTTAGGGCCCAAGACGCATATTTAACTACAATGAAACAGCTTTTTTATGTCCGAAGAATAAGTAAGTTTTAGTAAAAAGAGGTAGCGTTTATATACGTGTTTATAATCGAGAATAATCGAAAAATTGATTTTATTGATTCAATTTTAGTTATTTGTGTAATTATTATTGTTATTTTACTCATTATACCCAACTTACATAAATAAATATATCTATAGATTTAATGCAGTTTATTAAGTACTACAAGTGAATAAAATTTAACCCTGTATAGACTGTAGATTAGTTATAATAAGCAAAATATTATAAATATTGTTGTTAATATAGGTGGAAGGTAACTGTGATAGTCTTCTTCTACATTTGTTCAGTTTCTTAATTATGATAATAATAAAGTTGATCGCAATGTTTTATGTATTTTTTAAATATATTTTATTTTATACGGAACCATCAGGACAACAAGTATTATTTTTCTTCTATACTCGGTAATAGGAGCCACATACCGCGGTAATAGAAAAAACCTTTGAGCATGCCTCGGTAATAGGGGATGTCGACTTCCTGTTTTAAAAAAAATATTATAAATACTACGCTTCAAAATAAATAAAAAGAAGTGAGAGAAATCAATAATAAAGAGTCCCTAAAATGTTTAAAAAAATGCTTACTTGCCGAGGATAGACCTGATTACAAAATATTTCACTCTAAAGTCAAAATTCCCCGAAATACCGCGGTAATAGGTGCTTTTACCTTATCTCGAACGGTTTTCGCAGCGCACGCAACGGAAGCCCTCAAAGATGAATAATTTTCCCCGTTTTTTTCCACATTTTCGACTGTTTCTTCGCTCCTATTAGTCGCAACGCGATGTTATATAGCCTAAAGCCTTCCTTGATAAATGATCTATCCAACACAAAAAGAATTTTTCAATTCGAACCAGTAGTTCCTGATATTAGCGCGTTCAAACAAACAAACAAACAAAGAAACAAACAAACTCTTCAGCTTTATAATATTAGTATAGATTACTAATCCTAATTTAATAAATAAAAAGCGACTTTTTTGTTATTTTGTTTCTTTGATATGCTTTCACTCGACTTTCATGCCTTTTTACCATTGGCTTTGTGTGTTTGGATACTTATCTCGTATATAACTATGTATAGGTAGGTTCGCAAATTTATGGTAAAACGAGTAGCACTAACATTGAACTATTTGAGCACTAACAAACAAGAGTGGACCTTTAAAAATTCAATTTCTTTTTTCTCATACTGAATGAAAGTGTTCGGTAAATTAGAATACTTGCGTTCAAATTTTACTAGGCAACTTTTGTTTTATTTTAAAGTGGGTAGACAGGCTGACGGTCCATTTGATGGTAGGTGATCCCCTATAACACAATCAACGCCACAGGTGCGTCGCCGACTACTGTAGTGTTGATGATAAGGGATTGGAAAGTGATAAGTAAATGGGCTTTGGCATCCCTAGTGGCTAGTAACCCTAGCTGTTAACCAAGCGGTCGCGGGTTCGAATCCCGCTAGGGGCAAATGTTTATGTGTTAACATTTACCTTTGTACCTGAGTTATGGATGTTTTGTATTTATAATATGTATTTATTTACGAAAAAAAGTATTGTATGTAGTATATCAACTGCTGTTTGGTATCCATAATACAAGCACTGCATACACAAGCATTATGTTGCTTACTTTGGAACTAGATGGTGCTGTGTGGAATGTTTGAATATTTATATTTATACTGTCTTCTGTAAGGGGGTGTTTATTGCGAAACGCAATGTGCGCTGCCACTACTTTCCAGATCCAGACCAGGGCCGACTTTGAAAAGTTCATTTTCAAAGCTTACCTGCCTGGAATCGAACCCGAGAACACGAGCGTTAAAAAACCGCCCTAACCACTTACCCAACGCGTTCGTCAAATATACTAAATTTAACCTGTCTCACCCAAATTTACCCTATATACCTGTAAGTTGCTGAAGTCTGAATGTATTAAAAGCAATCTCTTTACCCTCTACACGCAGTTGGTTCCGTACACGTAGACATCGAGTTTATGTTAAAGGTAATAAGGTGTAAAGTGTACTGACCCGTGTCAAGTGTGTCTACGAAGCATCGGATTTGAGGCAGGTCCGGGCAGGAAATACCCCGGCCATAGCCTCACATTACGCAACGCCTCATTGGGACACGGGTCGTCAACCTTCGTTCGACGCAACACATTGTTATGTCGACCGAAACAAACTACATTTTTATTGCTGCTTTACTCTTTCTACCTAGATTATTACGGTCTCCTATAGCTACGCGTGTATGTTTCATTACAGATCGCGTAGTAGTAAGCGTAGTGAAACAACGTTATGAATATTTTTTTCATGCTCGCTGAGATTAAAAAGCAATTTCAGATTATCGCTTTATTGTGTTTATAACGCTTGCGTGACGCATAGTGTATGAATTGTGGAAATTTATTATTGTAACTGTATAGTATTTTCATTTAAAGAACAGTTTTAAGTGTATTTTTTATTTGAAGAGCAATTGCAGAGTTAACTGGAGACCCGCTGCCGGCTTCCGATGCAATTTTTTTTATATACAATTACCTTCCTCGTTTATCCAGGTTTGGGTTCTGGGTTGTTTAGAAGTATGTAGTTAGCGGAGAAACAGACATGACATAGAGATTAATAAAATAAATTGTTACTGTGAGTCTACCTTAAAAGATAGGGAAAAAACAATGCGAGGTATTTATTTAGGATTTTAGATGAACTACAATTCTCTAGTATTTTATGTAGGTATCTCTTGCGTTTTAGCCTACCTTACCCAGAATTTATATTTAAATTCTAAATAAAATCTAAAATTTCTTCTTATTCAATGGTACAAAGTTTCAACCGTTAAAATGAAAATGAACTGATGTTTATACAAAAATGATTTATCTGCTTTAAGACACATACCTATCTATATTGACGTCTTTTTATACCGATATATCCAAACGGTCATCCAAGGTTGCCTTATATTTATAGCAGCTATGTAAGTAGTTTCATGAAATATGCAAGTGAGCGGGCGTACGTTTTTAACCAAACGCCGATGCATTCAACACTTCGAGTGGGCTGTGGGTGCATACAGATAAGACAGACGAGACGGCGATCTAAAAATATCCCGACTTGATGACGGATAAACTTTAGAAGGATTACCTACTTATAATAAATCTTGAATCTTCGAATAATGACTTCTATATTTGTTGAACTAAGTAATTGAAACAAAAAAAGTCTCATTAGTTCGGTCATCGAACTAATAACCGATCCACTGAGACTAGGCCGGAAATTTATTAAATAGAGTCTTTCGCAAAAGTCAACCGCCGTAGCGTGCGAGGCGTGTAGCATCGTAGGCGCTGCTATAGTGTGGAAATATAACCTCACATAGATCGATTTAAAAAAAAGATAAACACAATTCAAGGAGTTTATTAAAAAGCATCGGTATTATATTAAAAAATATGATAAAAGTCCCCTTGTTCCCCGTACATAACTAGTATTGGGAGAGGACAAAATAATTTCTACTTCATAACCCGGTTTTGAAGTAGGATTTTTTCTTTGCTTACATTAAAATAATCGTACCCTTAAAGCCGAGTACCTACGTGGACGACGTATCATGGTATGTTATAACGTCATGAAGCTATATACCGTACTCGTAAATCGGTTTCATGACGTTAACTGCCGAGGTTACTTGGAACCGAAGCGAATCTAAAGCCACGTGCAAAGTAAGCACTAGTGCATTACCAGCTATTGAAGAAGGTTGTAAACAGTTTAACATGGTTGAGTAAGTATGTAGGTATGTACATATAGGTGATTAAATATAAAAAGAGAAACACGATGAAAAGGGAATTTACCTTTTTTTATAATAATGTGTAAGAAGGCTATAATAGGAATTCTAGCAGTACCAAGAGATTACAAATGATAGGTATAAAGTTGGCATAAAGTTGAAGTAAACTGGGATTTTCATAATAAGGTTTAACAGGAAAGCCCACTATTAAATTAAAGTGTAAGTATTAAGTTGGGATAATGGGGAGATAACTGGGCTATTTTATATATGTAATAACCGACTATTCAATGAAGTGTAGGAGGCTAAAGGAATACCAGCAGCGCCAAGAGGCTACAAATGCAATGCCCATCCTACGGTAGGGACAAGTTTGGGTTAGTGGGGGATAATAGCATACTAATAGTTTAATAATACTAATAATTTAGTCAAATCCAGCTCGAATGGAGAGCGTTCAGGAAGAAGAGCCTTGGGCCGCTGGGGCCGGAAGGTTCTCGAGTGGAGCGTAGCTTAAAGCGTAGCGTAGGACGCCCGCCACAAGGTGGACAGAAGATCTGATAAGGGCCATGGGTCGTAAGTAAATCCAGATTGTTTCTGACCGGTTCTTTTGAAAATTTTTAGGGCAGGCCTATGTCTAGCAGTGGACGTCCTATATACGGCTGAAGTACCGCCGCTTATGAGAGACGTGATGATGAATTTCATACAGTAAAATTTACATAATATACAGCATAAATCTAATTTTAACGGGTACGAAATTAAGTGCAATAAAAACAATTAAATAAATGATAATGGTATATATGAATCGTTTACGTATCTTTGTTACATTGCCAAACGATCATCGACTGTCTCGCTCTCTCCTGCGTCTAATATATATAGCTGTTTCAGAATACTTGCGCCGTGTTATTTTAAGATAAACATATAAACACATAGATACAACGAAACCGCTCAAAACTGTGTCGCATAATCGCATTCAATCTTTACAATATTGAAACACGGAAATGACGTGTTATAAATTTTTATTCCGTCACTTTTGAGTCTATTAGGCCAAGGCCACGGCCCCACATGGGTTAAGTTTAGTTGTTAACCTTGTAGGTCAGTTATATAAAAAAAAACCATTAGAGTTAAAATGATCTGGTGCTAAGTTGTCCCAGGTCTGGCGAGTAAATATTTAATGATTTTTTGCTCAGAAAATTAAATTAAAATTAATAAAAAATTATTAATTTAACCGAGAAAAATAAGGTTAGAGATAATATAAAAAAAAACTGTTCAATATTTTCTGTGTGAGCACGTTTCATATTATTATTTGGAAATTTGAAAAAAAAAAAATAGTAAAACTTAAATATTCTCACCTAATCTAATCTAATTGTCCCACTTACATAATAACCTTTATTACTTTATTTTGATAAAGCTCTAAAATAACTGATAAAATTATAACCCTTTGCCTCATTAAATTTTTGCTACTTTTTTTTTGTGCCAAATTTTGCGTCGTCAAACTTGTTAAGGTTTGCATAGAGGCTGACGGTCCACTTGATGGTAAGTGGCTACCGTCACCTATAACATAAGTAACGCAACAGGTGCGCCGTCGACTACACTATTAAAGGGTTGGCATCCCTTATCTTATCTGTCTGTTTTATTAATTTACTCATGTCTTTTTCTTTTTATTGTTTATGTTTTTTTTTATGTAATGTTTTATGTAAATGTCCTTCGTGCAGTGAATAAATGTCTTTCTTTCTTTCTTTCTTTCTTTCTTTCCTTAGTCCCTCACCGAAACACAAAAGCACACATGCTGTTATTTCACAGTGGTCTTCGTTACAGAATACTTTACTATCGCCAACTGAGCTGCCCAAATGAATGCCACTACTTTTCAAATCCAGATCAGAGCCGGCTTTGAAAAGTTAATTTCCATATAGTTGATCCGGCCGGGAATCGAACCCGGGATCCTTGACGTGCGTTAACGAGAACTATAACCACTTATCCATCGGGCTCGTCAAAATTGCATTTGTGAGAAGCCCGTGGCGAGCTTCTCGTTATAATTATAAGCTCTACTTAATGGTACCAAAGGTTCTTGAAGGCGCCTCGTGATCAACTTAAGTCCCTACTTAAGCGTCATCTGTTGCCAGCAAGATACAAGTGATCACCATGTTAAAAATATAACTAGAAGCTCACAGTTTTATTAAAACCAATTATACAATAGTTGATTAATTTCTTAATAAAATTTATAGATGTTTATCGAAGTTACCAAAATAGTAATATGAAGTGCGTAAATAAATAATATATAGAGCCAATAAAACATTGTTCGGATGATTTGCTTATAGACTTATAGTGACATCTATCTTAAAAAGGAAGTACAAAGAGTTCCTCTTTGACAATAATAGCTGATACTTACTAGTTAATCATAGCGAAGACAGATGGCAGCAGTTGTCGGCTGTGAACAGAAATCTATAATTTTTTTATTATCTTTGACGTTGCGTATTTTATTTAATTACTTGTCGAAAAAAAAATTAAAACAAATAAAATATAAAAAAACAGAAATATGAAAAGTAATGCTGAAATAGGTACATCCTAAGCTAATTCTAAGTAATAAAAAAACCGTAATAGTATTAAAAAATTTATTTTTATGATGTTTATTATTAAAAAAAATGCTGAAATATGTATATGCTAAGTAATAAAAGAAAAATCATCTGCTCACATACTATTGTGGGTTGCCAGCTCTAGATATCGCTGCGCCGGAGTCTCCAAACGCAATGTGCGCGACCCCGATTTCCCCAACCATATTGGTCGGCGCGGCGACCAATATAATATACGTCATTCTTTGAATAGATGTAAAAGAGTTTAGACGTGTTGCTGAAGGGCTCATTGTAGTTCGACGCGAAAGCCCTATTACAGTGTTTATTCAAATGTAGTCCTCTGGTGCTGTAGACGTTTTAAAGTCTTCGTCACAACTTCGAGAGGAAAATCGATGAAAATGTAAGTGCTTTTACATCACGATTACAAATTGCACAATTTTCTCTACAGTGGAAACTAACTGATAAAAACTGTCCCAGCTTATGGTAGATATGAGACTCTCTGTATGTATATACCATTTATGAATTAAATTAATTCAAAATCAAAACTTTAGGTACATGTTTATTGACACTTTCACTTGGCGGTCACGCTGATAATTTAGTCATTCTGCGCTCTATTCTAGATTCTAGGTCACAACCGTAGCACATTAAATTTATCCACCCATTGACTAATTATAAATAAAGAAGTTATTTTATATTTTATAAATTAATATTAAAGTTACAAGATTTTTATTATCATTCAAACGCTACGCTTCCATTCTTCGTTCATTATTGGTTGACAGGACAGGAAGGGTAGTCTAGACAAGGTATTTGACCCCAATAATATGTATTGTGAACTTGCCGAATAACGTAGCTATGTACCAGTATTTAGCACAACCACGTGGTTAGAGTATAATGCAACATAGAAGCCTCTAGTAGCAGAAGACATCAGACATTCTTGTCTCACTAAAATAAATTGCCGTAGATATTTTTGTACAAAATTTTCTACATCGAATTTATAATAAGCATTTCAAAATGCTTTGTCGAAGATTCTCTACCTGAGTTTCGGCCGCATTGGTATAATAGTGAATTAAAAAAAGAACCATATGATACAAAGCTTCCAAAAATTTATTACTCACGAATGCTATTTCCGTAGATAGAGCGGTAAACTTCTGATAAAGGCAAACGTATTTAAAAGATGGCGCTTTGTTTAATGTTAAACCGCCAATTGTTTTGGGTATTTAGACAGATTTTAATAATATGTTTATTGATAATTTATGAAACTGAGATATAGCGTATAATTTGTTAAATTTAATGTTAAAATCTTCTTTTTGAAAAGTGGCCCTTACTGAAAAAAACTGAAAGTAACTACCTACGTATACGGTAGTTTATATTATTGCATAATATGGTATAGCAAGACATATTACGACCATCAATGAAAATGAAGGCAAAATATAAATATTATAGCATCGTCTCCGTGTGTGGTAGCTTGCTAAAATAATATGTTATAGCACGGTATATTAATATATATTATAGCTACGTTTGTGATGGGCTTTAGATGAAATTTGGCACACAGATCATTTATTACCTGGATTAACATAGGGATACTTTTATCCTGAACAATGTTACTTACTGGAGGGATCTTAAAAAAAAAAATTGCGTGCCTCTGTCGACACAGCGATAAATTACACAAAAGTTAATTTTACTTTTTAACGCGAACGCATACTTAAATAATGCATTCCTAAAACATTCATATTTATGATTTAAACTATATGTTTCATAGTTATTTAAATTTATTCTAGCATGACTTACTTAATAATATGTAACGCATCTATTTAATAGTCTTCAAACGTACATCGTAGACATTCGATGACTAATATGACTGAATATAATGAATGTTACTGACCAAACAGTGATGTTATACTTAAAAAAATTTCCAGTAACCTTATCAATATAAAACATACGTGTAACTTAAGAATAATCTGCAAACAGCAGATAAGATAATAAAAATTGCTTCTTACCTAATAATAGTTTACCTAATAATTTACCTATAATTTTTTAGTTACCTAATAATTTTTTAGAAAACTTTTAAAAAAGTTTCATGAAAATCAGTTACATAATTGGTTTAAGAGTTATAGAGGAACATACATACATACATACACAAATACATACTACATACAATACCTACACTTACATATTTATAATTAGTATTGATTGATTGAATATTGATAGGTACTCGTAGCCTATGTTACTAGTAGTAACTTACTACTCGCTATCTCGCTAATAATGTCGGTCCAGTAGTTTTTGAGTTTATTCATTACAAACATACAAATCTTTTCTCTTTATAATATTAGTATAGATTAGGTAGGGGAAAAAGTTTTTTCCGAACTTTTATATAAATTCTAGATATTTTTTTATCAGAGTTTATTTACATTTGATTATTTATAATTTATTGTACCTATATACATATGTCCATTTTGTCCGATAACTTGTTGCTATTTGTAGTAGTGACATAATCCTATTGCTGTAAATTCTTTAAAGCGATTAAATATATTTTCATTTCTACAAAGTATGTAACAAGCCTGAATGATTTTAAGAGCTGTAATCGAGTCTCTGCCCTTCGTGAAGTTTCGTTTGAACAATAGAAGGAAAAAGTAAGTAAATGCTCAGTACTGTTACACGTGCATCGCCTCTGTGTCGAACGCGGTTTACGATAACATCCACGTCCAAACCAATGTGACTAATCGCAAATCAATGCCTAACAATGACCATGGACGGAACTCATAAAATAGAGAAACTATTGGTATACTAGCTGGTGCTCGCGACTTCGTCCGCTTTGAAAAAGCAATATATCGCCTGACATCGTTATTGCTATTACACTTAGCCAGGAGTTAGTTTTCTTAATTTTAGATGATCCCTCGGGAGCAGTACCTACCTACTTTTTTCTGGATGAATCTTTTTTATGTCCTTTCTGGTGTCCCAGACAACGTGTATGCAAAATTTCATGGAGATCGGTTCAGTAGCTTTTGCGTGAAAGAGTTACAAACTTTCGCATTTATAATATTAGTAGGAAAGTGGATATATTTTATTAATTACTAGCTGGTGCCCGCGACTTCGTCCGCGTTCTGGATGAAAGGTACCCTATGTCCTTTTTGGAGTCCCAGACAACGTGTATGCAAAATTTACAACGCCATCTAGGGAATTCTGTTTGAAGCAATGTAGTACTCTAATTCATCTAAAAGTTAACAGATGGCACTACATGTTATAAAATTACGTGTTAATAAAATTAAAGCTGCTGCCCGCGACTTCGCCCGCGTAACTTAGTAAATTATGTACTTAAACCTTCCTCGAGAACCACTCTACCCATTAGTGAAAACCGCATTAAAATCCGTTGCGTAGTTTTAAAGATCTAAGCATACAAAGGGACATAGGGACAGAAAAAGCGACTTTGTTTTATACTATGTAGTGATAGTGATAGTGATAATATTCTTGTGTCTTGTGTGACAAATACCCTTTAGATTCATTGTCGCGGTTATCTAAGCATCAAAAGCACGACTTACGACTAAGAGAAAGTACTTTACTATTGTATTAAAACTTTCATTCTGGTCTTACAAGATTGCGAAATATTCAAATTTAAAATACCTCCAATTTAATTTAAATTTTCCATTCCTCTGGTACCAACACTCCGTGTTGTATATATCATCATTTTATTATTGTTATTATTTACATGTCAATCAGAATTAAAAAGTATATAAAAAGAAATATAAATATTTTTATTAGTCAGTTATAACAACATACTCTCCCGTTTTCAAAACAATAATAACAAAATGATTGGAATATTCAACAAAAAAGGATACTTAGTTTTCATGGTTGTTGAAGTTGTTGAATCTCGTTATGGCCGACGGCGATGTTTGATAGTTTGACATCCATATTTATAATAAAATGAGACAATAAGTATAAAATAAAACAAATAAAACAAGGCACCGTGCTAATGTTGAAAAATTCAGTTTTTACGGAAATTTTCATCTCTTCCTTAACAAAGGATGTATTTTTCTTGCAAATTATATACACAGACCTTCTTAGTTTATCGCTCTTTCCATTAGTGAAAACCGTATCAAAATCAACGAAATAGTATATCTCTGCTCAAAATCCCTTGGGTGGTTTAGAAAACTTGAGAAACAATTACTAGGCAGCTCGCTTCCGGCTTCGATTTTAGTGTATCATTGACCAAAAATGCTTAGTCACAATTTTATTTAGGTAATATTACTTTAATTCTCGCAGCTGTATGCTATAGCACGAGACGGCAGTGACAATGATAAACATTGTGAAACATACGTGATAATTGAAACAGCTATGTATGAAGTGCGCATTTCGATCACGTAAGTATCTGCCATGCGATTAATGACTGTTTATTGATATTATTATTCTTCTTCTGCGAACAGAGAGCGTTGCGGATACATTGAAAAGGATCTATAATGACTTTGTTTATGTCTGTCTACTAAAGAAATTGGTAAACAAATATCTCTGTCTGACTTTGAAGTTGCTGAAATTCGAAACAATGCCAAATTCATACGAGCTGGTTTCAATCTGCTAATGCTTTAAGGAAATTTTGACTCCGGTCTTCAGTGTCAAAAAAAATTATCTGTGGAGAAAATTATCCTGGAATCTTATAGTTGTAGGTTACTGGAAATTGCCGAGGGATTGTCTAAAAATATATAAAATTGGGCGCCACCGTAGTCACAGCGACAGATAGAGATGTGAGATATTTTCTCAGGTTTATATTTTTCAATTTTCAACGCGAACGAAGTCGCGGGCATTAGTTTGTACAGACATAATAATATAATGGCGGATCATAACAATATTTCAATTTCTTTGTATGTTTACATAGTGCGTAGCTATAAATTTATATAGGTAAAACTGTAAAACCATATAGTAAATCTATTTACTCTATGGTAAAACCTAAGTATGTTTTAGTCATTTAGTATATTTATTTTAACAAAGAGAGTTCGTTCAGTTCATGAGTCAAAAAGGTTATCAATATAGAAAGTATACTCTGTTGATCTTCGTGAAGTCATATACGAGCAATAGCTAAGTAAGTTAGTATACCTAAGTATATCTCTAAGGGCCTCTTTCACCAACTACTCGTACAAATAAAGTGTCGATTAGTTACTTTTCAAGTAACGCTAATGGCGAGTAAATGTTACGAGTATCTTGTCAGTTTCATTGAAATTACCCTTGAGTAATGCTACTCGAAGTCGGTGAAACTCGTACGCTTTCTTACCGGTGACTTTAAATGGCAGTTAGACTACTTGACACTACTCAGAGATGGTGAAAGAGGCCTTAAGTCTAATTTACTCTTGTTTAATTTGTCTTAGCTTGATTAGATCTGACCATCGATGGATCCGACAAAACTCAAAAAAATGTAACATCATTAAATACATTGATGTATAAAATAGTTTATTGTACAGAACCGGTTAGACAGATGTCACAAGACTTGGTCATTTTGTTGTTATAATGTGAGCACAGTGAGCACAATGAATTTCATTCAATTTTCTGGTGACCTTGCCTTGTTAAGTATCCAAATAAATTTTGGTCACCCTGAACTACGTCACGGCGGCGTGACCTTATATCACTCGACAGGTCGTCACAACCGTCGAGCCAACTCTTTTAACACTTGTGGTGAGACTTTAAAAAAACCTGCGTACAATAATCATCGAAATAATACAAATAATAAAAAAAAATACAATATGTTTTATCATAGTGATATCCTTACTAATATCACAGCTAATATTATAAATGTGAATGTGATAAATGCATGATAAATGTGTTGTCTGTTTGTTACGCATTCACGGAAAAACTACTGAACCGATCACCATGAAATTTTGGTACCTTTCATCCAGAACGCGGACGAAGTCGCGGGCAACACCACTTTATTTGTTTGTAGGCTATATTATAACAGCCTATACAATATTATATTAGGCTAATAAATATATTAGCCTATCTATACTAATAAATAGTATAGATAGGCTATGCCTTATACAAATAAGGTCACTGTCCGCCTCTGTATGTTTTTAAGCTAATAACGACTTCTAAATTCTAAACCACGCAATGGAGTTTGATCCTGTTTACTAATAGATAAATGAGCATGGTTTGAGTATAATATAATTTGCAGAAAAAATTCGCAATTTGCAGAATGATCGATATTTTATAAGTAGATAAGTATATAATTATTTATAATAATCTTATAAATAATTATTTATTATAAATACATATTATAAATTATTTTAAAGAACGAATTCCGTAAGTTTGAAAATCACTATTTTAAAAGTACATTATTGCAGATTAACTTAAACTATAATATATTACGTGTACAAACGCACCCAGACAAAGCCGTAGTTGGTCTAGTATTAAAAAGAATTTTTTTTAATTTTTCTCTGTAAAAACGACATTCGTCTCTTTATTCTATTTCTCGTTTGACAGCAAATATTTGGGCGATTTTTTCAGTGACAGTAATTTTTCAGATTCATCGAGTGCATTTCCAGTCCTTGTGCACTCTTAACGAGTTAAATGATTGTTAATTTAAACTTATAACATATGACAGGGCCACCCCGGTGCGTCAAGAGTTAATTGATCGTCTCATCTCGCGCTCTAAAGACGCCTATTGTTTATACTAATTAAAGACGATAATCGTTACAGGTATTAAGTGACGGTCTCCCGCGCCGACGCGACGACTAAGTACGCCGCGTCGGTCGACTACTTAATTGCTTCTATCGTGTTACGTGATTGTGATAGCGTGATTGTATTGTACGGTGATTGAAATTATCACTATTTTTACATGGGAGAATTGAGATTCAAAATCTATAGGTACTAATATTATAAAGAGAGTAGATTTATATTATGTTTGTTAGGTACTCTTTCGCGTAAAAAGTATTGGGTCGATTTTAAAAATTCTTTCACTAATAGAAAGCTAATATAAACTAGGATATTTTATAAACGCTGGTTTAAGTTGCGTGAAACAGCTAGTAAACGATAAACGAAGAAGTGGGTCGCTAGTGACTTGAACACTTAGGTAACAACGTATTAAAAGGATTCTGCGCACTTGTTATTACTGTACAGATAGAATCGCATAATTCTAGCACTATTTTTTCCTTGCAATTAATTTTGTTGCAATCATAAATTCACGGAAACAAACCATTTCAGGAAATTATACGATTTCCTGTATTTGTACCTTCTTAATAAGCATTGATCGTAATCTTAATAAAAATTAATAACAATATTCGAATATTTCTAAATTACCTATTCTAAGTCAAACTTGATAATTAAATGTAAATGCGAATAAGATATTAACGTTTAGATGTTTTTTTTTTAAATTATAGTTTAAGAAAGTTATTCTTAAAAATTTTAAAATTTTAAGAAAGGGTCAAGTAACAGTGTAGGTAATGTTTTGATAAATCGCTCATTGAAATTGAACGTAGGTATTAAGAAACAACGTGATCGCTTTCAATTTGATAGCACAGCTGACGTCATAAGGTTGTAAATTCAATAGTTTCATTGCATTGTTTCAGTTGCGTATCGGTCTAGATTGTAGTCGACCGTTCGCCCACCGCAACCAACAGTGCTATCCCGATGGGTTGAGAACGCCTCATTATCGTGGTTGTGGTCCCACCACTGAAGCTGTAAGTAATTTTCAATTTTTTTTATTTGCACACCCAACGATTTCTTAATTATTTATATAATTAATTAAGAAACCTCAAACACAACAACACCTTTTACTCACTCACCAAAGCACAACATAACATAATATGCTGTTATTTTCATCGTGGAAAAATTTCACGTTTCCAATAGTGATCGTCTCAGAAAGGAAAAAATTGGGCGCCACTGTCGTCATAGCGATAAAGATGTCAGATATATCATGTGTTATATTATTCATTTTTCAATGCAGACAAAGTCGCGGGCACCAGCTAGTGTATCTATAGAAAGGTCACGAATGCACAATAAAAGGCAATAGGATCTCCTATTATAGCCTTTTATAGACTGAATTATGTTAGACGAGATAAGATTAGATTAGAGAGATATTCAACTTCCCCCTTAGAAAAACTTCTTAGACCGACTGAAAAACTTATAAGTTTTGCTGCTTTAAAAATAATATAATAAGACTGAATATTTTTACACGAGATAAAGAAAGGATATTCAACTTCCCAGTGAGAAAAACACTTTAAACTGATGACTTCCTTTAAAGCCAGTTCTGGTTGTTCTTATTTAGCGCAAAACCATTTGGAATTTGCTCAGCATTTAGTAACATATACTACTAAGTATTCGGTACGACTGAGTATTTGCGGCGTTGCCCTTGTGAAGTAGAATTAATTAAAGTCAATTAGAAATTCTCGCACGATCGATGCACCCTTCATGTAAACCCGTCTCGATTGGTTCACTGAACCCCACCAAGTCTCACGTGGTTCCATTCAAGAATGCACAAGTTGCACACATGCAACATAGAGGTCTTTCAACTCATGGCCACCGTTGGTGAATACATGGTGAAGAGTTAATGTTAATTTATCACTTGAAACATTATTTTGGACCCCGAGTCAAGGGAGCCTGAATAACTCGTGAAAATGATTTATGAGTAATTTTTTATTTATTTATAGCTGTTGCATAAAATATAGCCTATGTTACTCGCTGACAGTGAGTAACATAGGCTAATATAGCTTCAAAACAGTGAAACAGTGAACCGTCTGTCCCTCCGTATGTATGTTCGCTTAGATCTTTTAAACTACTCAACGGATTTTAATGCGGTTTTCACTAATGAAAAGAGCGTTACACGATGAAGGTTTTTAGCGAAAAAAATTACAAAAATCAGCAATGAATTTTTCATGAAACATGATTGGCATAGTAGTAGATGTGCTATTAATATTATTATTTTGATATTATTAAAAAAAAACCCAAGGATAAGCATTACAAATATTAGGACTTATAAAATTCTCTAGAAATATATGCGTATAATAAATAATTAGACACAATATTGTAATAAGAAACATGTCGTCTCTAGAAAATCATTTATGTAATATGGATTCTCGCAATTAACGACTTTGCGAAGTACTACACCGGGCGCCACGAACAGTTGAAATATTTGCTCGTATATTAACTGGCTCAAGCTAAAGTAATGCGAAAATGATTTACTATTGCGTTGTAGAGATCATGTCTGCTAAAATAGAACTGCGTATATTATTTTTTATGTTGTTTATTCTAAAGTTCATATATGCTAATATCTAATATAAATATATTATATTTTTAAAGAAAATGCGAATTTTTCGAAGTAGTTTACAGCTATATTGATTTATTAAAGCGTTTCAATGGGATCCCGATGATGACGGGTTTATGAAATTGTATATAGGATAGGAGTAGGGATGTAACGAATATCGATACATATTTTTATTTTATTTTTGTAGTATAAATTCGGCGATACCGATATTGATGGCTTATTAGAAAATCGAAAGTAACAATGCAATGTGACAATCCTACTTAGAATAGTTTGAAGTACATTATTTCAGTTCGATGCATTAGGTACTTAGACTCCAAAAATTTTTTGTCTCCAAGCCAACCAATATAGACTCACATGTTCTAACAAAGTAATTGACACTTCAGCTGATTATTTGGGCACTCTCCATATTTGTGGATCACCATATTTCTGATAATACTTAATTAATTTTATACAGAGAAATAGATTTGTATTTTTGTTTGTAATGAATAAACTCAAAAACTACTGTACCGAATTTAAAAATTATAACTCTCGCGTAACTCTATCTATACTTAATATTATAAAGCTGAAGAGTTTGTTTGTTTGTTTGAACGCGCTAATCTCAGGAACTAATGGTTCGAATTGAAAAATTCTTTTTGTGTTGGATAGATCATTTATCGAGGAAGGCTTTAGGCTATATAACATCACGTTGCGACTAATAGGAGCGAAGAAACAGTCGAAAATGTGGAAAAAAACGGGGAAAATTATTCATCTTTGAGGGCTTCCGTTGCGTGCGCTGCGAAAACCGTTCGAGATACCCAAATAATTCCCAAAATAACTATTCCACGCGGACGAAGTCGCGAGCACCAGCTAGTATTATATAAAGTTACGCGGACGAAGTCGCGTGCAACAGCCATTTTCTTGATAATTCGTCAGAGAAAAGCAACCACTATATATAGACCCCTCAATACTCAGTCAAACACGTGCCGAACTTTTAATTAGTTCAAGTGCATTTTACTGTACTCGTATTTTTACAGAGGCACGTGTATTTATTTTGATACGTATGCATATTATCACTTTACATGTATTTATGGATTATTAATTTCAATATATTGCATTATTTTATTGCAATACGTGCTGATTATTCGCATCTATTGTAAAGGTTTTTCACAAAACTGTGACGTCATAACAAAACATCAATTACGCAAGTTTACTTAGCAGGCATTTAATTCAGTTGTTTGAGCAAACATTTCTTTTCTTATTTTTTTCGTAATCATACTTTGTTACTATTCATTGCAAAGATTTTAAGGCTTGTGAAAGGCTTATTAGGTGGAGTATGTAAATATTTAAATTATTTTTAATTGTCTACACGTAATATGTTGCCACTATAGATAAAAGAGATGGCGAGCCTAGTGGTATGTTGTGTGTAATGTCTATTGTCTCCTATTAGCACAAGTAACAACATAGACATATGCAACACTATACCTATATATGTTGCAAAACTAGAAAGGTATTATGAAAATGTATTCCCCCAGCACAAATGCTTTTATTTCACATTGTAAAACTTGTCACGTGATCTTCTAAAATACATATACACACATAGCTACATACATATATGTATCACATACCTACATATATATGTATTTACATAATTTTACAACACGAGCTCGGCATCATCATAAAATTCATACGAAATGTAATGGTGTTCTGCTGAATGCTTTTGCGCACGAATTGATTTATCTCGACTAGGTATATGTTTGCTTACGTATTAGAACGGACGTCCTCCCGAAATTTTTAATTCATAAAACCACGAAATAAATCGTCTCACTTTGAAACATATCTCCCAGAACTCACCGGGACCTAACTGCGTGAACAGTTACTTTTAACTCCATTTGAATAAAATATTAAATCAATTCAGTGTTGGACGAAAAACCGCGAATTGTATTTCAAATGGTCAGCACTCATTCAGTTGCTACGAGGTAAGTTGAGGGAGTTAATAATCGTGTAATAAATCAGCGCTTTTACATTTCACACGATCTCGTTGCAAAATGAGTCCACTCGCTGTTGCTATGTTGATATTCGCGACTCGTGCGAATATTGAACAGGTACAATGAAGTAAAGATATTAGTTTGTGAATTAGTTTAATAGTGATTTTTTTTAGTTGCCACAGAAAACTTATTTGTCCAAAAAATTGCTAATAGGTTAATATTTTACAAGTGAACAATGATAAAGTGTAGCTTATAGTTTAGTTAAGTCAATTATTGGTTTAGTGACTCTATTAAATTTATGTGCTTGTATCTTTTTCGGCTCAAAGATTGATGCATAGAATATTTTGTGTAATTTTAAAGCGCACGAAGCATTTATAGAAAAAGTGATTATATATGTTCTAAAAATGCAGTGATCTTCCTAAAAATAAAAAAATAAAAAAGGTTTTCAATGGTGTTTAAGCTCGCGAAAATCCTAGGGTTTTTTTAAGAGCAAATCTTAATTCAGAGGTAAGGGAAGTTAAGTTCAATAAAAAAATTATACAATAGATATATAATATGTTGCTTTTACATTTTATGACATTTTCAATCTTTATTGCTCATCCCAAGAAAAATTACTACTTACATACATACTTTACATACTTACTAATATTATAAATGTGAAATTACCATTGTCTGTCTGTCTGTTACCTTTTCACGCTTTAATTAAAGCAATTAGTATTTAAAACCGTAAAAGTATTTAAAAAATAATTAAAACCGAAAATGACATAAGAGATTATACATTGAAAAAAGATCAAACGCCTGGAAAAACTATTACAGCAAAAAGATTGAACAAATTTGGCAGGTGATATTTTTTTTATTTTTCAACGCGTATACTAAGTCGCGGGCACCAGATAGTTTTTTATACTTTTAGATGGATTGGTCTTGGACTGTCTAGATTTCTAGAACACAATCTGACTACATTTGATTTTTGCCTGGAGCTTAAATTGACTACTGATGATACTTCTGTATCCCTGACAATATGTATGCAAAATTTCATTATAATCAGTTGAGTAGTTAGGCGTGAAAGCGTCTTGTTGCCTCGGCAGAACCCGGTTCACCCCGCTCACAGGGCAAGGAGGCATCGGGGAGTTTTATTGGGTATTCCCAGTGCCGCTATGATCAGGTGCTGGGCGACCCCCACATAACCCCACCGTCTAGCCAGCGGTAGGGAATCTGTAAGCGGATTACTCCTCGTCAAAAAAAAGGCGTAAAGCGTAACAAACATACAAACTCAGATTCTCATTTATAATATTAGTTAGGATTATATCGAGGAGGAAAGGCATGAAGAGAAAAAATAATTCTGAAAAATAGTTATTTCGAAGTATATACTAAACGTAAACCAAAACCAAACAGGTTTTATCTAAATAACATAGATAATGTTGCCAAATATATGGCGGATGAAAGGTAGCTTGCCAATTTAATTCTATATGTATACCTACGTATTATTATGTACTAAAATTAGATAATAACTAAGTACTAAATGTACAATATTTGAACAGGAATCAGTTTTAGTGCGCGGCTCCATGTAAGAAGAGCATACTTATAGAAATTTCTAGTAAATATTTAGTTAATCGGAGAACTGAGAAATAAGTGCCAATTTAATATCTAAACGTGTTTTCAAAATATATGCGGCGTCTTTAACGTATGTGAATTGTGAGCAAAAAGTAAGCCGGTAATATTTCAATTGCACCAGAGAAAACACTATAGAGTTTTGATAGAGTTCCTTTATAATTTACTAGCTGTTGACCGCGACTTATAAAATATAAAGCCTTCCTCTATAAATGGACTATCCAACACACACATATTTTTTCATCTCGAACCAGTTGTTCCTGAGATTAGCGCGTTCAACCAAACAAACAAACAAACAAACTCTTCAGCTTTATATATTGTATAGATTTTAAAATCGTACGACCTTTATATGTTACTTTATTTACTTTATTTATTGATAAATTAATATTTTGATTTTGCATGATTGCATTTTTTCTGCAAAATTTATATACGAACCTTCCTAGCTTATTGCTCTGTTTATCATTCAAAACCGTATTAAAATCTGTAGGTTGGTTTCGAAGATGTTAGCGACACTCATAGTGTCAATAAGATGACTTTACTAAAACACAATGGAAATTTCACAATGGAGGAAACCGCGTCCACTGCGTCCATTTTTTTTGTAAACAATTTTTAAAAGTGTTATCTATTCTGTTTTAAGTGAAGCAATCGTTCATCATTAATCATGATAAAGATAGAAGCGCTTAAAATTCCACTGTTATCTCTTTATTAGGTAAGTAAAGATCGGCACTGTGAAAAAAGGAGCGCGGATGAAGCCGCGGGCAAAAGCTAGTTATTTCAAAATTACACGCAAATCGTTAGGACCGTATCCAAGTAACAAATATAATTTATGAAAGTTAACAAGGCGTAGTTTAATGTTGCATTGTCCATGCTTTGTTCGAACCAATTGATCTGGTTAATGTTCAATCAATTTATAGGTCATAAGTACTCACGGAATAATACAGGGTAACTTTACAGTATTAAATTTAACTCAGTAAGCTGGATTTAGTCTTTTCTTTACTCACACACAAGGTGCATTGCTCGCTTCAATATATTACCTACATTACAGAAATAGATAATACCCAATGATTTCAAAGTAAGGATCTTATCACAAACTTACTTCTTATAGACAAAGAGTAGCGCCATCTGTTAGAAAACATTAGAACTCGTACGATCACCACAGGAAACTCTTTGCATAGTCTATTTGTATAATAATTTAATAAAATAAAACCAATCACTAATTTCTCTCTCAACCACAATCTTGCGCGGACAAGGGAGTTAGCTCTAAATTGAGACTTTAGGGCCAATAAACTGATGCCATTTCGCCGCGCCGTTGACCCGGTCCTTACGCTAGTAATATATAAGTCAATGATAATACCTTTATATCTTTAGCGATATATACATACACATAATGGCTATGTATATATATATATACCTTATAATGGCTATACAGTATTGACGTCTGAACAGGAAAATCTGCAATCATCCAACCCGCCCAATTATAAACATAATAAAATAAAGCTACGTGTTTTGTTATCTATATCGATATATTATCGGTTTTGATATATTTGACGGCAAGTTTTCTAAATCCAAAAATAGATTAAGACTAATATTTGAGTAGAAATTATGAAAGTTGTTATAAATCAAGAATTAATTAACACTAGAAAGACGGAAGGGGTCATTTGACCCCAATTTAAACTTTCATGGTTGATTATTTTATCACTATTAGTTTATATGACTTCGTGTCTCGTGACTTTTAATAAAATACAATTAATTTCAAAACAAAAGTGTTTACATAGAAATATGATCCTCCAAACATTAGTAAAAACAGCTTTTACCTACAAAGACGGCTAGGGTCATTTGACCCATTCAACAGATATTGTTAGTAACTGAATATTTTTTTATTGACTGGTCTTGTTACACACACCCTAATTATCATAGTTTCATTATTTCATTACACTAAGTACTTTCGTTGAAAGATTATAATTTTTTTCTGGTTATTATTCTGGAAAATGGCTCGGCTTCACAGTGAAGAAACTTTAGCATATTTGCAGTTTTTTGCCAGAAGATGAATTGGAAAGTGAAGGTGAAAATGTAGCAGTACTACTACAAGTTGAAGATACATATACTCCTATACTCCTGCATATACTCCTGTATCAAGTTCTACTTATGGCTCAGACAGCAATCTACCATTAGCTGAAATCCAACGTCACCAAGTAATAGAGGAAGACCATCTCAGATTCAAGTACTCTGTATTCATTCGTTTTGTGGAAATAAACCTCATAATAATAAAATATCACCTTGGTGATATTATATTAGTGGAATATTATGGAAAAACCTCGAAACTGAATGTTTTACAATGCTACTAAGTATGGTGTTGATGTTATGGACCAAACGGCAAGATACAGTACCAAAGCTGCTTCTAGAAGATGACTTTTGCAAGTTTTTCATAACATTAGATTTATCTGCAACAAATGCCTGTAAGTAAGTAATAAAAGATTGCATAGAAGGAATTTTATTCTGAAATTGGCGCTCGAAGCGAGTAACATATCAGAAGAATCTGCTCCTGAGACCTGGTTGCAACGTGATATTTCGTTAAAACTACAGCTTCTGGGCCACGAAATAGGCGTTACTGCTACCAAACTCACCGTAAAAATAAAACTAATAAAGTGTTTGACCAATGTAAAAAAAACTGTTATGTGGAACTTGCAATCAATCGAAAATGTTTGTACGTCGTGAATGTACGACATCAGTACATAGCGAATAAATTCTTTTTTTCTGAAATAAACACAAATTTGTTGTAATGAAAACCTATATATTTCTATATACATCGTTTTCCATATGGCTAACTATATACATATTTATATATGTTAAGAATATATAAGACAAAATGTGTTAGGTCAAATGACCCCTGGCCGTCTTTGGAGGTTAGTTGTTTTTTCCGTCTTTCTAGTGTTAAGGTGTAAACACACGCCAATCCTAAAAATTTGCATTTTTAAAAAAATATGTTAGAAGAAACTGTCAATGCAATTGGTTTGAAAAAAATATATGTTATACTTAAACATGTGAAGAACAAATTGTATTGTTTATAAATTCCATCAATGTAGTAGAAACTCCACAATAAAAGTTAGAACATAAGAAGAATTTGACTTATATTGAAATTTGTTTCGAAAACGGTTTATTGCGCGCAAATGATTCCTACACCGAATAATAAGTCAATATCATTTAAAAAAAATGTATTGATTTTTTTATTATTTTTTTAATGTAGTTTTAATGAAAAGTACAAAAAACCACATTTATCAGGCCTGTTGAATTGTTTCCGCCGCCTCGGAACTCTAAATATATGGAGCTACAGTGTCTCAGTGACTGCGTTGAGATGTGGATTACGTTTGTGTTTTTCGTGCGGAATTAGTATAATATATATAAACATACTAAAGGTCATATCGGTGAAGGTCAAATCGTCAATGTCATTCGCCTTTGTGAATCCCTTAAGTATTTAAGACCAGTAGTAGTTAAGTTGTTAAGTACACTGTTTAGGAGTTTAATGTAGATAATAATCCATATATAGTAATATATAGTTTTCATGCATATAATTGCAATTTGTTTGCGTACTACATCAAATAAATAAATAAAGTTTATTTTTTTCGTTTAACTTTTAAAAAGTTACAATAATAACTTAAGATTAAAATTTAAATTAAAACGTGAAGCGAAAGCTGTGGTTTTATTTTACTTAATTTTATTAAAGAAAACAAATAACTACATTATGTATAGTAAATTAGAAAAAAAGATAAACATACATACTTAAATCGACAACATTCTTCACGAATTAGTAAACAAACTTTAACTTAATTTAAGAAATTTAAATTTTATATAATTTTTGTTGTAGTTTGTAGGTACATCAATAACTTTTAAAAGGAAAATTAAATATTGCACCTAGTTGGTTGATGGACTGAAAATTTTATTTTATTATTCTCATGTATATAATCAGAAATCTCTAACTTCATTCGATTCATTTGTTATCGTAACTTGAAACGATAACAACGAATGCAATCTTCTATACTTAACTTTATCTTATTTATATTGTGATACCTTAATATTGATATTATGATAGTACCTAATAATGTAAAACTACTGTAATTGTCTTCTTAGTAGTACCGATTCAATTACAAGAACATATACATCTAATACGACTAAAAAAACAATAAAATATATGTAAAAAGTATATATTTTTTTTCATGTGTTTCTTAAACCTTTTGACAAGTGAGTTAAGGTGGTACAGTTCGCAAAAAATGGTGTTTCATAAACAATTTTCTGTTATTTTATGACACGAAGTTAACTTTGGTCGAGGCGTTCACTCCATCAATTGTAAATATTAGGTACGAGTTCTTTGTTCTAGAAAACAGTTGTGTGAAATAAAAATAAAAAAAAATAAAAAAAGCACAAATTGTTGTAAAGATTTTACATTGTTTGAATAGTTTTCACGTTTTTTTAAACAATTTCCTTCAAATAATACTATTAATTAAGTGTTAGAATATTATTAATTATGTAAGTGCATTTGTGCATTGTAACACTTTTAATAAGTAATTGAATTGAATTAATTTGGAATATTTCATACATAGTTAAGTACTTACGAAATTAATATTTGAATAGAAAATCTCAAAATCCAATTAATTTTCTTATAGATATATTATGTAACTTTACAAAAACATAATTCACTACAATGTTGAATTATTCATCACAAAAACAAATAAAAACAAAATTTCTGTGGTATATTTAAAGGTTTTTTTTGCCGACCGTAGCGAGCGGTATTGCATTCTTTCGAGGTGCCAAGAAATTTCGGCACGCGTTGTATCTATACCAAAATGAGTTCTGACATTAGAATAAGCTCCTGAACGAAATATCGAAAACCTAGTAAGACACTACTTATATATTTTTTTGTTTTGTTTCAGGGTTAAAGGAACATAAATACATATCAGGTGCAAACACCAACAGCCATAAAGCTAGCACTCGCATCCAATGTGCACTCCGAGCCCAACATTCGGAGCATCAGTTGTACCGTGAACAACTCGGTGTTGCCATCAAATATTCGATGGTCGCACTCCCACTGGAGAAAATCACCTACACGCTCTGTCACTTCATTATTATTAAATTCCTCAACATCTTCTACATCCTATAACGTTGTACTATAATATATTTATTTATAAACTTATCAAATAAGAGAGGAGAATGAGCAAAATTCTTAAAGTGGTTGGCGCCTCTTGGCTGCAAACGAAGATCAGCTCGTATGTCCTGGGGTTTTTAGGAGTACTTGCTATATTGGCGTTGTTCGTTGGACAAATTGAAAGGTAATTATTATTTTTGTATTAATTTTTGGGACACAAACAGAAATAAAAACAAAAATATAGAAAAAAAGACAAAAAAAATAACAAATAATATAGCGGATCCACAGATATATATTATATTATATTATATTATATTATATTATATTATATTATATTATATTATATTATATTATATTATATTATATTATATTATATTATATTATATTATATTATATTATATTATATTATATTAATCACTACATATTATAAAACAAAGTTATAAGGAAATAATCTTATTTATTTCCTAAAATTATAATTTAAAAAAAAAATTATAATCCTTTTATTTTCATTGGCAGAATTCAAGAGGATGGAACTTATGCCGCCACAGTTTTCTACTCGGAGAAAACCGGATACCGCATCGAGTACTGGGGCCAGAGTAATGAACTCTCCGAAATACCCAAGGGGGTGGCCCGAGCTTACTTCAGAATGGACATCGAAACTACCGGGTCAGTATTTATTGAAAGTTTCTCCATGACACCTTAAAAATGCACAAATACGCTATGAAAAATAGTGCAAAATTGCACGATTTTATCGGCTGCACAGTTCAAACGTGAAAGAGTAACGGAAAAGCTAACTCGCTTACAAATAGTTGGTGCCCGCGACTTCGTCTGCGTTGAAAAATAAAAATTAGCCCCCGACATTTTTATCTCTGAGACGACGAAGCAAAATTTTATTTAAATTTTTCAGTAACATGTCGACCCTATGTTTTCATAGGGTTCATTTTCAACCCTATGTCCTTTCTGTATCCCTGAAAACGTGTATGGAAAATTTAATGATGATTGGTCGAGTAGTTAAGGCGTGAAAAGGTAACAGACAGACCTTCACATTTATAATATTAGTATGGATTACTATAGATTTTATATTTTATTATTATACTAGCTAATGCCCGCGACTTCGTCCGCGTTCTGGATAAAAGGTAGGTACCCACCCTATTTCTTCCTGGTGTCCCAGACAACGTCTATGCAAAATTTCATGGTGATCGTGATCGGTTCAGTAGTTTTTGCGTGAAAGCGTAACAAACAAACAAACAAACTCACATTCACAGTTATAATATTAGTATCTAAGGATATCGAATGCATATTATGTGAAATTCACATGTCTGTGGCATATATTATCCTAATGGTCTATAAATAGCATTTTTTCATAATTTTTTTTAAACTTAATGAATTTCAAATATCTGCTTTAGATTCTGCTTAGTTTTAAACTTAGAAGACCATATATTAATGCTGTTAATCTACGAATGAATTAATCAAATATGTAGTTACAATAGTAAATATGAACATTTTATAGATCTACATATTGTTTAACCTCCATAAAATAGAGACTAGATATAAATTATCGCTGGTTTTCCTGTGGTTTTCTGCGAATTCGCAAATACATATTATGTAGTTTACCGTTTCACACTTTTGTGAATTTGTGATACTTACATAAACACATTAAACATATACATATCTACTTAGATATTGTTGACACGAAGAGTCAACATAATGAAACATTCTCATGTAGCTATGCAATCTATTCTTGTACCTACGTAAGTACTTGAAGCAAATATTATCAATGTTTTTCCACGTAAAGGAAATAACAGAATCACTATTTATAGCTTTGGATTCATTTGGCTTCCTGTACTTAAATATACACTGAAGCGCATTAATTATTATTTTTAAATCGAAATGTTTGATAAAATTATTTTGGCATGACAAGAGTATTTTGTACCTAATCTAGTTTTTGACAATCTAGGTAGTGTAATATTAATAATCCTAATAATATTATAAATACGAAAATTTATATGTTTGTATGTTTGTACCTCAATAACATAGAAACCGCTCAACAAGGTTAGTTTAAATTTGGCCATCGAAATAATATATATTTTTAAGCAATTTGGCAAACAGATATTACCCAGATTAGCATATAGGATACTTTTTATCCTGAATAAATGTTAGGTTCCCGAGGGATTGTTTAAAAATATAAAAATTGCAAGCCAACGTTGTCAGTGATCAAGATGTCAGGCGTTATGACTCGCATATTTTCA
The DNA here is from genome assembly GCA_947623395.1 of Synanthedon tipuliformis. Classification (NCBI taxonomy): domain Eukaryota; kingdom Metazoa; phylum Arthropoda; class Insecta; order Lepidoptera; family Sesiidae; genus Synanthedon; species Synanthedon tipuliformis. The sequence goes on along the minus strand of OX392420.1, from coordinate 6,562,312 downwards.
TTTTACGAAGTCGCGGACACAAGTAGGAAAAAATTAAAATGTTAGATTCAAATGAAAATTATTGGTTTTGGGAATTGTTACTTAAGTATTCCCAAAACCAATTGCTGGAAAACACAGCGTAAGTATCTTACCATTGACAAAATATTTTCCGTTTTACAGGTGGTCTATATTGGAGGTAGAAACAGACGAGTCATACCCAGACGAGGTTCAGGCGTACGCGGCGGGGATTGTCGAAGGAGCCCTCACTTGGTACCTCATCCACACTCACTTAGAGAATACTATTCGTGCAAAATGCGAAGATCGACCAATAGAGAAACAATGCGAGAAATTGCGGGAGGCTTTCGATAAATCCGTTAACACCATGAAGACGAACGCGGCGGAACGTGGAAACGCAGAACCTTTTTGGCATCACGTAAGTGTCAAAATTTGTGATTTCGAAAGACCATTGCTAATTTTTTAGAATTAAAACGTGCTTATTTAGTTTTAGATTTTAGTTTAGTTTTATTTAGGATTAATAATTGTATTTTTTCACTTATTTTAGAAAATATTGAAATTGAAATAACAACTTTAACTGCTTAGTTTAAAGTTATTATTTGTTATTAGCCATAATTTGTCTAAGCCATATTTTTAAAACATTACTAGTCTATTGAAATAATGTTAAATTCGTATGCACACATAGGTACCTAGCTACTACATATTTTAAACACATCTCAGCATATAAGTCTATCTATAGTTCCGCGTTTCATAACTTATCTATAAATTCTAATGAGTACTTTTTCTTAAATTAGCAAGGAAATCACCACAAAAACTATAGTCAGACTTACCTACTTCAATACATTGATCTAAACTATAGATGCGGCGTAGCAAGCAAAAAGCCCCGAAATCTGTGGTAGTATTAAAATCATACTTACGAACTTACTGAGAGATTGACACGCAATGCCAAATGAATATTGCTTTTGTAAAAAGAAACTAGTTAAAACAACGAAATAGTATATCTCTGCGAGCATGGAAGCAGTCCCTTCATACTAGTCACCGTCAATTTTCGACGCCAATTTTTGAATGTTCGATTTTCAATTTTCTAAAATATGACATATATAGAATATGACATTAAAAGAAAGTATTAAACTATTAGCATTTAAAAAGAAACTTTAATGATAGCATGTCTCGGTCGCTTTCAGGATGCACTTTTTACTTACGCCATTTTATAAATAAGTTTGTAAAAGTTCGTTCATTGGTTGCTGGTTGAATGAACTAATTCAGGTCGCGGCTCAGTTTTGTAAACCCCGCCCACCGCAGCTCAGTTTACGTGCGGTCATTCTGAGACGCTTAGGCTGCGTCCATGTATTCCAGGTCGCTGAGTTAAAAGTCTTCTGTACTAACGCATCAATGTATACTGCACAACGATATTGACTAGCTTACGACTAGCGAGCGACTATGTGCGAATTCGTCCACTTCGGCTCGAGTGGACGAATTTTACTACTACCATTTTTTGTGGGCTAGGCCGTGTCTATACTCCCAATTATACTTATATAGTCTTTGCTTCAATATACTTAATTTCCAGGTGTCTCTGTACTACACACAAATCGAAGGCATCTACACTGGCTGGAAACACGGCGTGGAACGAAGCGAGAAGGAATACGAAACGGATATTTCTGATCTCTATTGGTTGAACTCGATCGCGGAAGCTATAGAAATCCAGAGGAAATTAAACATCTCTCTAGATGATTCGATGTTCGATAAGTTGCCATCTCTTTCTAGTGCGTTTTTGAGGATTGTCAATGAAACTTCTGCAGAAGGCAAGGACATAAAGAAGTTGTATGTTGCTCACAACGCAGCGGGAAAGTAAGAATTCACCCTATTTCACCTAGAACCTCAATGAGCTAGACATTTATAGATCTATATCTATACATTTTTATATTATAACTAGCTACACGCTCCCAGCTTCGCCCGGGTCCAAAATAAAAACTATCTCATCTTTTAAGTTGGACCAATTTACACATCGTTACTAAGTCTTATCAAAATCGGTTCAGTAGTTTAGGATTTCATTGAAGTCAAACAACGTGACACGTAATTTTTATACATATAGAGATAAAAATATTAAGTTGGTGTCTGTAGGTTTGTGGTAATAATAAACACCGCGTAAGGCTTTCTTCAAAATAACAATGATCGTATTACATCACTCTGCTCTGATATTTTCGAAAATAATTGAATTCTCATACAAAATTGTAAATCATTTCAGCTATTCCGCCATGACTCGCATACTGAAGAGATACAAATTCAATTACCACATGACCTCTAAAGACCAAACTCCAGCACCGGGATCTGTAATAGACTTCTCCAGTTACCCTGGCGCCATAAGTAGCCAGGATGAGTTCTATTTGATTAGTGGCACGAATAACAACATGGCCGTCACCGGAACTCCTCTCAGGAATTACAATAATAAATTGTGGAAGGATGTTAATATCACTGATGAAGTAAGTTGTGTACATTTATTTTCACTATTTTATATTTTGATTTTTCTTTGTCCTTAGGTACCGTACCTAAGGACAAAGATAAGTCTAAAAACTGATGTTCAAATTCTTTTAAAAGCTCCCTCACACTTCAATTAAAGATTATATAGACGTAGTTTCGTGAGTATTCTATTTTGATCTCGCGCAAATATCCTATGATCCTATGGGATCCTAGACGTGGGAGCCAAGTGGAGGGAGAGGCGCCAACTCGAGGACGCTAGATTGCACACGCCGCCTTTGTGACTAGGTATAGCTTGAATTCCAGAAAAGTACATATATTATGCTAATTTTTAACTTTAACGTAGTTAAAAGACGAATTCTGATACTTAAATAAACTTAGGTCTTAAAATTCTGAATAAAGTTGTCTTTATCTATTCTAGGTACCCCTGGGACCCCGTTTAACGGCTGCCAACCGTATAGCATCTAATGTAAGCTCCTGGGGTCACATTCTAGCCGCACACAACTCTGGCACAGGTTCCAAACAATGGTTGGTCGTGGATTTCAAGAGACTGGAACAATTAGATGAATCACCTCAGAACGAAGCAGCAAAGTCTCAGAAGGTCGTCGTAGAAAGTACCATCTCAGAGTAAGTCGATTTTTTATTATGGTAAAGTGTGGCAGACATATTGACGGCTCACTAGGCTCACTATGAGTTTCTATGACCGTACTCGCTAGCGAATGCGTTCAACTAATGTTACACACAAGCAACACTTGCCGACTCTGATAAGGAATAAGTGATAAGACTCTGGTAAACGTCACTATAGCTCGACTATAACCTTACTATAGTCGACAGCGCACCTGCAGCTCCTGTAGTTAGGTTACTTGTATAATTGTATACCCGTTGCTTGTGTTATACTATAGGCGACAATACCAGCCAGATAAACTGACATAAAATTATTAATCCACGCACAAAATTGGAAACACTTAGAAGTGCAGACCCGACGGGGATTAGAACCTCAGTTTGCTTTATCGGAATCTTGGGCTCTTTCCCACTGAACTATCATCACTTGTTTTGTGTTACAGAGGCGTCAAGCATACAGTAGTACACCGATCAAGCAACAGCCATTTCAAAGGGTTGGTGTGGCTTGTTGAACAAATTCCGGGACACACCCACTCCGCTGACATTTCTGACGTATTGTTGGAGCAAGGCTATTGGGCGACATACGGCCTTCCATTCTTCAAGGTAAGTTATCTTTACATAGCATAAAATAAAGTAACTTCTAAGGTAGCTTTTAAACTGCACAATGAATTTTAATGCGGTTTTCACTAATAGAAAGAGCGTAAATAGAGGAAAGTTTCTATAATATAAATCAACGCGGACAAAGTCGCCGGCACCATCTAGTAAAGTAACTTATAATAAGTAGATACTTACTTTAAATGTGAGTTATTGAACGAATATCTAAGCATTTTAATAGTTTATACATTATTACAGTACAGCAGACGGCAGTATACAACGTCTGCTGTCTTGGCCCTACTAAAGACAGCCTTAAATTTCAGTACTTCTGTAATTTATGTACCTACTTATGCCTTTTTTTTTCAGAACATATCAGAAATAACGCACACCGACACAATGAAAGTACTCTATGGAAATGTTTTCTCCGAGTCCGAGTGTTCCCGTGCTGTTATGTTCAAATTGAACTATAAACACGTGAAATCAAGCGATGACGTCATCAAACTAATGAGACATAATAACGCGACCGCTATTAACAGAGTTAATAATGAAACAAACGATTGTTCTGATGTAATGAACTGTTTGATTGATGAAAGCGGTTATTGGTCAGTAATGGGAGCCCGGGGCGATGTGGTCAAGACATTCAAAGAGGCGTATGGGATTATAGACACTAAATTGATAAGCGGTGAGTTGAAATTAAATTTCATCATCAACCATCGATGTTAAAAAATCACTCCCTCAAAATCTGATTCGCAAAATCAGATTGATTTTTGTAGGTCAAAATCGGTTGTCATGTAGGTAGGACTCGTTGGTTGGTAGTGTTGCTCGGCGGGATTGACAAAATTAGTAAAGTCGGTTACTTAAGTACTATAGTATTAACTTAATGCTTTTGGTTGCTACTTTTGGACAAAATGAAACCAATGTACTCAAGTACACGTGTAATTTTACGGATTGTTTTGCCAGTGTTATTTACTATGGAAAGTGCCTGCTATCCCATAGATTTAGTATTGCTACCGTTCCGTTTCTATGGCCTATCCATAAACATCGATGTCATCAACCCGTTATCATTACTCACTATCGTAAATGGCACTAATATAAACTAATGTAAGCTAGAAACACATGACACATGAACGCGTATATCTTTTTTTAATTCCAATATAAGTGAATTTGTGAGGGTATATAAGAGTAATATTAATTTTTATTGACAGGTACCATCAACAGCACAGCGGCAGTTGGCAAGAAATCACTAGAGTTCATTGCAATATCTGGTCCTCCTTACACGAGGCAAAACTCAACGAAATCATTATACAATAAGGGCAATGTTGCATCCATTTACACCGATCAATTCGACAACGAACCAGAGATCAATGGCGTTGAAATACGAGACCTGGTCAAGCAGAAGCAAGACGAAAAAGAAAAGGAAGCATTAGAAATCCTCAATAGAGATGTAATAGCGCCGTTTCAATGGTCCAAAAGCGATTACAAATCAGATCCCCACACTATTCTGCCGGACAAATGGGCTTTCGGTCCGTTCGAACTGAAATGGTCTTGGTGAATCTCCCCTTAACAAAATAATAATTAATTTTAATTTTTAATTTTATTTTCTCCTCACTTTTGTGAAATGAAATTATTAAGTAGTTAAATCGGCCCAATTTTATATATATATCGTTATCGAACCAAAATCTAATTTGTGCAAAAAGTATTCTTATGAGATATTGCCAAAAAAAAAATGTTATAAAATTAATCTTTGTACCGTAAACTTATTTCTCTTTTGAATTTATTATTTTGATGATTGAGTAAATTTTGCCAATTTTTGTCGTAGTTCGACAAATTAATAGTGCTCATAAGAACTTAGCAGTTTTTTTAAGCAATAGCTTTTGAAGTGAGCAGTGAGCTTTTCCAGTATATTCACCAAGGTTGGAATCTCAAAAAAGTGCACATAGGAGATTTTGGTTTGAAAACGACGATAATATTATCTACAGAAATCTAGTGCCTAATTTTTTGGGAAATTCAATGCCCTAAACATATTTTTGTGTACTTACACTTACCTTTATATTTTACACATTATTTATTGGATTTATGTTTGTCTCGTCTTTGCCATACTTAAGTGTTTTAGGAAAATTGACTTATTATGATTCGTTTTACAGTGTATTTGTATAGTCTGTTTGTTTTTAATTTAAGTACCTAGGTATTCCGACTTCAATATGCGTTTATTGTAATTATTCTTAATTTTTGAGTGACTAATAAAAATGAAGTGACCTGATAAATAGAGAGATTGTGTATGAATTCGATTTTACTCTCGAAAATAAATTTATATAATAAATACTGCAGTTTTATTATTCTTTTATACTATAGTAAAAAAATACTATTTATTATGGTAAGTAAATATCAGCAAAAGTATGTAGTTTCGTAGTTCTCTGAACAGTCTTGATTCTTTTTCAAAGACAATATGATTGTGCATTTACCATGGCAGGTTGTCTAACTATTGTGAAGCCCCTGAGCTTAACCGAGCATGAATGGATACGGATGGGGATGTATGGGTTCTGGAGCCTTAGTCAAAGTAACAATTTAAAACGATAACGAAATGATAACGAAGTTCGAAAACAATAAAATGTTATGCCGTCGCTAAATCACGTGACACATCCCATACATTTTATTCTTTCGAATCGAATCGCTATGGAGCGAATGTCACTTCTCTAAAGGCCCTGGCATCAGTTACCGAAACACAATAACACGCGTGCTCTTATTTCACGATGGTCTTCTGCAAGAGAGTTATTTTGATGCTGTCGCTAGACGGGCTATATGTGTCCAAAAAGCACCGTTCCCTGCCACTACTACACCCAGACCAAAGCGAGTTCTACTAAGGGTGGGTTGCATCGTAGCACGGTTAAAGTAAAAGTTGACGTCAAATTGTCACTAACAATAACCCTGACTTTAACAGTTTCTGCGAAACGCGTTGCACCGCCATATTTGTAAGCTTAGTTAAAGTTACCAGGGTCGCCAGTCTAATGAGTTGTAATTTACCTCAGAATCGTTGTGGGAAAAATTTTTGGATATTACAACACTAAAAATACACTCATTACATAGAGTATTTTATATATTTACTCATATTTTCGAGCTGTCATTAATGTCATTTCTATAATTTGAATTTTGATCTGACACGTAACGTAAACTAAACTACAAAATAAATTCAGATCCGTATGTAACAATAATTTTATCAAAAGTTGTGATTATAGTTATTATTTATCATATTAACGTTTAAACATGGAAGAAAACGTATTTCACGTCCGAACAAAGTAAGTACCAACTTATTATATTCGCCGTAAAGTGACAAAGGTTTTTTTTGTAGGAAAATAATTTTGCAGTTTATATGCTAACTTATTTCGTGTTAATTAGAAGACGGGTGGATAGTTTTGATAGTATTTCACATGTAGAATTGTTTCTCAATCCGTACAATAACAAAAGGCAACAAGTCATGTTTATATTTCTGGAACTCAATTGTTATCTTACCTGACCTAAAATGCTTGTGATTTGCCTGTTGCAGGGAACGAAGTGTAAATTTTACGAAAGAAGAAATGAGTCGACTACAAATGTTAATAACAAAGCACCAGAACATTCTATTTTGTAAAAAAACAGATAGTATTAGTACCAAGCAAAAAGAAAGTGTGTGGACTGTGATTCATTGTGAATTTAATGCATTGGAAGATACTCCGCGCACTATAAAGCAGCTCAAATATAAATTTGAGAATTTGAAGAAGACTGCCAGGAAGGTATGCTTATTTATATTGACATAAATATTTTATTTAAGTACATAGTGCTTTCTAATATTTTATTCAAAATACATATATACACCTTTACGTTTGCAGGAGGCAAGCAAGGAACGTCAGGAGATGGTCCGCACTGGTGGAGGGCCGCCGCCACGTCCACCTAACCCGGACGATGCTAGTGCTGGAGATTGGCTGAGAACTATGATGCCAATGTCAATAGATGGCAATAAGTCAATAAGTGACGATGACACCATCACAGTTGTAGTGGTTGATGACCATATGGCTGAGGAGTCTCATCTTACAATGAAGGTATTTATATATTGCATTGAAATACAGAACATAATATATGCATATTAATATAAAGGATAATGTAATTATGTATGTACTTAATTAGTACTGCAGTAACAATTCTACTCGCACACGGTGTCTTAGACCGATAGTTGATCTTGTCAGTATTATTGTGATTATATACTTATGCTTTAAGTAAATGGGTTTTAATTTAAAGAAGAGGTTATAATTGAAATAAGAAAATCATGTATGTACCTAAAGGTGTGTAAATAAATCTAATGGGCTTTACTTATTAACAGGTTCAGCAAAGAAACGCAAAACTGCAGAGAATTATAAGGCCAACATCGTCCGCCAGTTGCTGCAGGAAAAACAGTTAGCCATTATGGATGGCCTGCAGGAGCTGCATGAACAGACGATACGCCATCAAGAGGAGCGACATAGATTAGAAATGGAGAAATTGCATTTGGACATAAAAATATTGAAAAAAAATTTAGAATTCTAAATTTAATTTTTTTTTTTTCAATATTTTTATGTCCAAATGCAATACAAAATTAGTTTTTTTATGTTCAGGTCTGCAAACAGGCCGACGGTCCATTTGATGGTAGTGGCTACCGTCGCCTATCTGTAACACAAGCATCACCACAGGAGCTGAATGTGCTACCGACTACAGTAGGATTAAGGATAAGGGATTGGGAAGGGATAGGGAAATGTGCTCTGGCATCCCTTACTCACTCACTAAAACACTACAGCACACATGCTGTTATTTTATGCTGGTCTTCTGTAAATTAATTTAATTAAATGAAAAACATATATTTAAAAAAGTTATTGTTTATTATTCCCTCATATGCGTTGAAGTTGAAATACTGGAAAAAAAATAATGAACTGTGTTATCATCAAACATAATTATTTTTTTATTTTTTTGTTACTTAACACAATCATATAAACAATAAAAAAAGTATTCAAAATATTTTGTATATGTGTATTATTTATGGACCATGTACCCATGTACAATATAATGGCCTCCACTTCCATTTCTTGGATATTTTGAGGCATTGACACCCACTCTGGTCTAAGCCCGGCAATGGCTCTACTCACTCTATGTATAATTCTACACACACTGGATTTATGAACACCTGCAGCATCCCCTATCCAGCGTTGAAATGAGCCACTTGCATAGAATTCTAGAGCCATCACTACTTGTTGCTCTGGAGTTATTACACAATTTCTGAAAAAAATATAGGAATCATAATCAGCATAACAGGTTAGGTACAGATTCGTATCATATTATTGAGAAAACTATAGATGTTAATGTTTATTTGTAATAGAGTATCTAGTTTATTTGTATTTAATGTATCAAGTAAATCCGATCAAAAATAAAGATTTCTATAAAAATTGGTATCCTGCTTTTTGTAGGTACCTAAATCTACAGTTTTATTTTTATACTAGCTGGTGCCCGCGACTTCGACCGCATTTTGGATGATTATTTCTGGTGTCCCAGGCAACGTGTGTGCAAAATTTCATGGTGATCGGTTCAGTAGTTTTTGGGTGAAAGCGTAACAAACACATTCACATTTATAATATTAGTAAGGACAGATAGGCACTTACTTCATGGTTCGAGTTTTCAGCAAGGGTCCTAAATGAGCAGCCAGCGATCGAGCGAAGCCCTTGGAAATTCTAAACCTGTCTAAAAATTCGCTCATCCCATTTTCGAAATCGATCAATTCGAGGTTGATAAACTTTTTTCTTTCGCATTTCGGCCACTATATTGTTATCACTGTCGTCATCATCAGACGATTCAAAAAAAATTGATTGCCGTAGCATATCACGTAGTAAAGACATGACTTTCACACAACACAAAATATTTTTTCACACAGTTTGTAGGTTATCCTGAAGATGACAGTTCACATAACCATAACAATAACTTTAGCCGGCCAATATGAAGCGGTTAAGGTTAGCGGTTAAGTTATGACGTCATTTGATTATTTGTTAACTGGTGCAACTCATTTTCAGCCTAACCGTTACTTTAACTGAAGTTGCGACGTTTGTTATAGTTAAAGTAAGATGGTGCAACCCACCCTAAGCCAAGTAACTTAACCCCTTGATCAATCGGCTATAGAGTCAACTAAACGTTACTAGTTTTGTAAAAAAAATCAGAGGTCCTCAAGAAAAATAATAGATGACAAGGGTTTTTAGATCAAACGTAACCAAGCACGATGAAACTTAAAAATCTGAATTGACATTGACAGTGACGTTGACGTTGTCTGATTGACATTTGACATTGATATTAAATTAAATAAAGTCAAGATTTCGAGATAATTAATTTCGATTTCGATATAATGTAATTTAAGTTTATTAGTCATAGTTCCTTCCGTTCCGACTAATGTAATTGTAAACATTAAGATATTTACGAGTTTTACAGTATTAATTTTGTGATTAAATGTACCATTATTAACTGCTTAACTCGCTTATAAATTCCGTCTATCTGTAACTAAAATGAATTTCTTTAGAAAAGCACCTACAGTAAAAGGTTTGTATAAGTTAGCAAAGGTTAATAAGATCCTACATCATTACGATCCATCGATTTCGGTTTTCCATATAATAATTCTGTTTCTGTGTTTTATAATAATTTTATTTGTATTTCAAATTACAGAGCAACAAAGAGAAAATGACAGGGAACTCCGTAAGGCTGGACGTGATCTTGAAAGGGATAAAGCAGCTCTTGAACGAGAAGAAAAGAAATTGGTAAAATTAAATTACTTATCTGTTTTCACCATGTTTTCATTTAATTATTTTGATACTTTTCCAAAGAAAATATTTATTCAAATGAATTCAATTTAGCAGGGCCCTTGCTATTTAGACATTATAACTAACTAGCTGATGCCCGCGACTTCGTCTGCGTTCTGGATGACAGGTACCGCCTATGTCCATTCTAGTGTCCCAGACAACGTGTATGCAAAATTTCATGGTGATCGGTTCAATAGTTTTTGCGTGAAAGAGTTACAAAAATCCATACATACATCCATACAAACTTTCGAATTTATAATATTAGTACGGATCTGTCATAGCTGAAGTCGTTATATCCGGTTTTTACAGTATTAAACAAAAAATAAAACAATCCATCTTTTCATTTACAATATATAAAGTACCTAAAAGCATGTGAGATAATTAGATAAAACCCATAACAATACAGAATAATATTTTATTTATTTATTTTTATTTTTTATTTATTTATTTAATAGCTAACCTTACAGCATGTAACATTTAACAAATACATAAAATAGATTAAATTTTTATATAGCCTATTACAAGGTCAGTCATCTTACAATTTATAAGTACAAAAAAAAAATGCTAGTAATTAAAAAATAATAATATGTATTTTCTTTTAATATCCATAGAAGAAATATGTATTTTCTTCTATGGATTAGGTAATTAGGTATTGTTAAATAGGTTTTAATTGCTTTTAAACTTTTTTTAAAGGAAATGGAAATAAAAAAGATGGCTAAAGAAGGCAATAATGAGGGATGTAAAATATTAGCAAAACAATTGGTACAACTAAGGAAACAAAAGACTAGAATTTATTCAGCAAACAGTAAGGTGAGTTACTATTTCAAATTTTTCATAAATGATATTGTCAGATAATGTTTAATCAGTATGCCTAACTGTGCAATAGGCAACCTGGCTGCGGCAGCTAGTTGAACATAAATATGACAGTTTGTGGGTCCCACACACCGTCACTTGTTCAAAGGCTGATACATATCTGAATAAGTGATCTAATAACCAATCCTCTAGAAAAAAGTGATTTTAAATTAACCTAAACAAGTTCATGAACTGATTTTGGTTCCAGACATCATTGCCTATGTCCAGCAATGGTTGCGGACATCCCTACTGCTGATGATATGATATTTGATGGTGGAATTAAATTTGTATTGTGAAAATTTAAATATAAAAAGTTTTGTAAATACTAGTGATTTATGTAAGTAACTACAACAAATTATAATCATAATGCAACTTATTCACAGATATCGAGTGTACAGATTCAAAACAAAGCAATGGGCGCTAACATAGCAATAGCAAACGCAATGGGCACAACGGCAAAGACAATGGGCAATATGAACAAAGTAATGAATCCACACCAAATCGCTAAAGATATGGAGGCATTTAAGCAAGCAAATGCCAAGATGGATATGACAGATGAAATGAGTGAGTTGTTTTTGTGTTCAAGTGTGGTCTTTTTTAATAAAATATTGAAGAGTTTTATGCTTTTAATCATTGTCTATGTATTTAGTGTTAAATTATAGTCAAATTATATTTGTAGATCGTAGGCACTGGTGATTGGTGAACAACACAGAACTTCAGTAATATTTAAACTTTTTTTTTTTTTTTCACAGCTGCTTAGGTATTATAATAATCAATAAGAACAAATATAGGCTACTTCTATATAATATGCTTTTATATTAGTTTCAGATACACTGGACGATATAATGGACGAATCTGGCGACGAGCAGGAGACTGAGGGCATTGTCAACCAGGTGCTCGATGAGATTGGCATCGAGATCAGTGGAAAGGTACCTTAAATAAATTATATACTTTAAATTAGGGATGCAATGAATAGTACCTCAGTGAATATCCATTAAAATACGAATTAAAATTGAATGAATAATAGTAGTTATTTGTGTTCGTTGCACTGTATTTGTATCCATCTGTCTTTGGAAACATAGCTCCATGCATGAAACATAACATCCTAAACGGATGGATTGATTTTGATCCCATTTTTGTTTGTTTGAAAACCAAGGGATTTCATTGACTTCCGCATGGTTAATGTAAAATTTGGTATATTATTACTTCTGTGGTATTTCCATGACATGGTGACCTTGATCTGATGCTGCAGTATCAAGTAGTCTGCTGGACACCCAACTCTTGAGAAACTTATTATACACCAGATATAGTGTGTTTGGGCTAAATGGAAAGTCGGGGCTTGTATATAATTTACGAAGATCTGTTCATGAATGAGTGAACTACGTCCAGTTTTAAGTTTGCCCTCTCTACTAGTAGATGGCGCTGCACACGACTTTGTTTAAACAGTTGTGTGATTGTAGATGGCGCACGCACCGTCGGTTGCGGGCAACAAAATCGGAGAATCTACTACAGAGGCGGACAGAGACATCATGGCGCAGCTCGCTAAGCTAAGGTCTACATAATGTTGTGTAGTAGCTTATTATAGTTATTATTATTTTAGCTTTAATTAATATAATGGTTTTGGTGAATGTTTTTTTTAATGTGTAACATTTTTGGCATATTTTAGGGAGGGTAAGAGTTGTAAGGAGGACCAACTTACATGGATGTTAAACTGAAAAAGTGACATGCTAAAAGCATTAAACAGTGGTTCATAAAATGACCAGAATGGCGCTAGTGTAGCATTGGTGTTTGATATGATTTGGTTGGTTGCGTAGTTCATGAAATAACCGTAAATAAAATGCTACTAGTGAACACGACCCGATGCTACTACAGCGACGTCTATATGGTTATGAGCGTATTCGACGGACACTTTCTCATGTATAGAGTTGGGCCTCCTTATCCTTACCTCTATTCTCTATGATAAAGAACGCGCGCTATTTGATTTGTTCAATGAGCGCACGCGCATGTCACAGAGGAGTCAATATACAAAAGTGAAACATTAAAAATTAATAAAGTTTCCGGGTGATTTTTTTTCGAAATACAACAAAAATATTTACATTTAAACGACAATAATTTTTTTTATATCCAATAGTGACATGTCAACATCGTACTTACTAGTTATTAATTAAAAGATGTCAGATGTTACACATCATAAGCGACTACTGTAAGGCTCGTTTACTAAAGTAAACGTTTTATATTTTTTAATTGTTCAATCTGATTATTATAAAATTAAGTGTTGCGTATTATATATGAAAAAATATAAAAAAATATTTTAATAGTAAAACAAACATCAAGTATATTATGTTGTATTAGTTTATGTGTAAATACTATTTATGTGACTGTGATATTTTTCTAATAAATATACAGTGCAGCTTTTTAAGTATACATTTTTTTGTTTTATTTTTAAATATCTTTCTTGACCGCAACGAAATGTTGAATTATTTAAATGTCAAAGTCTACTGACAGGCTGACTGTGCTCCAAGTTCGCTGCTGGATACAGTAGGATTGGATTAAGGACAAGGGATTGTCAAGAGTTAGTGGAAAATGGGCTCTAGTATCCCTTACTCACTCGTCGAAACACAAAAGCACATGTGCTAAACCCTGAAACCGACTCCTACCCGCCAAAATCTAACGAACGACTGTCTAGCGCGGATATAGATAGGTCGGGTTGCGGGATTGTTATGGCATGACATTCGCTACATATGTTTTTTTCCATATGTATAGCGGATTCATTTGAACATTAAAAACCCATAAAGGATAAAAAAAGGTATTCAGCCTAGTTCCTAAGTCAAATTTTCGATTACAAAATCTAGTATAACCGAATTGGACTGCTAAATAAGTCTATTGTTTGTCCAATAAAGCAAAGGTTTTCTTCGATAAGCTCGAAATCCTACTGATATAATTTTTAATATCGGTCCAGTAATTTTTGAGTTTATTCATTACAAACAAAAATACAAATCTTCTCTCTTAATAACATTACCTAATGAGTATATAAATATAGGTAGGTAAATACATAATATAATTATTTTATAGAAGTGGGACACTGCTTCCCTTACCTCAACTTATTTAAGCTTTCAAAAGGCCACTGTAGAACTACCTTCAGATGGACCTTCAGCGTGCCTGCCATAACCTTACCATAAAAATGGTTAATATATAAGCAAGCACGCATCTCTCGACTTAAGTAATGACTTGTGGGCGTGTTTACATCGAAAAAGAACACGTATGTTTACCTCTTCAAGTTCAAAAATAAAAACAAACAACACCTTAACCGCCCATTAGCCTAATAGCTTCGACCGTGGCATTGAAATGCGAAAAGCGACACCGTCAGTTTGCTTAAAATTTTAATGAAATTTACACAAACCGTTTACTTGCTCGATAACATTGTTGGATGTAACAAAGATCCATCGTTCGCCTCCCTCTGAGGTCGCGTCGCTGATGACAAATAGCCCAAAACTATTATTTTAGTCTTAGCACGAAATAACTGAGGGAAGTTTTAACAAAAATGATACCTGACCACTTATTTGATTATGGTCTCAACAATACTCTGTTAGATAAGGACATGAGACATGTTCGTCAAAATGTACCAGTGTACGAGAAGACTCAAAAAGACTTTGTAAGTAAGGTTGATAATTATAATTTTTAATTTGTTTTTTTTTTTTGCCTTTTTAGATATTTTAGTTTTAACGATAAGGTGATTTGAAAAAAACCTCAAAAAGCTTAGCAAGTTAAGAGCTACATAGTTTATTTTCCTTTGTTGCCCATGGTCCCTGTTTTCTATTGACACATACATTAGCAAACTTATTTTATTATCTCGATTTGTTATCCACCTGAAAAAAAAATTATTTTTATTAAAATGACCCATTTAGTATCTTAGGCATTGTTACATTTGTTTTTTACTATAGTTTTATTTTTATGCTAAAGGAACAAGAGCAGCGGGACATGCTTTCTTCACAAGACGGTGATACATGTGAGATCCATGATCAATTCTATCGTGACCACAAATTGCTGCTGGTTTTATTTCGAGCGCTTGCAGTGATGCCTATAACTCGATCTCGGCCCGGTAACTCTTTTTCCAATCGTAAAGAACAATTTAATGTTATTTTGGAATAATATATATTAATAAGATTACTTTACAGTAGTAAAATAGTACCTAAATATAAAAAAATATATTCACACATTCCACACAGCAACATCTAGTTCCACAGTAAGCAACTAATAGGTACAAACTAATAGTACAAAGGTAAAATTTTAACACATAAACTTTCGCCCCTAGCGGGATTCGAACCCGCGACCGTTTGGTTAACAGCTGAGTTACTAACCACTAGACTAGACCAAACGTGTGTCTTTGTATTTTAGGAACCATGACATTCAGTTGGAAGTCATCGGCGACGACATATGCTATATGTTTCTACTTAGCGGCCACAGTGGTTGTCCTCGCAGTGGGATACGAACGCATCACCATACTCTTGTCCATTCGAAAATTTGACGATTACATTTACGCAATTCTATTTGTTGTGTTCCTTGTACCACATTTTTGGATACCCTTCGTGGGTTGGGGCGTGGCTCACCAAGTGGCTATATATAAAACTAATTGGGGAAAATTTCAAGTAAGTTTTCATTCACATTTGAAAAGTTTGAATCGATGATAAACTAAGTACAAACTTACCTACTAAGTTTCAAAAGGTATCTTTAAAAATAAAAAAAAATATTTAGAGAACTTAAATCCACACAAATCACAATGTTTAGGTAGAAAAAAAAACGAAAAAGAAAAGGTAGCTACTTGTGATAAAAACAATCAAATTATTCAATTGTTCATTCTGAATAACAATCTGTATTATTAAGCTTTTTAGTATTATTTGATAGTCAGTTAGTTATCATAAAAGTTCGGTTGGTTTTTCAAAATTACTATTATTTATTTATTTTATTTTTGATTTACTCTAAGTATTTGGATTACGTATTTTATACCTAATTTTCTAAATGTCTTCTTTGTTTAGGTGAGATACTTTCGAGTCACTGGTGACAATCTACAGTTCCCCAACTTGAAGACTTTAATTTTCACCATAAGCATCGGATGTTTATTACTTGCTATATGTTTCTTGTTGAGTCTTTGCGCCTTACTGGATGGATTTCTTCTGAGGCACACTACTGCCTATTACCATATCATGACCATGATCAACATGAACTGTGCTCTTTGGTTCATTAATTGTAAAGCTATTAGAATTGCATCGCAAAGTCTCTCTGACTGTTTTAGAAGGGTAATTACATATTTCTTTTTATCACTTTTAATAGAATTTAACAAAGATGTTTGATTGGTCTCGTTGCGCTCGACTAGATAGAGCGCTATACAAAAGCGATAGCTCCGTGAATGTGGCAATTTTTTATGTAGTGTGTGTAAAACATCGTCACTTTTTATCACTTTTTACACAGTTTTATTATATTTTTACACAGTTTCACTAAGCAAACTGGCATTTTATTTAGTGTGACTGGCTCGGGTACGCCGAATTCGGCGTAGTATGTTTTGCCGCATTTTACAAGTACAACGGCGGTATCTAGTCGAGCGCAGCGAGACCAATCTTTCATCTATGGAATTTAATTACATAGAATATCAATATTAGTGCATATGTAAGAAAGGTCCACTTCGTTTAACGAGCTATACAGAGAGAGTTTGTTCGAGGTTTCTCTGCAAGGTCGAATTAGGAATCGCTGTTTCTGATCTGATCTGTCTTACTGGGAAATTATGTGAGAGCAGTGGACGTCCTAGGTCGGGCTGAGATGAAGATTATTAAATATCATACTTGTTTATTGCAATTAACAATGGGGTATCCATATTGTTTTGGATACATTTTTATTTAAACACTACTTCTAATTTGGTCTATATTATAAATGCGAAAGTTTGTATGGATGTATGGATGTTTGTAACTCTTTCACGCAAAAACCACTGTACTGATCACCATGAAATTTTGCATACCAACACGTTGTCTGGGACACCAGAAAGGACATAGGGTACCATTCATCCAGAACGCGGACGAAGTCGCGGGCACCAGCTAGTTCTTATAGAGTATGCATAGAAGTTATATTTGTTCAAACAAATTGTTCTTTATGTATTTCAGGACATGAACACCGACTGTTCAGCCAAAATGATATCACGATATCGATTCCTGTGGCTCAATCTCTCCGAACTGTTACAATTGTTGGGTAACGCTTATGCAAGAACGTACTCCACTTATTGTCTCTTCATGTAAGAAAAACTTGCCTTAATAAAATAATAATCACTAAAGTATGGCCTCTCTTATTTTTATTTTATGTTAAGGTCGGAAGACAGTGACGGTCCACTTGATGGTAGATGGTTACCGTCGGCTATAACACGAGCAAAGCCACAGGTTCTGCAAATGCGCTGCTGAATACAGTACGATGGATTGGGAAGGATTATGAAAAATGTTCTCTGGAATCCCTTAATCACTCACAGAAACACAAAAGCACATGTGCTGTTATTTCAAGGTTCTTCTGTAACAGGATGGTTACTGCCGCCAGACGGGGTGCCCAAATGACTGCAAAAAGCAGTGCCCCAAAAATTAAGTAAAATTCTGGAATTAAACATGTAAGAAAAAATGTAAGTTTAAAAACACAAGTACTACTGATACTACACGGTTTTTTTAGGTTCACGAACATAACAATAGCTGTTTACGGTGCCTTATCGGAGATCATCGATCATGGATTCGAGTTTAGCTTCAAAGAGATCGGCCTCGTAGTCGATGTTGTGTATTGTTCGACACTGCTGTTTATATTTGCCGATTGCTCCCACAAGACTACTTTGAAGGTAGATCGCTCAATAATAGGGGTTTAAATTATGAAATTGCCGTTTTATCGCACTGGTCACTTTGAATTAAAATCTTTACGTTTTGTTATAGTCCTTATTAATATCATGATATTGTTACCAAATCATCAAACGGTTACACGGTAACAAGTCGCGAGTTCAATGGTTTTTTCCCATCTTAAAAATTGTTCTCTTTTTTTTTAAATTAATCGGTAACAGGTCGCGAGTTCAATAGTTTTTTCCCATCTCAAAAATACCCAAAGCGCCTAAAGAAGTTTTCACTTCAATTAAATTAAAATTAGTAGCGGTTTGGTCGTGATTTCATGGTTTTATTCACTACATTTCCTAAACCTACATTTTTTATATAAGTTTACCTACAAGCATTGATATGAAAGGCACGATCAAAATTATCTAAATCATATTTGAATTTGCAGGTTGCAGCAGGTGTTCAAAAGACACTTTTATCGATCGATGTTTTAGCAGTCGATAGACCTTCGCAGAAAGAGGTGTTATTTTTTTTTATACAACAAATATTATGTTAGACATATAAAACCACTATGGGTATAAGATATAATATTATTTTATTATTATGTAATATTATAAAATTTGTAAATAATACATAATGCAGAAAAATAAGTGGCTTAAGAAGAACCAAAAGGGTTTTCCGAACCAAACTAAAACCAAAAGAATCAGAATCTTAAGAGAAGTGAGGTGTACGGTGTACTTAAGTGTGTGTGTGTGTATGTCATATTAAAATATCATATTTAATATGACATTTTCATCGGTAGAGACTTTTAAAATATTAATACCTGTTTATAGATCGATCACTTCATTCAAGCGATTGAGATGAATCCAGCCGTAGTGAGTCTGAAGGGATACGCTGACGTAAACAGAGAACTACTGACATCGGTTTGTATATAATTATATAATATTTGAACAACATTGTATGTATGTTATATTTGTAATTATAACTTTATTATAATATTTTACTTAACAAATAAAATGTAGATATAAAGAAATCGAACTTGTGGTCATACAAATACAATAATAGTCTTCGCAAAATATGTACGCTATATTTTAAGCTAATATTATTACTCATTACATCTAGATATATATTAAAATCTCCTGTCACAGTGTTTGTACTTATAACCATACTCCTCCAAAACGCCTTTAGCCAATTACGAAAACGGACTAAACTTTTTTTTCTTATTCGTAGGTCTGAGAATAGGTCGTAAACTATTTTTTATACCCCTAAATGATAAGTGATATGGGTGGCCAATCCACAAAAAAAATATATATAACAAAACAACGTTTGCCGGGTTTTACAGGTTAAAATAAAATACAATAAAATAAAATAAACTCTGTTTTTCACAATTTTGATAAAATTTGGTATAAGAGATATAGTTTTATCATCATCAGCCTGTGTCTCTCCTCTGCTGGATGTAGACGTCTCCCAAGGCTCGCCACCATTCACGGGCTTCTATTTTTCGAATCCAGCCGCTTTCTGGGAAAATCTTTAGGTCGTCTGTCCAGGCTGGTCCTCCTACGCCCTATTTTAAAAGATATTGTTTGAAATTTTTAAATTTATACGCGAGCGAAGCAGCAGGCTAACGTTAGCGACAACAAACACACTCATGGATGTTCATATTTGCCTCGTTTTCTTTTCAGGCTATAAGCATGATAACAATATACCTAATTGTACTTCTACAGTTTAAAATTTCACTACCGAAGGAACCGCAGGTCAGTGCTACGTAAAAACAATTATCATTTTTTGTAATTAGATTTAGTGGTTTGTATTAAATTTAATTAAAGAAGATTTTGATAATATGTGCGCTTTATTTCTTGCCTTTGACAACGTGTTATACTAAAATTAAAAAATATCCTTCCTTTAAGTTTGATTTTTCGTTATAGTGCTGTTACATTACAAACCTATCTTTCCTCCTAAAGAGAGGATATAGGTATATATACCTATACCTATATCCTCTCTTATCCTATCTACAAATTGAGAAACTTAAAAAGAAAAGTCGATATATACATACTACATATTTTGATTTGGGGGATTATCAATTTTGAAATTTTCTTATTCGCCGAAGAATCAAGGTTATCAACATTGCAGAGAAAATTAGCAAACTATAGAGGCAATGGCATATAAAAACACTGATATAATAAGTAACCGTCGTGGTAGAAAAGTTCTCGAATAAGTCACTTAACTTTCTTAATTGACAGTTAAAATACTTAATTTATTTCTTGTGTAGAACTATTTAAAAATGTACTTTAAAATTATTTCAGTTTAAATTTACAAATATTGACCAAGGAGCATATACACCTCGTTTAAGACACCGAGCAGTTTAGAGTACTTCGTCTCAAAGTTGACTTTTGAAAGTCATATTCCCTTTGTACGCTTTGAAGCTTTGTGCTAAATACTAAGTAAGTATGACAAATAGATAACAAGTCTGTTGAAATTAAATAAACTTCTTACTCAATTTTACTATTGATATTATGAATTAAAATTAAAATTTAATTTTCTAACCAATTCTCAACGTCCAGAGTAATTTGTGGTGAAAAGGGTCTAGTAATTTTTTGAAATAAATACTCATTTGCAATTCTTAAAATATATTACATAATTAAACTACATAGAATTATGTAGCTAACTAGCTGCTGCCCGCGACTTCGTCCGCGGTCTGAATGAAAGGTACCCTATGTACTTTCTGGTGTCCCGGACAACGTGTATGCAAAATTTCATGGTGATCGGTTCAGTAGTTCTTGTGTGAAAGAGTTACAAACATCCATACATCCATCCATACAAACTTTCGCATTTATAATATTAAGTATCTACTGATTGTTAAAGGGTTTTTTTAGCGGTCCACTCGATTTGCTTAAAACATTATTTATTAAAATCCCTTCACTCTAACTGCAACCGACCCGTCACCCGCAATCACTGAGCCGATGTTTCGCCACGCACAATTGAAATTCATTAATGAACTTTTTCAATTTCCAAGTCTAATGTTCGTCATCACAACTTTATATTATACTGGAAAAATGTTGACTTGGGAATACTTTTATTTCGCGACGAGTTTTTCATTTCAAATTTATGTATTATTTTTATTTTGCCCTACTTAGTAAAGGGTGTCCCAGAATGTTTTTCGTTTTTGAATTGACCAATACGCCCCAACCGCAGGTAGCAGAGGGAGAGGAGTGGTCTCAAACGCTTGGTCGACTTGTTAAGTTTAGTAGCCATGAATCGTTTCATGGGACCCCAGCGCGCGTTTTGCGTGCGAGCGTTTTATAAAAACAACGATTCCTACACTATTGTTCGTCGCCTCTACAGGACACATTTTAAATTAACAAGCTTAAAACATGTGCCAAGTGCCAATTTAATTAAGCATTGGGTGTACAAGTTTGAAGAGACTGGGAATACAATGCCGGACAAATCGTCTGGGCGCAAAAGAACATGAAGAACGTGCATGAACGTCGACCGCGTTCACCAGTCTGTTATGGACGTCCCACGACAGTCGTTAAGATTGCGCGCAGCTTCTCTTAATTTGAAAAAATCTACAGTTCATCGCATTATTTCGAAAGATTTAGATTTTCACCCCTACGCAACACCTTCTTCCAGCAAGATGGAGCCACTTCTCATGTTACAAATGACTCATAAACTGCTCTTCACGATTTATTCCCTGGAAGAGTGATAAGTCGCCGAGGAGACATCAACTGGCCACCGAGGAGCCCTGATTTAACGCCTGCTGATTTTTTCCTGTGGGGCTACCTAAAAAGTAAAGTTTACAATCCATTGCCGACCAACCTGAATGTTTTGAAGCAAAGAATCACTGAAGAAATCAAGTCTATTCCAAGAGCGATGCTCCAGCGAGTGATTGAAAATTTTAGGTCCAGGCTAAATGAATG
The DNA here is from genome assembly GCA_947623395.1 of Synanthedon tipuliformis. Lineage (NCBI taxonomy): Eukaryota > Metazoa > Arthropoda > Insecta > Lepidoptera > Sesiidae > Synanthedon > Synanthedon tipuliformis. The sequence goes on along the minus strand of OX392420.1, from coordinate 6,540,184 downwards.
TGAACAAGTGAATGGTGCGCATTTGAAAACGGTTGTTTTTCATAAATAAACTTCAAGAACTGCTATTTAATTTAACAATAAATAAAAGGAGTTTTAATTGATATTGTTGTTTTTTATTTAACATCTAAAAACGAAAAACATTCTGAGACACCCTTTATTTTATAAATGTAGAAGTGCTTTAAAAAAAACCTAGAACCTCGGTCTCTAAATATAAAGGAAAGTCTAAATAAGGATGAAAATCAGCATGTTATGAATTATATACCTTAAATGAAATAACAAATACTCAGACGCACCTATTCACTTCACAAGAGATCTGGTTCTCACAGTAACAGAATCTGCACAGTTAATATATAGGTACTAGCTGGTGCCCACGACTTCGTCCGCGTTCTGGATGAAAAGAACCCTATGTCCTTTCTGGTGTCCCAAACAACATGTATGCAAAATTTGATGGTGATCGGTTTAGTAGTTTTTGCGTGGAAGAGTAACAAACATCCATACATACATCCATACATCCATACAAACTTTCGCATTTATAATATTAGTACGGATAATTCCTGAACACAATTACACACAAGTACAAAAGTAATAAGATTAGAAGGTGAATTGTTTATTACAACAATTTAATCAAAGTTAATATGTCTTGTGTGTCTTATGTGGGACTGTGTTACAGTATTTCAGCGTAATCAAGATCCATTGTCTAGTGGTTAAAGTACAAGTTCCCAAGCCGACCTGGAGAATACAGGCAACGCCAAATGTGCGTTGGCTATATCGTGGTTATATACTTCATATTAACTATACTATATAATGTCATGACTGCTTCACTAATATACCTAATGTGATTTTGTTGAAATTTTCATTTTGTAACTGTTTATCTAGACGAAAATTTATTTTCCCGAAACCGGGGCCTCAAAAGGATCCGATTTTGCTTTTACGTCTTATTATGAAGGATAATAATCCTTTAGGTGATTTAGAAAATTTAATTTCTTTTATACCTAATAGTCCAAATTACCAATGTTATCCCCCCTATTTGACGAATCTGGGTTCTTGGTGATTTTAATTTTTTTAACTTTTTGGCTTGGTTGACATCATTGATATTGATACAGCTATTACCTCGGTTAGCAAAGTATCTTTTCTGTACGACGTAGTGTTGCGTGCTGGGAACTTTATCTAAATGACCTAAGGTAAGTATTACATGTGCATAATTTATAAATTATTCACAATCTATTAAATATGAACAGTAAAATAATAGGTAAATATAATTCAATGATAAAGAAGAAGGAAATTTAATTTTATATCATTCGTATTTGACGGTTTATTATAGTAGTAAATAGTAAAAAATCTGAATAGGATTTTTGTAGTCCAATTGTGTACGAAGAGTGGATTCTGAAAGCCCACCTGAATACCCAGTATGATTGTATTGAAACGTGTAATTGAGTTTTAAAAACTCACAGACAACCGAAAACGAACCTGTTGACTAAAGCCCGATATTTCAGTTTTCAAAAATAATAATGTAGATACAATTCACATTGACAAGAACTGTAAAATATATAAAAAGCACTTTTTTGTATACTTATAAACTGTAAGATGACTAACCTTGTAATAGGCTATATAAAAATTTAATCTATTTTATGTATTTGTTAAATGTTACATGCTGTAAGGTTAGCTATTAAATAAATAAATAAAAATAAAAAATAATAATATTACAAGTACCTTATCATGAGGTTACATTTTTAATGTTAATATTTTGTTAAACTAACTGGTAAGTAATTTTAGACAATTTTGTAATTTTCAATTTTCTTTTGTAAAAAAAATCTTTACCCTCTCATTGGGCTTCACCAAGTCAAGGTAGTCAAGTAGAAGGGCCCTCAACAACATTTTATATAGGGCCCACCAATATCTATAATAAACGCTATAATACGCCACTCATGAAATTTGTAAAATTTACAATCATAACCTTATATAGGTAATACTTACTGCATGAAAATACCATTTCCATTTTATGTCGTCGGCGGATCCTTCAACTGGGCCTATCGTGATCTGCCTCGGCACATCACGATACGGCGGCATTTCTTGATATGCCGCTCTTGATAAGCATAACGTTTGACGATTTGCCTGGCCATGTTTGGTCAAATCGATTTGTAGGGTGACCAAATTTTTTTTACTAGATTAAAGATCTCTTCATTTTGCAAGCTCCGCAAATTTTAACGTATATTTTCTATTGCCTTCTTAGAAATGTGGACTATATTTTTAATATTAGGTATGTACCTATGGTTTTTTTATCAAATATTTGCAAATCCAGTCCTTAAATCAAAAAAATATTTGACTGAATTATACTGATAACTGATACTTAAGTAGAATTTTAATTTCATCAAAGCGTTTTTAAAGCTTTTAGCGATCAACGAATTAAGTTCAATTAAATTTTTCAACATCACAGAGACCACATCAAAATGAAGAGTGGAATATTTCAACGGGATAACACAGGGAATTGTTTGTTTTTATGCGTTCTTTGTTAATTTCGTTATCTAAAGTGCTCTATAGGAATTAATAACACACTTGACTCTGAGTGGAGGGGAAGTGATAGAAATTTGAAATATTTAATGCACGATAGCTACCGAATGGTGTTATCTTATGCTATATTGTATCTACATTTGAATTGCGTCAACCGATTTAACTAGTGAAAGGTTTGACATTTTATTTTGTTATCTAAAATAAAATAATAATAAAAATAATTAAAAAAAAATAATGAAGCTTTTCTATGATGCATTTACAAAACTAGAATATAAACCAATGAATATAAGACTCGAAAATTTTAATTTAATTTAATTTTAATAGAATTTTTTTATATATTTTTTTATTCCGAAGTTATAACGGAAACGTAAAAAACGAGCAACAGCGAAACGTGGTTTTTTAAATCACCCTAATTATTTACAAAATATTTGCAAGTTTTATATTAGTATATTATAATTTAATAATAGCTTCTTTAGTGATTTTGAAATTATTGTAATAATATTGAATTAAATTAACCTACTGGTAATATTGTGTAGCATTTATAGTAAATTATACAAAAACCTTTTTGAAATCAGTACACATGTAAAATATACAATTCAAATATTGTTTATACTGAGCAAATAATTTAAGAATAATAATGTCTCCGTCGTTGTAGAAGTTCGCGTTGTCTAAACACACAGTAGAATTGAATCATTTCCATGTTTGCGATTGAAATGAACCCATGTTGTTGCTTACTTTAAAAAAAATTGCTTGTCTTACTTTTATATTTATTCGAGGAAAATTGTTGTTTTTGAAGACCTCGCTTACTCGTTGCAAACAATCATATTGTTACAGTACTGTTGATATTTCAACAGTGACGCTACGAAAAATTCTTAGAATAACTAATATGTTGATTTTCCCTATAGAACGAGCAGAGAAGACATGTTACTTGCCGGATACAAACGTATCGGCTTTCTAGAAGCCTCGGTTCACTACCAATGAGTAGTAAGTTCTTCGACCGAAGTGGCCAGAGAAAGAAGATTTCCTTGTTGATCTACTAACATGTGATAGTCACTGGACTACGCCGTAGACCCTTGGTATGCTACGAATCTACGGGTTTTTCGTAGAATCTACGGCGAATCGTAGACACTCGATTGTCGTAGACTTGTTTAGATGTCCCGTTGGATGAATGGTTGGGGTGCTTGCCTTAATGCTCTGTCCCGGGTTCGATGCCCGACAGGGTCAACTTTGGCTCTGGTCTGAATTTGAACAGTAGTGGCAGGATGCGCTGCATTTCGCAGTAGTTTTGCCTGCCAGTAATTCTGACGACAGTAACCACACCATAGTCTTACAGAAGACTACCGTAAAATAATAAGATGTGTGCTGTTGTTTCGGTAAGTTAGTTCCAGAGCTATTTCACTATCTCGTCCACATCTCGTCCTAATCCTTATCCTTAAAAAACCTAATATGGTCGGCAACGCATGAGCAGCACCTGTGGCGTTGCTTGTGTTATAGGCGACGGTAACCACTTACCATCAAGAGGACCATCAGCCTGTCTGTCAATCTTAACATTAAAAAAATTCAAATTTAGCTTTCATAACAGCACATTTCAGGCTATAATTAAAATACATATTATAACCAAATCCACTTGATTTATCCTTTTAATTGAGATAAATACTTTGCTTTAAAACTAAATTATTGGTCGAAATTATTGTCTTCGGCTAATAATTAAGAGCCGTAAATTAAGCTTGTGCGAAAAATAAAATTCAGTACATAATTACTCAATATTCCGGATTACGTAGTTAATATTTCACACACAATTATGTTCTCAACTGAAAGAATTAAGAAAATTAAAAAAAGAACTTTACTTACACTTACTACATTACAAAATTTGGAAACAAAATACTAAGCTTACGAAAACCGCGCGCACGAAGTCGCGGGCACAGCTAGTTTTTTAATATGTATCTACTTATTTATAAAACCAGACAGATTGGTTGAAGAATGTCCACTATTGGATAGTCCATTTTGAACGTGGACGAAGTCGCGGGCAACAGCTAGTACTATATAAATTAAAATACATTTCAACTAAACTTTAAAGCGGTCTGAGATAGATCAGGAATGTGAATCAGGCGCCTCGTTGCCACCATCATGCCTTAACTAAATCATTAACGAAGTCGATTCAAATGACGCCAACGCAACAATTAAGGCCGTCCGTCGACACCGTAGATTAAAGAAAAATACACCGGGCTAGTGTTAATAAAGAAGAGATGGCCGTGCTTTGCATACGTAAACACGTCAAAGACTTGCAAATGTTTCCCTCAAGTGACCGTTTCGCAAAAATTACGCACGTAATGTCAAAGTTAATTTTGAACGTGACAAATTTCATTTTTGTATTCATATAAGTAATAGTCGAGTGGTTAAGGTGCCTGCCTTGCCTTCGTTTTTTTATGTTGAGGTCAGCAGACAGGTTGACGGGGCACTTGATGGTAGTTGTATAGAACAGATGGGCTACACAAACAGACACTTTTTGAGTTTGGATCCTTTCAGTTGGAATGCAGTTGGAGTGCAGTTGACGGGTTATATTCCATCTGACCTTGAGAAAGCACGCCTGCTTGGTTGAAGTATTTTTTGTAGTTTTTCTATAATATTGATTTTTTTATATTTTTGTATAGTTTGTTTTATTTTTTCATATGTTTTTTTTTAATTTCTGCCTTAGTTTTGTTCTGCTCGAACTCTTTTATGCGTTATCTTATTTGTTGATTTCATATGTTTCAAATTCAATTTTTTTCAAAAATTAATAAGAATTACAATTAGAGAATGAAATCTATAACATTATTGCAATGTCTCAGAATTCCCAGAACGAAGTTATTCCGCCGGTGTTCGTGTGTTTAGTGGAGCATGTTAGCAGTGCAATTAGTATTCGGCAGAGTTGTGATAACCCTACACCCTTCACTTGAGTTAGTTACAAAAATCTATGGTTTGAATTTAGAGATAGAGCCTTCTAAAGTTTTTCTAGAATACATTACTTGAGTACATTCTTGAATACTTGTTAGATATGAATTGTTTCAACTGTAAGCGGTAACAATAAGGCTTAAAACGTTGGTTTTAACGCGACTGTGTACTTTTACCTCAAAAATATTTCAACGCGTCCCATGTACCCTTTTATATTTAAATTTGGGTATAATCCATTTTGTTTTCATATTAACATTTGGCATTACGGCGACAAATTAATTTAAGAAAATAAAAAGTCTAACTAACTAAATTAATTCAATATTTTTTATGATAAGGTCAGCAGATAGGCTGACAGTCCACTTGATGGTAGGTGGCTACCGTCGCCTATAACACAAGCAACGCTACAGATTCTGCAACGACTCACCAACGATCGAAACAGCCTGCATTTTAGTTTAATTACATCCACTCATAACTCATTATGTGTAATGACTTTTAGGTACCTAACCAAAGAAAAAAAAATGCAACTAAAAGTAACATCTTACAACGCTAATATATACTTAGAACTACTTAGCTTACTTTGGCTAATCTCAAACCAAGAACAACTCAAGCTTCAGCGACTCAATTTAGAAACTTGAAACTTCGCAATAGAAATTCAACGAGTACGTAGACAAGCACTAGAGGGATGGGATTTTTAATGGGTCACATGTGACGTTTCTTGTGTGGATTAAATACGTGATAATGGTTTGCAATAATCAGGATGAGCCCTATAATAAAATTTAAATAGAGAGGATTTTATATTAGCTGCATTATATTGCAATCCCTAGGGAGGATGGTTATATTAATTTTTTTCTTTCTAGAGTAATTCTTTATTAATTTTTTATTCAGCAGAGAGCCTGTTCACTGGGGCACGGTAGACTTCTGTAAAAAATCAAAAATTAAAAAAGTCAAACGTAAAGATAAGTCACAATTATTACTATAATTGTGGTATAATAGTGTCGAGGAATACATTTTAAGGTTTTACTATAATACAATAACTATCTCCATAGATGCATCAAGTGCACTACGGACCGCTAATAGGATTAAGGATATATAAAACTCTAAATTGAATTCAAACTATATACTATAGATTTGTATAATATATATTTTTAGTAAAAGAAAAAATACAAAATGAATAAATAATTTATATATTTTTATTTCCTAGACAAACTAGTCTTTAACTATGCTGCAATGAAATGTATAAACAACGGGTAATATACGTCTTCAGTCTGTTTTAAAAAAGGAAGCAACAGATGCAAATAAAACACTTAATGTCGCCGCATGCAGCTGCAACAGAAAGGAGACGTCATTGTAGACTGCGTTCGTTTCTTATATAATAACAAGGGGAGAACGCACATTTATTTCTACAGATTATACACATTGACAGATAAGCACAACTAAGTATAATTAGGAATAAAGAATTGTAAAAAAACTAATTATTGTATATGAAGAAACTTGGACAAACATATAAAAATGTTAAATTGGTTTGTGTACACTTCAACAATTCGAGAAAGAGTTGTCAGATTTTAATTCTATTTTCACATCTAGTAAGTGAAACAGGGAAGATTCCATATATAAAAATTGCACCCCGGGCAAAGCCGAGAGAGGGTGGCTAGTTATTTATAATTATTTTAGCAGCATCACACCCCTCTTAAGGTAATTCGGAACTCATAAACTGGGCAATCTGTTTGGTGGCTGTAACCATCCACTTAGAGATAATTACAGCGCATCTATTACATTTTAGTAGTGGTAGAGCACACTGCGTTTCGTAGTCTTAAATTCGGCAGCCCGTCTGGAGGCAGTAACCATGCTCTTACAAAAGACTACGGTGAAATAACAGCATATATTTGTTCCTGTGAATAGTAAGGAACGCCAGAGCCCATTTTTATGGGCTCTGGCGTTCCTGGCGTTCCTCTGGCCCAAAACAAGAAAAATCACAAGGTTTGTACCTTGTGATTTTTCTTGTTTAAATAGGTGAAGGAAGTCAAGTTGACATGCCTGAACTTTGAAAACCCAAATTTTAATAAATTTGAAATAAATTAAATAATTTCAATTACTGCATTTTTTTAGTAGCGTGTCAAACAGGCCAGTGGTCAACTTTATGATAGGTGACTACAGTTTCCTAAGGACAGCAGCAATACCATGGAGAACTCATGTGCGCTTCCAATCATGCAAGCATTTGCTTAAGAACGCTTGAAGCGAGGCGTAAATCTCCATAAGGAAGTAACTTTCCAAGTTTCCGCGTCGGCGGGATAACATTTGACACATCCGGCAGTGCAGATTGACACTTTATCCAATAAGTAAGTAATGGGAAGTACTATGCATCTGTACGGCGCAGTATCTTTTGTTAAGAACAAAAGACAGGAATTTTTAGGAGAAAAACTCATTGAAATTTTTTGATGAAGTTACACGTTTAGAAATCAGTTCCGAAATCTTATGAATAGCGCACTTACATCACTTATGTCACCTGTACCGTCATTTATGATCACCTAGTAATGAAAGTTACGTGTCATTTAAATATTAAGTTTGAACCCAATAATAAAATATATTTAATTTTAAAAACCTTTATTAATGTTTATATTGTTTTTTAATTCCGCGATACGTCGTCAGTGCATGGTGATACTATTAACAAGGTTGGTTGGGCGGCAATCCGCCCGCCTCCAGCCGCCCGCCCATTCGGCTGTATATATAAGCCCCGTCGCTGCCTTCAGCGGCACAACGCAGCAAAACCGTCACCACTGACAGCTGTCTTTGCCACAAGCCGTACAACACCAAGGTAAGCGGAGACTCATTAACATTTTAGCGTCAATTTTAAAAAAATATAGACAAATGCCTAGTCATTTTAAACATAAAAAAATAAATAAATAAATATAGATATGTACTTATTTCGATTTATTACTTATTTAATTTTAAATATACATTCGTTTACATGAAATAATATTCTTTTTAAAGTTGAATTGTGTGATATCTAACATAAAAAAAAATCGTAAACAACCCGAGTCTGTAAATTAAATATTTTTTCAATACAGCAATTTATAAACTTTGTATTTATGTTTCCGAGTTAAAAAAAAAACTTTTTTAAATTTTTGTCCGTTTGTCTGTACACTAATCTTATAAAAAAAAATTAAGTAAAATATTAAGTGACAAAATTATTCTATTTTATTCGTTCTCTCAGTATTGTATTAATAATTTTATTGAATAATTTAACCCCATACTTACTAATGCAATAGTCAGATAATACAAAGGCCCGGGGCGATTCCAAGAGAATAACAATATCCTAGACTACGAACAATTTGACATGCAAATTATTCATTTAATAGTTAGTTACCTATGTGAATTTTGTGTAAAACGGGCCATTTGTAACTACGAGTCAATTTTTATTATATTTATTTAATAATATGAGAATTATTAATTTCATATTCAAATGTTTTGTGACAATTTGGAAAATGTTACTGCTATCTGTAAATAATTTTAACCATTTAAGTATTTTCAAAATTTTAACCAATAATTTCTTGACAAATGTACTTTTGTTTTTAACACCAATAATTTTTTCTTTTTTCTTTATTTTCTTTGTTTCAATTTCAATCAGTTTTAAATCGTTAGATAGTGTTCATGTTAAGTTTGTATCAGTATTATGCATTTTTATGCACATGCAAATATATCCAACCGAAGACATCGGCATATAACAAGAGTCTGGAACCTTTCTCGTCGTCTGTCTAGGATTTTATTAAATTAAGTGCCTCATTTAATTATTCTAAAGCCTTTAGTGAACTTAATTGCACTTTCAATGGATAAATCTATATACAAGAAAATAAATGTATGACATATAATCTTTACAGCATGAACGTCTAGATTTTTCCCATCTCAAAAATGCCCAATGCACCTAAAGAAGTTTTCCTTTAAAAAAAAAACAATTTGAACATGTTGTACATGTTACAGAGGTGAATTTTATTTTATTTGTGCGTTTGTCAGAAACGGCTTAACCGATTTGAATGCCGTTTTCACTGATGTTTTCACTTGGTGTTGTGTGTCACCCTGAAATCCTATTTTAACCATTGGTGTTTTTTTTTTTAAATCGCATGAGTAGTTTTGAAGATTACCTCCTACATACAAACAAACATACAACTTTAACTTTTTATAATATTAAGAATATATAAACATATATCAAGTATTATACCCTAACACTTAATATACAAATATTAAGTGTTATATTATTATTTTAAGGGCAAATATTACAAAAGGTAAATATTACACGACGTTTCTTATACGTGTGTCTTTTAAAATTTCAAAATGAGTCGTGTGAAATCGCATGTGTGAGTAGTTTTGAAGATTACCTCCTACATACAAACATACAAAATTTACCTTTTTATAATATTATCTAACTATATATAAGAATATCCTGTATTATACCCTACCACCATAGACTTAAGGGCAAATATTACACGAAGTTACTTTGCTATAACGTATGTCCTTTTTAAATTTCAAAATGAGTCGTGTCTACCAAAAGAGATACAAATGTTTAACTTGTTGCTCAGCCAATGTACTTACGCATGTCTTTCGCGTACCGCGTAATCGTCAAAGTAAATGCATTAAAATTAAAATGTCTGAGCACGTTATTCGTTTTCTCTTTATGTCTAAAAGAAAAAGAAATTCAACTTCCTCATATTAATTTATATTAACATACCTAAGTACTTATTTAAATTCTTATTAACATTATAAATATTCTGAACAGGATTAACTGTCTAATTATGAGGCAAGCGTTACTATTATTAACTAGCGACCCGCTCCCGGCTTCGTCCAGGAAAACAGTAATTTTTTTCTGGAGGAAAGGTAAAACCCTATCTCATCTTCTGTATTTCTGACAACATGTATGCAAAATTTCATAGTGATCGGTTGATAGTTAAGGCATGAAACAAACAAACAAAAAACCTTCTTCGCATTTATATTAGTTAGTAGTATTTTAGGATTATATAATTTAATAGTTAGGTAAATAGGCCTAACTAGGTAACAGCATAAAAATATCACAAATTTGATACAGACAAGCCGTCTAGACAGGACATTCGCGTAAGACAAGAAGGCTGAGAGAAAAGGCGAGCTGTCCATGTCATTTTTGTTGCTCGGGACATGTTTAATTAAGGCTAATTAGTATTAATATTATAAATGTGAAAGTAACTCTGTCTGTCTTTCTGTATGTTACCTTTTCACGCCTTGTCTACTCAACCGATCATATAAAATTTTCTATACACGTTGTCGGGGATACAAGACATATACACAATACAAGCTACCATTTCGAGGGATCATCTAAAAACAGATCATAATGAAATTTTCCTTACATACAGGATACAGGAAAGGACATAGACATACAAGATAAGTACAGAAAGGACAGGGTATACCTTAAAGTACCTTTGATCTACAATACAAAGTACCGTTTTCGAGGAATCATCTAAAAATAAGAATCCGTATAATAGCAATGAAGATTTCAGGTTCTATATTGCTAAGCTGGTACCCGCGACGAGTTGAGCCGTTTTTAAGAGTAAAAAAGATCCACACATCCATCCTGATAATTTTTCGCATTTTTAATATTAGTAAGACTACTTTTAAAAAAAAGTGTCACAGCACTAACTATCTTGTAGGCAGTGAGGCAGTGTCTCGCGATGTCCGGAGCTTATGAAAGGCGTCGGGCCAGTACACCCTTAGAATCTATTAATAAATAACAGGTCACGATTATCGTCTAAATTCAGATGTCGAAATTGCCGTCAGTCAATTACGTTATTACTTACACGTGTACGCGGTGTACTTACGGTAAACATTAAGATCGAATACTGAGAATACGATCAGTGTTTTCTTTCTATACTTATTATAAAAATAAACCCAAGCGTATCTCTTAATTGATATTGAATTTTAAATTTATAATGAGCGTTGTGAAAGTGGCGCGTTGATGTCTTTTAATAATACGCTCAAGTGTTGAAAAATAAACAGTTTAGAAATAGTTAGGACAGAATTGACAAAAGGCGAAAAGTGTTATTTTGGTCCCCTAATTTGACTTCTCAGAGTAAAATTAAAACCTAGAAGAAAATACAGTGCATAATAGACTATATTGAAAAAATTACATATTTGTATACCATTTTACAGGCGATTTTTCTCTTCATAAAACCATCAAAGAATACTTGAAAAAAAAATTTCAAAATGATCCATCTGTTTTCCAGTTTTGAGTTTAGCAACACATTTAGCTATTAATTTTTATTTATATAATATTTAATTTGTTGAAAATTCCACTTATAATTTTTATAAAATAAATTCATTTATTTTTTATTTCCAAAAACATCCCTCTAATGCTATTTCTCTAAGTCCAATTTGGTTCGGCTCATTGGCACGTGTTGGACCCGCTTTTGTGATTCTCTTAATTATATGCCCATCAACAATACTCCCGTCAGAGTACGCCTAAAAAAGGTAATGTCGTTGTTTGTCGTGTAACAGAATATGGCATAATTAATCATTCAATTTTTCTCTTTATTACCAAATTTTCAACCTTAATTTATAAAATAATATTTCCCACGTGTACTGTGAAAGATATTTTCAATTAGGCAAAGCGTTACACCCATACCATAAATAGTATGGTATAGTGTTGAACAAGTTTTTAGTTAATAATCTAATTTATCAAATTGGTATTCCACTTATCTATAAAAATTAAAGCGAAATACAATATAAGATGTTATTGACTATACAGGGCCCTGATTCTGTATGACAATTATGATTTCACGCTTTTGTCTTGCCTTGTCAAAACCCGTCAATGTCTTGTTATGGCATTTATATATATGTAAGAGAATAACTTTTTTAGCAGATAATATCGTAACCGTTTGAGGAATTGACGTGGTTTTGAAGTAAGAAATCGCTAAGTGGCGTTAGTGAATTAGGCCCCTGTGCTATCAAAAGTGCAGTTTTACTCTTAAACAGATAAAGAATTTAAACCAAAGATCAGATTATGTTATGAGAAAAGTCAAGGCTTTTGAGTTGTAGCAGTTTTATTTTAATATAATCTTTGGATTATGATACATTTTACAAAGCATTTTTTCCATAAGGAAAAAAAAATACAAACAAGAAAATTCAATGTTTTTTTTTTATTGTAACAGACCGTTTTTGATCTAAAACTTCTTTAGAGATTAGCTACGAGATTAGAGAACAAATCTGAAATCATATAAAAGAAGGTTAGAAAAGTTAAGATTTTTGATTTGTAACAGTTTTGTTTTAAGAATGTTACATGTCTAATATAATCTGTGTTGATACATTTTAGAAAGCATTTTTTGCTCATAAGACATATAAATAATACAAAGGAATCTAGATTATAGCTCAGACTTACAGTCTGAAGGAATTTAACATATTTAATAAAACTGGAATATCTATAAATGATATTGTTAAGGCATCTCGACCGACTCGTATGATTGCACTATTTATGTGTGACGCAATTTCGCTGCACTCGGAATATTGAAATTGAGGGCGAATCGCAATTTATTATCTGCCACCAGCAACGTAACGTATAGTTCTATAATATTATATTTATATTTAAATATCTTTTTATGAGGATCGCGGAAATTTTATTATTGTAAGCGTCTGATTGAGTTTGAGTAGAGTATTAATGGGTTTTCTATAAGAGAAAAAAAGTAAACTTTTATATTAATCACACTCGTAGAATAACACAGAAAAAATGAATTTCACTCCTATGCCCTATAAAACTAGGTTTAAAATCATTTTAACAATATAACATCCATATCGGCTATGACAATAAAGAAACGTAGAAAAGGAATAAAAACACGAGCTGAAGTTACTGACATTAACCAGCGAATGAACAGTGAGCAGCGTAGGACGTCCACCGACAAGATGAACAGACGATCTAATAAGGGCCTCGGATCAACGGTGGAACTGCTAGTCAGGAAATTATAGAGGAAATTATGATCCAGCAGTAGACGTCCTACGGCTGAAAAGATAAAAAATTTGTAACACCAAAACCAAAATTGAATGTCGCTCCGCCCGCGCTTCCTGTCTCAAAGTTAATTGTTCTCGGGAGTTAGTCAATTTCCACACTGTACACACACTGTTCCACGATTAATTCCTACCAAACGTTTGACAGTTCGAAATTCAGTACAAATGGAAGTTCAATGCATCCTGTTTGCACTAAAACGCCAAGGGGATTGAATTAAATAACAAGTTTCTACTTGTTTCTTGGAACATGAACAAATTAACACAACTATACTTTTTATATAAATTCACTAGCTGGTGCTCGCGACTTCGTCCGCGTAGAATAGTTATTTTGGGAATCATTTGGGTATCTAGAACGGTTTTCGCAGCGCACGCAACGGAAGCCCTCAAAGATGAATAATTTTCCCCGTTTTTTCCACATTTTCGACTGTTTCTTCGCTCCTATTAGTCGCAACGTGATGTTATATAGCCTAAAGCCTTCTTCGATAAATGATCTATCCAACACAAAAAGAATTTTTAATTCGAACCAGTAGTTCCTGAGATTAGCGCGTTCAAACAAACAAACAAATAAACAAACAAACTCTTCAGCTTTATAATATTATAGTATAGATTAAAATAAGTGAATTAACAATTATTCAAAACCAGGTATGGCCTGATCTACATACAAGATTGATCTCCTTTTTATAGAAAATACCTAGTAAAAGATATATAATGAGTTGTTTACGAAACAATTTCATTAAAAAAATTCAGTCGGCATCAAACAATATGTTAGTTAGCATAATTTGTTATGTCAGCTTTTCAATCATTTTGTAAGAATTATCAGTTATCGAGTTAAATTCAACAGCTAAATTCTTGGAAAAAATGTTACTTAGAATACTAACTATTGTTACTAGAAATAAACATTGCATTTCCAACCTCTATTTTTTTAATAATACATATTTAATTTTTTTAATACTACTACTTTCGCTAATTTAAGAAAAAGACTTGGCAATCGCAGGTATTAACTAATCGTGTGTGATATTTTGTTATTATCTAACATAAGCTACCATTGTTTCTTTTTTTATGTTAAACTCGACAGACAGACTGATGGTCCACTTGACGGTAGGTGGCTACCGTCACCTACCATGGACTGCCATGGAAACAACATGTTGCTGCCGACTTTAGTAGGATTAAAGAAAGATGCTGAATTGTACTTCTATTATTTTGCGAATGTAATGTTTTGCGAATATAATATTTTGAGAATATAATAATTTGCAAATATAATATTTTGAGAATATAATTATTTGCGAATATAATATTATGCTCACAAGCGTATTCACTCACCAAAACACCACAGTACACATGCTATTATTAATTCACGATTGTCTTCTGTAACGGGGTGGTTACTGCCGCCAGACGGGTTGCCTAAATGATTACGAAATGCAGCATACCATGACACTATTATGACTCCTTAACTTTGTCCCACTTTTAAAATGATATCCGAAGAGAATTCATTAAACTTTGTTTGAAAATAATATCAAAAGTAATCAAATAAATATTTCATCAAAAAGTTGATCCAGTCGTCACAAAGTTGTGAAACACAATTAAACACTAAAAGTTTTTTTTGCTTAAGTACTTATTTGGTATTTATTTGTTACCTTTCTCCTAAAATATATTCTCTTTTGCTTGCAGGTAAATAGTATCATAATGATGCGCGGTACCAGTGGGGTACTGGCTGTGGCTGTTGCCGCCTTGATCGTCTGCTGCAGTGCCGATCCACGTCAGGTAAATGTATAGAACTTATTCCAATAAATCAACCGTTCTTCTGACATTTCTCCCGCATCCCGCAGAGCTCCATGCCGGAAGTTCACTCAGGGTGAGGTTCGCCGGGCTCTGGGTTCCCATGACATCTGGAAGTCGAGTGGGCCAAATGGTATTCCATCATTGGTGTAAAGATTTGGGCACCTGAGCTGGCTCCCGTGCTTTCGCGCCTCTTTGAATTTGACATGAGCCACTTTCGAGGACATGAGCCAGGTAGACATGAGGGAATTCTAGCTTGGAAAGTGGCTCATAGCCACCCCTTGCCGTCCTTATTAAAAAAATTAAAAAAAAAATTGTATAGTTACTTGGTGATAACCAAATTAAAAGTGCTCAGAAACACTCATGAATACAACTTGGGAAATGAAGATAATTTAATAATGTTCTCATTCACAACAATGTTGCGTTAGATTTCATTCAATTTATTTTATTGTTGGTGGCTTAATTTATATTTACATGAGTGATCTTAAAACGTTATTTGCGAAATGTTACGAATAAAATACTCTTGGGAGTCAACAATCTGGTCTTTATTATTTCGGAAGCAACAAAATATAGACATTTTATTTGTGCGTAAGTGGAGGACCGAGTATGGCTACTATGGATTATTATTATTATTTCTTGTTAAATAAGGTTTAGTTAGTTAAGATTCTTTGCTTTAGTACCTTCTTTATACACTTAGGTATCAATATACTTCCTTATTACAGCGTTTGGCATTTTTACTTATCTATCGTCAGCCGCCTGCCTTTATCATAAAAATGTGAAATATTCTCTTTTCATCTTACTCGTATATGCAAATAATTATTCAATACCTATTCATTATTACGTTACTACAGCCTATCATTAGTTAAACAAGAAAATGTGATTTATGATAGATAATAAATATATTAAAATATTCTCCTTTATATAATAACCTGACATTGTTATAATATTAGGTACCAAAATCTATGCGAGTATAACGGAGAACGTAATAGGATCATTTTGGGAACACGAGAATGCTCTACCTAACCATTTATTATACAAATTGGCCAAATTCTCTTTATATCCACTACAGTAAGGTACATTTTTGCAATTACATGCCACGGACAATCAAAATGTTCCTGTCTAGGTGTTATTAAACGTGTCAAAGTATTTACTTGACAAAATAACAGTAAAATATTCATAATAAGCTTGGGGAATATTTCAGTCGTTAAGGGTTGTGGGATCCTTACTGGCGAGAAAAAGTAATAACATTTTAAGCTTTCAATCAGATTGTATAATCGGCGTCGTCACAAGAAATATCTCATTGTTATAAACAAAATGTTAATGCCACCCTCGAACAACCGTAACAGGGCTTATGTGGGTTTTGCGACATTTCACTACCTTCGGGCGTCGGCTTCGATGTTATGAAAATTTAAACACAATAAATCAGCGACAGAGAATTTCAACATTTTATTAATTTGATACTGGTTTTCCGAATTCATTTAGGTTTTTGATAACTTCCCTAATAGGGAGTAGAAATATTTAAAAATTAGCTCAGCCTATAGACGGTCGTTCTGTCAAAAGCTATTGGAGTGTGGTAGTTGATGAGTAATTTAACCTAAAAAGACCTAGAAATGTATAGATTGTCAGTTAGGAACTTGGGATAGGACAAAGAAAAATGGGCTTTGTACGTTTTTCTTCAGAAAAATTTTCTATTTCAAGTATTCCTCCAAGCTCCAAAAATCCATCCTGATACTACAAAACCGAAATATATATATTTTGTAATAATTATAATTGGTGTTTTTAGGAGCAAGATGGAACCGTCAGTTCTGGAGACCGTTACGAGAACAACGGTAAGCTCTACGGCACAGAGTCACCTCACTTTCATATAAAACTAAAACACTTTCAAATGCACTCGAATGCTATAAAACCACTCTTAACCCCGGCACACTTTTCAGAATATGTACAACAATCAATACCTTATCCACACTGTTTGTTAAAATAATGTCTATCCTACACTCACTTTTGACTGTCCATAATTTACACTCTAAAGGAAATATTAGCACTGTTCTTGTACAAAATTCGTTTGAACTAATCTTTACATACTTATGTGGGTTTTTTTTATTGCAAATCACTTCTTATTGAAAGCGTAGCTGATAACACAGCAGAAGATGGCTTGAAACTAATTATTTCATTGATGAATATATCTTGAAAAAGTATAAGGGAGTGGCGATGCAGTGATCTTCTTCCTTTAATATTCTCTAGACTACAATTTTCGATTAAAATATTTTATTTTTCCAAATAATAAATTAAGAGAATAGCTCAAACGAAATTTGCTATGACACCCTTGACATACGATGTTTTCACTGTACACCGGTTATGGTCTCTTACCACTGCACTCTATTTTACTATTACCCCATCCAAACGATCTTCTCTGAGTATGACTCGGCACTGCTTGGTATATAAGTATTGAGAATTCCTATTAACACCTGTACCGTCACTTTCTTGTTGTGATACAGCACAATCACGATGCTTGCTGTGCACTGTTCGTCCAAGTCACTAAGGGTAAGTTTTGAATTTAAATTCAAAATTGATAACAATTTCATACAAAAACGCTTTAATATTGTTCTTCATGCGTTTTGTTGCAGACTTTAACCAAAGAGAGGAATTCGAAGACTTTTTAAGGTTTCTTCTACAATACGAGAACAGGTTTGGAGATAACAGTCAAAACAGAATTGGAGGGAGTTCCATGCTTGGGAGAAATCTGGGAGGAAGTTCTATGCTCGGAAGAAACGTTAATGGTATCGGAGGAAGCACTTTGTTGGGGAGAAACTTGAATGGGGTTGGAGGATCATCAGTTTACGATGCAATTGGGGGTAGAATTGGTGGGTCATCCCTATTAGGGAGAAACCTTAATGGTATTGGAGGCACGACTCTAGTCGGCAGAAACTTGGGAGGTACGTCACTTTTAGGAAGAAGTTCCGGTGTTGAAGTGGACAAAAAATTTAACTCGAGATTCGTTGACTCTCTCGGCGGTGGAAATTTCGTTCGCAGCCTAGATTCTATTGGCGGAGGCAACTTAGTAAGGAGTCTTGACTCGATCGGCGGCGCTAATCTTGTGAAAAAGAACCTGGATCAACTCGGTGGACCGAACTTGGTGAAACGCACATTAGACTCCCTCGGCGGAGGCAATCTCGTACGCAGCTTGGACTCTATCGGTGGAGCGAATCTAGTCCGCCAATTGGATTCAATCGGTGGCGGCAACCTTGTGTAAAAATTATAAACCAAATCAAATCTTCTATAAATTTGAATTGTAATATAATAATTATTTTGTTTGTCGTTTGAATTATAAACTCGTCTAATACCGATCAACAAATAAATCCCCCTGGCAGATTAATTTTCTCTTTCTTTTTAAAGCCCAACCGTTCCCAACATTTTTTGACTTTTAAGCTCTATTTGCTTCTTTTGTAGTTCTTCTTTCAAGAAAACAGTTTGCAATTAAAACAAGAAAGGTAAGCAAATTGGAAACATGAGTATATAATGAAAAGGTACAAAATATTAATCACAAGTACCGTGATAATGCTAATAGGTCACAAGACGCGGACACTAGATGGCCTGGGCGGTGGTAACCTGGTCAGACAAGTGAGGGAGTGGCGACGCAGTGAACTTCTTCCTTCAATAATCTCTAGACGACAATTGAGTAATTGGTTAGTATAGTGTGTTTATTTTAATTTGCGATGTAATATCACTATTCTCATTCATACTTCAATGGACGAGATCTATAGAAATATTCAGTTTGAATTTTTTAGTCACTTTCAGGCATTTGATGAATTAAAAAAATACGTAGGTATTTATTTCTTCTTAGAAGAATTCCATAAACTCAGTGGACTGTAAGAGAAATTATTGTTATACGTTTTATTTGATCTACTTACATTAATTTTGGGATTATTTAAAGCACATCAAGCTGTATGTGCTTTGTTTCCCTCTGCACACGTGAAGCAAGTATAGTTGATGTCTATTTCAAATTTTAAATATCCGAAAGCTATCACACACAGTTAAATTTATTTAAATTGAATATTATTGAGTGTAGAGGTTTAACGAGAGATTTATTTAGCGTATCCATTTCATTCCGATTCAGTGAATATGAAAATAACGCTGTTCAATGAAATATAAATATCGTTAAAACTTTCGTCATCGCGAATGATGCTGATTTTTAGACGATCCCTCGAGAATCTATCATTTTTCAGGATAAAATATATCTTTTACATAAGTCTAGGTACTTAACAGGTAATAAACTATCTGTGTGCCAAATTTTATTCAAATTTATTTATCCGTTTTTGCTTGAAAGAGTAACAAACATTCAGACGTACATACTAACAAACTTTCGAATTTATAATGTTATTAGGATAACATTAGGTATTCGTCGACTCTATTTCGCATTCACTTTACAAATTATTCAATCTACATAAAGTAACAAATGTAATAAATTCAGTTAATTAACACATTCCGGTTTAATAATTTCATGAATTCTTAATAAGCTTTTAAACTTTGACGCAAGTAGTGCTTTCACCGCAGGGAATCTAGCTACTTACTTACATTAAGACACAGAAAATTGTTACAAACTTTCTCTACATACTTTAAATACATTTTGTTAATAATTCTTATCACTTAGAAGGTAAAAAAGTTCTTGGTGTATCTACACGTTGTATAACGTACAGTCGGGGTAAGGAAAGGTACGTTACCTTAAAGTCAAAATTTTCTTGCATCAGGGCAATGATCAGTCATGCCAAAATTTCATTTCAAATGTCTATCAGTTGTCTGCTTAGTGCTTTAATTTCAAAAGGTACTAAGAGTCTACGATTTGATAGAGGAATGAATTTGAAAACTGACAGTCGGGGTTTTTGTACCGCGACTGTACATAAAACATACTAAATTTAGTGTGTCATCGCGACTACGGCCGCTCCCCTTTTTGAGCTCCCGTGTTGAAACATATCTATTTTGTCAATTGATGATTTTTTATTTTTATTTGTAAATGATCCAACGAGAACAATACTTTTTTCTTTATTAAAGGTATCCTACATACTTTTCCCCTTGTTCCCTTGACAACGTGGTCAAGGGTACAGAAAATCATAATGATTGGTTGAGTAGTTAAATCGTGAAAACGTTTCTAACTCACTTTCACATTAATAATATAATTATTAAAATATTTTATTTATAATATCAAGTGTATTTTGTGTAACCCATAGGAATCGCTTAGCTCAAAATCCATATGACAAGAGGAACATCGGATCTTTCGGAAATTTCGACGAAATAGATTTGTAAGTAAACCTCATTAGATTAGATACTTTTTATAATTGGACTATAAATTGGAACTATAGTTCCAATTTACTACCTTTTGACCTTTTAAATTCTATCAGAGTAGGCACCACCAGATTTGCTTATGTTCTTTAGGCGAAGATCTGACGGACTACCCCCCATAAAGTAGTCCGCCAGATTTCTTAGTACGATGGCTACTTTGTTGCCCTTTGTAAATTTTTCAATATTTTTATGTAATTAGTAGCACGATGTAAGCAAGTCTAAATAAAATTTATTTTACTGTGGGTGTTTTGTAACGATTAAATGCGCTCAGTGGTGATTTCTCCTTTTCAATTCCTTTTTTGTAATTGGCAAACCAACCTGTCTGCCACTCTTAACAATAAAAAAGTAGAAGACAGATAATATGTCGCGTATACCCGGTGGTGGGCTCGCATGGTTGCGTTAATATTATAGAATATTTGTTTTTTATAAATTTTCTACAAACAAATGGCTTAAAATAATTTTAATAACTTGCAGGCTAAGACGCGAGGCTCAGCTACAATAAAATCTGACATTCTTTGGAAGCGTCAGTTTCTGTTCGGCGATACCATTTGCCATTTTATACATCTTTGTTTAAAAATATATAAATTCTACTCATATTAAAAAAATATGCATAATTCAAGCTTTTCTGGTTATTTAATTAAAATTAAATATTCGCTTTCCCGCCTTAAGTTTACATCATGAATTCCAACAGCTTGCTACAAAGTGCTTTTCATTTCAGGTCCGGTCTAAACAATTTCCAGACTTGGAGGAAACGCAATTTCGATGAGATCGATCAGACATCAATGCCTTTCCCGTATGCGATCAAACGGTTCTATCATCTCGGCTCGAACTACCTCGACACGCCTGTGTGAGTAGCTAAATTACATTTTAATTAATCTGAAGTGTTAAATTTTTTTTTTAATAATTAGGTCAGACAGACAGACAGGCTGTCGATCCACTTGATGGTAGGTGGCTACGACGCTTTTAACACAAACAACGCAACATGTACTGCAAAATGCACTAACGACCATAAATTGACTATGAATCCCTAAAAGTGCTGTGTGATAATTTGCAGAAAAAATTGCATCAGTGCGAAGCCGGAGGTTGAATGCTAGTATTAATTAATTGAAAGTCACTTGTGTTTATATACAAGATATTCATTTTTTTATTGTATAAATCTTTAGTGGGATGCCGATCTATAGTCTGATGCGTTATTTAGGAGCTAAAAATAAAATTAGAAATTTATTGGCGAACAAAAATTTTCGATTGATATTCAAATCTTAAAAATTATTATGGTGTACAAAATGTTTGCAACAATCTTTATTTCTTTAGGATAGAAATTTCAGTATAATTTACTGTTTCTTATCTAAAATTTCTTTTTTTTTTTTTTCAAGTTCGCCTGATAAAAAAGAAAACAGACGCTCATATTTTAAGGCGTAATCTGTAGAGGCCAGTCAAATATGAATAATGTCTTGAAGCGAGGTTTAAATCTCGATACACTTACAATGTAGGAGGTTCTTGAATCGAATTTTGATAATCCAGGAAATAATTAATAAATAAAATTTTTAGGTAGGTATAACTAATATATAATTACTTCTTACTAAAAAAAAATTAATATTAATTTTCATGACTTTTCTTTTTATTTCAATATCTCATTCTTATTTATTTCAAAACTTCTTTCGCATAAAAGCCAGAAAATAAGGTATTTGGGGGTCGAGTGTTAATTAAGTATCATCATAAATAAGATACTGTTTCATGAGATGAAAAATATGATGGGGATCACATTATAAGGTTGAGGATACAGGCACGAATGAAGCACAAAGCAAGAATTATGTCCTACTACATAACTGCCAAACATGTGATTCCAGTTTTATAATAAAACTTTTTTATTGTTTAAAAAAAATTATATAGGTATTATTAGGAATATATATATATATATTATTACTAGCTTTTATGGAACAGCGAAGGCTCCTGGCACAGGTTTCCGCTTAAAAGGAGTCTTCAATCAGTGTTATTGTAAATACGATTTTTCTAACTGTTAATAAACATTTTTATTTATTTATTTATTTATTTTAGTTTAATTTTTATTTGCAGGTCCAGCTTTGACAAGAAAAGGAATCGACCAGACTACCCCATGGACGAAATCGACCTATCCCATTTCCCCATTGGATCAAAACGGGCTTACTACGATAACTACCCAATGGTTCCAAAAGACTGGTTTTAAATTTATTGTCGCTTTGAATTTCTGTGATTATTTTTTGTCTTTTGCTGTCAATTTCAAAATGATAACGATGTTTACCCCTCTGTATGAGTCTCAAATGTACTCTTAATATTTTGATGGTATATAAGGTAAATTATATTTGTAAATAGTTAATAATAATGTGTAGCTAATTGATATTTTTAAATACATTTATGATATTATTAAATATTTATTTTTTCTCTTATTTTATTCATTGTTCATTCATTTATTTAGTTTTAACGATTAAATAAATATGAACCTTGTTTGTGTATGAACACGAGTTGCATTCCGTAAACAAAATACTGTTTTTGCTTAAATGCAACTGCAAATTTATTACCAGAGTACTTATTACTCATATTTTTAAGTAATTTTTAATTGTACTTATTACTGTTGACAAAAATATTTTTAATTATAGTTATCTACTTTAATATGTATATTGTAATTCAGTTTAAAGTTTTCTGTTGGTATCACAAATTTTTGGACCATCTCGCAAACAATTGTTTTAATTTTAAACTTGCTTAATTTATTTTGTTAGGAATTTTCATCATTAAAATAATTTCAAAATTAAACATATGTAACACTTACCTAATTATAATCCATTATTCTAAAAGAAAATTGTAGTGGACGGTATCTTCGTAGCCAAGCTAATAAGCTACCGCCCAAAAGATAAGTATGCAGATCAGAATAATATAAGACCATCATGCCAATACCGTACTTAATAAACTAATAAAAAAAATACTTTCTAGTAAATATTATAAAGTTTACCTATCATTGTAAAATTTATTATATAAAATGTTATTAAATTAAGGGAGAGAGGTTCACTTTGGTCCGTAATCTCAAATTAATTCGATATTATATAAACAATTTAATATATATATATTTGTAGGCCTGTAGATCATTTTTGTCATGTCGACTAGTGGAAACAATGTCTAATCTAAATACATTATTTTTATTATGAATATACCAATGGAAATAAAGATGAATGTTCTTACCTATCTTATTGTTTTATTTAATTACTAGCACTGCCCCACGACTTCGCCCGACCGGGAAAGTTGACATCATGAAAAAGTTTATATATGTCGTCGGCACATCGTAGAATTGGGCATATCATGATATTCATGGGCAGATCATATTTCTGTTAAAACTGAGAGGGTCGCCTCACTCCGCTCCGTTTCGCTCGGCTCCTCAAATTTATTTCCATGTAAACCTAACACGCTCATCCTCGCTTTGCTTCGCTCCGCTCCTCGTCGCACCTATTTTTGACTTTTGGTGAAAGATTTTTGATTTCATACTTTACGATCTGCCCAATTCTACGATCTGCCCACGACAAATTTACTCATACATCACTATACATCATTCATACGTATAAAAATTACGTGTGACATGTTTTTTCGCGATAAACTCCTAAACTACTGAACCGATTTTGATAAAATTGTGTCATTTGGTCCAACTGAAAAGATAGGATATATAATTAATGGAGCGGAGCGGGTCACTAGTATACTATATTACTTAATTGGTGATAATTTTTTAAAAAATATTTAGGTTTAATGATATTATTATAAAAAAAATTGTGAAAATTTATCTAACTTATGGTGAAAACCGCATCAAAATCCGTTGCATGCCTTCGAAGGCGTTAGCGGCCATGCAGACAAAACTAAAGAATAAAATGTATGGGATGTATCATGTAATTTAGTGACGGCACATGTCAATCCCATGCATTTTATTCTTTCAAACTTCATTATCGTTTCGTTATCGTTTTAAATTGTTACTTTGTCTCGGGCCCCTGGTCGTAAGCTGCTGTCTGTCGAACATAAAATTTAAAAAAAAAATTGCCGTAAAAAACAGGCAAATTTAAATTTGTATAATTGGAACTGGAATTTATTTGAACAAAACTCATTATTTTAGTTTTTGGTCCGAAATTTCACGTGGAGTAAGAACACCTCCGCGCTACCTCCGCAAATGTTTATTCATTTTAATAAATATTAAGAACATTTTTCGCGAATAATGAATTCTCCGCGAACTCTCTTACTGAAGTAAGTGACCTTTCCAGAGGCGTGTTCTATGCTAATGACTACACCTGTACCTACCCGGGGCGACGTTGTGATCTATAAAGTAACTTGTTTCTATTGCTTGTATAAACTTTGGAAGCTCTTGTTAGCAAAACAAAATGCTTTTTAATACTCCTGTAAATATTTTAATATCGTTTCAACGCGAGGAGTATTAATGTGGGGTTTATAAGTCGGCATTTGGTTTTAATTTTCTCCAAAAAAAAAGGATTTTCATGGTCACTATTACCTACCATAGAGTACCTAAATAGTAGTTAACCAGTAAATAACTATTTACTCTATGCTATTACCAATAATAAATGAAATTTGGAAATTTATCGGAACTTATACTTAATAACATACTTTGGTTATAACATCCCCTTACAGTATAGAAGAATACCGTATGTGTGTGTGTGTGTAGGTTACGGTTCTATGCTAAAGTTTATGAAGATCTGTTCAGGTAGATCATCAGCCTGTTCTCCGGTTGAGGAAGTTATTTCAACAAGTTTTAATTATATTTAACTATGACTATAATAGTTATATTATACTTAATAATCTCTTAATAATAAAATTACGTGTCATATGTTTGTGTGCGATGAACTCCTAAACTACTGAACCGATTTTGATAAAACTTCGTAACTATGTGTAATTTAGTCCCACTTAAAAGATATTTTGAACCCGGGCGAAGCCGGGAGCGTGTCACTAGTAGTGTATATAATATCAATAGCGGTTGAAGAGTTCCAGAGTACCTTGTTCTAATGGGTAGGTACTTCTATAGTAGCGAGAAAGCGTAATAATACAAAGTACTCTTACTATACAAGCAAAACTAGTTCAAAGTCAGACAAAAAGAGAATTAATCCAATGACGTTTCAAAATTAAAGGTTACAAACGTTTGCTACAAACTATTTTAATTAAAACTCTTCTCGACGCTTCATTGATGTAAATTCTGGTTAGTGTACATACATTTATTTTTCATCATAAAAGATATATAGGTAAAGTGTCATAAGTTTAGCAAATAAATCTAAGAAAATAAATCATGATAAAGCTCAATAAAGCTGTTGTCTTACATTTTGATGGATTGATTGAATTCAGCGGTGCTTGTAAGTTTTAGTAATTTAATTTTTATTGAAATATATAAAACCACTACTGCAAGTTAAGACACACAGTATAAATCCAAGTGATATTATTTATTACCTAACAATATCTTGCAATATTTTCCCTCCCCAGCCAAACTCAGCCGAGGAGGCTCTGGCGCTGGTGGCTTTCCCCTTGACCGGGATCGGGCTAGTTCTATGGAAGTCTACTGCCCGTCGTTATGTCCGCCAAGATGGCCGGCGTAGCTCCACTTCCGGGTGCGCCGAGGTTCCGACAGGAAACGTAGCTTTCCCCGCGCTAGATAGCCGTGGCGTGACACCGATGTAGTGTCATAACATCCCGCGACCTCGCCACTCTACAGCCGCGCTAGGAAGTCGTTAGGTATTTAACCAGTAGGAACCATGAGGATTTCCCGACATAAAAAAGTGACTACAACAGATTTGCTAATTATAGTTGACGTTGGACTAATGATCGACTTTTGTTTTTTTATAAATGCACATCTAAAGTAATCCGGTATAAGTAGATTATGTTTTCAAAGTGTCGTATTATAAAGGAAACAAAATGATCCGTAATTTACGAGACTTACTCGAACGTAATGAGCAATAGAAATTTCCTGCAAATACTATCCTGCACCAATCAGGCCAAAGGTCAATCGTCGACAGTCTTAAACACAAACGAGTTAATCTGCGCTCATAACAATTAACAAAGTAGCGAAAGGGTGTGGTGTAGCATGAAAACGTAGGCGATGAGTACGATTTTCAAGTAATTAAAAAGTCCACGTAGCGTGTGTTGAATAAACATTAGTCCAAGAGTTAATTCCAATTTTTTAACCTTTAGACATTCTATTATATTCGTGATAAGATATTATATTCGTAATAAGATTTAATATATGAAAAATATAATTTTTATTATTATTTATAAGATGTAATTATTGATACACAAAAACACCTTCGGATGTTATTAATATTAAAAGTTGTATTATATTCATGCTTTTTTTCATGCTTTGTTCCAATACTTGGGTGTAGAAGCTCTTAAGTAGTTTCTGAAAAAATTTAGCCTCTCTGTACTTTCTCTGTATTTAACGTCAGTATAATTCAGTATGTACTGAATGATTCATACGGCTTTATATCTGTCTTAAGCCTGTATAACTGAAAAAACTAAAAATTTTGACTGAAAAACCATTTAACGAAGAAAATGTTAATTATTTTTTTAAATAGCTCATCATCATCATAATATCATACAATTACATTATATTTGGGAAACTACTTACCTAAGTACTTACAGTAAAAACAGTATGTTTGAGAGTTTTGAAAATAAATACTTACCTCAGCTCCATGACTATAGGCCGGTCGAGTGCCATGCGAGACATTTTCGATTAAAAAGTGACTGAGTGGACTGAAATAGAATTCCAAAGCAACTTTTCGTTTTGATTAAAAACGACACACAGAAATGACATTTCAAAAAATTTCAAGTAAGTAGGAACCTATTATTGTTTTATAACTTGGTCCCTTCATATTAAGAAAAAGATTATATTATAATACCCTTTCACAATGGTGTATTTACTTGCATTTTTCCGCCGCTCAACTGTGCGGAGTTGAAGCCGTCTCCGCGTCTTTCATCAAATTATTTCAGCTATTATTTACTAGATGACATTGGTTCTCTACTATCAAGTACTCTTTGTACTTGATAGTAGAGATAGTAGTAGAGCTGTCAACCTTTATCGCAAATAAAACTTGAACTCTTTAAACACCTATTAATACTTTTTTAAGTTCAAAT
This sequence comes from Synanthedon tipuliformis, assembly GCA_947623395.1. NCBI lineage: Eukaryota > Metazoa > Arthropoda > Insecta > Lepidoptera > Sesiidae > Synanthedon > Synanthedon tipuliformis. The sequence goes on along the minus strand of OX392420.1, from coordinate 6,512,488 downwards.
TGAAGATGATTCGCACAACCCCAATTCGAGTGATCAGTTTATACTGTCTCGATCAACGCTCCTGTCTTACAGTAGAAGTATCGGTTATATGTCAATATCAGGGTTGTTGCGGATATTCGCAACCGCACCAACAGAATTCAATGTTTTAAAAGGCGTTCTTTACGAAATTACCGCATTGGCCGTGGAAGCAAATGATATTATACTATAAGATAACTTCCGAAATATTAAATATCATTGACCTCTGTGTAATAGGATACTCAAAGGCACCATTTACTAACGATGACTGAGGGAAACGGGAACCATAGGCTGCACGATGTAGCTCATTAACTCAACGAAATGGTATGGCCGCCTTCTGTGTGGGTTATTTACTTAATATTACATAGCATTCGATGCATTGACCTCACAGTACAGGGGGATCACAATAATTTGTGTGGAATAGCAGAGAATCCCAGTCGGAGCTAAAGGTTATTTATTGTCTTTTTTATGTATTGACTTTTCATAAACTACAAGTAAAGTGTTGATTAGTTACTTTTAGAAATAATTTTATTAAATTATGCACTCGGTTTAGTGCATTCGATAGTCCTTCGATAGGCGATAGGCAAACAAAGGTATATCAGCTATATTATTCCCGGTGACAGGTGACTTTAAATGACGGTTAGCCATCGGTTAGTCTACTTGACAGATGGTGAAAGAGGCCCTTATAGATTTTGCCATCAAAATTGCCATCTGGCTTCGGTCAATAATTTTATTTGATACTTAAAAGTCATATATAAATATATCTTACTTAACTTAATAATAATTTTATTTAATACTAGCTGACACCCGCGACTTCGTCCGCGTAAAAAAAGTAGCCTACCCTGTGTCCCGTGCGTCTAAATGTTTATTAAATGAGTTTCATGAAAATCCGTTAATTCGTTTAAAAGTTATGGAGGAACATACATACAAATACCTACACTTACAGATTTATTAATTATTAGTATTGATGATTGATAGCCCTGATACTGTCGCCGTGACGGAGCCACCGCCGTCACAGTAAAATAAAATTACAGTCAGAGTCAGAGAAAATTCTCAGGTGTTAATATTTTTCATTTCTCAAAAGGACTATCTGGTAGTAAATACATAAATAAATAAGTAAATGAATTAAAATGGATGAGCACCTACTTCTTTTAACAGAAAAAGAACACAAAGTAAAAAGCCTGAGTCTTAACAAAGCTATATTCGAATACATCATCCGGAAGTGGGCTAAGTTAGACGATGATATCCTTCCTCAAAGGCCTTTGCTCAGCTGTGGGATGCAGAGTATATGTGACAGTATTAGAGATACACAGATTAATATAGCTTTTGCAAATCTTCGTACACATAGGATTAGATTAAGATAGATTGTGAGTGGGTGGCACAGTGTGGATAAAAGCTAGTAATAGCTACTGAAAATAAAAAAGGAAAAATAAATAAGAAAAAGGTAATGACCTGTTTTGTTTTCATTTATAGGTATACCTACTAGCCGAAGTCCGCGACTTCTTACGCGTGGACTTAATAATCTTAAGTTGTGAATAAATAAATTTCTAAACAACTAATATTATAAAGTAAATAATTTTTTTTTAAAATATGTATAACTAACGTAGGAACTTTTTTACTTTTAGCAATTTCATCCCCTTTGTAAACGAATCCCCCTTTCCCCTTCTAAACGAAAATTACGATTCGAACAATTTAAAAAATAATTTACACGTAGATAAGTAACCAACCTTGACTATGAAACTATTTAGTTGCATTTTGAGCCATTATAAACATACAAAAAATCAAATCTTTTCTCTTTATATTAGGTATACCTACTAGCTTTTGCACGCGACTTCATCCACGTAACATTATAAAATATAGCCTATTTTATTCCCTGACAATGTAGCTTTCTATACGTAAAAGTATTAACAAAATCTGTTTATAATATTAGATTAGTTGTAGATAACAATGAGCTAATAAATGTTCTAAGTTTACCAAGAATAACATTGAGGCCTTATGATCTTATGCAAAACGGGTGTTTAATATTTATCTCGCGCGTAAACTTGTTGCTGTTAAGCTGGATATCCAGCCATCAATCTCCAATTCACTGGCTAAATTGGGTTTGATCCCGCATAACTAGAATACACAAATCATCCCCACAACTTCATTCAACAATAAATAGCCGGCCAACTTTAGGCGTGATGCCTGTCAGACCCACTCGTACGTACGAGTATTATTATAACATCAAATTTTGATGTTTATTTGATGGATTTTATTAAAAATATTTCAAATTTATTTGTAGCTTCACTGGGGGCTTTATGGCCTGTCTCTATTGCCCTAAAACTGGAACAAATGTCCATAAATCGAACGTAACACCGTCTCCTCTTTTTCGTCTAGTGCGTAGAATGTCCACTGCTTGGCATAGGCCTTCCCTATAATTTTCGAGTGGGACCGATCAGAAGCAACCTGGATCGAATTTTTAGGTTGTCTGTCTAATAAATAAATTTGAAATCCTTCTTTTGATTAAATTGAAATAAGATGAGTTTTAAATAAATTACAAACAATTTCTTTAAAGAGGTGTAAATGCCTTTGGTACGAGTATATTATATTACGTATACCGACCAATATACGTATATACAATAGTTAATATTAGAATAATATAAGAATTAGAATGTAAATAAAAACATTTAGAATGTAATATAAATAATATTGGTTTATGGTGTTGTTCGTTTTCTTCGTCTTTGTAAATGTATAAAGTTTTCTGTGTAAACTGTAACGTAGTTTTATTTATTTATTTTATTATATTATATTATATTTAGTTATATTACCTTATTTGTTTATTTATCTAAGTATGTATTTAAACCTTATTTTTTTTAAATAAATAGAATGTACGTATTCCATCATTTGACTTTTCAATATTCAAAATTTTCAGCATAGCAGAGCGTCTTTTGGCCCGTCTTCACACAGAGAGGTTCAGCTTTTTGCTGGCCTCAATTTTTACCAGTTTATTTTCTTTTGAAATTTATTGTATTCAATTTAAAATATTTATGTAAAAAACCCCGGTTATAATATGGGGTTTTTTTTTGTTTTTGGTTTTTGTCATTCATGGATTTAATTTGAGATATATAAATAATATATATATCCTGGGTTTTATCCGCATTTTACATTTTGATGAGCCTTCTTCATTTTTCTTTGGTGACACTGATGAGCAGCGTGTTTTATTTTGCCGAGAAGGAAAATATTATTATTACTACATCCAGCCATTATTCACATCCAGCTAAGTTTTTAATTTTTACTAGCCGGATTTATTGAATCAAATTTAAAATTTAATATATATATATATATATATATATAATAACGTACGGGCTTAAGGACCACCCCTGTGTTTTTTTTATTTTTTTTTGTTTAAATATATTTTTAGTGCTAACATATGATTTTTTTTCATTTTTTTAGTTAGCTGGCGCCCAATTTTTTTAGTTTTCTATTTTAATTTCATAGCCGATAACGTTGATATCTTATTTCAATTATTTTCAACGTTACAAAACCAATGTACCAATTTGTGGAAAATGTTGATTGCACGATTACTTCTACTTATATAATTATGTCTGTCTTTCTTTACATTTTCTATATATGGTGTAATTGTTTATTTTCCTAAATAAATTAAATAAATCTATACTAATATTATAAAACTGAAGAGTTTGTTTGTTTGTTTGTTTGAACGCGCTAATCTCAGGAACTACTGGTTCGAATTGAAAAATTCTTTTTGTGTTGGATAGATCATTTATCGAAGAAGGCTTTATGCTATATAACATCACGTTGCGACTAATAGGAGCGAAGAAACAGTCGAAAATGTGGAAAAAACGGGGAAAATTACTTCCATTGCGTGCGCTGCGAAAACCGTTCGAGATACCCAAATGATTCCCAAAATAACTATTCCACGCGGACGAAGTCGCGAGCACCAGCTAGTAAGTAATATTTCATCACAGCTTTTAAACAATGTTCTACATACTACATGAAGAAACAAACAAAGTGAACAGAATGGAGATGGATAACCCTTCTACTATTCTATTAATTCAATAGATCATCTATTTGCACTACTGCAATGTCACTGTGCATTGTTCTGGTTACTGAATATCGTACATTGTATGCAATCATTAATCCATACGAACAATATTAATTTTACCAGTTTGTTGCTATCACTGTTGTTTCACTGGCCTTAAGATTTCTCTAGTTTCACTGGCCTTTCACTGTCGTGTTATTTTTATATATATTACTATAGAAATATACTATTTCGTTGATTACTATTTGTCGATGATAAGAAGGATATAGGAATCTTAATAACTAATTTAGGAGGCCCCTGGATGAGCTTGAACGCTCTGTCTCTGTCCCGCCCAGGTTCGAATCCGGCGGCAGGGTCAACGTTTTAAATAAATAAATATCTTTACACATTCCACACAGCACCATCTAGTTAAGCACACTAAGCAACTAGGTAATGCTTATATCACTTAAAAGTGATGCACATTTCACGTAGCGCTGCTCAATAAACGGAAGAAAATTTAATTTGTCCTTTTATTTTTTTCTTTAAAGCACAATAAACTTTTAAACGGGCGATTTGAAACAAGTAATACTCGTATGTTGTCGGATGCTGTACCGTAAACTTTTATAGATACGTCGCCTTCACAAGGCGTAAATTCAGTATTGCAATTTAGCTTTATTAATTGATGGAACTTCATACGATACCGTGATATCAAATTGAGAGGATGAAGATTTGTGTACATAATTTGCGGAATAAACGTGTAGGTGCGAAACCAGGGCGTGTCGCTTGTTATCCTTACATATTATAAAACAAAATCCTCCGTCTGTCTGTCTGTTCGCGATAAACTCAAAAACTACTGCACCGATTTTCATGCTGTTTTCACCAGTATCCACTGGTGAAAACAGCGAACACAAAGAGTGGTTCTCGAAGAAGGTTATGGTTTTAGTATATAACTTACAAAGTTACGATGGGCGAAGTCGAGTGCAACAGCTAGTTATTGTATAAAACAATGCAATGGTCGAGTATACAAAATATTTTAATACAATAAAGCAAATGGTCTAATACTGTAAAACTGATTGTGATAAAATTTGTGAAAATTTCTACAATGAATTGAAGATTAACCAAAGTAGGTACCTTAGATTAAAGTACTTTAGATTTTTTCTTTGTGCGCCATAGAGCACACAACATCAAAGACGCGTCGAATGAATTCATAAATCTAGTTTACTTTCAAATAGGTATGTACCTACATATCTAGCGATTTGGCGTCCTTGATATTTTTAATATTTATAACCGTCAATTTTACAGTCCAGTGATTTATCTTTACATTATTTTGTCGAAGTTCCCTCGGGCATTACCTGTCCGTCCGCTCACGACAACTCAACGGAAAGTAATCCGACTTCCACGAATTGGAATGCTTAATGCAATACGCTTCAGAATATTTTATTACAATATTTTCACGTGAAATTACGATACAATATTTATTTTACAACACCGTAAACGTAAGACGGAGAGTGTATCAGGCGATGCGCCAGATCATCTTATATTAGCCATTTGATGTTGAATTCGTTTGAGAACAAGAAAATTACATTTTGCCATTCTTTAATGAATTTATAATAAAATAATTATAATAATATTTTTTTGTTATGTTAAGGTCGACTACCAACTTGATTGGTATACCGTCAGCAAGTGTTTTTTTTTTCTGGAATACCTACGTCTGTGGGAGAAAGACATTAGAATGGATTTTTCTAAGGAATTTCATAGAAAAGGTTTTCATGTGGCAATTATCGTCAATAATCAATTATTTTAAGTATAGAAAATAGAAGTACCTACCTTTGAGACCACGATACATCAAAGTAATGGAAAGTCGCCTCTTTTCAGACGATAATTATTATGATAATTGTAGGTAGGTAAGTATATAATGTAATACATTTCAGAACAAGTGTATTACTTACACTAAATAAATTCAGAAATTAATGTTGTACCACTAACAGTTTTTCCTACGAATAAATTATTTTATTCGTAGAGTTTTTCAATATAATATTGAAACGTAAGTTCTACTTTTTCTACTGAAAGCCTAACAATAATTCGATAGTTTTAGTTTTAGCATCTTTTAAATATATTGACACTTTAGAAGAGTCCCCCTATTTTGAAATCACAGACATAGAGGTACACTTAAATTTTATTTATTCGTATTGATTTCACCTTTGAAGGACTCACTCCAAGTAATTGATGGAAACGAGATAAAAAATTAAATTTTTGTTCGAACGTAATTTCGTCAATAAATTCGTTACGTTTTCCTTAAAACATTTGTCGATGGACCCCTTTCTAGAAGATCTTATTAGGTTGTTAGGCTTCATGAAAAAGTACTCTCTCTGAGAATTTAATGGGTAAAGATTTATTTTTTCTTAAAGATAATATAGGTACTATAATATATAATAACATATAAAACACTCCTTTCGAAAGAAGAAAAATGTTAGTAACCCTCTTAAGTTCTTTAAAATGCCGTAAAATTATACATTTAAATAATAATAATATTTAAATGTATAATGGAATAGATCAGTTTGTATCTATTCCACTGTTGAATATAGGCCTTTCCCATTTTCCTAAGGCCCGCCACCACTCACGGTCCTCTGCTCTGCGCTTCAAACCGCTTCCTGAGATGCCCTTTCGGTCGTCTGTCAATCTAGTTGCAGCACGTCGTATGTTACGTCTTCAAATTCTTGGCCTCTATTCGAGAACTCGTCTAACTCATCGGTATTAGCTATGCGACAAATTAATGTGATCGGCCCATTGTCATTTCAACTTCAACTAAATACATTTTTGAGATTTAAAAAAATAATAACTCAATCAGCCACTTTGTAATTGTAATTTTTGTCATAGATTATCATTATGATAAAAAAATCCTATTCAATCTAAGTATCGAAGTTAATTACCACACCTAAAGAAAGAACCATTGAACATTTGTACCTCACATTACACAGGTAAATAAATGTTGAAAAATAAATACTTGTGAAAACAAGTCGCAGTAAATTTCTCAAATAACTTTTAAAAGAAACTAATGTGGAGCGCTCAGAAAGGGAAAGATCTCAATTTGATTCGTTAGCGCATCGTACCTTCTTCTCGCGCTTTCCTCTTTTGTTTAGTAACACGTGATATGGGTACAACAGTAAGAATATTAGCTATTCGCAACGAAGTCGAAGCCCTATAATGACATTTCGTTATGCGGAATACAACCACAGACAACATTAAAAGAGTGTGAAATGGCTGATGTGCATAACTTAAGTAGCACTGTGTTTGTAACTTAACTGTGTGTTTGTACTTTCGTCTGCTTTTTGCAAGATATACGTCGATAGAAAATACTTATATTTATGCAATACAAAAAAAAACAATAAGTGGCATAACGTTTAACCGACATATCTATAGATATATCATTCATTCACTTGTATTAAAAACTACATATATATACAAATAATACTTACCAAAAAATATGAAATTCCATCCTTTTTTGGCGTCTTAGACTGATGATTTTTTACAATTTCTAAAGGAGCACTGTGGCATGTCCGCTGTTGAATGAATCGAATGATACTAATTGATACTAATACAAATGCTTACTCAAATATTCAAGTGGGTAGTCATTTGCAGAGGACGTTTTTTGTAGCTGATTGTGCATTCATATATTTTCTATCGACGAAGATATATTACAATTTAACAAATATATGTAACATCTTTTTAATATGAACTCATTTTAGAAATTGAGAGTGATAGGTATTAGATGTATCTAATAAGTTCATGGGTTTTAGAAAAGATTTATTTAAATATTTATTATTAGTTTATAAGGAGACTTATGCAAAGATATATTATTTCGATGAGACAGATAGACAGTTTTTACGTAAGTTATAATAGCTATGACTACAACTAGGATCTAAACTGTGAGTTAAATTTTAATTTAAACGCTACAGTGTGTACTTTTGTAATAAATAAATAATAAAAACACTCAACTGATTTTAATACGGTTTCCCCTGATGGAAAAAGCGATAAATGAGAAAGGTTTGTATGTATCATTTGCAAACAAAATGCTTCCGTGCGAAGGCGGGGCGAGTCGCTAGTAGATAAGATGAAGAGTTATTATTATACAGTTACTGTAAGCCATAAGATGACCGCCATACCTCGCACGTCTGGTGAATGTGGCTATCGTTTCCACGGCTTAATTTTAGCTATTTGTCCTCTATACTGTGTTAAATGCACGGGTTAAATGGCTTTGTGATACACGAGTCAAGCAAGTGCGAACGGATGTGTTTGTTATGCCACTTATAAGACATTTTATCTTCCTTTCTGAAATCTTCTGAGGTTTTATTTGAAACATATCTAACGTTTTGTAGACAGACACGTATCTGCTATTATATCAACCTCCGCTTAGTTGACGAAGTAGGTACCTATAAGCCTCTTGTTCCGTTTCACACTTGAGAAACCAAACCAACGCCTGTAAATTTATAAAGCTATATGCTTAGGTATAAAGACTTATAAGAATTTATAAGCACTTAAAATGTATACTATGTAAAAATAAGGAAGTAATCTGAAATTCTAAAATACGATTCAAGGAATTATGACAATTCACATAGTAACAGAATATTTACTGATTTTACAGAGAGAAAAAGCTGGCACTAATATAATATTTCGATCAGAATATGTTTCCGATTTTAAAATATAATATGAGTAGGTAAGTAATATATAAATCAAGACGAAGAATAAGTTCCGACTGTGCACTTGATCACCGCTTGTTCTTTATTCACATCATGCATGTAACGAGAGGCACGAAGCCTTTCACTAGGGAATAGTACGGATATAAAATATAATTTCTACTGCCGAAAGGAAAAGGGAACAGAATTATAATTATCTTTTATAACTTTCTTACACGATTGCAATTACCTACCTATGGTTGTTGATATATCATTATCATCATCTTACCCTTGGGACGAACACTGATTTTTTTTTTACAATGTAACACACATGGTACCTACATCATTACAGGATTATTCCTAATTGGATGTAGGTATCTGTTCATTTTGAATAATCATATATACATAAATTAAAATAAACAACAAAATAATTACCTACATAAATTGTAAAAAGTATAAATATATAAAATAAAAAGATAAAAGACAGGCAGTTCCACAATTTAAAAATAGGACTAGTCAGATCCAACGCCGAGCATGTGGTTCTGTCTACCTTGTGTGTATGTCTTATGCTGCGCTTGCCGATCCGTGACCTCTACTCGAGAACCTTCCTGCAGCAGTTACCTACTATGTGTCCTGCCCACTGCCACTTTAACTTACTGATCCGCCGGCTTATGTTGGTAACTTACGTTTGCTTACGATCTCCTCATTCCTGATTCGATCTCTTGGTGTAACCCCGAGCATAGACCTCTCCATAGCTCGTTGAGCGACGTTGAGCTTGCTTACAAGGCCCATGCCCATAGTTAGAGACAACATTTCAGCGCCATATTTCACTGGTAACACAAATTGGTCAAAAACTGTTGCACTGAGGAATTTTGAACGGAAAGATGTCTCGGAGCTTCCCGAACATTGTCCATCCGAGCTGGAGTTGACGATTGACCTCCTTCTCGTATTTGACTCCACCTTAGTACACCTCAATCCTCAATAGGACCAATCAATACCAGTGTATCTACCTATACCTTTATTGTTAAAATAAAAGTTTAAAAAATAATTCAATCTAAGTACCTATATATACCTAATTACTTAAATTTGTTGCTTTGTAAGTAAAATATAGCGAGTACTTATAGGTAGGTGCTAGGTACCTAAGTAATGTAATGACTAAGTACGTAGATATTACTTTATTTTCTAACAATAAATAAAAGTTAAAACACATAAGAACTGTACGAAAATTGTCCCTTGAGGCATACTGTAATTCGTAAATCAACATACATTTTAATACATGAATATCAATATAAAGTGTAATGCATATAAATATGGATTTATACAATGCAATACATGTTAGCATAGAAATATTCGAAACAAAGCATAAAATAAAATAAATTTAAAGAAAATGCCATATTTCTACTTATGCCCGGTTTTTACCCGCCGACCGTTTAATTTACTTGACCGTGACAAGGGCATGTACTTACACATTTTAGCACATTTCGGTAATGCTCGGTAATCCCACTTGCTCCGAAATGGCTTCATTACTAGTATTTAAAAAATAAATACACCAATCGATTCTTTTCTGTTCATACAGATTGCTGGACAGTTTTATGATTTAAAAAAAACAGTGGCACTCCGGGAGTGCCAATAGAAGTGAAAGCTTGAACAATTACGTGTTTATTTTTTGAATTTGCAGGAAATATTTTATTGTGCAGGAAATACTTTAGAATAAAGTGTTTTTTCTTCATTATTATAAACTACTACTACAAAAATTATACTACCCATTACTACCCCAGTAAAAAGAGTAAGCTCTCAGTAGCTCCTGTATACTGAAAATGTTGACGGCCTATTTAGAATATCACTGGCCGTTTTCTATTTTTATTTGAAATTACTGTGTTCTTTTATAATTGTCAACAAAGATGTCGGTTACATTATACGGCTACAGTGACGCGAGTTCAATGGTTTTTTCCTATCTCAAAAATACCCAACGCGCCTATAGAACTTTTCCCTTCAAAAATTCTTTGATCTTTTAGCTATCGAGTGGTGCAATTAAATTTTGGATGTAGATGATAGACATAAGATATTTATAATATAATATATAATCTATTATAATATAATATATTTATCTATGTTGATAGATATGAAACTACAGCATCCAAGCTTAATCTTGCAAGTTCTCCAAATTCTTGCAAGCAAATTTAAAGACGTCACGACACGTCCAGAAGGACGTCACGACACGATATCTAATGTTGTTCGCTTCTTATTTCGCATTCATTTCGCATGAATTAGGTTTCGCAACAAATAAAACTCGTGAATTGAGTTCGTAACGACCGCATCGCACTGTCTTTGCCAATAAATAGCTGAAATGTCTAATAAAATTACTCCTAATAGGGTTCCTAGGAGACACGTTCTATGTATTGAAAAATGACATGATGTGTGGGAAGTAGGTAATTTATTTTAATGTCTATTCTATAGCTAATTTTACTTATATTTAAGTATGACTATAATATTAAAATTTGTTGGTTATTTTATATATTAAATTCTGCCGGCAAATTCGGCCGCATTGAATTATAAAAAAATAAAGTCTAGTATATAACGATATAGCCTAGTATAGATTCGAAACTATTGAACCGATTTTGATAAAACTTCGTGACTATGTGTAATTTGGTCCAACTTAAAAGATTAGGATATTTTTTTTATTTTGAACGCGGGTGAACCCGAGAGCGTGTAGCTAGTAGGTATGTCGGGTTGGTCTCAAACAACTAGTCAAACGCAATTTGACTAGTTGTAGTTTTGCCTACATCGCAATATGACTACTAGGTAAAATGTCTATAAATTATACCTACACCCTTTTTACAAGTAAGTAAGTAGTGTAGGTAATTTGCAAGTAGATTTTAAACTAACGATTTAAAACAAAATTTAAATTACCAGGGTTTCGAAAAAACATTGCCATGATACGCGGAGCCAACAAGGAGCCAACGATCAAAATATTCCTATGTTCGAAATATTTTATGATCGGTGAAGCTGTAAATATTTAGGAATTAAGATATTATGACGTAAGTACATTTTTTTCCGATTAAAACAAGAATATTCAATGGTCAAAAATAGATGGACAAGGACATCTGTCTGACGGGACGGATAATAATTGATAAATCGGAATTCGGAATCGAAAGAGTATAGAGGACGCTAGTTACCTTCTTCTTCTTCTTAGGTTTAAAATGGCAATGCGGCTCATTTTAAAATGGCCATTATCTCGCTAGTTACCTCCTCATAAACCATAAATCATTCATAAACGGAAACACTGACGTTGAAGTTAGTGACAGTCATGTAACAGTAGCTGTCATTTGACTTTGACAACTTAACTTTTATTTTGGTTTGGTTAGTTGTTGGTAATCATTGGTAATTTTGTTTTCTTTCTGATTTATTTATTAATTATTTATAATTCGTTAATTTATATTACTTTATCAGAAAAGAAATTGTGTTGTTTCTCATATACTCAATCTGATTTAAAAATAAGATACTTTAACAATGGCCGAGGAAGAGGAGGATCCTAAGGAGTACCGGTGGGAAACAGGTTATGAAAAGACCTGGTAAGTTGTATAAGGGTCACCTTTGGAAATGAACTTTTCAAAGTTTGAATTTGAAAAGTAGTAGCAGGGCACTCTGTGTTTCACAGTCATTTGGGCAGCTTGTCTGTCAGCAGTTTAACCACCTCCTTACAGAGGACCACCGTAAAATAATAGCATGTGTGCTGTTGTGTTTTTATGAGTAAGGGATGCCAGAGCCCATTTTCCTATTCCTTCCTATACCCTATCCATAATCCTACTATGCACACTTGCAGCAGCACACTTGCTTTTGTTATAGGCCTACCACCACCTACCATCAAGTAGACTGTTAGCCTGTCTTAGCTAAACACTCAAAAAAATTGTATTATGTGTATCAGTGCATAAAATATAAATAGATTTGGGTTGAGTAACATAACTTAGTTGAATTTTTGCTGTCTCTTAATACCTACTATGAAAAAAGTACTTAATTAAAGATAATGTGGTTGTCTGTTTTGAGGGAGGCAATTAAAGAAGATGAAGATGGCTTGGTGGAAAGCTTGGTGGCGGAATTCGCTCAGAAGGCTGCGAAGAAAGCCATGGTGGGACGGCGAGGTCCTGTTAGGCTGGGAATGATGAGACACCTCCTGGTTGCTGTTGATTGTTCAGAGGCTATGAACTCACAAGATTTGAAACCAACAAGATTTTTATGCACATTGAAGGTCATATCATATTTTCTATGGCTTACATTTAACTTTTTCATTAATGGAACTGTAGATTTTTAATGCTACTTCCGGTGAACTCATCCATGTTGAAAAATAATAAATATCACACCTGAGAAAATATATAAGTAATAAAACGCCTGACATATTTGGTTATATTTTTAGATGTTTTATATGTACTGGAAATAGTACTTTTTTACTCTATAAAGAGTATCCTATGTCATTTTTCCTGTATCCCTGACAAAGTGTATGCGAAACTTTATGATGATCGGTTGAGTAGTTAAGTCATGAAAAGGTAACAGACAGAGAGAGTTACTTTCACATTTATAATAATAGCATGACTATCTGTTATTATGAGAACTTTTTAAATATATTTACTCTAATTTTACAGTTGCTGGAAAAATTTGTAGAAGAATTCTTCGACTTAAATCCCCTTAGTCAACTCGGCATTGTTGCTATTAAGAATAAAAGAGCTGAAAAAGTTACTGAATTATCTGGTAATATAAGAAAACATTTGAAGGCTATACAAGGGTAAGTAAAAATTTAATAAGGAGTGCATACCACATACTTATTCCATGTGTAGATTTAAAAACAATATTTTTTGTCTATATATAATTGTTAATTTAATAACACAATATTAACAGTGAGTTTAATTACATAGAATATGAAATCTCAAATATTCAAATTGGCAATTGCTTTAACAATTCCCTTTATATTATCCATATTTCATTTGAGTCTACTGGAAATAGATAATTTTAATAAATTAATCCTTTCTGTTTTATGACCAAAGCTTAAGGAAATTTGCACGAAGCGACCATCAACCAATCTGCACATACACTGTTCTGTCATACATACACAATAAAACTGTTGCATAGCATAAGGGACTGTTATGTCCAATTTTTATGGGGGAATTGTGGCTGAAGCGACAAGAATGTCTAACATATGAATTAAACTTAAATTTCTTCTTCATACAGCTTATCAAATATTGCTCTCACCGGGGAACCCTCACTTCAGAATACTTTGGAGTTGGCCGGACGAGTATTGCGTCCTCTGCCGGGACATGCATCCAGGGAATTACTTGTGCTATTTGCTTCACTCACCACATGTGACCCTGGAGATATTACCACCACTATACAGGTATAGTTATTTGTAGTTTAGTTAAGAACTGTAGTAGTTTTCAAATTCTAATCCTTGTAATTTCAATTCAATATAGAATAATAATATTGGCACCAATCGAGAATAATTGAGGTTTGTGCGTGGCAGTGAACTGTATGCAAAGATTTTACCCGCAGTGATTTATCTAGATTTCTTAGCGTAGATCTAGACTTCTTTGTGAATTCAAATTCAAGTTCTTCTGGCCACTCAATGAATCTCATATCACTCACGCAACAAATAAAACATAGTGGTTTTTTTTTTTTTGAACCGATTGGCCTAAAAGTCTGTGTACACTTTAATTTCAGAGTCTTAAAGCTGATGGAATAAGGTGTTCTGTGATTGGTTTAGCAGCTGAAGTCAGAATATGTAAAGTGTTATGTCAAGATACCGGTGGCGATTATGGAGTAAGTTTATTAGAGTTGAAGTGATTGAAAAAAGAATTTTTAGAAAAATAGACGCTCAAAGAGCTATAAAGAGTCGTCCACCATCCACTATGCTGCTTCTGACTGGTTCTATTGAAAAATAATGGAAGAGGAAATGACGTCCTGTGGCTGCCATGATGATGAGTTAAAAATACCCTTCAGTTTTAAGATGAATTCGTATAATTATCTCTTATGCTTAATCTTTCTAAGGTTCTTGCATTACCTATGGCGTTGCTTGTGTTATAGGCGACGTTGCTTGTGTTACCACCAAGTGGACAGTCAGTCCGTCTGTCGACCTTAACAATAAAAAATTAATAATAGTACTATTAAATTTTAATCTAGTTCCAAACTTAAATGCTTGTTATTATGCATACCAGACAGTTGATATACTACATTCAATACTTTTTTTTTTGTAAATACATACTATTATAATTACAAAACATCCATGACTCATGTACAAAAGGTAAAATGCTAACACATAAACATTTGCCCCTAGCGGGGTTCGAGCCCGCGACCGCTATTCGACCGCGGTTCGAGCGTTAACAGCTAGGGTTACTAGACCAAACGTGTCGTCAAGCTAAGTAAATAATAATAGTGCATCGTGTGCAGGTTGTATTGGACGACGTCCACTACCGGTCGCTGCTGTCGTTATGCACGAACCCTCCTGCTCGCGCTCGTTCCCTGGACGCGGGACTCGTGAAGATGGGCTTCCCGCATCACTCGCCCGACGACGACGCTCCCGCGGACGGACCCATCACCGTCTGCATGTGGTACTAATACCCTAATATACAGCTCTGTCATGTGTCTTAAATTTATTAATGTATTAGCCGATAAGTGTATACCGGTGCTTCGTAGTAAGTAACAAGCTTCAAAACACTAATTTCTTAAATAGCTTCATCAACAATTCTTTGCCCCTAGCGGGATTCGAACCCGCGACCGTTTGGTTAACTGCTAGGGTTACTACTAGCCACTAGACCAAACGTGTCGTCAAGTATCGGTCAAGAAAGTTATCGACATAAGACGTCCACCCACAAGGTGTGGACAGATATCTAACAAGGGCTGCGGGTGATTCAGGCTGTTTCTGGACGGTCTCATTGGACAATTATAGGAAGGGCTATCGAAGAATCCTGCGAAAATATTGAAAAACTGTACCAAAAGAATACTCACAGGCGATCGCTACTGATTGTTTAAAAACTATTTTGGACAAAAATTTGATTTACCCCTAAATGTTGACAGTCACTTGGAGGAGGGAGAAGGAGTGGGCTCAGAGGGCCACCTTTGCCCGCAATGCCGCAGCAAGTACTGTTCGTTGCCAGCGCAGTGCCGTACCTGCGGACTCACCTTGGCGTCGGCACCGCACCTCGCCAGGTTAACACCACCGCCATTCTATTATCACTAGCACACCATCATTGTAATTATCACTGACACACTGGCATTGTCATTATCACTAACACACCGACATTGTCATTATCACTAACACACCGTCATTGTTATTATCACTAACAGACCGTCATTGTTATTATTACTAACACACTGGCATTGTCATTATCACTAACACACCGTCATTGTTATTATTACTAACACACTGGCATTGTCATTATCACTAACACACCGACATTGTCATTATCACTAACACACCGACATTGTCGTTATCACTAACACACCGTCATTGTTATTATTACTAACACACTGGCATTGTCATTATCGTTAACACACCGTCATTGTTATTATTACTAACACACTGGCATTGTCATTATCACTAACACACCGACATTGTCATTATCACTAACACACCGTCATTGTTATTATTACATTATAATTATTATAACACACTGCCACTCCAACGCAACACAAATTACCTACCTACTTTATTTTTAGTATCGATTATTTATTTATTTGTTTCATTTTGAGTATTACTACTTACATTGCCAATTACAGGGTTTCATTCTGTAGGACTTAAATTACTTTAAAATTATAATTATCTAAATTGAAATTAATTTCGGACTCTTATCAGAAAACGAAAACCTCAAAAACTTTTTTATAAATTCGAATTATTTATAAAAAAAATGAGACGCTATTGGACAAATTGATTGAAGTTGTAGTAAGTATAGGATGTTGGTTTTAGTCTAATGCTGTCAATATTCGTAAATGTCTTCTGAATTTATAAAATAAAAAAAGTAATTTTAATGTTTGCAGGTCGTATCACCATTTGTTTCCTGTCGAGCCGTACGAGGAAATACAAAATGAGGGGCAAGCGCAACATTGTTTCGCTTGTTTGCGACCGTTCACAGATCTGGATAAACAGGTTATTTTTCTTTACCTTTTTCCTAAATATGTATTTGTCTCCAAGATAAAACGACAAGAGATCGCCCAAAAAGACATGTTTTATTATCTAAGCTGTTTTATTTCTTATATCTTTTGCACACGACCGCGTCCGTGTAACTTTATAAAATATAGTCTATGTTACTCGCTGGTAATGCAGCTTTCTATTGGTAAAAGAATTTTTAAAATCAGTCCAATAGTTGCCGCCATTTTGACAAAAACCGTTTCGGCCTATATCTCCGTAACCGTGCACTTGAGGCCAAAAATGGTAATAACCTTTGTAGATAAATAAATTTCCTATATTTTTTGTCCAAAAATTTTTTTTTCTATCGCCTACCGTTTACGACTTATTCGACTATTTTCGATTTTGTGCATTTAGGGTCAGTACGTGATTTATTTAAAACAAAAAAAAAAGAATTGTAATTTAGTGCAGAAAGAATTCTCTATTGCTTGTATTATAATATTATAAGCGAGTAAAATAGGCTATATTTTATAAAAAAAGTTATGCGGACAAAGTCGCGTGCAACAGCTAGTGTTACAATTCCAGGTGCACAGATGCACGCGATGCCAGTTGCACTACTGCTGGCAATGCGCGGAAGTTGTGTCCGGTGCCTTGCACGTGTGTCCCGGTTGCGCTGCCAGACCACACCTTTACCAGAGACTACCCGAACACTCAGCTGTCTAATATAAGCCTGCATCGTGTGTATACAATACCTTACCTTACTATTTATATAAGAATAAAAACTAAATTATATATATTTTTTTTTATTTATAAACCCCCAGTGTCAATGCGGACACAGATGATTGAAGGTTGAACCTGCATCGTATACCTTACTATTTATATAAAAATAAAAACTAAATTATATATATAATTTTTTATTTATAAACCCCCAGTGTGAATGCGGACACAGATGATTGAAGGTTGAACCTGCATCGTATACCTTATTATTTATATAAGAATAAAAACTAAATTATATATATAATTTTTTATTTATAAACCCCCAGTGTCACTGTACATACACAGATGATTGAAGGTTGAATGCTAGTGATCTACTTCGAAAGAAGAACTATTGGTTTCTGGCTTCAGGTTTGTGAAAAATCATGAATCTTATTTCATGCACAGTGCAGATATTCTACCACAAAGAACAAGGTGGCATAATTTATTGCATGTTCCAAGAATGCATTTGGAAATTTGTAGACGGAATTCATATGATTAAAGTGTACAATAAGTTACCCACTGCACTCATAATAATAATAAATATCTTCACACATTCCACACAGCACCATCTAGTTCCACAGTGAGCAACTAATGCTTGTATTATGGATACCAGACAGTTGATATACTACATACATTACTATTTTTTGTAGATACATATATATTATAAATAGAAAACATCCATGACTCGGGTACAAAGGGAAAATGTTAACACATAAACTAGATTCGAACCTGTGGTCGTTTGGTTAACAGCTATGGTTACTAGCCACTAGACCAAACGTGTCAGGAATCTGGATTTCTATGCATTGTATTTTTAAATAAAACAACTAATATTTGTAACATTTATTTATTTATTTACTTATATTAAATCCTACATTTTTGTAGAAAAAATAACGGTTCTCAATAATATATAGGCATAATTTGAGAGACGCCTATATACTACGATCATGTCATTAACATCACAGATAAAAAGACAATCCAACACATTAATAATAATAATATATATATTTTTATTTTTGGACGTTCACTTCTATTGCATTGCAATAATTTATATTCAAGCGTCAATACTTCACATATATTGGATATATTTAATAATTTGTATTTTGTACAACTGGTAGCTGCTGCCCCGGCTCAACATAGGTCACATTATATAAGGCTATATAAAAATTCATTTAAGTAAGTATATATGTATTATAAAAATCATTTATAGTTGTGCTAAATAAATCTAGACAATACGCCCCCTTCTACATTTTGTAAGGTTATTAGTTGTGTCCACACAGGAAGAGCTGGCTCGCTTTTAGTAGGCTTAATGAATTTTTTTGCAGACTTATCATTCAGCAAATATAGGTTACAATTTGTATTTATGATGTGTAAACTTTTTTTTATAAATGTTATAATCTCAATATAGGTTTATGTTAATCTTATTCATCATTAATGATCACAGCTTGGAATAATAGGTAGGTAAGTACACAGTAACGTATCACATTTGAACTGCGTATGTACCGTTCAAACCTGTTGACTGTCCGTCATCATTTTCTTTCGCGTTACCCAAAGTATGTTAGATTTTTGGTAATATTGCTCTATTTGGAGAAGCGATTTCCCCTTAGTTTCGGGCAGCAATAAGTATAACACTATAGTGGCAAGACTCGATGACGCACCGAACAAACCGAAAACACCAGCCATACCGATTTGATTTTGCATAATCGGATACAACTTGGTGAAACCAAATAGTACGGCGTTAAAAAGACAGAATATATAACCGCCACATAGGCCGCGGATCTTTGTTGGCAACAATTCTCCTATCATCAGACCCGGCAACAGGAAGAAGCCGAGAGTATTGAAGGCTACGTAGCCCATGATTAGGATTGGCGGTAAAAGGCCTGTCCCTTTTCCTTCCTGGTAAAGGAAGAAGGCGAGGATAAGTGTGCAGGCCGCCGTTCCAATTCCCGACACCAATACAAGCGCCCGACGAGTTATCCTTAGAAGCAATATGCAAGCCACGACTGTTACTACGAGTCTGACCAGTGCGCTAGCATTTGCGGCATTCTGAAACAAATAAAATATTAATTTTATAAACTATCTCCCGACTCTATGGAACCCAAATAAATAAATATTTTCACACATTCCACACAGCACCATCTAGTTCCACAGTAAGCAACTAATGCTGGTAATATGGCATATTATAAATACAAAACATCCATGACTCAGGTACAAAGGTAAAATGTTAACACATAAACATTTGCCCCTAGCGGGATTCGAACCCGCGACCGTTTGGTTAACAGCTAGGCTTACTATCCACTAAACCAAACGTGTCGTCAAACACACTATAATATATGCTGTAAATCGCAGAGGAGTTGAGAAAAGGCATGGTTTTGTAATAAATATAATAAATAAAAAACTTACTTGCGGTAGTAACGATCCTCCGGCACCCTCGACGATATCGACTGCATAAAATATAACCACATAGGTCCCGGACAATATTTGGAGCATGTTGAACGCATTGATAAGGAACAGGGGCTTCAGAACTGGCGCTCGAGCAACCGTTGCCAAAAATCTGATATTCTCTTCACCTCTCGCCTTCTCTTTCTCTCGAGCCGATATTAACTCGTGCAGTTCCCGTTGAGCCTTTAAAAAATACATTCAACTGTTATTAATACATACACTGTGAAATTACTGGCCACATAGAAAGTAAACCTCAACCTGTAAGGCGGATTAAACCTGTTAGGGCCGGCGCAAATTGGAGGACGGCACGGCAAGTATTTTGAACCTTAAGTGCTTTTAATATAATTCAAATTTAATTAAGTATATTGTGCTACCGCAACAACCGACATGTTGCGGCATTCGCCGTAGCAATAAATTTGAATTATATTGAAAGCGCTGAAGGTACAAAATACAAAAGGATTTAAATAAAAATACTATTAAAAAAAGAGTCAGATTGCCGACTTGTGGGCCCAAATGAATGAATGAACTAAATTCGGAAAATATTTTTTATACTAAAATCACAGAAAATAATTTTATTATAATAAATAAAAAATAATTAATTTAAATAGTTTTAAAAAAATTTTTTATATGTGTTTTATATCGAGATCGTGCAATCCATCGTGCACAGAGTACTTTATTATATATGATAGAAGCTCGTACCTGGCACATAAAACCTAGTTACGGCACTGGCATGGGCTTTTATACCCTACAAATAAATAGAGTATTATATTTTACTAGCTGGTACCCGCGACTTCGTCCGCGTTCTGGATGAAAGGTACCCCATTCCGGTGTCCCATACAACGTGTATGCAAAATTTCATGGTGATCGGTTCAGTAGTTTTTGCGTGAAAGAGTTACAAACATCGATACATACTTCCATACAAACTTTCTCATTTATAATATTAATAGGATTCGTAGCTCATACCCCGTCTTTATACGGCGAGCCCTATTCAATTGGTGAACAAGTCTCAATCTTTATATATTTTATCTGAGACCCGTTTATGGTGGAAATGTACGCGAACATTAAATGATCGCTCATTTTAATTAATGGATAGACGGAACACAGTACGTTCCAGAAAAACAGTGAGCACTGTTCGAGTGGGCATAAATTGTTTTAATTTGTTCGTATCGAGTCGCATCGTTTATAACATTTCAATTGGTTTCTGTCTCTTAGTTATTAAGCTTATTACGGTTCACATATCGTGATAACAATGTAAAATAGCTATTTTAAAAATAAATTGTCGGAGACTACAAAAAAAAACTAACACACTTAATACTTCCGAAATTAATTTTATTAATTATATTTATTGTGTATTCTACGTTTAGCGATAACCTATGAAATAAATTAGGTCGATGAGAGTTAAAAAAACATTCCATATCTTTAAAATATATTCACGAAGTAGCTGAATGGACCCGGCCACGCTTAATTGACGTGCGCATGGAACTATTTCTAAGACACTGGAGAGGTTGGTAAAGTTTGTATGTGTGTAGGATTGTCTGTTGCTACTCATCCGATTAAAAAAATCTTTTACTAATAGTTAGAATAGACTTTCAGGGTGCATAGGTAAGTATATGCTAAAATTCCACGCGGGCGAAGCTGCAAACACTAACGCTTTGCAAAAGTATATATAGTCAGACATCAATGTATGTCAGCCGTTTTACATAATATTTTGTTGGCGTTACATCTTTCGCGACGAAGTCGCGGGCGCCAGCTAGTGTTCAATATGAATAGAAATTTTCAAAAGGATCAGATAGTATCAAGGTCTACATTTATAGCGAAATAAGATGTAAATGTATTTTACTGTCTTTGTAAAATATATCAAAAATATTGGTTAAGTGCTATTTACTCTAAGGTAGCCAGCGACCTATACTATATATTTCGTTGATGGTAGCCCGCTAAATTTGCTGACTAGCTCGAACGTTTGAACAATAATAATTACAAAATACTTACAATATCACTATCTCCGCGGAGTCTTGCCATAGCTTTCATAGCTTCGTGGAAGCGGCCTCGTCTTGCAAGCCACGTTGGACTCTCCGGCGAGAAGCAGAGCGCTATGAACGCTAATGAAGGCAGCACAATGCAGAGATGAGCCACAGAGCGCCAAGGTAGTATCCCACCGAGAGAGTAGACGTACAAGACCCCGAGGGAGTACGCCACGAACGGAGTACCGATTAAGAGACCACGCAATCTTGGCTCAGATATTTCACCGAGATACACCTGAAATTTAACATTTCTCTTAGCGATACTGTAATGCATTTATACAATAAACGTCCTATCGTAAAAGGCGGATTAAATTACACACAAATATAGGTATTGAACTAGTATTTGCTCGCGACTTCGTCCGCGTCCGATCGCTACCAAAGTTCACAGGAACACCCGCTGGACTAATTTGATGATTGTCTGAAAGTTTCATCAAAATCGGTTCAGCGGTTTTCAAGTCTATAGGAGACATATATACGGGGACATACTTACATACACACATTGCCTTTTATATGTAAGAAGAAATATATATAGAAATAGTCTCACAATTAAAGTAACCTAATTAATAATTAATTAATTAGACTAACGGCTTCTTTCACCATCTGTCAAGTAGGCTAACCGTAATGTTATTAAAATTAAAATCTATATTTGGATGGGTGATTTAACTGTTGTTTTAATATAACGCCTGAAATATTCATTGTTCTTGCTTGAATTTTTATTTTTAGATATTTCCTCAATAACAGTACTTTTTTTCTACATAAAAAAAAATATTGTTTTGTCCTCTCAATTAAGGTTTTTTTATCAAGTTTTGTGGTTTTTCCGACTAGCAGGAAAATGTAACGAAAATAAATAACTGCATCAATGTTTAACAATACTTATTCTTATTTCTATCCTGTTAACAAATAAACCAATGTAATGGAATCTACTTAGACGCCTACACTTTTTTAAAAGTTCGCACCTAAGTATATCTAACATTTTCTGAGAGGTACCTGGTAGCTACCTCAGATTGTCAGGGATAGAAAAAAGACATAGGGTACCTTTCATCCAGAAAAAATTAATGTTCCTGAGGAATCTTCTAAAACTAGAAATCCAGCGCCTCACAAAAGTATATATAAGTCAAGCATTATATTTCTTAATGTTTTGTCAGTTATTTTCTAACGCAAACGAAGCTGCGGGCACCAACTAGTCTTCAATAATAACATACTATAGTCTTTGCATTTCACGAAGGCGAGTGAGTTTTGCTTGTGGTTGAACGTGTACACGCACATTGCGATAGTGTGCGTGTCTGACGGAGCGGTAAGTTGCGAGCGAGTATTGTAGGATTCAGTAGGATTATATTTTTTTTATACTGACCATACCCTCTTTCGATCTCACGCACACTGTGACACATATACAGACAAGTGTTTACTACAACTACTACCCGCTCGCCTTCGTGAAATGCAAGAACTATACCCATGTATTATATTACCTGCGATGGAGCCGCCATGATTCCAACTGCAAACCCACAGAAAGCTCTTCCCAGTAATAAGACTGCGTGATGCGTAGCTGTTCCTATGACGATCCAACCAATAATCAATGGTAAAATGCAGACTTGTAAGGTGCGCCGTCGGCCTATTGCTTCCATAATGGGGCCTGACATCATCGAGCCTAATGGTGTAGCCGCCGAATGAATGCTGGCTGAAATTAAGTAAAGTCATCATCGTTATTTTGAAAAATTTAATAATATTTATTGTTATTGTTAACTTTTGGTACCTTGTTAACCTTGTTAACTTTTAAGCTTTTTTTAACTTTGTTAAGCCGGGGGCTGGTAACTAGTACCAGCCCCCGGCTTCGCCCGGGTTGCAATTTTTATATAAGTATTCAAAGTTTCCATTATTGAAAACCAAGTTGTGTGGTTTAGTAAAAATTAGCGGAAAACAGACGGAGGTGGACAGGCCACCTCGACTTTATTTTATAACTAGCTGCTGCCTGCGACTTTGTCCGCGTTGAAAAATAAGTGTTATAACCTACTGGCAATATTACTTTTGCCATTGGGTCTTTATTTTCAAGCGCGGCTACGCCCGCGTGGAATACTTAGCTTATCTCCAACCAGGAATTCTATTCTAACTATTGGCAAGTTATGGCCTATGTCCAGCAGTGGACGTCCTGCGGCTGAGATGATGATGATGATGATGATGATGATATTGGCAAGAGAATTTTTAAATCGGATGAATGGTTTCGAAGATTACCTCCTACTTATATATCTTTATAATATTGTTAGCAAACCATATCTATACTACCTAATGTACATATATCAATCAAATATATATAGATAGATTAAATAATTTACGAACGAAATTCCGCGAATCCAATATGTGCATACCTTTTTACCTCCTGCATAATATTACATGATAACACACCGCGTTAAATTGCAGCGAGTATTCTAGTAACTCATCAGTACTAACCTGTATTACCTACCTACGGCCTACATATACTACAATATCGCTTACACGATATATGTGAGCAGAGTTTTTAATTGCAACTTAAACAACCGTCATTCACGATTCTGTCAGCTCATTTGAATATTTGCTTGCCATTACAATTTAACTCCTCATTAAAACAAGACAGTATGTTTAGCGTTTATATTTATGAATACTAAACGAATACTAAAAGCCAACGAATTGTAGGTAGGTATATTACATTGTAAATTTGTATACAATAACTGTGTATTGTTTTTTTACTCTTATCTAAGTAAATGAGATTGCAGATTTTTGCAGATTACTCATTCCAACTTGGCCTCTAATCTTTTCACCATACTTTCTCATATTTATTCTGTTTTCAATCTTTGAACAACATTAAACTAATAAGATTACCTAAATTGTCTAGTCTAGGAAATTCCGATTATTATTATTTAGATACTATGCTGTGCTCGCGACTCTGTAGGTACGCGTGGTCAATTAAATTAACACAAAAGCATAGACAAAAATTCTAAATAAAAACTTTTTGCCTCGATAACATTAAGTATCTACAACGTATACAAATTGCTTTTTGAAAAAATATTTAATGTACATTTTAATGTCTCCCTCTCCAAAAGCCAAAATGAGGGCAAGACGTTGTTAACCCTGATAGAAGCACAGTCGGTCGGTGTTCAGGGCGACAAGGACAGAAACCGACACACAATCCTGGCTGTATCCAGCAGCACCATGTATTGTATTTGAGCCGGAAGGGAACAGCCTCGGGTTGTCACTTAGATCAAACTATTGACGGACAGAACAAGATACATTCTATGAAGTACTGGAGAATTGTCTATTAGAGTAAAAACCACTCATCGACATCATCATCAGCCTAGGCCTCTCGGTGTTCTGTCCTTCGCATCCAGCCGCTTCCCGCGAAGCCTTTCAGGACTACTGTCCACCTGGCCGTAGGGCCTCTAGTCGAGAACTCTTCTTTTGAATCCGCTATTGAAAAACTAACCACTGTTGAATTAAAATAATACATTTAATAATAAAAAAAATTACCTATCCACGATCCCATCTCGTCGTCTATTTTCATTGTGGTATTTTCAATCCTCAACTGCGGAAGTGCTACAGCTGAGAATCCAATAGGGTGACCAGCCCCCGCGGCCAAAACGAGGACAGCACATGTTATCAAACACTGCAACAAACCAAATGTAACTACATACATGTTGTAGTTATTTGCAGTATATTCAAAATTCCTGAGAGACAATATATATACAATTTTAATACTCATACTTATTGTTGTAAAAAAATTTACCTATATGTAGCGAGTTGAAATAACAGCTCGCTAATTTTATCAGCAGTTCTTAGTACCTACGCATTATTATCCTTAACCTTAACACTACACAAGGCGAACAACTCGCCGGGCCACTTATAAAAACATTGACCTGACTCTAAAGTATATTATGAGTTTACAAAATTTTTGGGTGAATTTAAAGCTAGTGACACGTTATATTATAATAACTGTCTTTGTTTTGGCCTAATCTTCTAAACTATCTAGGTATAAAGTAGCAGGACACACTAATTTCCTTTATAATAAACTAAGGGCTGACGCAACGTCACGGCAGTGTATTTTTTTATAGAATTTTGTATCTTAAGTGCTTTTAATATAATTTATTTTTCATTGTATTATGCTAGGAGAACAATCGCTGTTCTGCAATCTGCAGCAGTCCGCAGTAGCATTAACACAATGTTCAAAATACTTCGCCTAGTACCGTCACAGTATTACAATATATTCCCAAACTGAGGTACCGTCCTCCGACATGCGCCGGTCCTAACGTGAAACAATTCTCTTACAGGAAACCGATGTGAGATAACACCTCCTTCTGATCCTTGATAACAGATATTCTGTTGCATTTCGATGATTGAGTAGTACCAGACAGAGCCCATTCTCTTCATCCTATCAAGATGAGCAGCCCATGTTATGTAACCCGATTATTGATGTCATAAAAGTATTACTTTTTCAGATTTTAGCCGATTCTTTTAATTTTCAAAAGTCTTTTAATGGAGTTTTACTTCTTTTAAAAGAAGATGAATATTTCGTTTGAGTATACATAGAGATAATTTAAATATTGATCTTCTGCGAACAAAATACATTTGTGCTAAGCACGTGCTAACTAAATTTACATGTCGCCATGTTTAGGAAACATGATATTAATGAAAACAGATCCAAGAACGATCACAAGCAATTTGTCTAATTGATATGAAGTGGTGTTTGCGTTAGCACTCTTCACAACACTTTATCCGTCGTATTTAATAACTATAATTATTGCCTTTCATAACAACTCCAGGCAAATGACATGGTATAGTTAATGGCCGGTCAAAGGTCATTTTGCTATATACAATTAATATTATACCTACGTATTTACCTACGGATGTTTATCTAGCCATCTAAACGATGACGTCGCAATCTTGAATTTCGTATTCTACTCACATTAATAAAATTGTTCATATATAATATGTAGTTACGTATTTATATATGTACCTATTTATGTAATGTAACTACGTCTAATGAACATCTTATAAAAAATATACAGAAATCGTAGTTGACTGTAGTCGCTATATACAAAGGCTATATATACTGTAGCTGTAGATATCTAACCTCAAAAAGTGCAATCTACTTTGGAACCCAGCCGACGATCATACTTGTGGCTACAGATTGCGTAATATAGAGTGGGGTCATTTTTAAATATTTATCTATGTATTTCAGATGAAATACATAGATACTGACAGATGTCAGTTTAGGGGTTATCAGAAACAGGTTTTGGTCCTTCGAGACAGATTCAACATTGTGACTCGTCCAAATATTTATTTAGAATTTGTTATATGACAAAACAACGAAGATTTGATAAATAAAAACTTTGTAAACTAGCATAACAAAGATAACAAGGTTTACAATAAACAAATAGTTTAAAGGCTAATAAAATAAAATGTATCAAACAAATACTTTTCCTGTGTAGGTAATGGTTTTCCTTTTATGTGATTCTCTTAAATGTTTGCTACATTTTATATTTTCCTGGTTTTTATCAATATGTATTTTGTATGGCTTCAAATGCTCGATTGTTCCGCCTTTGTGTGAGATCATCTCGTGTAGCTACGATTTCGACACAATATTTCATATTACTAATAACTACCTACATATTTACTTGACAATGTCTGAGACAAATTGAGAAGTTATTATATAAATTACTTGTGGGACGTCCCCAACTTCGTACGGATTTTTTCTATATATACATATAATTGGTCCCGCTGTCGAGCGAAGCGGGACCAATTTATTAGTCTATGCATATTATGGGCTTATAATAAATTTCCCCGTATCTCTTTTCATATGTGAAAACCGATTCACGAATTCTTGAAGCGTAACCCGCGTAACGCGTATTATAGAATATAGCCTCTCGCTGAAAATGTAGCTTTCGATAGGTGAAAGAATTATCAAAATCGGTCCAGTAGTTTTTGAATTTATTCATTACCAACATGCAAGTCTTCTCTTCTCTCTTTATATTATTAGTAAAAGTATAATAGGTATAAAGAAAGATTTGCACCCGTGCAAAGATATTAGATTCAAACTGTGCATATAATTATCATTATTTTTTATATAAAGATAATATATGTATAAAATTATCATCAATCAAAGTTCACTTTTAATATATTTTAAGCATGGTACTTTTAATATTCAATGGTACTTTTTATACAAGTTCACTTTTAATATATTTTAAGCATAACATAAATGTGAAGAGTTATATTAGGAACTATAATCATAGAAACGTTTTTGATTCCGGTATTATTTTTTGCACCATTTATGAAGCAATTTTTAGACGCT
Source organism: Synanthedon tipuliformis (assembly GCA_947623395.1). Taxonomy (NCBI): domain Eukaryota; kingdom Metazoa; phylum Arthropoda; class Insecta; order Lepidoptera; family Sesiidae; genus Synanthedon; species Synanthedon tipuliformis. Next base: position 6,484,146 of record OX392420.1, on the reverse strand, counting down.
TGTTGCTATGAAGTTTTTTTTAATGGTAGCTTTTTGTTAGGCACTTTTTTTGGCACGTTTTACTCGCGAAGAGTGACTCTTGAAACAAGAATAAAATTCGCAAAGTCATTGCCAAATAATGATAATATAATAGGTAATAGAGATAAATAGCTGAAATTATAAACATGGTCTGTCTACTCCTAATAACATACATATAATTTTCATTTAACATCAGGACAATTTTTTCTTCGAAAACTAGGCTTAGATTATGTTAATTATACAAAAATACGATGATTTTGTGCAGCTAACAATATTTTAAGCTTTGTTTTTTACTATAGAAAAGTGCAATTTGTTTTTATCCTCTGACGCCCGACTCAAAAACAGGCTCTTATAAAGTTTGACGTCCATTACAAGTATTTAGTAATAATTTATCTTTTTTATGTTAAGGTAGCCAGACAGGTAGACGGTCCACTTCATGGTAGATGGTAGGTAGCTAATGTCGCCTTTAACACAAGCAACGCCATACATATATTATGTGCTGTGCTATTGCGCTGCCGACCAAACTAATAATTTAAATTGTCGTACAAGTAAAATTGTGTACAAGTCTGTACTACTAAATGCAAAAACACAAAAAAAAATATATAAAAAAAATATTACAATCGGGGTCGTCGACCACAGGTGCGTCGACCACTGGGGGCGTAAGCCACGGAACCGACCATTGAAGGATAATGCATAAGGAAGAGATAATGGAGTCTGGCGTCCCTTACTCACTCATCGAAACACCACAGCACATGTGCTGACATTTCACGGTTGTCTTGTGTAAGGGGGTGGTTATTGATTAAAACCAACGTGTAATACTTAGTCTATGGCAATCGACCTGTTTATAGATAGCACACGTTTAACTATAATACTTATCACATTTATGCAGACAGTTACTCTGTAGTCATGCGCATGCGGACATAACTACAATGCAGTGTGACCATCTCGAAATTGAAAATCCTACCCATTCTAGGCAGGATCCTGCCACATATGATCACACTGCTACAATGACAAGCTCAGCACACAGGGCCCTGATCCTGTATGACAACTACTCTTGACAAGACAAGGCACGATACGTTATTGTCTTGCCTTGTCTTGTCACGAAATTCTTATGTCTATGCCCCACGACAATTATCTATGGCACGATATGATTTCACCGGATTTCACAGAAACCACAGTATACTATTGTATTTATTTGACAATTCCACTGACAACATGTCATAGATAGAGAATAGGTTTTTAGCCTGTCGTAACAATTTAAGGAAATAATGTGGTTTGGGCATACAGAATCAGGGCCCAGGTGCGAACGGCGTGTGGAAATACTGCCTTCCCGCACTGCACCTAATATAGAATTCACTCAGTTCGCGCGCCTACAATAAATGTGTTTGGAATTTTGTTTATGTGACTTAGTAGATTTTGGTGTCCTGTTGGTATTTTCCATTGAATAAAATAAAAAAGACTATAATGACGAACGCATTATTATTATTACCTGATTAAATACACCACGACACGAAGAATAAGTTTCGCCTTTGACGTACGGCGGCAGTGTGGCCGTCGAACTAATACTTCGTAGGAAGCTCTGCAGCGCCTCGTAGTCGTCCTCTTTTTGCGATTGCTTGGTAACCTTTTTTATTTGCGGTTTGTTGACATCACTGAGCATCGCCTCGTGTGCGCCATCACTGAAACAAAGGAGCGATCACTGTGGCAACACGTTGCTATGGCCATGTTTGCTATTATTACATATTCATGAGCACAAAAACGCGTCCAAAGGTCACCGGATTATCATTGTTCTACTAAAAGAAACCAGTATCTTTTTAATATACTTATTTAGGTACCTACCTAGTTAATAAATAAATGAACCGTTACGTTTAGATTTCGTTTATAATGGTCAAAAACGTTAATTATAATATTATCTTATCTTATCTTGAATCTTATCTTATCTATAAGTATATAAAAGAAACTCGTGTTAGTTACCTACTCGAGAACGGCTAGACAGATTTTATAATCTTTGATTTGTTGAATAGCAGATTAGTTATAAAAAAAAAGTGGTGAATAATAATCATTTTCTTATACATTTTCTATGGAATGGGTTTTTATTCTGAGGCGGTCATTTATACTTACACTAGCTGCTGCACGCGACTTTCGCCTGCGTAAATAATTTGAACCAGTAGTTCCTGAGATTAGCGCGTTCAACAACCAAACTCTTCAGCTTTATAATATTAGTATAGATAGTCTTTGGAAGCGGTTAAAATGAAGATCGCCGAAGTCAGCTAAGTAGTTTATAATATTTAAACGTTATTAATTAACTCTTTTGCGAATAATATTATCATTTATACTAATATTTGTTTTTGTCTCTTTGTTTCATTTTAAATTATATGTGATTGAACGCAATTTTTCTCTTTTGAACAATCATCATTATGCAAATATAATGCAATTTTCTCGTCATCTGCTTTGATAGCAGCAATTGAGTTTGAAATTACAGCCTTCTAAACAAAGACTATATAAGTATATTTGGGAGTATAGACACGGCGTAGCTCACAAAAAATGGTAATAGTAAAATTCGTCCACTCGAGACGAAGTGGATGAATTCGCACTTAGTCGCTCGCTAGCGCTGTAGCCGTTTGGTTGCTGTTTATTTGTGTTAAAAATTGACAAAATGCCATCGTATTGTGTGAAATTATGTAAAAATAGACCTCAAAAAGGACAAAAAGGAATTACGTATCATACGTGAATATTTCATATAAATAGACTTAATTACAATATTTTTAACAAAATATTTAATTATTTAGCTAAACCTTTGCATATTTCAAAAGGAAGCATTTGAACCTTATAGCTGTCTCATTCTTACTTATTGCGTAGTATATATAGATCGTCCTTTTGTAGAAAGAGACACATATAGGTTTCAAATACACTTATCATTTCAATATGTTTGACGGTCGATCCAGGGCCGCACTTTATATTTTTAAATAAAAATAATAATTTTGTACATTTATATGCTTGTGTTTGAAAAAGTTCAATAAGCTGATTTTATTTGAGGGACAATAAGAGATCATAATAGTATGTATATGATTAAATAAAAAATAATAAGTTTTGAAGTAACTATAATTAAACATATGCTTATTTTTCACTAATTTGTTAAGAACACTGTTAAGTTTCTTGCGGTTTCTTTTTAACAGCTGTAATAGAGACCGCTAATTATTATTATTAAATATTCATTTAATCATGTTGTGTCATTTCTATATCAAACATCCAATTCAATTATATTACTTAGGTATTTTTAAATTACACGCTTCCAAATACGGCCCTGTGACCAAAGACTATATACGTATATTTGGGAGTATAGACACGGCGTAGCTCACAAAAAATGGTAGTAGTAAAATTCGTCCACTCGAGACGAAGTGGACGAATTGGCACTTAGTCGCTCGCTAGCGCTGTAGCCGTTTGGTTGCTGTTTATTTGTGTTAAAAATTGACAAAATGCCATCGTATTGTGTGAAATTGTGTAAAAATAGACCTCAAAAAGGACAAAAAGAAAAAGGAATTACGTATCATACGTGAATATTTCATATAAATAGACCTAATTACAATATTTTTAACAAAATATTTAATTATTTAGCTAAACCTTTGCATATTTCAAAAGGAAGCATTTGAACCTTATAGCTGTCTCATTCTTACTTATTGCGTAGTATAGATCGTCCTTTTGTAGAAAGAGACACATATAGGTTTCAAATACACTTATCATTTCAATATGTTTGACGGTCGATCCAGGGCCGCACTTTATATTTTTAAATAAAAATAATAATTTTGTACATTTATATGCTTGTGTTTGAAAAAGTTCAATAAGCTGATTTTATTTGAGGGACAATAAGAGATAATTATAGTATGTATATGATTAAATAAAAAATAATAAATTTTGAAGTAACTATAATTAAATATATGCTTATTTTTCACTAATTTGTTAAGAACACTGTTAAGTTTCTTGCGGTTTCTTCTTAACAGCTGTAATCAAGACCGCTAATTATTATTATTAAATATTCATTTAATCATGTTGTGTCATTTTTATATCAAACATCCAATTAAATTATATTACTTAGGTATTTTTAAATTACACGCTTCCAAATGCGGCCCTGTGACACGAAACACGTGTTTTATTACACCAGATGTACCATCGGATACCGGTTTGTTTTTTGTAAACTAGTCAATATCGTTGTGCAGTATACATTGATGCGTTAGTACAGAAGACTTTTAACTAGTTTCTTTTTACAAAAGCAATATTCATTTGGAATTGCGTGTCAATCTCTCAGTAAGTTTGTAAGTATGATTTTAATACTACCACAGATTTCGGGGCTTTTTGCTTGCTACGCCGGATCTATAGTTTATATCAATGCTTCTAAATGGCTGATCGTTCGGAGTAGTTTAACAATATTAATAAATTTAGGATATTTTAAATAATAATAATAATATTTTCTTTTGCGACATTTATAAATTTGTTTATGCGTTTCCAATATTATTCAATCTTATAGAATAGAAGGCTAACAATAACGTCAAATTTTTTAACTTTTCCACCCTCTGCCGCCTTATAAATTGTCTATTTTTGCGATTTTTTTGCTTATCTATATCTTTGTTTGTTTGATTGCATTGAATAGGCTCCGAAACTACTGGATTGATTTTAAAAATTCTTTCACCTATATAATAGGAAGCTACATTATCAGCGAGTAACAGGCTATATTTTATAAAGTTACGCGTCGCGTGCAACAGCTAGTTATACATACTTATACATGCTAGGGACAAAACAAGGATGACAAAAGTAAATTAATCCTCATAAAATTTTCTACAAATTCATATTATTAAGTTCAAAGTTATTAAGTTATTAATTCAAAGTTATTAAGTAAACTACGATATGTTTACTTTAATAAAATGTCGGCCAAGCAAACAGTGATGTGTTATCAATGTTATCGGCAACCTCAGCCGCATCTGTCAACACAGGTAAACTCAAAGATAATTGATTGGTCTCGCTGCGCTCGACTAGATAGAGCGCTATACAAAAGCGATAGCTCCGAAAATGTGGCAACTTTTTACTGTAGTGTGTGTAAAAAATCGTCACTTTTTATCACTTTTTACCCAGTTTTATTATATTTTTACACAGTTTCACTACGCAAACTGGTATTTTATTATGCCTAAAATTTAATAAAACATTCGGCACGTACACATCACAGACAGTTTGCAGTGTGACTGGCTCGGGTACGCCGAATTCGACGTACTATTTTATGCCGCATTTTACAAGTACGACTTCGGTATCTAGTCGAGCGCAGCGAGACCAATCATTTATCTATGGGTAAACTTATCATCAGGTGCAATTGTGCCAAGAGAATGTGCTGGGCAAACAACATTGGGTTGAAAGGAAATCATAACTCTTTATCAACCACATTCACAATAAGAGGGAGAGTTATGTTATCTACTTTCAGAGTTTCAAAGAAGGTATCCAAGTGGATACTTGGACACTTAGATACTTACCTACGTAACTGTTTTTTTGTAAAATTAACACACTTATAGGAGTTTCGGCCGAAACTGAGACCGTTGCCGAAATTCGGTTTCGGTTTCGGTTTCGGTCGGAAACTAAAATACATAGCTATATTATGAATTTAATTAATATGCATTTACGATAAGTTATTGTGTACAAAAAAACCAGTAAACGTATATCGTTTCATATGGCAAAGAGATTTTTATACTCTGAACGAAATTCGCGGAAATAATAAAATGAAAATACCTACAATGAGAATTTCAGTCGATGCATAAAGGAATCTAAGTTATCTTATGCACCTATAATGTGGTTAACCTTGGCTTCACAGCCAACGAGCAGTACAAAGAACTCTTTGATGCGTTCCGGACTTTTTGTCGCGAGCAAAAAGTAACTTTTATCAAGGCAAACAGAGATAAATCTGCATTTAATTCAAACTTAGATTTAGACAAATGATGATTAAAACTAAATGAGTATATGAAAATTTATGTTGGTTTATGTATGCTTCAAAAACTCGAGAATGGGTATACCGATTTTAATTCAGTTTTCACATATGGAAAGGTGGATAAACGGGGAATATTCTTATTAATACATATAAAAAATGCACCCCGGGCGAAGCCGGGAGCGGGTCGCTAGTAATTCATAAAATAAAGTATAAATAAAAACTTCAAATTCAATTATTTCAAATACATAATAAGGTTTTATTGAAGGGCAACTGAAGGGTTGTATTCAGTGAGGATATATCTGTTTGTAGGATATATATTATATGAAGCCGAATGCAATGGCGTGTGAAAGTCAAAATTAAAAAGAAAGAAAATAAATATTTATTTCTCACAGCAATATAAATAGAATACAATAATATGTATGTAAAGAATACAATAAATTATATTTATTACAATTAATGTTTCATTTAATTCTAAGTTATTTTATTATTTTTTTGAAACACAGTCACACATTACTTATTGTTAGTACAACATTAATAGAAGAATAAAATTAAGTACGCTTAAAATCTATTGCCAATAACGGACTTCATTTTTTACGATAAAAATAGCTATGAACACGAAAAGTTAATCAACAATAAATACAATTTGTTTTAATATTACGCAATAATAAAATTAATACATACAACAAGTTTTCTTTAAATAACTTTACATAAATAAAGTAAGTAGGTATTATAAACTATTACACAATAACGTTCAATATTGTGAAACATTTAAATTAACGGTCGCTTCATAGTACTTAATGTTATTATAATTAATTAGTTTAGGTAGTAGATATGTCGTTGAGAGCACCAGCCATTTTGGATTCCGTCGTTGTCGGTCCACAATAGACGCGAATCGCGATGCCCACGATGAAATACCTCGACCTCGGCGGACAGCCGCTGGAGTTTTGAGGGACACTTTTGGGTCTTGGAACCGAAGTTGGTGGGGCCTCTGCCGCTTTGGGCTGGTTGATCCCAAGCCTGGGGGGGGGGGCATCTACCGATTTGGGCAGGTTGCTCCCAAGCCGGGGCGGGGGCATCTACCGATTTGAGCAGATGCAACAAATTATTAGGCTTTACCATAAGGTCCACTAAGCAATTTAAAAAGCCAGCTTCCACTATTTCCTTGTTTTGTGCATTGGTGAGGAGTGTTCTTGAGTACTGCTGCCCAGTTTGGACATAGGTACATTTCATCCTGCAAAGAAGTCAGACATTTGCCCCGAGAAGGTAGTGCGGTAGACCTACCGACTAAACCTTTCGGCGTCCTCCTCCACGTCCGCTATAGGCGAAGTTGCGAGGTCGGACGAACACTCTTCCGCAAGTCCCTTCCTAACGCTACCATTGCTTGTGTTATCAAGTGGACCTTCAGCTTGTCCGTCAACCTTAACTTTAAATAAAAAGACAAGATCAATGGAGATCAATGTTTGAAAGTTCGTGACCTTGTTTTTTAAGTTTTCGTGAAATTGTGTGTAGGTATATTTTATATATTTAAAAATCGCACAAAGAACTATAAAGACAGCGTTCCTATTTATAGCTAGAAAATCTGAAATGTCATTGCAATTGTACAATGACCTATTCGTTGTCTGTTACGGACATTCGAAAATAAACTCTTTGTTTTTGTAATTTATGTTATGTAAAGTTGGCACTGTTCTGAATTTGACCTGTCACTACTTTTCAAATCCAGATGATTGCGGATGCGGATACGGTTGCGGATATCTAAATATAATAATAGTTTTAAAAATATATTATTTAAATATGCTAGAACTATTTCTGTATTCTTTATAGTTAGATATTAATATTATAAATCCGTCATGTCTGTTTCTTCGCTAACTTTCTCTAAACCCCCCAACGGATTTTAATTCGGTTTTCACTAATTAAAAGAGGGGTCTTTGGTAGGTATATAAGCTGAGAGCGGGTCATTAGTAGGTATACTCGTATAATATTTATAATTTTTTAACTTATCCAAGATTAAAAAAACTTTTATGTACATATTCTATTTACTGCAGGTATTACTTAGTAATATGCAAATGATCTACATCCTAATGAGTACGTGAGTGACTATTGTCCTAATGTCATCTTTCTAATTAAAAATGCTTTGTCTGACTGACTATTAAAAATCACGATTCTTTTAGAAGAAACAACAACAACTATGAAACTTTTTGGTTTAACCATAAAATTCTCCATGTAATCTGCAGTATTGTTTTTATCAGCAAAGCAAAATTTAATGTAAACTCATTAACAACAACAAGCACCTTGTTAAGAGCAACAAGCAAAATTATTCTCAATTATAAACATTCTTATCATTCACTTAAAAGAGCGCGCGATGGATGCGTCACGGCGCTTATGAAAACAAATGGACTCACTTTTGTATTTTAATTATTCGCAAACGTCTTCTGCTATAATAGAGGGCGTAACCGAACATTAACAATACCATTTTTAACACAGTCAAAATTATCACACACAAATACAATAAATAATGTCGGTGTCCTGCCCGACGTCTTTCCTTCGAAATAAGGACTAACGACTGTTATAAGACCGGTGTTATCGTAATAACCCTTAACCCTCAGTACATGTCCGTCAGCTCATAGGCCTGATACTTAACTACAACTATGACCTAATCAATTAGGTATAATATTACGCTGCTGATAATCGTAAGAGAATTAAACTTGAACTTTTATCTTTTAATATGATGTTTCGTTATACTTATCTCGTTCATTTCATTTCATTTGTGGTGCCTCCAATCAAGGTTTTTAAGGATATTCGGATCCGCATTGACACATGCGGAAATTTAGATCCGCAACCGTATCCGCATTGTAATGCGAATGTTTTGCGGATTCGAATATGCAGCTAGTATAAATCTTGCAGATTTCCCCAGGGTGAATTCAGTTTTTTTATTAATAATGTGTTTGCTCTTGGTCAACATCTAACCGTGCAGCAATGACAAGGCCGAAAATGGAGCAAGCTCACCAAGAAAATGCCTATTCACTCAGACTATAAAAATGAGCTCGAAACCTCAGACGCCGGAATACACTTAAATTCTGGCAGGACGCGGGAAGTATATTTGAATACTTGGTAGTGCATATAAAGTATGAAAGAATTTCTAAAACGTTTGGTCCGATTTGAATGGTAATTGTTCGATTTAATTTTTCTACTAAAATCTTTATCCTTCCTATTTTCTTGAAATGTAACTTGATCTAATTTTTATTGACTACTTTTAGTTGGGCGCTCTCACGAGAAATTAGTATTATCGAGACGAGACGAATTGTGCTTGCCTTTGTCAAGCACAATTGTCTTTGTCAGTTAAAACCGCGGGACAGCTAATTCACATTAGCCTAGCCATATAAGTATAGTTCAAATATATTTTTAGGTATATATACCGTAAAGTATATTCACTGGAATTCAAGACTCTTCAGTCTACACGAGCATGAGATACTTAGTGATACAATGGAACACAATGACTCATATTTTGATTCAAACCCAAACAATTGAATAGAAGAATGCTTGACTAGAAGTAGCAGAAATTTGATCATGTGCAATAAGATTGCTTTTATTTATTTACTAGCTGGCGCCCGCGACTTCGCCCGCGGTAAACAAAGTAGTATATCCTGTGTCTCGTAAGTTATGTACAAGTTTCATGAAAATCAGTAAATTCGTTTAAGAGTTATGGAGGAACATACTACAGACAAAAAAATTCTAAAAATCGTCAATTTAGTTTCAGTATAGTATAATGTATAGAGCCTATAAACACGATATCTCTGAAAACAAAGTAACTTAGTCCATGACCAACCCTTACAGATTAATTATTAGTATTGTGATAAGTCAGAAAATACTTTCCAACCGCCACCTTAACCAGCGGAAATTTTAAAAACCTTTTCTATTACAGCGAACGCCAAATTAATTTTTAAGAAATTCCTAATACGTTTGCATATTAGTACCTATTTGTCGATTTTACAATAGGAAACAACTCGGACCAAGTAAACAAATTTGTAAAAAGTTCCCATGTTGCGTATGTTATTGACAAAATTAATTAGGCTGTGTCATGCACGATTGTCATAATCAATTTTAAGAATAACTAAGCCGCATTGCCATTTAAACCTAAAAAGAAGAAGAAGATTAACTAACTAAAGTATCCAATTTAAAAATATTTAAAATTACTTTAGGCATCATCGAAATGTGTTAGGTATGCTAAGCTAAGAGGTTTGCAATATTTTTTTAAGCTGAAATTTAATTTTCTATGGGATTAGTTAAATTAAATAACTACTATTATTTTACAAGTTTCCAAATTAGTATCACGTCGAGTTTTAACTAACTTACTTACTTACATGAAATTGTAACTCAAACAGTGTATTGTATAAGTTGGTAGCTACATTAACAAATCATATCTAATAACATCTGAATAAAATATTAAGTATATACCTAATATAAAATTTTATAAAATAAAACTTACCTAACTTTTTTGTCCTTCATTTTCTTGTGTGCAAATTTAAAAAATATATCTACAAATTCAACAGGTCTCCGCTACGAGCCCACTTTCACTTGCAAATTTACAGCCAAGTATTGTCAGTTTATGAAATGCACAAAAACAACCGTATACGGCTTTGATTGTGTTGGGTGTTCGATGGAATATAATGCCGGCTTGTTTGGTGATTTCACGATTGTGTTTCAAAACATTATGAACGAGTGCGATCAATAAAAACGCGATGGGGACGGTACAAGACGACGAGCCGTGTGCGAGCGAGCGAAACGCCCGGAGCGACTGTCAGCCACACTACCGAACCGAGTACCGCTTCAACTACCAGCTGTGATGAGCTAGCTGCGGTCACTGCAAATTACATAGTAATGAACGAACACCCAAACCACGCGCCCACCCTAACTAGCAACGTCATCTATGACAATCAATTTGCGTTGGTGACCTTCGAGTGCCGATAAACCAACTGTTTTTGACACACAACTTTTCGAGCAGATAAGCCGTCTGCGGCAAAAAATTTGCCAAAACTTTTAGGTAAATTCACTTACAATCTGGTGACCACAATTTAGTTAGCGTTGAGTTATAAGTAGGTAATATTATAATATTGAAATCTTCCTCGTTCAATGTAAACCGTTAATAGTAAACCGCAATAAAATAGATTTTAGATTTACAAGCGACTTCAATTTATATTTATTATCTAAGTAAATACAACAATTACGAAACGCATTGATAAATAATATCTAATCATAATCAGTGTTTTATTATTGGAAGCAAAGATTTAAATCTTTGATTGGAAGGCACATGCCATTTTTCATTTAATATACATTAGTCAACGAACATATAACGATTTTAGAAAAATTTGCCTGTCAGCCTCCGTGTCAGTCTTTCCAAGGTGAAAAATATTTCCTATTATAATAATAAATGCGAAACTTTATGTTTGTTGCTTAATCACGTAAAAACGGTTGGACATATTTGGATGAACTTAGGCACACATAATATTTTATAGTTAACATGGATACTTTTTATCCTAGAAAATGTCTTAAATCGTCTAAAAATATAAAAAATTCTGCACCACCGCACCGTCGTTCGTCGTTACAGCAATATAAATGTCAGGCGTAGCGTAGGTATTTTTTATTTTACAACGCAGACGAAGTCGCAGGCAGTAGCTAGTACCTAAACACAATAATTTAAAAAATAGTTAGAGTAGATTTAGAAGAAGGTTTAGAACATTTTCATTTTTAACTTCATATTAAGTAATATATGTTTTTAATATATCCATTACTTACCCGTTAATATTACATCTATATACCTACCGAGTGGAAGTTTTAGAAAGAAATAAATCTATATTTGTATAAAATAAGAGCGTAGGTATTTATCTAATATTATCTAATGTCTAAAAATTCAATTTATAGGTAAGTTATATTAAGTTCAATTTGTAGTAAAGTCGATAGAGCTAAACTTTATTAAGCTAATCTGATCATACGTGATTTCTGTACGAGTACGAGCTAGTACTGAATGAGGTATATACGAGTGGTACTATTGTATGCAGATTACTATTAATATTCAAAAACTACATACTGTAGATAAATAGATTCGCGATATTGATAAAGGCGGTGTGAAAAAATCTGAAGCCCCGCTTAGTTAGATAGAAGGTCAAATCAGTAATCGTTTTTTATCGAACAAAAGGTCATACCTACATTTAAGATTGTAGTTATTGCTGAATTTTTATAGATATTGCGTGTGGAGATATATTTAAATATTATAATGATTCACTTATTTCACTTAAAAAATATAGATAGGTAGGTAAAGATAATATAAGAGTAAGTATAAGATATTTTTTTCTATACAGGGCGTCCCACGACGATGCCACATGGAGGGAAAGTACCTTGAATATTGTAGATGGAACATTTTACTGAAAGAAGACATTATTTTAATTTTAAAAACAATTTAAACTGCATTCATAGATTTTTAAATAATTACATGGTTGAACCGGGAATCGAACCCGCTACACGAGAAAAAAAAATTACCCTGTAGCTTTATCATACCGATCGAAAGGCTTCATCATAAGGATTATTTTTTGCTAAATAACATAGTGTCAGAAATAAAAGGAAGACCATGAATTTTAACATTTTTAATACAAAATTAATCAATTTATCAAATGCTCAAAATGAGTCCCATACTGTTATAAAATTAAAATAATGTCTTCTTTCAGTAAAATGTTCCATCTACAATATTCAAGGTACTTTCCCTCCATGTGGCATCGTCTTGGGACGCCCTGTATAAAGGTCAATATGATTTTAATGAATTGTTGTCTTCTGTAAGGTGATGGTTACTGCCTTAGAGAAGACCAAAGCATAACCACAAAACTAAATATTAAGCAAGACTAAGTTGCTGTTTGTAAAACTATGACATTGGCTATATGTATTATGTATTGATTGATTTCGTTGTTTTTGTGGCCACTGGACGCCCAAAGTACTTGGCTCCATTTCGTTTATGTATAATAAATAAGCAAGCTGAATGGTATGTAGGTGGCTCCTTTGCCTATGAACACAAGAAATGGGATTACAAATTCGTTACTAACCTTGATAGGATAGAGGATAAGTATAACAAGGGACTGGAGACTAGACGTACGGGTCGTGATATCCCTTATTAAACTTATTTACTCAATGAAACACAACAGGATAAATACTCGTTATTATTTCACGGTGATATTCTGTAACACAGTGTGGTTACTGCTGCCATACGGGCTGCACTGTATCTGAAACTGAATGCCCTGCCACTAAGTAATTAGCGCTACTTCTTTAATTAAATAGCATAGAAGTTTCTGCCTTATCCGGGTTGTAACGAACACCGCGTAAACCAAATAAATACATATTTATATTGGTTAATTTTCATTGTCCAGAAATCTTGCATAGGTAGGTATACATTGTCAGGTATACAGAAAATTACATAAGATACCTTTTTTTAGATAATGTTCCCAGGAGATCGTTCAAAAATTAAAAATTTAATAATAAGTTCAACGCCTGACCAAAATTTTATAGCAATAAAGATTGAATAAATGTTTTACACCGTAGCGACGTCGTCACTAGACGCGTCGCGTATTTAACACCTAAAAACAAGAGGTGCAAATAAAGTTGCGGGCAAAAGCTAGTAGATAACAATTAAATTAAATAATTTAAAATCATTTCATTACTTCCTTTTCCATGTAAAGTCTGAAAAGCAAATAGGAGATAGCTATTCCAATAAATCGTGATAACAGTTCTTTCCACGTCTTCAAATTAAATGGTTTAAACCAATTTAGAGTGGCAGAATAATATTACCAAATTTTTACTGTTAAGTTATTCTTTACATATCCCAACGCTCATGAAAATTTGACCTCTAATATGATCACTTATCAGTCTTTGTTCAGCTAATGTTAAAACTCTTGACCTAACAGTTGATAAGATTACACTCTTTACTGAGGTTTTCTCGGTACATATCTTCTCAAGAATTTCTCTCAACTGATATGGCACTAGGCCTTACTTAGACATAATGTACCTACACGTGTTTTCAATTGACTGCGTCGATGATTGTTGCTCTGACATTACACAAGGTCTTCTTATCAACTTGGAACAAATTATCAATAATTTCCATTCGAATCATTTTCTACTTGTTCTACACAGTTCCATATACATACGACTTCTATCTACCCTCTTGTTACCTTCATAACTGATGCACGGCAAAACACCGTTTACCCAATGTTTACCCATAACAAAATTCTTCGCTATTCTTGTAACCTCATTAGTTGTTAGACCTTATAATACCGATTTCATTTGGAACTCTGTGATCAATTCGTGTGTTCCATTTTTTCGGTGATCGGTTCAGTAGTTTTTGCGTGAAAGAATTATAAACATCCATACATCCATAACAACTTTCGCATTTATCGGAAGAACTGCGTTGCGAGACTTAACATTTTATAAATTTATGTTTTTTATGGGATTAAACACAGATTAAATAATTTCCATTGCCCTGACATCCTTCACTCACATACCGAAGCGCCACCAAGTTGTTTAATTCGAAAAAATAGCTGCAAATGTGGAAATGAATTGGGTACTATAATTTTGATTTGTGCCTACATATACCTAAATAATATTAAACGTACGTTGCAGTTAAGTTATGTAGTTGTGCTGTTATTTTAAACGAATGCCCAGTCAACACTCTATATTTAGCGATTGTCATTATAATTCTTAGTAATAGGATAATATAGGTATGATTAGTAGGAATCCATTAATTATGCACTAACAAGCAATTAATGATTTGTTTAGACTTTTGTATTAGCATTTTACAGCTGCTATTGCTTTTTAAAGGAAATATGAATCACCTTGACACTGGCTGAAACTGTGAACCATATGTAGGAAATAAGACCAAATGTATAGTCTAAACTTAGTATAGTCTAACTAAGAAAATTTACTTATTTATAAAAAGAACGAGTGTGCTTATGACCACACGACTGAAGTGAAACTTCTTTCGCTCCATCTGTATGTATATATATATATATATATATATATATATATATATATATATATATAAAAGTATATATATATATATGACTTGGGGAGTATATATATATATATATATATACTCCCCAAGTCAAGCGTGCGTAAAGAAGTTTCACTTCAAAAAAACGAAATGTCACGTGACCTTATTTCGTTTTTTTTTTTAAACTGGTCCATACGATATTTTCAATCATGCTTAAGAAAAAAAAAATTTTTTTTTCCTAAAAATCTCCCTCTGCCCTATTTTAGTAGAACCAAACATTGATAAAAGTAGTATATTATAAAAATTTAATAGAAATAAATTTACTATTATTGTCAAACTAAGAATTCTTTAAAAAAAGATAAAATGGAATATTAATTAGTTGAGTATATAAGAAGTATAAGCATCAACATTTGACAAAAAAAATAATTAAATTTTGAATACATATCTCAAAAAGCGCCATCTGCCGCATTAGTGTCGAACTACAACGAATCGTGTCAAAGGTTATCGATTATTTATTTATTTATTTTTAAAGCGCCCTCTGCCGTATTGGAATTGAACTAGAACAAATCCTGTCAAAGATCAAGTTAAGTAAAGGTCGGATGCAATGTGTACTGTGAGACAAGATAATAATTAAATTTTGAATACATATCTCAAAAAGCGCCATCTGCCGCATTAGTGTCGAACTACAACAAACGAATCACGAATCGAGTGAGAGAGAGAGAGTTGCTAGAGTAAATGGTAATAAGAAAGAGACAAGGAGTTTAACAGTTTTGTTAGCTCGACGAGTTAACTCTCATGACAATAGTGTCCCATAAAAAGTTTCACTTCAAAAATGCGTATATTTTTGCGGCTAATAGCTTCTGCTAATAGAAGAGAGTCGCAGAGGTGATCCTATAAGGTGATAAACCTCATAATCATATCAACTTTATAGTTCTATGAGTTAAAGAAACAGTTAAGAAAAGCAAATTGATTAGGGGTATTGGCGTAGATGTTTTCCGATGTTCCGCAGTATCTTTTAAAGATTGTGTTTTGTTGAATGTGTGGTATATATATACCACACATTCAACACATATATATATATATATATATATATATATATATGTGTATATTACTATTATTCTTATTCTTTTACAGTCCTGGATATACAGTAGTTATAAATGTTTGGCAGTCCCGAGCAGTCAGGCAGTCAGTCAGTTTAATAGGTATGTTTAAGAAAATTTCGAAAATTTCTGAATACTGTATTAATTTTCTAATAATAACTATACGATAGTAATATATAAAATACTTGATTTTATTAAGTTTCTATCTGTTTGTCCATTTCTATTCCAATTTTTGTTACTGGAAACAGCTGTTAGTTTAGTAACTACATAATATAGCTACTCTATTTATTAGTTATTTATAATCTAGTAAGTAGCATCTACTATTACCTAATTATTTATCTATTATAGATACCCAAAATGATTTAAATAACTAACAATAAGAAATATCTTGAAATATTTATGCAAGTGCACTCTATAGATTTGTGCTCAGGTTGGGATGTGATAATTGACGACGGTCATAAACCCGTTAAGTTTTCCTAAAATACATTCGTACGATAAACAAAAATGCACCCAATGTGTGTCATCGGAACGCAGGCCCTTATATAAAACGACGTCGCTATCCTTACTGGACATTATAATCCGGGATGAGCATTAGCTTATACACCTTAGTATTACGAGTAAATCTATCTATTGCCAAAATGTTATCCCTTAAATTGTTCAGTTATGTTCTTATATTTCTGTTTTTATTTAAACAAATTCAATCCGTACCAGTGGAGGACTCAACAAAACTGAGTTTAGACAATTCGGGCGAGCTAATGGAAACAGCGGAATCCCAGAATCCGTTTTTGCCGCGTTTCGCTATGAAGAAACTGAAAGAAAGACGAGAAAAAGCCCGCGCACAGAGAAGAAGCCAAAACGCACAAAGGAAGATAAATCACCCACAAAAAGTGGATTGCCCTCAGAAGCGATATTATGTGAGTAATATGTTTGTCCGAGTAATTTAATACCTAAGTTCAAAGTAAGTGAAATTAATGCAAATTCTTAAATAAACATACCTCGTGTGTTGATATTCGTATAAAAGCCTGTCTGTGTAATTGGAACAAATATGTAATTGGAAATAGTATTTACACAAATGTTTTTAAGTAGGCAGATAGGTAAAAAAAATTAATCAAAATGTAGTTTTTACAAAAGTAGGCCGGTGTTTACTTTAAAAAAATGAAGCATTCATGATTTTTTATATTTTGTAGAAAAATAGTCATATTTTAAAATACACATTATCGAAAGAATAATAATTATGAAGTTTCTAATAAAATAATATACTTTCCATTAAGTACAACTTCTTTTTATGCAAATATCATCAGACAGGCTGATGACCAACTTGATGGCTACCGTCTCTTAGCTACAGGTATTGCAAATACACTGGCGACCTAACTAAGTTCAGGATACCATAGGTCTCTGGTATCCCTTACTCGCTCGCTGGAAAATAACAAGCACACATAAGTAATGCTGGTATTTCAGTGTGGCTGCCTAAAGGCCTCTGCCCACTACACAGTACCATTTCTAATATTCTCACGGCTAAGCCAACTGAAGCCATGAATATAGTTTCATAGTCTACTTTTCAAATATTAACGCGACCAAAGATGATCAAGTCAATAACAGTAAAACTAATAGGTAAGTAAGTAGATATAACAAAATTGCATAGTCTGAAAATTATTGATTTAGTATGCAAGAGTTATTTGAAAATTTAAAGATATGTTTACGTTGAAACATCCATTCTATTTTTTCGCAACGCAACAACACCTTATAATCTGAAAATACAAGCTAACACACATTTCTAGTAAGGCTTCGAGTTCTTTCTCGTACGTCGTGTTACATTAGCAGTAACGCCATAGGTGAGTGACTCACGAAGACATTATTCTGGGAGGTAACAGAGTCTACCTTTTTGATGTTACCTACTAGTCTCGTTTTCTTTCAGGTAATCATGTAGGTCACTTAAAATTTGTTTATATTCGCACAAAACTAACGCATTATATGCGTCATGTCCATCCAAAATCACTAAAACAACATCTTCTAAATTGATAATTTTAACAACAAAGTTTAAACACCTTCAACAAACACTGGGTCGGACTTTCTTTGACCCAGCTCTTTTCGATATATAAGGACGAAAATTGAGACAAATCTGTCAGTTATTTACGACACTGTATTTGACACTAAACTAAACTAAAGTTTCTGTTACAGAAAAAATGAACGCACAAGTGCTTTTTTTATTAGTGGGAGCTGTAGTAGTGTTTGCTGACATTACTGAAATAACCGACACACCTGAAGACATTGTAAAGATATCGTCACAAATTAACGAAGCTGGAGCTGGAAGCGAAGATGTCGACGACATAAAAACAATAATACACAAGGAATTGTTTGATAATCAACACGAACAAAACAACGAATTTATAAACGATATTAATCAAATTTCAAGCAGTAAAGATGAAGAGATTGACATTGTGATCGAGAACTATGAAAGCCCAAACAACGTCTTAATAAAGAGTGATCTTGAGAACTCGCCTGAACTTTCTGTAGATGTCGCCAATGAATTTTATACCGATATGTTCATGAAACTACAAGACGAAACTATGGACACCGCCGCTAGTATCGTGCCGATTCCTATTTTTAGAAAAAGAAAGAATCCCAAAAGGAACTATGCGACCAGAAGAAATTTCTACAGGAATCCTTACAGGAGAGCACACTTTTACCCCTACTACAGCTTGTACCGTCCCTATTATTTTAGATTTTACTAATTGAGTAATATCTTACAAATCTTGCCATAATTTATTTTATAATATTAAGTTGTAATTAATCAAATGAAGATAATATATAAATTTTATAATTTATTTTTAAAACAAAAATTCTTGGTTTTTTTTTAATAATTGTGTACCTACCTATTTGCAGATTGTGTTTCTTCATCTTAATTAGGTAACTTCAGTGAAAGAAAATCAAAATGTTATATACCTACCAAAAAAGCAAGATGCCAGCACCTTGCAAAGTGAATTCTCAAATGTGCGGAGAAACTCTAATGAGTTTATGTTTACACCAATGTTAATCAAACTGTAACATGTAATATATTAATAAATAAATAAATAAATAAAAAAAAGAGTATATTTTTTTTTCCATTATTGCAAACTTAATAAATAACGAAAATATGAAACTCTAGCTTCTAAGTTTAACCGAACCACTCAAGTAATTATTTTTCTCTTGAACTGATAAAAAATGTAAAATTTGAATTTGTTCAATTGTTGTTTTTGACTGTTTCAAAAATACTACCGATAGGTAGCTTTTTCTTTCTTCTATTCTCGTTCAAATTAAAGACTGCAATAATATATATTTCATAATTTTATTACTAGAAAATCTCCGATTATAAGCATTTAGTCCTTTATGCAATATTAATACCATTTACACCATTCGTATTTACATTTATTTTATAGTAAAACTATTTCTTAGATTTAAATTGTACGACTTTTTATAACATGGCAGTCCCTCTACAACTTTATGGTAAGTAATGGATTGTTTGAAGCATTTATATGTATTGTATAGAGTAAAAACTTTACCAAAAAATTATTTTGTTTTTTGAAATCGAGCATTACCTGAGGTAATTACTGAATATCTTAACAATTTTACTCAATATCCCGATTGTAGAAGAAATTCTTGGTAACGTATTTACAGTGGAATTTGCCATTTTCGCATTAAGAGATGAAATAAATATCTTTCTTGGCAAGAAAACCTTTAGAATTGATGATTTTCTACGGTTGTAACAACATTGTTATTTGAGGTTACACTGTACACTTAAACCAATTAAGTTCATACTTAACCTTCTAAACTTAGATATTTCTGACACGGCAATAATGCATGTACATACTAAAATAACTATAATATTTATAAAATAACTACAAACTCTAAAGTAGATCATGGTCGTCGAGATAATATGTTGATTTTTATTAAATCTACAAAATTATTTAACATACATTAACACACCCGGAAAACAAATAAATAATTAAATCTTATGTTTGAATGTAATATAATTAGAAAATATATAATGGACAAATTTATATAATCCTTCACTTATTCTATATTAACAATTGGCGCCTCGAAAAAGAAAAACTATTCCGTTTTAAAAGGCTTATTTTAATGTGGTAATGAAATAGATGAGTCAAATGAGTATTTTTTTTTTATTAAACGCAAAAAAGAATCACATTTTCATTTCAATGTAAAAAAAAAACTAAAAGGACCACATGTCTTTAAAACATGAGAATTTTATTTTATATTATATTTTCAACCAACCATTATTCACATTAAAACAATTAAAGGGCCCAATTAAAAATAATTAATTACAACAATAGGATTATAATAATAGATAATAATTTGATAATAACAATGTCTTTTAGCCATCCCATACGTAGCACTAGTCAAACTTTATAATCGAGTCGATCGCAAACACGTTATTGCAACGCATTTGCTTCTTATTTTAGCCCCGTCATAAGGTTCAACAAGTACTCGCGACATTCTATATTTGAGTTGATAGTTTTGCGAACGTTTAGTAGAGGTACACTCGGATAATAGGACGAGTCTCATTTGCCGGGGCCGACTAGAGCTTCGTCCATCAATTCGTCGTCGGTTATACAAGGAGAGTTAGAGTGCGGGGAGGGCGCAACTAGAGGCGATGGCGCAGGACTTTTTGTCAGTTGTAGTGCCAATGCAGGCGACGCTGGGTACACGGGCCTCACTGCCACCATTCCCGACACTTTACTACCCGAGGATGACGAAAAATCTAGCAGCATCTCGGCGGCTTCCTGGGGTGTTGTCGCCCCGCTCCTAGCCACCGAACCGCTCGCCGGGGGCTTCATACAAGAGTCCGCCCCTTTTCTGTCTTCGGTGCTACCTTTTGGTGCGGGAAACCCCTTGGCCATTTCATTTTTAAAATCTAGAGGCATAAGCGGATACGCTCCTGTGAACGACTCTTTCCCGTCTTCTTTTATGCGCTGAGGGCTTTCGCTTTTCGAAAAGCTCTCCACGATAGATTTGGGAAATTCTAAGGGTCTATCTTGTTCCTTTGGTATAGTTTTCGGACTGACCGACCCCATGTTGAGCAATGGTTTTGGCACATTTAAAGGATACGGAGTTTTTTGCATTGACTCTGGGGTTCTGGAGTTGGGATTATCAAAATGAGCAAACGGATATTTGTTTTGTTCTAAATTTCGAGAAAAATCGTTCACCAGAGACCGACCGTCGTATACGGGGTTATTTTTATCGGGCGTAGTTTGATTTTTCAATTTTGGAATTTGAAACTTGCTTGTATCTAGAGGTTTAATCAAGCCTTCGACGAGAAAGTTGGCATCTTTGGAAGATTTGAACCTGTCCCCATCAATTTCGTCCCTTGAACCACTGGGACTTGAATGTCTTTCTGACTTAGATGAGAATATCGACTTCTCAGAGTTACCCATCAATTTCGTACGGACTTTCTCACGTTCTCGATCTCTTATTATTTTCGCTAGATCTGTACTTCCACTTTTCGGCGAGCCCGTATTAGATTTTGTGGCAGATTTTGACAAATTCATACCTGTATTACTAGAGGAACTGGATGACTTAGAATAAGGCACTTTAGGCAAACTGCCTGGATTATTGGACCCTATTGAATCGGAAGGGCTCATATTCGCCTTAGGTGGTGTAGTTCCTGGAGTAATATTTCCAGATTTAGATGACTGCATAGCTTGAGTTTTCTTAGACGCAGGTCCACTTATAACTCCCGGTTTGAGACCAGTATGTGTTTTCGGAGACCCCTGGCTTGGTGGTGTAAGTTGAGGAGAAGACTGTTTTGCAGAGCCTGAACTACTGTAATTTAATTTCGAACTGCTACTAGATGTTTCTTTAGATCTAGTTTTGTTTATAGTGATTTTCATTCCGTCTGAACTAGGTTTCACCATGTATTCCTGGTTTTTACTATCACTGATCTTTGTACTACTACTCGTTCCGGAGTTTTTTGGATCAGAAAACTTAGCACTGCCTGAAGAGGTTTTTGGACTTCCATCTGCATCAGTACCGCAATGTTGTGCAGACTTCAATTTATCTATCACAGCGCTAAGAGATCCTTTTCTATTTCGAGCTTGACTCGGTGCATTTGACTTGTTCACTTCGACATTAGGTGGAGATATCAAAGGCTCAGACACTGGAGTATCGCAGGATACTGGAGTAATTTCCAATTGCTTTAATTTTATTGGATTTTTTAACTTGGGACTACTTCTGTCCGAATTAGAAAATGATAAACCGGAATGTTTCTTATCTTTGTCTCTGGAGTTCGTCGAACCAGAAATGTAACTATCTTTTGATATCTTTTTCGAAAGATCATAACCAGTAGTGCCAGATTTGCTCGACGGAGACCCGCTTGTGGCAGATTTGAGTGTGGACATACTTGGCTTTCCCGAGCCCGAGGAACTGTGTTTAGGAGAAGAAATGCTATGGTTTTTTGGACTGGAATACCCTGATAAATGTTTTGGACTGTTCTGCACAGGCGAATGCCGTGGACTACTATGGTGACTAGACGTCCCCGAGGGCTTTCCCATACCCTTCACAGTGCTAGGACTCGGCGACTTAGTGATTGATACAGACCTGCCATGTGTTGGACTTGTACTAAATTTTCTTAGAAGAGAGTTTGGGGAAGACGAACGCATTGGAGAACCATCCGTTGGCTTTATGCTTACTGAAACTGGTTTGGTTAGAGGGTCTTGTTTGGGCGGAACCTTTTCAGGTGGACCCATGGAGTCGTCTCTGCGTCTTTTCTTCTTTTTCTCTTTGATTCGCTCCTCGGATTTACTAGATTTCTTATCAGATCGATTTCGTTCGTCGAGTGATTTAAGTTGCGATGAAGTTATTGGAGTGATGGTTATGGAGCTGGGCAAGGCCGCGGGCGGAGCCGAATTGATAGGAATAATTTCTATGCCTGGACGTCTGTCGAGACACAGCATGGACGACAAATTCGGCGCCGAGTTACTTGTATTCGAAGAGCTAGAGCCTATCGGAGTGATGCTTACCGAAGAGGGCATGTAAGATTTGCCATCTGTTAAGTCCAACAGTAAAGACGACGTGCTTCTTCGCATTTCGGAATCTTTACTTTTCAGTTTTTGCCTTTTGTGTTCAGACTTGTGAAAAGAATTCCTGAAACAATATTTAAATTTATATATTATATTAAATATTTTAGCATGCTTAGCTTGTATAGTGTGCTAAAATTATAGTTTTCAATGGAAGCCAGACACAATGAGATTTTCGTAGTAGGTAATCCTAATCTTTCCCTATTTTATAGATCACATTATGACATTATTTACTAAATAAATAAAATGAATTCATTTACTTATTATAGTATCTACTGAAGTAATAATAAGTAGACTAAGTGCTCTCCCAGCCCTTTAGTATCGAATTCTCGAATACCGTTTATTTTTAATTATTTCCGCATAGTGTATGCAGTGTCCTAACCTGATTATATCGTCCACGTCGCCGTCATTGGAGTTGTCCATGTCGGAGCAAGAGCGCATGTCGTGTCCATCGTGTCCATCGGGCGGCTCCATGGCCGACAGCTCGAGGTCGGACGCGAATTCATTCTGGGACACAGACGAGCCACGCCCTTCTAACTCCTCGTTCGAGGAATTGCTGTTCATTGTCGTATCGTCCTCGTTCACGTACTCCGAATTGTCGCTGTCGCTGTCCGTATCGGCCATCTCACCAAACCCCGGCTTGCCCTTCTTGGGGCCCGGCCACTGGTCGCAGTCAGACTTTCGCTTCTTTGGTTTACGCTCGTCCATCATCTGAGACTTCTCTGTGGCGTCGTGACACAACATGGTCAGGTGGTGTTGCTGCTCGGACAGATATCCACCTGTAAAAATTTTTTATGGTAATATCGACAGAGGCTGGCGATTCACTTGATGGTAGATGGCTACCGTACAAGTGCACTGCCGACCATGATAGGATTGAGATATTAGGAAGAGATAGGGAAATGGGCTCGGCATCCCCTACTCCCTCACCGAAACATAACCTCGACCCAATACAAGAAAAGAAAACCACCTAAACACAAAGAAAACGAAAAACTGGGCCATGCGCATATGGGTCACAATATTCAAGGAACAGTTAGAGAGAAGGTGGGTCCAACTTCATTGTGGTTAATGCGTGTCAATAAAAAAACATGTCAATGTTACCCGAGTGGTGTGCGTGCGAGGCGCCACCTACACCGGGCGCGCCGCCGGCTCCCGACGGATAGAGGCGGTGTGGGGGCGGCGCGGACGGTGGCCGCTTAGCGTCACCCCCCGGATCGATGCCCCCCACGCCGCAGCTAAAATTCGAATCCAACGCCGAGTAGTGACCGTTCATCTGCTTCGTGGCCGCCTCGCGCTCCCACAGCTTCGCGAGCGAGCGCAGAGTCACCGGGATCGAGTGGCTCTGGTGGAGCACGCGAGTCAGATACTCGTCTAGCGAGTCGCGCGGCGGGTCGGCCAACGTGCACAGAGTCGCGCGCGGTGCGGCCGGCTCGCTCAGCGACAGCTCCAGAGTGGCGAGACTGCCGTCCGTTGCTTGCTCGAGCGAGACCGACACGTGCGAGCTGGACAGCGCGCTCACTTCGACCATGACCGCGCTCTCCAGTTCGACGCATTGCTTGGTCTGCGCGCGCACGCAGCTGCTCACGAGCGCGTTGAAGAGCGCCTGCTGACGCAAGCACGCCAGCAGAGGCGGCACGTGAGACGGATGCGTGAAGGGGATGCTGCTCACAATGCAGCCCTCAAGTCCGGCGCGCTCCATCAGGAAGTAGCATTGAGTCTGCTCGGGCAGGTTCTAAAAACATACGCAATCCATACTTCCTTACATAGTATAAAACAAAGTCGCTTCCCATCGTGTTTGTCCCTCTATATTTATGCTTACGTTAAAGGAGGAGGGTTTTAATATTTATAATTTGCAAAAAATATCCGTACAAAGCCGAGGACGGTTCCCTAGTCCATACTAATATTATAAATGTAAAAGTACTTGACTGCTAGCTGCTAGGGTGCAGTACCATTAACTTTCTAGTTTCAAAATCTTAACATTATAATTTAAAAAGAGCTTTTATGTGGTTAAGAAACTCATATTTGAGTGCAGGGTAACCCATTCTTGCCAATTGCAAACATAAAAATTGACTCACCACAAACAATCCTTTGCTAAGATTGAGTTCAATGTGTTTCCCAGGAGTGAGCTTATTGTAAGCCTGTTGAGCCACCAACCCTAGCATCGGCTTCGCATTAGCCCAGTCGCCGGCCACCTCCACCTATAAATAAAGTATACAATTAAAATTAAAAACCAACCAATATACTAAGTCACCATTACTGATTACAAGGCATATAGCTATGTGTTTATTGATTTACTAGCTGTGCTCCCAATTTCGTACGATCGATTTTGGCATTACTCTTTTGTTTGTAAACCTTGTTGTATCTTTTGTAAGCGGATTAGCGGACTGCTTGTTAAAAAAAATTGATCTCAATTTGGAATCAGAATTTGAAAATTTGAAAATTAGAATTGATATTTTTTAAACCAAAAATATTTTTGGCGACAATACAATAGTAATTATATATATAGCCTTTGTATATTAACCTCCGTGGTAGCCTGAATCCTTTTCGCTAGAGCCGTGCACAGCGGCATCGGCTGCGATAGCTTGAGGGTGTAGCAAGCTGGCAACATTGCGCTATTCTGAGGCACCAGCTGAGCATATACAGGTACGTTGCTGTAATATAACATCAATAATGAAATTATTTTTTCTTTATAAACTTAAAAATAGGTTGGAACAAAAATTTTATACCGAAATCATACTGGTTATCCTAAACTGGTACGAATATTACAACAAAAGCATTTTATACTATACACCAGACATTCTGTAATATATTCGGTATATCTTGGGACTGAAAGCTAGAGTGCACACTGCAGATACATCACAGATTTTATTAAACCACAGTAAAGGTAATTATTAACATTTAATGAAAAATTATAATTAATGGAAAATATTTAAAACTGTCAGTGTCACAGCAAAATGATAAAGTAAATTAAATTTTATACAAAAAGTACCAGTGACTGTAAAATGATCAGAAATATTAAAGCAGTTTTACACTATTAAATGAATGAAAGAAATAAAGATACAAAAATGTAACTTCTGTCTGACAAATTGAACAAAATAAAGGTGTCAACTAAGATTTTCTCTATTCGGTCATTTTATTTTTAACAAATAAATACAGACAAAAAATCAAACACCAAGGAAGTTATTGATTCTTCAGTTTGTATTAAACATCGATGGGTTTTATCTTTCTTGAATATATCACATTTTATAGTTTTATATCAATTGATTGACAAATAATAATAATTATTAACTCTACAGTGTTTGTAATCGTTTTGAGAATAGTCTTAACTAGAGTATAAATAAACCAATGATGATTAGGAGCAAAACTCACCCTTTCCCAGTTCTTTGTCCGTTTGAAGTTATAGGCGATAATTGTAGTTTATTAGCAGTGGAACCTTCAAGAAGTACAGTCGCTGAATGGCCAATTGGTATGTGGGATGGAGCGACAAGGGAAGCCAGTCCACTTGACACCGAAGGTTTACCAACAGTGAGCAACTCTGTTGTCAGAGGTTGTAAACCCTTGTCTTTGTCCAACAGTTCGTATGGAGACACGAAATATGTAAGGCGCATGGCATGACCTACAAATGGTGATATAATGATAATAAGATCCAAAGAGAGGTTGTCTTTCATCAATCCGTTTACCAGACGAAAATTATAATATTTTATCAATAAACTTGTTATCTATGAGGAAATAAATCGCGATTGTGTTTGCTAATTAAAATATGCTCATATATTTTATAAAACTAGCTGCTATTCTGTTACATTACTTCTCTATTACACATTACACGGCACAGTACGCGTAAGGCTTCTCTGTCGCACATATTTGCTTGTTTCAATTTTCAAATTTCTGTAAAAATAAGTAAATCTCACCTCCGCGACGTTTCTGAAGAAATCCAATGGGACTTTTATGCACTTGAGCCCAAGGGTCTTTAATAAAACTTTGCAGCTGTCGCAATGTGCACAGGTCTTCTTCTAAACTCTGAAGTGCACTGAACGCTTTGCATTTCACCTGGAAAGCATTATTTCATGAAGTTGACATGTTCATTAAGCGCCTGTATGATAAAAAACAACATCTATGCCTCGCCTGTTTTCCTCGCAACTTCGTCTTTTTAAATTATAGCCTACTAGCTAGAGCCTGCGAAAATATCTGAAAAATGTAACACCTGAGAAAATATCCGACTTATATATCTCTGTGGCGACAGTGGCGCCCAATTTTTTATATTTTTAGACAATCTCTCGGGAACTTAAAATTTTTCCATGATGTAAATCAGGTAATAAACTATGTGTATGCGAAATTTCTTCTAAAAGAAGAACAAACAAACAATATGCCCATCCATACTCACAAACTTTCGCATTAATATTATGAGTAACATAGGATGTGTAATTTTGATGAGTAAACTATATTACCATAAAGTTTCATCAAAACCCGTTTAGTAACTATTTTTGTGTGAAGTAATAAACATTAGCACATCGCCTGACACATCTGTCAATCGTTTTTCCAACTAAAGGATTGTTGATCGCATGGATTTTAGCGGTGAGGGAATAATTAATTCACTACAATTAGAAATTGTAGTGAAGAAAGCTGTATTGACAACCATAAGAACCACTAGATTTAACTCACAAGAATTTTATCATTGTGAACGGGCCAAAAAACATCATTGTGAATCAACATTAAGGACATTCAAAAGGTGGAATACCTTTTGAATGTCCTTAATGTTGATTCCTATTATTTGCAACAAAAATTAGCTTGTTATAAAATAACAAAGTATCAGATAATTTGCAAAGCTTTCTTGTTTTTGCGTCAACACATTAGCGGGCCCTCTCCACAAATTTTATTGTTAGTATGATTATTCAAATATTTACAGTATTTTCTGAGTTAAGCTTACCTTCTTCTCAGCATTAAGTTGATATACAGCAGTCAACCCCTCTAATTGTGCAGTAAAATCAGCAAAATCACCACGAGATATACATTGCACTAATTCCTCACAGCTTTGTTGTTCAATCTAAAAAGATCTATTATTATAAGTAACACTTAGGTGACGATTGCATATAGTTGATAATTAAATTTAAAATAAAATAGACAACATTACCTTCCCTTCGTGATGAATCTTTACATCCTTAACTGATCCGGACGATTCGACGAGAATTTCTAGATAAAACATGTCTGAAGATATAAACAAATTCACACCAGATGTTCCCACCACAAATTTCAACCTGCAATATGTAAGTATAAAGAATTTTGAATAAATTCTATGAATAACAAAGTGACAAAAATGCTACTGTGCTACTAAAACAGTAGATGCTACTAAGACAATAAAAAGTTTTTTCACAATCTACATGATAAATAAATGTTATTGTTGTTAAATTATCTTTCATGCTGGCATTGAATATGTTAAAATATTTGATGTTCTTAACTAAATCATTATTATGTGATATGTTTATGCATCAATGAAGCTTTTAGGTTAATTATGTCTATGTTTATGTTAATTAGTTTAGGGGATGATGGGGCTGGCATATCTTTCTAAGGTGAAAGCCCCAACATGCATAAAGATAATAATAAAAAATATGTATATTATATAAAACTCAAAAAATACAAAAATGTCATACAAAAAATACAAAAAAAAAGCTCACAAAGCATGTTTATGGTAGCCGTTATTAGCAATAGTAATTCAATATAGGTATTCGGCACGGGACCTACCTATTAAGTTATTGTTAAGAAGTTAAAATAATTTCTATTTACAGTAGAAACTCAATTATTCAGCCCTCAGTTATACGGATTCCCGATTTACCGGACCAATTATGTATGTACATACATACATTAATAAGTACATACATTGTATGTTGGAAAATGTATCTCTTAATAATTTTTTAATAAACATTGATTTTCGTTGTTTTTAATAAACACATAACATTATGTCATGTACAAACGACTCCACTCTTAACTGCACATTCAAGACCCAACTGAGAGAATGTTTGAAAGAGATAGATATAATATTGTCATTTTCAATATAGTCATAAGTTTTCCAGGTAATAATTCTTAATTTGGTCGCATTGCAATGCATTTTTTCTTTAACGCTCAAGTTGACAGTTATTCATAGTTTATTCTAAACTTCTTGGTTCATAGATGTAATCTATCCTCCTTGGATGTAATCTAAATTTAAAAACAAGTATTGATTTTCTTTACTCAATTCTGCCTATTTGGCACAATGGTAGCTGTTTCAATATAATATAACTAGCTGGTGCTCGCGACTTCGTCCGCGTGTAATAGTTATTTTGGGAATCATTTGGGTATCTCGAACGGTTTTCGCAGCGCACGCAACGGAAGCCCTCAAAGATGAATAATTTTCTCCGTTTTTTTTCTCCGTTTTTCCACATTTTCGACTGTTTCTTCGCTCCTATTTGTCGCAACGTGATTTTATATAGCCTAAAGTCTTCCTCGATAAATGATCTATCCAACACAAAAATAATCTTTCAATTCGAACAAGTAGTTCCTGAGATTAGCGCGTTCAAACAAACAAACAAACTCTTCAGCTTTATATATTAGTATAGATAGAATATTCATTTAATTCCATAAAACAACGCGGTCGTCAGTGGCAACGCATCAACAACGACTTGTCACTGATAGACCGCAATGGCAATCCTTTACGTTTATTTCTCATCACAAATGAAATTACAATATTTATACATACTAACTTCAGTAGAACTAAAAACAATATATATGTAATTAGTTCAGTAGAACCAAAATTTTCACTTATGGGAAAACTGGTGGTTGTCGAGTCGGCTTGATTGGGTTACCAACCATATTTGCCGCCTGTTTATTACTTTCCGGTCATAATTATCTGTAGGTTATTTTGTTGGTCAAATAACACTATATTAATAGATGAATGATTGGTCTCGCTGCGCTCGACTAGATACCGCCGTCGTACTTGTAAAATGCGGCATAAAATAGTACGCCGAATTCGGCGTACCCGAGCCAGTCACACTACAAACTGTCTGTCATTCGGCACGTATGCCGGATGTTTTATAATATTTTAGGCATAATAAAATACCAGTTTACATAGTGAAACTGTGTAAAAATATAATAAAACTGGGTAAAAAGTGATAAAAAGTGACTATAAAAAGTTGCCTCACACACACACACAACAATAAAAAGTTGCCTCATTTTCGGAGCTATTGCTTTTGTATAGCGCTCTATCTAGTCGTGCGCAACGAGACCAATCAATTATCTTTGGATCTACGCTTGGCAAAAGCAGGCGTAGATCTTACATTCTTATTTTCGACATGGACTAAGTCGCGGACACCTAGTTATAAATAAAGGCCTAGTCGCTTGCTGCTGATTATAAAGTAGCTAAAATTTTTTTTTTGTAAATTTGAACTTTATTACGTTATTGATTTTGCAACACCATCTGTTAAAAGACCACTATACACTATCTTTGACTATATTATTTAATATTTATACGAGTCGGAGGGAACCGAGTACCGAGCTACGCTTCGCTCCGCTCAATGATGACGATTTTCATATGATACCAATGTTTTACGAAACTAAAGTAATATTGTGTAAGTTTTGTGTTTGAGTTTATATGTGCTGACCTAGCAATTTAAACTAATTGCACAGAATGACAAATGTAAATAAAATAACAATAACAAATAATTGTTACCGCATTGTAATAATAAAATTGCGTCCCGCAAAACGTTAAATGCGTCTCGCATGTCCATACGAGTATTATAAGTAATTTTCATTTTCAATTAGATTTTCAAGTAGGTATGAGATGTGTGTATGCGCAAAGTATGCGCTATGTCTGTGTATGGTCATCGGAAAAATGGTAACCTACTTGAAACGTTACGTATACGTTGAAACATAGGCAAAATAAAGTTAAGTTGCGTATTAACTAAAAAATAAAAATAAACTAAAAAAACGGGTGTTTTTTTTATCCGTGATCATTACGCAAAATATGAAGTTAAAAAACATAACGCGTCGCTTCGCTTCGACTCTGCTTGTGTGAGTTGAGCCTATTTCAATTTTTAATTTGTGTGAGTTGAGCCTAACAAATTATTAATATCATTGTATATCATAGTAAGAAATAAGATGTTTAAATGTCATCGCATTAAAGTTTTACCGCCTAGGTAAAACGAAAACGAACGACTCTACCCGATTATGCCCGATTTGATAATTATCCGACGAAATTAAGTTATGTTACTCAGCCACTGGCTAGGGTTCATAATTGTCAAACGTCAAGTGTGAGTCGATATTCTGTCGATATGGCAGAAAAAATTGTGTGCAGTTAAGTGTGTTGCCGTTTGTACTACATATGCACAAAACCTACTTTTCTTCATACATTCGATTATCTGGATTTTCGATTATCCGAATGTTCAAGAACAACAATAAGTCTGGTTAATTGAGTTTCAACAATTCAACAGTAATTCAGCAGAGAATAAAAAAGTGCTCTGTGGTAATAAAAACCTAAGTGTGTTAGTTGTACAATTGACATTATCATTTTTCTTTTTCAATTAAAAAAACAATACATACCCAAGTTGCCTTGACAAACACTCCAGCCTCTCTATAAGGCTTTGCAAAGAGCTTATTTTAATACAGTGCTGGAGGCTGTCTAAACATTTTTGTAGAACCATACGGTCCTGACTGTCCACTGCCCATCTTTTATCCTAAACATAAAAATCATTGTTGACCCTTCTTAGAAGACAAATTAGTACCATATCAATTTGACAGTTTTGTGGTTAATAAGTTATTAAATGGAAAAGGTTATATATTGTACATGAACAAACGTACTTGTATAAGTATGTCTGTTCTAGTATTAGAAACTTTAACAGTGAACTTAACTTTAATTTTTTTTTTTTTCTAATGGGAACCAAAAATAATTATTGTAAAAAATACATACGAGTAGAGCCATTCTTACAGCCTTGGAAGTCTCAGCCAAGTTCTTACATTGAGATGTTTTGGATCTAAGTTTCTCCATGAGCACTTCCTTTTGAAGTTCTTTGGACTTATCTATTAATCCATTTGCTGACGCCATCACCAGAGCTTTGCTGTCCGTCATGGTTTTAGATTTATCAAACTAATAGATACAAAAGTATTGTTTTAATTCGGTGCACCTACAGCATCGGTAATACACACTAAAGTCTAAATGCCAATACGTTGGCTGGGTTTGTTTTGGTCACTCTCGTACAAATATATCACAATGAAGAAGACACAATCCAAACTTTATTATAACACATCCTTAATCTACAATTGTGATTTTTACACTCATTATTTGTAACTTTCACAAAATGACATTTCATTAGCTAAATAATGTTTATTATAGAAAATTAAGCAACAATCAAAAGCAACCTCCTTCCTTGCTCTTTTCTTTTCATAACTAACACAGAGCAACTTAGAGCATAATGAATTGATGACACAAATGAAAGAACAGCTTTTTGTTACACAGTCCATAATATTTTAAAAATATTCTGTGCCAATATTACCCATTCATTGCGAGGACAAGAAAAGAATTTAAGTACAAAAATATAACTCGTGGGATGGCTGTTTTTACACTACCCGCTTATCGGCGTGAGTCGCAGTCGCAACTGAATATAAAATATAAATACCATAATATAAAATTAAAAACCCTACGAGCGGCGTCGGCTTTTGTCGCACACATATAAAATTTTCACATTTAAGCATTGATCTAAACTATAGATGCGGCGTAGCAAGCAAAAAGCCCCGAAATCTGTGGTAGTATTAAAATCATACTTACGAACTTACTGAGAGATTGACACGCAATGCCAAATGAATATTACTTTTGTAAAAAGAAACTAGTTAAAAGTCTTCTGTACTAACGCATCAATGTATACTGCACAACGATATTGACTAGCTTACGACGAGCGAGCGACTATGTGCGAATTCGTCCACTTCGGCTCGAGTGGACGAATTTTACTACTACCATTTTTTGTGGGCTACGCCGTGTCTATACTCCCAATTATACTTATATAATTTGCATTTAAGTACATATTTTAGATATATTCGCGACAAAGATTGATTGGTTTCGCTGCGCTCGACTAAATAGAGCGCTATACAAAAGCAATAGCTCCGAAAATGTGGCAACTTTTTATTGTAATGTTTGTAAAAAATCGTCACTTTTTATCACTTTTTACCCAGTTTTATTATATTTTTACACAGTTTCACTACGCAAACCGGTATTTTATTATGCATAAAATTTAATAAAACATTCGGCATGTACACATCACAGACAGTTTGCAGTGTGACTGGCTCGGGTACGCCGAATTCGGCGTACTATTTTATGCAGCATTTTACTAGTACGACGGCGGTATCTAGTCGAGCGCAGCGAGACCAATCATTTATCTATGGACGCTCCATTAGATTTTGGTATGGCTCAGCCTAGGATAAAAGCCTAGGGGAAACAGTGTAAAAATATAATAAAACTGGGTAAAAACAAAGACTATATAAGTATA
Source organism: Synanthedon tipuliformis (assembly GCA_947623395.1). Lineage (NCBI taxonomy): Eukaryota > Metazoa > Arthropoda > Insecta > Lepidoptera > Sesiidae > Synanthedon > Synanthedon tipuliformis. The sequence goes on along the minus strand of OX392420.1, from coordinate 6,450,475 downwards.
ATTGGGAGTATAGACACGGCGTAGCCCACAAAAAATGGTAGTAGTAAAATTCGTCCACTCGAGCCGAAGTGGACGAATTCGCACATAGTCGCTCGCTAGTCGTAAGCTAGTCAATATCGTTGTGTAGTATACATTGATGCGTTAGTACAGAAGACTTTTAACTAGTTTCTTTTTACAAAAGCAATATTCATTTGGAATTGCGTGTCAATCTCTCAGTAAGTTCGTAAGTATGATTTTAATACTACCACAGATTTCGGGGCTTTTTGCTTGCTACGCCGCATCTATAGTTTAGATCAATGGGTAAAAAATGATAAAAAGTGACGATTTTTTACACATACTACAATAAAAAGTTGGCACATTTTTGGAGCTATTGCTTTTGTATAGTGCTCTATCTAGTCGAGCGCAGCGAGACCAATCAATTATCTTTGGGAGCGTCTATACTTTCACATCTTTCGTTCCTCTTAAGTTATGTGCCAACGAAAATTGATCCTTATCTGTTACTATTAACCCTTAACACCACTCGCGGGGGACTAGGGTCCCCCAGCGCATACATTTTCCGAAATATTTTTATCGTTTCAAGCCCGATGCGGTCGTGGTCCCGTGTATTCTCAAAGCCGTACGAGAGCTTTGTAGAGAGTGAACTCACGCCGAGCTAACGATTATACTTTAAGAAATAATTCGACTTGCGGGACCTAGGTCCCCCACGAGTGTAGTTATGTAAGTTTTTTTGGTCACATTTTGTTTTAATTACTTGTATTTTTATTAGATTTGTGACACAATATTGACAAACATTTGAATCCCCAGCAGATATAACGTCTGTTAAATGACTTGGAATTAGGAGAAAGTGAAAACGAAGAGGTTTTTCCCGAAATATTATCAGATTTGAGTGAAGCTGAGTAGTGTGGAGTAAGCGACCATGATACGGAAGAAACAGACAGAAATCCAGAAAATGAAGAACTTAAAACACTGAGCAGGACTATAATGCTCATGCCTTTTATGAAAGGAATAGGTATAAATGGGTCAACACACCTCCACCGCGACCATGAGTTCGAGCACATAACATCATCATGCATTTGCCTGGTCTTAGAGACCCCGCTCAATCAAAGAACGAGATGACTTCTCTTGAAGCTTGGCAATGTCTTTTTTCCGAAGATATTATTGAATACAAATGAAAAGATAACAATTTACTCTGAAAATCATACATGTGACGCTGCGTATAGTAAATAAAGAAGTATTGTGTGCATTTATTGGATTAGATAGTAATACACCCAGGGTTTGCTTCAAATGTATGAAAAATGTATGTCGTAGTCATTCTATTGATGTGGAAATATGTAACAAATGTTGCGAGTAATATATAATTACCTTTATAATGATAATTTTATGACTAATGTTTGATAATGAAATGATGTGACAAAAATTTGTAATAGTAAAATAATATGCACGTTCCCCTTGTGATTTTCGTTGTTATTAGATTTATTAAAGATTTTATGCCTGTTTCTATCTATAATTACACACGTTATTATAAATAAGGTTTCGTTTTGTTTAGTAATTCAAAATTTCTTTTAATTTTAGGCCTCTGAAATGAAGCCTATAATTTAGACTTGTTTTTTGGCAACTTTTTAATTTGACGCTAGAGAAGTCTTATTTTATGATAAAACTTTAATAAAACTGTTTTATAATGTCAATAACATGTCTTTAGTTTATTTTATAAAAAGAAATCCCGTCATTATCTACATTTTGCTATTTAAATGTTAGATATTCGAATGGTGGACCGCAGTCCCCCACGAGTGTAGATGTGTAGGCTGAATGTAGCGAGTGGTGTTAAGGGTTAAGAATCATCTTTGTTTAGAATATATTATCAAGAATATAATTAAGTATATTACTTACCTACTAGGTTTTGCCCGCGACTTGCCGCGCTACCAAATTTCACAGGATTAATCTGAACTAATCTGAAGATTCTCTGAAAATTTCATTAAAATCGGTTCAGCAGATTTGGTGTCCATAGGGAACGTACGTAATATAGATAGAAGATAGTTAACAAGTACTTAAGTTCTATTTTCAACGAAAAATACGAACTTTCCTTGTGGCCAAAATATCATAAGATCAAATTATTTAATTTTTCCAATTTTAATGAAGTTTTCTCTTATGACGGCAAATATTGTCGGTAAAGTTAATAATGTCGGCGAAACATTTCGCCAATACATTAACAGCAAGTAGGTTACGTTATGCAGTTTGAGCGTTTATTTGTGATTGGACAAATTTAAAAAATGCTCTAATGTCATTGGTCTATTTTCGTAAACGGAACAAAGAAAACAAGAAATGTCGGCGAACACAAGGGGGCAGTGCTGGCGTGTCGGTGACGCTGTTTTTTTATGTCATAAAACATTTGATTATTCGTGTGATTTGTTTCGTTTTGCGTTGGTGAAGGAGCAATAATTCATTTCATGTAAAAAGTATATACTTAGTACTAATACATATTGTCATTATTTGGGTAAGTGTGAGAAAAACCAAAACATTGGAGTGATGATGTACTTGTACTACGATTTTCATATTCTTAATTTTACTATAAGTGCATTTTATAGATAGCGTCAAATGATGATTAGACATTGAAAAATTTATTTGTGCTGTATTCATTCATTGAACTGTTATGTGTGACATATTTACTAGTTCCAATTCCATATCTAGTTAATTAAATAGAATGGTTTATCTACCTATATAGACTTTTTTAAACAAGATTTGTATGAATATTGACAATGTGGAGTGATTCAAAACGTGTTTTTGTGATCAAATACCTCATACTAAAAAAATGGCGGGAACTCTGCAATCTTTAAAAGGTTAGGTTTTAATTATGTGTAATTTTTATGAGGAACATCATTCTGGTTTTTAAGGTTTAAGAATACTTTGAAAATGTCTTCGGCGGAAGAAGGCGAGGCACCTGTTGGTGAAGAGGTGCCAGCGGGAAATCCTGATGAACTTACAAAAAACCCAACAGCTTTAAAAGGTATGTAATGTTATTATAATTAAATATTAGTTTACAAAAGTTTATTTAGTTTTTATACTCTTTCTGACGAAGATAATCTAATCTTAATAAAAATCAATAATTTTCAAAGGGTTTTTGTGCATATGTTATCATCTTTTCCTTAGATTTTATTTATTTCTTACTAGTGAATAACATTCCTCATTTATTGCTCTTTCCTAATGGAAATTGGGACTTCGCCATCATTACTTTTTGTCACTGTCACCCAAGATGCGCTCTCTTGTCAGTCACTAGAACACAATGCGCTCATTCTTGCTTTGGTAACAAAAAGTCACAATGAGCGATGGGTCTTATTGAAAAGTTTGTCGAGTAGTTTAGAAGTTAGCTGACGAACAGACATGACCAGACCAGACTCTTTATTTTAGAGTAGGTATATTTAGATATTGATTATTATTTGCCTCAATTTAGACTTAATTAAATAATATTATAACTAATAACATATAATTTTTTTATAAAAAAATGTTTTTGATTAAAAAATCCTTGCCCTTTTTTGTATCCCTGACGATGTTTTGCAAAAATGCATGATGATCAGTTGAGTAGTTGCATAAGGCGATAGTAGGATAGGTCACTAGACAATTCTCAAACTTATAACAAACATACACAAATAGTGACTGTTTTATATTAAAGTAATTTATATTTTTCAGAGGCTCATGAACAAATGGCAACATTTGATGTATTGGTGTGTGGTAAATGTCACACAGCATTCCATTTTATTGAGGAGTTTAAGGAGCATAAGGAGGGCTTGAATTGTACAGGGAAATCTCCTGTGAGGGACAGTGTAAGTACATATATTGAACAATCTTTATGTAACCACTGTTTTACAGTGGAAAACAGCGAACAGGAAAACATAAAAATGTTAGCTAAACATTATTTATTATTATTAAAAAAATTGGCATAAATAAGTACAAAACTTACATTAAATCTACTGTAGGTATGCTTTAAAGATATCCCTAATTTCTATGAGTCTTATGTTTCTATTTCAGAATGAAACCAAGTCACAAGTGTGGGCATTTTTATTGTGGAAGTGTTCATCCGTGAGGGATGGGTCCAACATAAGTATTGATAATAGTTGGAAATTATATCAACAATGGTGTCGAATGCCAGAAGCTCAACGTACTGCTTGGATAAAGGCCGGATCCAATGTACAGGCTTTGTCCAAGTTTGCACATGCCAAAGTGGTAAGTTTTTTACATTCAATCGTAATATCTAATGGTATTGTATTTTTTTCAATGTCAAGGTCGACAGACAGGCGAACTGGCACTAGATGGTAGAAGGCTGCCATCACCTATAACACAAGTCTTCTGTATTGGGATGATTATTGCCTCCAGATGGGCTGAAATGACTGAAATGCAGTGTGTCCTCCTAATACTTTCCAAATCCAGACCAGACCAACTTTGAAAAGTTCATATCCCAAATTGAGGCTGCCAGGAATCCAACCCGGGACTCCTGAGACTGAGCGTCAAGACATTAACCACTCATCCAAGGGCCTCGTCAGTTTATATAATGACTCAGTCACTTAAGACAATTAGAAAAATAAAAAAATATTCCAAAATAAACATTTGTTATAGATGGAAGTAAAGACAGACGATCAGCTTGTCCCAGTGCAATTGCAATCACCGGATACGAAGAGACATCGTGGCAGACCAAAGAAAACACTCAAAATGGTTTGTATTTGCGGCTCAACTTACTCTGTGAAGTACATCCTATAATAATACTAATCTTGTTTCATAATATTTGCCTCTATTAGTCACAATTAATCTGATGCATATAGCAAAGGGAATGCAATAACATGATTGATATTTTGTAAAGTCGATGATCTATTTCAATACCAGGTGCAGTCAATACCAATCAATACCTGCGGTAGAGGAATTATCAACATCCACCTAAGTATGTGGATTTTTAGAAGATTTTAAGTTTTTTTGATGATTGAAATTGACAATTTTAACATTTTTTTTTATTATGTAATCAAACTGTTAGTAGAAAATTGAAATAATTTAAATTGAAAAAATGAAAATCTGCCAGATTTAGGACTAGCTCCATATATTCAACCGCAAAAGATTTGTACATATCGAGATAATAGATATCATTAAACCATAAAGTGGCCACCTAAAATCTTCTAATTTGTACAAATATCATACAATTTAAAGTAAAACTCTTAAAGTTGTGATTTATATGCAGTCTCACTAAAACTCCGCCGAATCCCTGTTATTCGCCTGGATTCAGATGGTTGAGATTTTTGCTATTGTATTCTCTACTTGCTTACCGTTTACTTGTAGGAGGACTCTGAAACTATGCCTTCAGGTGAAGAGAGTGATGGTATCACTAAAGGAACTAAAGGATCGGTTAACAAAGTACAATCCCCCAAAAGTGCTATGAAATTAAAGGTACACACCACCACTTCATTTAAAATCTCACAGTATAGTTTTTTGTTCAAACTATTTATTTTTGTTCCCAATAATTGGTTATTTTGTATGCAAAACGGCTTAATTTTGATAATGCATGCTGATTATAAAATTCTATTTTATATTTTCAAGTCTATACTTATGAAGATTAAATGAATATGTAAATCACAAGGAATAGACCAATTGTTGCACAAATATAAACAACTATCTGGTCCCTGCAGCTTCGCCCGTCTGTAATATGTCCATTCTGAAATTCTATTCTATGTATTGGGGAAAGAATTTTTTCAATTGGACGAGTAGTTTCAAAGATTACCTCCTACATACAAACCTTATTTTACCTTTAACCTCTTTATAATATTTACATATAACATTTCTTCTGATGTGAAACACCTGGCAACAGTTTATATCGATATAAGTTTGTCTCAGTGTTTTCATTGGAAAAAACCTAAATGCTTACAACCATAGTAACACACTTAAACTTCATCACATTAAACCACAATGACAATAATTTTAAAAACTAACATTTTAAAATAGTAATCTATTAAAATATTTTAAAATTAGCAAATGAAATTTTCATTTTAAACCTTTATTTTCGAATTTTGTAATTTGAAATGTAATAAAGTTAGCAAACGAGACGCAGTTTTGGCTTTAATGTCTATTGAATGTTTTTCAGGAGCTGATGGAGAAGGAATCGGTGCGCACGGCGCAGGAACGAGTGCCGCCGGAGGAGCGCATAGCGCGTCGCACGGAGCGCGAGGGAGCCGACCCCGCGGAGGCGGCCGAGTACGTGGTGGAGAAGATTCTCGCCAAGCGGTTCAACCCGCGCCGCAAGCAGTACGAGTATCTGCTCAAATGGGAGGGCTATCCCCAGTGAGTAACCATGGAGCTTTGTTCGATCGCCACGTTACTAGTAGTTACTAATAATAATAATAGTTGACATGTTTCCCCCTTTCCGTTTGCAACAAAAGTGACAAAAATCTTATTAATTATTAACTAGTTTCGTCATTTTTAAGTAGCTCCATGTGAGATGGCCCTAAGAGCATTTGAAATGTCTAACGACACAGCTTCTAATATTGTATTTTTTTTTAAATTTCAGTGCACAAAATACGTGGGAACCTGTGGCTAATATGGAGACATGCAAACATCTGTTGGTAGCGTTTGAGAAACAGTTGGCAAGACAGAAGGAGATGAAGGCTCTGCGAGCGCAACAACAGCAGCAGCATCCCGTCCAGGTAGTCGTAATTGTAACCATACTTTATATAAATCAAATGTAATCTATGTTTGTATTTAATATATATTGTATTTGTATTGTATATGTTTGTATTTAATATAAAATTTTAACATTTGGTAAATAAATAAAATATTAAAAAAAAACATCAGTATTTGATGAAAATGGAATTGTTCCATGTAAATGAATTGTGATTTCGTTTTAGATAAAACAACTGAATGTACCGATGACAAAGGTCGTGAAGAATGCGGAAACTCCAGCTCTCACACCGACTGGGTGAGTTGTGGACTTATTTTTGAAGTAAATATGAATAGATAGGTATAAATGGTCTTAAATTGTGTTCAGGCGGCTGCAGCGCTCGAGCAAGGCCCGCGCGTTGGACCAGGTGAAGGCGTGGTGCGGAGGCGACGATGACGAGCCGGCCTTCAAGAAGCTCAAGCGCGAACCCGCCAGCGACGACGACGACTACTCGGAAGAAGACGACCTCAAAGGTGACTTACATCAACAAAAATAACACCCAAACACTAATTTATCATCTATAGTGACTTCGCATTCAAAAGATATAACGCCTGACTTTATACTTTTGCCAAGCGTTGGATCTTTATATAACTGGCGCCCGCAGCTTCGTCAGCGTGGAATATTTATATTTTCTACTACTATATGAAATTATATGAAACTGTCGGATCAGCTAGTTATTCAATAAAAATTATCAATATAGAACAAAAATCAAAAACAGGGTTATCCTTAATCACAGATGAACCATCAAACCGACTCAAATCAAACTTGGTACACAGATGAACATAGGGTAGAACATTTTCTATCCTATTTGTACATAATATTGCAGGGCTACTGGCATTCGTTTCCTTTTTTTTTATAATTTGAAAAAATATTTTTAGTGGAGAAAAAAGTGTTGAACGGGCAATCGTCTCCGAAGAATACCCTGGATCCTGATCTGGTGAAGTCTCTCGGTCTCGGCGGTAAAGGGATGCCCAACATCAAAGGTGTCATCAAGGTTGACCCGAAACAGATGCCTAACCTCAGTACCGGTAAATATGAATTACATTATTATTGCAAAAAATTATCTATCTGGTTTATAAAGAAAAAAAACTGTTTTTTTTGTAAATGAATATGCAGTTAGACATATAATTTCGAATTAAAAACTTATAAAATAAGTACAACATGCCAATATTGTTTATTTTCAGGTGTTTACATAATGTCAAAGAGTTCTGGTATCATGAAAATTGACTCACCTGGCAAAATGGGTCCCGGGCTCAAAATTGATGAAGATGTAATTAGGAAACAGATTCTAGCAGCTAAACAGGTTTTTATTATCTAATTATACAGATTTGTAATTTAAAAATTTTCAAATGTGTACATTTTTTACTTAATTTATGAACAATATTTCAGAAAAAATTGGAAGAAAGTCGAGCGTCTGCAGTTTCTAGTTCTCCAATGCAACAGGTAATGTACACTATTATTAGATTATTCTAAATATTTATATAAAGGTTGAACAGTTTGGGTTTGACAGCAAATATAATGAATGAAATAAAATTATATTATACATTTTATTAGTGATTTTGTCATTAAAATATTTGTTTACACCAGATGCGGGGCAACCCTTTCTTAGTTGTGGGCATAACTTCAAGACATTAATACTATTTTTTGTCTTCAGATAAAGAGGACTCTGTCTGGTGGCCAGCAGGTGACAGAGAAGACAATAATCACTCCATCTGGACAGAAGATCATTCAGCGAACCATCCGGAGGCCTGGACCGCCTCCTCCAGACACCAAGTCACCCGTCACTTTCCTCAACAAGAAACTTGCTCAGGTAATTTTCACTTATTAATATGACCTACACTTGGCTGCTGTAAAAGCAGGGAGACGTTCAAATCTCTGTCTAAGTCTTTTTGATTAGAAAAAAAATATGTTTAATTTATTTCATGAAAAAAAAAATGCAATTTAAAAAGGACTTTTTTCGACTCACAAACTTTCGTATTTTTAATCAAATGAAATCATTTATTTCTCAAAAATGGGACAACATTGCCACTTTTTTAAAGTCACAAATTACCGTTTCGGAACTAAAAAGGCGTGTTCTGGAAGAGAATAAATTCCCCAGCAGTCGCTCTTTTAATCCCATGCACTTTTATCTCCTAAATAATATTTGATTGTATAATACGCTGTAATTTAAATTTATAATATTAGTAGGATTGTAAATGAATGTAGCGGATGTCGCGTCATAACGTTCCGGCGACCCCGGTTATATACGGCCGTGCTACAAAGTTTCTTTGGGTTTTAGCCGGTAGGAGTCCGGCATAATCCCGCAGTTACGAAATAGAGTTGTACATAAATGGACTTGATTGCAGGGAGACAGCCTGCTAAGGCGCGGCGGCTCGACGCGTGGACGCGGCCGCGGCGGTCTCGCCACCGCCGTCTCTACCGCCGCTGGTAACATTGTGCGCATCAGAGACAAGACTATTTCCTTCGACTTCGAGCCGGTTAGTATCCACCTATTAGAATCCAGTATGCCAAAAACACAATTGTTTAATGGCCCATCGCGTTGTGTCTCCAATGTAAGGTCGTAAAGTTCTTGCGTACGCGCTTATTCGGAGTCCGTTGCGTCGCAGCGTCTCGGCAGTCTATGAGAGAGATAACACTACTCTAGTCTTCGTTGACATTAATATTTTAAATAAGATCTGTTTGCTTTTCTGTGCAAATGGATATTAGGGTTACGACAAATAAACGTGGTACTAACTACCACTTCTTATGAATAGCGTACATATTTTAACCTGAATACATGTGTATTATTGGAACTGATGAAAAATATTTTATTTAGGTTAAGGTCGGAAGACAGGCTGACGGTCCACTTGATGGCAAGTGGTTACCGTCGCCTATAACACAAGCAACGTCACAGGTGTTGCATGTGCGCTGCCGACTACAGTAGGATTGGGAAGGGATAGCGAAATGAGCTCTGGCATCACTTTCTCATTCACCGAAACACAATAGCACAAGTGCTGTTATTTAACTGTGGTCACTGCCGCCAGACGCGCTGCTCAATATGGACTGCAAAACGCAGTGTGCCTAAAATTATTACATGTGTTAAATGCACTTTTCTGATCCAAGTCTAATTTATTGCATTTGAATTTTACTTCAGTCTGAGTCGTCCGATTCATCGGACGGTGTGGAGGATCCGTTCCCTCGCGAACTCGGTCCCCTCCCGCCGCCGAGTCCCGACCGGCCGTTGTCACTGTGCCCCGAGACAGGGCGGCGGCTAGCTCGCGCCGAAGGAGAGCCCACGCCTCCGCCCACGCCCGAGCCCGAGCCCACGCCACCCCCCGTCACCCCGCCGCCCGCCCCCCACATGCTCATGAAGGTGGAGATGTCCCCCGGAGGCACCACCGGCATGCTCGTGCAGGGTGACGTAGCGCAGCCCTCGCTGCCGGTCCTCACGGACGACGATGGCGTAAGTGCATCATCTAATGTTTACATAGTATAAATTTATCTAATTGTAACAATAAAACAACAAGAAAGTAATTCTAGTAAGCGTAAGTATACACGTTGGTCGCATTCCAATAGATACTATATTTTACTTTGAGATTGTGTAATAAAGTTGCAATGGTGTGTGATCCAGACGGAGGTGAAAGTGGAAGCGAGCAATGTGAAGGAGCTGTTGGGCGAAGCGGTGGGCGTGGACGAGAACGAGGAGGTGAGCCTGCTGCATGCCGCACACGATCCGCCCATCATGATTCGCGGAGAGGACGGCGTCTTGTACCAGGTACGTACATGCTTTATTAATAACCCCGACATTCTATTGACCGGATCAAAATAGGTCCATCTGTTAAAGAGATGTATTTACAATAGATATGTTGATCGATATAATATAATATAGGTTGCCGGCGAGAACGAAGCAGGCCAGACATTGCTGGTGGCCGCGGAAGGCGTGGAAGGCGTCGAGGGCGCTGTGGAGGGCGTAGAGGGTGGTGCGGACGCAGACGGAGAGAGCGTCATGTATGTCACCAGAGAGGATGGACAGGTAAACTTTATTCCGCTTCTTATACGGTTCAATTTCGTACTTTTAACAGGCAGACCGATTTCTCATCACTTCATCAGTGTAAAGAGCTAATGATGTGTATGTGTTGTGTAGTGACAGGAATCCAAATGAGATTGAAAATGCTCATGAGGTGCCCGTTTATTGCGAAAGCTGAACCATACAAAACTGCTGTTTTCATGGACAAAAGCTGAATTGAGCTGAATAAATGTAATTAGTTATTTTTTAAGTGTTAGAAGACAGAAAGGCGGCGCTGCGCGCTCGTTTTAAAGTACTCGCTGAACTTTACCTATTAAGGTAGTAAAGTATGTAGTTTTATATGGAATTGCTACCTCAATTTCTAATACAAATAAGTTTACAAGTTTGTGAAGCTAAGAAGTTTTCACTTCTATCTGTATTTTTTTTTTGTGAAATGCTTGACTGATGGCTTGTGGTCAGGAGGTGTTGGCGATCGACCCGAGCCAGCTGGCGGCACTAATGCCGGGCGGAGAGGCGGCGCCGGCGCTCCAACAGGTGGCCGTACAGGTCGAGGGCGAGCCGGGCGAGGACGCCACGCAGGTGATCGCGCAGCTCGTGCAGGCCGACTTGCCCTCGCCCGGCGGCACCAGGCGAGTCGTCCTCCTCCTACCCGACGGCAACCTCACTATGACTGAGCTCGACCAGGAGCAGTACGACTCCATCATGGACGCCACCAAGGCGCAAGACTCCACCTAACTCCACTCTCATGACCGCCCACCGGAAGGAATTTTCGTCTACGCCCAAAGGAGGCATACTCTTGTACCCCTTCCAAAATATACAATTGCATAGCTATTGTGGAGCTGTACAAAAGGTATTATGGCGCCTCCTTTTAAACAATAAACAACAACTTTCGAACAATAGGTAGGAATGCACCTCTCTTAGAGTTCGTTTCATAAAACAAGTCCCACGGCAAACGGCGGAACTAAATAATATATTAGTTACCTCAGTGAGCAAAATTAATTTATTAATTTGGAGTTAAATTAAATAGAACTTAGGGGTTTATAAAACCACGTTGAGTAGCATTTTATCGCACTATGACAGCGCCGCGTCTAGATGACTTGTTTTTTGAAATGGACGTCGCTATACCATTTACTAAGATCCGTAAGTGCGAGCGAGATAGTGAGAGTGAGATCAACAACCGAAAACGAGACATTAGATGATAATGCGTATAGTGTAAACGTGTCATTTCATCAATAACGAAAAATAATATGATACAATGCAGTTTCATGCATTAACATACAAACCTACCGTTGGGACAATCAGCCGCGACTTTAAATCAATCTGTCTCGCTCTCACTTTTGTTCATCTCAAAAATAGCTATGCAACAGTATATTACATAATTATACATACATTGGAGGGTTACCAAAATTATAGCATTCTTCTTTGGTAATTATTATTTGTGACTATTTCTTTTTGAAATTACTACGCTCTGAGCGTTTTTTGTGGGAACCGAATGAAGGACATCAGAAATCACAACTGTGTAGTTGTGAAAAGAGAAAGGTTTATTGCAATTTATATCAGACACAAAAAGTATTGCGCACGAAGATATGTATAAGTAGTCTATAAGTCGAAGAGTAAACCTTTGTTAAGGTGTAAACACACGCCAATCCTAAAAATTTGCATTTTTAAAAAAATATGTTAGAAGAAACTATCAATGCAATTGGTTTGAAAAAAATATATGTTATACTTAAACATGTGAAGAACAAATTGTACTGTTTAGAATTTCCATCGAAGTAGTAGCAACCCCACAATAAAAGTTATAACATAAGAAGAATTTGACTTATATTGAAATTTGTTGCGAAAACGGTTTTTTGCACGCAAATGATTCCTACACCGAATAAGTTAATATCATTTTAAAAAAATGTTTTGATTTTTTAATTTTTTTTTAATGTAGTTTTAATGAAAAGTACAAAAAACCACATTTATCAGGCCTGTTGAATTGTTTCCGCCGCCTCGGAACTCTAAATATATGGAGCTACAGTGTCTCAGTGACTGCGTTGAGGTGTGGATTACGTTTGTGTTTTTCGTGCGGAATTAGTATGATATATTATAAACATTCTAAAGGTCATATCGGTGAAGGTCAAATCGTCAATGTCATTCGCCTTTGTGAATCCCTTAATGAAAATATGGTTTACAATGAGTTAAAACGCTGCATCCGTTATACTTATATAGATGGCGCTAAATAAATTGCAGCGTTACTTTTTAGTTTTCAAAGTCAATTTATGAATGAATTGTAAGTACCAAATACCAATGTTTTTACAAAATGGCGTAATATTTAAGACTAATTAAAAGAGTGGGTGTCCTCCAAAGCGATCACTTATCATTCGTGCAAGTTTTCTAAATTCCAGCGAACATTATTTTATAAGGGTCAGTTCACACGACACACTTAGAGAATGGACTGAGCAATTCCCGCATGTAATTGATCACTCTTTAGAAAGAGAAAGCTGATGTGCAGCTCTTCCCATAAAGACAACTACTGGCCGCACGATCGCTTCGTCTCTCACACATTTCTTCCCGTATTTACTTAAGGTGACGCTCCCAAAACGCTCTCTGTGGGCGCACAGCGCGGTACTGAGGAACACTCGCATGCATTCCCTTTCAAACAGAAATACGGTTCGAATAAGGTTGAATATCGAATGATCCATTTCTTTGTTTTTCTTGCATAGAACTAAAGGACGTAAGTCTCAAATCAAATTTAATTTATTATGAGAATAATAATCGTTCTAGGTAAATTTTGTCTTGAGAATAACTAATAAACCTCATTTTCTTTCTATGAGTATTTATTTTGCATATGTAACTAAAGTTGCTTCTGAGATAAAAGAAAAAATATCGAATAAATGACTCAATTTTAAAAAATAAGTGTCGAGTAAATTTCCACTAATTGTGTTTCTGTCTTGACAATGACTAGAAAAAGGTTTAAAATATAATATTATTTAAGTTTTACATTGATGTGATATTTGGTTTACTTACAGTTTTACGGCAAACAATCATAATGTTAGGGAGCGGGGCCTTAACGGGATGCTTAGTCCATTCTCGTCGGTTAACACCGAAACGCGACGCGACGATGCATGAACATGTCAGTTGTTTCGCGCTGCCCATCGCGAGCAAAGACTTCTATTATAACTAAGATTGACCAAATGCCATTTGAAGAGCAATCTGAAAACTACACATTAATAATATTACACACTCTAGATATCTACGTATACAACAGAAAGTATATCTTCGTATACGAGCGCTAGATGGAACTATTATATTAATTGTTAACAAAAGCGAAAAAGATGAACGCATTGTTTGTGTATACTTACGGTACAACTAATATCGTTGTTAACAGATGAAATTTTAAAGACTAGTTGTATATAATGCAGCTGTAATTAGTTTTATTACGCATAAAATGACACTTGTTCGCAGTTGTTTATAAAAGTGTTACGCACAGCGCTCTAGAGAACACGTGAATTAACTGCGTTTGACGATTCAAAATTTGGTGCATATGCATATGCCTTGTCTACGTCAGATATAATAGAAGTCTTTGTACTCCAAGAATGTACCTCTTTGTGAAGTAAATAAGTTACTGTATAATATAATGCTTAAATCCGCCTCGAGTTTCGGTGTATTATGGCCCTAAAACCTATTATAAATTCCTTGGAGAAAAAAAGTGTATATTTTCAATGCTAAGCTCCAAATAATACAAGTACATATTTAATATATAAATTGGTATTAAAAAAAATCGGAGCCTAATTTTTTACAAGTTTCTTATCTGTGTACAATGAACTGAATGAGACAGAATGAAGCATTTTACAATTTTAAGGCTGCATTGCAATTTTAAGAGATTGTACTTGTACCCATTTTTATTTATCACTTGTAAGCAAGCCTATACATAATTTTTCAGTCAATCAAATGTGGAACAAAATTTGTAAATAATAGATCCCGGATTAGAGAATTTATAAAGTATTTTGTACAAGTTGTACGAGTTAAAATAATGGGTAGTTGTTTTTTTTTGTTTTTGTAGATTTTAATTTTAATTTTTTTAAGTATAATAATAGACAACATAAGACAACTGTGTTCGTAACATTTTGCGACGCTCGATAAAAAATGCAATTGGGTTTTTTGTTTTAGTAAGTACAAAAAAGTGACTAATGTTTTTTTATATATGATTACTAGCTGTACTGAACACTGCTTATATATATCATGTATTTTTTTTTTAAAAAAAACCTCAGCTATCAGTGAAAGCCAATCGTTGTGGAGATTAACCGGAACAGACAGATATATTTTTTTAAAATAGCATTTTTGTTATAATTAAAGTATATTATTTTGATATACATTGTATAGGGAATGGGAAGGTAAATGGGTTCATAATGTTTCTCATTATGTGGAATCCTCAAAATGTCGAAATCTTGACTTATTTATTTGACGAACATGTTTTTGATTGTAGAGACTTCTGAAATAAACTTGTCCATACATATCACCACATAAAATTTTGGGAAATTCATTATTGAATTCAATATTGTAAGAAATTAACATTGTGTATCTAAATCCTATAGAAATGTCCTTTGACCGTAACACTGTCAATTGGAAAGGTTGTTAATTGCGAATAAAGTTGTCTCATGTCAAAATAAGTTGTTCTTAACAACTATTATAAGTATAGGATAAAGTATAATTCAGGTGAAACTTAAAAATATTATAATATAACTTTCATTGTAAAGATTTTAGATGTAGTTACTGAATTGTTTAGTGACAATTTGAGACTTAGAGAAAATTAAACCTACAAATTGATTGGTAATTAAGACTGCTCTTGTCGTTTTATTGTTCACGTCAAAAGTATCTCCATTTATTTCAATGATCCAACATTGTCGTTCATTTCTTTTTGTAAATACTTATATAATTTTAAATTAAATATCGGTAGTTCAAGGTACATATTTTTTGTAATTAATAAATAACACTTATTAATTATTGTATTATTATTATTGATTTAAAATTATTAGAACTGGATAATACTTAAATTAAAAAACTTAAACTTAAAACTTTTATCAGAAGTTATCATAGATTTAGTATTGCTACCGTTCCTTTAGGAAGTAATCATAATGGTATTCCTACAGATATTCGCGGTATGAGCATAAACCTAAAAAAAGGTACCTACAACCCCTACACCCTTAGTGCAACCCTTCACCCTTGAGGACTTTTAGTATGTTCATCTAGATACCGTATATAACTGTACCAAATTTTCAAAATCACGGATTATTTCCCCTGGTTGCCGATATTCGGTTTAATTTGCCTGTACTATATATATTTTAATTATCATTACCTACCATGTAAAACGTAAGTAACTAATGTCCTTCCATTTTTAAAAGACGCCTAAATATTATTTTAGGAACGCAAAAAGGAATAAGTGAAATATTATAAATTGGGTGTAGATACTGACTGACATCGTGTATCAAAATTTCATGGTGATCGATTGAGTAATTAAGGCGTGAAAGGCAACAGACAGAGTTACATTATGTTTATTTATTTATACAAATAGATTAGTACGGTAAATCGTCTCGGAGCAATGTCTACAACTTGGCAAAATATTTAAAAAGTGGCAATCCTTTTTTTCTTTACGACTTTTTAATATACATCGATGCTTTTTAATGAAAATTTTTATTCAAGTTTTTAAAACGTATATTTAACATATTTACGTAATTTTATAGTTTATTTAAAAACTATTGTTTTGGATTACCACGAATCACAGTATATGTAGTACAAGGATAAATTTTCAGATAATTTGAATATTCCGTTCCGCCACATTACTCTGCGTGCCATTTACCTGTTGCTATTTCATTAATCTGTGTCCGTGATAGCTGTCTATTATGCCAGTTGGCATGTCATGTCAGGCAGGCAGGGTGAAGTTTTATATCTTCGATACTCTTCACAGTGTGACCATATGTGGCAGGATCCTACCATTTTGGCAAGATTGAGCCCATAATTTAACCTCTGGCAGATACTGTTGACGTTTAGTAAAGTTTGGTAGGATTTCACTTATGAAGTTTTCCCTTTTAGCAAAGGATTTTTTTAAAATGTCATCACAGAAAGCAAAAAACGTTTTGTCAACGTTACAAAACATATCCATCTGAATGAATACCCGCTTTCGTTTAGATCTGAAAAGTTTTGGGGTGCTATTGGTAAAATAAGAAAAATTTATGAAACGAGAAAATATTTGTACATTATGAATGTTGCAAAAAGTCTACTATGTTTGTCCTTACCGAACGGTTCTTGCGAGAGTATTTTCCATAGAGTAACTTATAATATATACGGAAGTATTTCCTGAGATTTTAATAAGTGGCAAGAAGCATTTGGCATTTTTTAGTTTGGGTTTTGCTTTTGGCAGTTTTCCAGCCCACAATGGGCAGGATTTTCAATTTCGAGATGGTCACACTGACTTCATTCCTTGTCATACTTTGCTTTCTTTTTTCTTAACATTTTCAGGGAACAAAACACCATTTTTTATTTATGTTTTGTTATATGGAGTTACGCTAATAAGAAATGGTATTGTATAAATGAATTATATTAAAGGATTCCGGGCTGCCGTTAATACATCAGTGTAAAGTGAAGTTAATAGTTGCACAACATTAAGATTTCGTGAAATAAATCAAACAAAACGGCAGGACGAAGCAATATGCGTCGAGCCCGAGATGGCTATCAGTATCAGCCACTTCCCAGAGCGGCTACTGAAGATGTGCTGGAAAACGAAAATGAAAGAATAGCAGAGGAGTTGAGCGGTAAAATTACGACTTTGAAACATATGTCAATAGAAATAGGAAACGAAGTGCGTTATCAGGACAAGATATTACGTGGCCTAGATGATGATGTAGACAGAAGTTCGGGATTTCTTGGAAAAACTATGGGTCGAGTACTGAAATTGGGCAAGGGAAATCACAATTATTATATATTTTATCTTTTCCTCTTCTCAATATTTGTTTTCTTTTTACTTTATATTGTTTTAAAGTTCAGGTGATCTGATTACAGTGTTTACAAGTAATTTGTTTTTATTATATTTCCCCCCATGAACATTCCCCCATAATTTATATTTAATAAAATTTATGAAATATTTCAATGTTAATTTTATTTTAAAGTAATATTTTTATAGATTCACAAAACCCCATGTAATAGATGTTGATATAATATTGCTGCCTGTTATTCAATGTGTATTGAAATTAAATAATTATAAAATAAAAATATATGTTAAATTTTCAAAACAGTAATTTCAATTCTCTTCCATCCAATATAAGAAAATTCTTCAAAAACAGTTTCTCAAACACAAATTCACTTGAACTCGCTGCTTGAGAAAGTCTTGAAATTAGAAACTGTTTCTTATTCCTACTTCTAAGGAGAAACTATTGACAATTTCATATTTTTTTTAATGTTAGCTGTTGTAGTAGAATAATGGGCTCAGTAATCGTCGCCAAAACCACTATACAGGCTGCCCAAATAATTGCAACACAGTGGGCCCTGTCACTACAGGCCCGAGCCAACTATAAAAAGTTAAATCTACCAGGATTCAAACCCAAAACCCTCGAGGCCTTAACCACTCAACCAAAGGATAATCAAATACACATGTGTTAAGCACACAGGTTTTATTTTTGCTGTATCAGCGTTAGGTGCACTGCAATGTTTTCACATCTCATGCCATTTCACAGTCTGGTTTGTTTCACACAACTTGTTGAAATCTTGAAATTTGAGGTTTCAATATATATTTTGTATTGTGAAATTGACCTTTGGGATTAGTAAGACTGGTGTTTAGACATCAATGTAAACTTGATACTTCTATCCATTTCTGAGAAAATGAATCCTGGTGCCATTTTTTTCTTTTAGTAAGTTTCTATAAATCAAAATAAAAACAAGCACATAGATGTATAAAATGTATATTTTTAACTTTTTTGCTATAAGCAATATAAATCCTGCAATCGACAACAAAACTCTTCACCTACCAATTGTTTTGAAATTGAAATAATTACTCTACAATCAGCTTTTAAGGAGACGGAGCAGCTTCTAGCAGTGTCAATGAGTAAGGCCACAAGAGCACACGCATTTTGTAACTTTTCGTTGCTGCAATATTCACTAAGGCTATCTAAAATTATAGTAGACGGTACATTCGTCCAGTTGGGCAAAGAAGATAAGCTTTCAATTACAGAATCAAGACTTTGTGCATATAAAAAACTAATCATTTTCATGTAGTGTCTGCTAACTAAATTTATATCTTGCGATAACTCTGGTAATTCACTCAGTTCATTCTTCAATATGTACAACACTTTACCTTGCCTAGCAAATGATAAAGCCTTTTCAAAGAGTATCTTTCTATTTGTTGCAAAATCTTCACAATACATGTAACATTTTACGTTTCCATCTTCCATCACACATATGCAATATTTTACTGTGGTAAAATATTATGAATCCTATTTACAAAAAATACTTATGTACATACTTATTTTCTTGTAAATCTGAAGTATAAATGTGGGATGTAGGAAATATACACACAAAATGCAGCCAAGTATAAATAAAATGCCTATAAATGAATGGTTATTTTAAAACACTCTTCAGTTAATTAATTCTCTCTCTTGCTATAATGTTTTATTATGGTTGGTTGGAGGCAGGAGGAGCAACAATTTTAAAATTTAAATTTTTCAGACAATGTCTTTGAAATATTTAGAATTCTGTGTCTGACTGACATCACCAGTACCACAGAACACTATCATCATTCTACATAGACTATAATAAATAACAGTGACCCAAGCCGGATGGTTACAAAAAAAAACAAAAGCATAAATCGATGTAAAAATTGTAAAATTAATTGCTCCGTCGAATTATGATATTGCAAAAATTGCGCCAGCTTATAATAATATTCGCAAAAAACAAGTTGGACCATTGGCAATGCACATATATTGAGAAATACGTATTATTTCCTTGTCTAGGTTGCGCGAAAAAACTGCTCCAGGGGCTCAAGAACATTGCTTTACCATTATCATTTAAAAACTGCGATGCGACATGACTAGCTCCATGTCCGCAACCGCAAAAGATTCGCATTGATTATTGCAGAAGTTTTATTTTTTGACAAAAGATAAAAACACTTTGAAATCAGTTAAAAAGCAGGCATAATAAAAGATGCGTTTATAATCTTTCTTTATTTTTTTTTATTCTCATTACTAAATTGTCGTTCAAACGTTATCCTAATGACGTAGCAACTTCGTAGCAATCTCCCCTTTGCGTTTTATTGTTTATTGTATGGGGCTTCTTCAGCCTCTTGTAAACAAATGCCTGCAGGATCGGCAGCACACCTGCCTTTGGTGTTGCTTGTATCCTTAGAAATCGGTCAGCCTGCCTGCTGTCTGATAATATAATAAAAAAAACTGATTGTGGGTAATTAAAAAATACTATTGACAAATATTCAATAAAATATATTTACAGCTGATACTAAAAATAATAGTACAATATATTTAACTAATCAATAAATCAGTCATTAATTAAATAACAACTCACTACTAAAACAGAATACTATAATATTACTAGATCATTATTTTTAATCAAATAGCACAGCGGAAAATATTTATAAACAGATAGAATAGGTACGTTCTAAAACTCCTAGTCAAGGTACGATTTGGTATATTTTATTTTTTGTACAAATACTTTATTATATAATATACAACAATTGACAACTATTTGTATTTTGCCGCCAGTTTTACATCATTACCAGACCTCTACCATATTAATAAATGTCTTAAAATATACCTAAACCTAAAAACATACCTAAATTTACTTCAAATTATTATCGTGGGAGATTTTGCCTACAATAATCCATTAAGGAAAGAACACAAAAAATTACACCACTATTTTCGTAAATTTAATGAAAATTTTATGTTTGATAAATTTATAAATGTTATGTGAATTTTAAATTATCTCTTCTCTATAGACACATTTAATGTTTCTATATATAAGAGATTAACTATTTAAAATATTTACAAAACAGACTTCTGAAATCCCTTCAAACAAATAAAATACCACAAATAATAATCAAAGAATATTTGCCTCAAGTTTAGAGAAAATCATATTAGGAGAAATATCCTTGATTTAATTAATGAACTGTTTCATCTAGAATTTTTTTTTTAACAGGTTCTGTCTTTTACGCGAAATATAAAAAAAAACCTTAAAAAATTTCACACAGTCCATTACTTAGAGCAGCATTAATTCTGTTTTGGGATATCAATTATTTAGGAAATATTTAATTTGGAATACAGATACATATATCGAGAAACGGAAAAGAATAGACTACTTAAATGTTACAGCGAAAACTTATTATACTTTATATTAATTAATTTTATACACAAATAAACACACAAACATTATTACTTCAAGGTAAATTATTGCACGTTCTTTGGAAGCTCGACCTCTAAAATGTCGCTCATCCACGTGTGAGAGAATGGGAGCGAGACTAAATTGCAATTTGTAGTGGTTATAGGTCGTGCGCGCGCATTAAGAATACTGGGCAAAAGTAGAGTAGAGGGCATGCGCTTGCGCAGTATTCAATTTTTAGGTCTGTTTGACGAGCGGGGGAGTGCGGGGGTGCGCGTCAGTGCCGACACGTTATTGGTTGATTCAGTCCAGTCGCCCTTCACCTCCCGCACTTCAACCGCGCATCTAGTGTCTCTTGGGTACTGTTGCGTACAGACATGTTTTATCGTATTAAAAAAAAATGTGCATAAAAAAATCTTCTTCTTCGACAACGGTCGATGATTTAATGGAAGGAATATCAACACCGCCTGTAATGCTAAGTTGGTAAGGTGCAAAAAATACGAAATGAGAAAATAAAAATTGCATTTCCATTAGCAATTTTGTGCGCAATAGTACACATGCGCCGATTGCTCCCACTAGTTTCGCCTGCTAATTTCTTAATATAACGCGCGACCTATACCTTGAAACTAGATCGCTCTAGCGAGAGTATTTTCTAGACTGTATGCTAATGACAATATGAATATTCAATTTAAATATATTTAAATGATTGGTCTCGCTGCGCTCGACTAGATACCGCCGTCGTACTTGTAAAATGCGGCATAAAATAGTACGCCAAATTCGGCATACCCGAGCCAGTCACACTGCAAACTGTCTGTGATGTGTACGTGTCGAATGTTTTATTAAATTTTAGGCATAATAAAATACCACTTCGCTTAGTGAAACTGTAAAAATATAATAAAACTGGGTACAAAGTGATAAAAGCTGACAATTTTTCGAGCGCAGCGAGACCAATTAAATATCTTTGTTTAACCCTTTAACCGCTTGGTTTTGTAGGAGTTGTCGTTCTCCTAGCGGTTGACTCTTTTTTTTTAAACAAAGCAACACAATGATAAATAAACAAACATTATTTAAGTAAAGGAATTTGTCATATGTATACAACGGCTATGGCGAAATGGACACGAAAATATTTGCCGCCAGAGTCGGATTTATCCGACTCTGGCGGAAATGGTAAGGCTAAAGGTTTAAAATAAAATATTTAACAAACTGACAAGCAACTCTTACTCCAACTGACATATTGTTTTACAGTTTTCTTTTTTCATTATTTGTGGCCTCTAAACAACCAGTTGAATTTCTAATGAAACTTATGGCACTCGAGAAATTTAGTTATTTTGATTACTCTTGCTAGAGAGACTGATACACGAACATATTTTTGGGTTAATTTTTTGTAAAAAAACTCGCTAGTCTGTATTGGCGTAAAAAGCTTACTATGATGAAAAACTTGTAATTACAATATTTTTTTTACACTAGCAGTACCTAAATCTTAAGAGAAAATGTGGCCATAGAATTGCTTCCGGACCATTACAACCAAATCTCAAATTGCTTGAAATGTGAATATGCCTTAACCCCAAATAGACTGAATTTTAAATCGACTGAATCTGAAATCGACTAAATCCCAATTTGCCTGAATGCCAAATTGACTTAATTTTTAATTACTGATATAATCCGCACATTTATTTAATTTTTATAATTTTATGTTAAGGTCGATAGACAAGTTGGCGGTCCACTCGATGGTCGGTGAGGATCTGGTTCGCAGATTTTCCCGCGCAAAAAATGAGAAAAAAAAAAAACTTTTTTGCAATTGCAACTTTGCAAATAACAAAGTTGGCTCTGATATACAAAAAATTTTCAATCTTTAAATTTTCAGGCAATTTAGTACTAGGGCATTTCGGATTTCGGTCAAAATGGAAATAAGGCAATTTGGGATTTGGTTGTAATGGGAAAGGTAATTTACATTTCAGGCGAAATGGGAAACAGGCAATTTGGGATTGGGCAATGGACCGGAAGCATAGAATTACAACTACATTCACAAAGAAAAATTTAACCTAGAGATTTTTAATGATCACTTCTTATTTATATTACAATACTAATTGATAAGCAAATGCCTATTTACGTCACTGGACGCACATTGGTTTTCATCAATTATAATTTATTATTTTTATTGTATTTTCTTTTATGTATTACCGTCATTTTGCTTGTTTTAATTTATAAATGACATATAGCTTTGAAACTGCAAATACATATTATCCCATCCCCATCCCTTCCTTATCCTTTATCTTTCTATGGTCGCCAGTACACTAGCAGCACCTATGGCGTTGCTTATGTTATTGGAGACGGAAGCCACCTACCATCAAATGGACAATCAGCCTGTCTGTCGACCTTAACATTAAAAAAAAATTGTTGAACGAGACATCACTGAATTTTTACAAAAATGCTTTATTATATTAATTAATAGCAGAGTACTGTTAAAATAAAGTTCTGAAATAGAGTTTTTAAATATAAATCTTTTCCTATAACTATAGGAAACTACTTTGTATTTATGGATGTAACCAAAAACTCTTTCTTTCGTAGGATGCATAATACTATGATATATTTACTAGAATCACTGGTTATAAAGTATGCGAGTACCGTTTATCCCACTACTTTAACTAAAGGCCATTCATTTATGACGTAAGGACGATTTTTGCCATTTTTGACCACACATGTCCTTGTGAGCACATAAGATTTGTCATATAGACCTCCTTCTTACGTAAGATTTTATCTGGTTTTAGAAAAAGATAAATTGCACTACATACATTAAAATATGTATAAATGAAATTGTACATTAAAAAAGAAGAAATAGATCTCATAGTTGTTTTCTCCATTGCTTAGCTACCTCTCAAATATCCTCTGGACCTTTTAGTAATTAATGAATGGCCCCCTAGACAAATGAACTAGACATGCATAATTTACATGTGTACAAGCAAAATTAAAGGCCCTTTCAAAGTTTATTCAACAACAAATTGTTTGTGTCTGCGAACCCGGCGTTCATTAGTTGGCAGTATGTAGTACACTGTGTGACACTTTAGCGATTGGCGGTTTTACTAACACTGCGAGTCGGCGGGCGTCGTCAAATATGTACTGGCACGTGCAAGAGGAGCGCGTCGCGACGCGAGAACTCAAGCGAGCACATCTCGCACTTGTATGGACCGCCCGCGTCCGCTTCCGCCTTCACCTCCGTTTCCGCTTTCACCTCCGCTTCCATCGGCTCCACCCTCGGATTGCGGATCGCGCGTAGATCGTCCGCGGGCCGACGCGACGGCCGCTTACCGCGCTTCGCTAACTATTCAAAGTGAAGTGATAATCAGAAATCAGAACAGTTTATTTATATTCATTTACGACATAGATGAGTATCCGATTTCTTGTGTGGACTAGACAATAATGAATCATTCACTTAATAACGGGGAAGGAAAACATAAGAAAATCTTTTGATATTAAAAATTCTGTCAATGCTTAGTGTGGTGTATCTAAATCGATATATAAAAACAATTGGTGTGCATTAATTTAGCAAAATTGCAGTGACGTTAAGTATAACATTGTGCGAAGTATCAAATAGAAGGCCTCTGACAATAGACAATTTACCTGTTTAGCCAGGCGGGAGCGCGGCTGCTCCTCGGTGTGTATCATCTTTGAGCGAAGCTGCACCGGTGGGGCGGCGGGCGCTACGCGGCGGCGGCGGCGCGGGGTTCGGGCGACGCTCCCCCCCACCACGGGAGGGGGCGGGGGCGGGGGCGTCGCCGGAGGGGGCGACGGCCGCTCCCACGAGCACGTCTCGGGCGACATGGCCTCCGATATTTCCGACTTCAGTTTTCGCCGCCGCTTATACTTGCGCGGTCCGGGCTGAAAGTTTGTACGACACTCATTGTATGAATATGTCGGACGATTCTCAATCAAGGATCCAACGCGATTACTGCCGCCAGACGGCTGTGGTACAGAGCGCTAGTACCACAATCACTCGACTAAACCAATGGGCTCTGAAAAACTAATGTATGATTATTTACCTGTGGTTGCCTTTTGAGTGCGGTGTTGATGTCACAGTGTTGTATAAGGTGCTGAACTAACTCGGTGCTAGTATGCTGCGTGCGCCCGCACACCACGCAAACGTACGTCGACGACATACCTGTCAAATATTGATATATCACTATAATACAATACCTCTGTTTTTCTATTATATATAAATCAAGTGCTTACGCGGTCTGTAAATCGAAAAGCTTTGAAACTTAAATAGTTCTGTGGTTTACATATGCTTTTGGGCCCAATATATAAACTCTGATTTTATCAAAAAAGTTGCCATACCGAGTTATGTAGCAATTTATAAAAAAAAAAAAAAAATATAACTATGGAAACATTAAAATAAAACGCATGAATAATTTTTTTTATTACTATTACAATAGAATATAAGTAGTAATAAAAAAATGCAGGTGAGTGACTGACTACTGCAACTGACTAGACGTCGTGTTACAATGTCAAATAATATACGGTTTTCATGCGCAATTTTCATTCGTATACATTAACTTGCGGTCTAGCTAGCCTTAAACTGTACTGTATACTTAATTACTTATGATGGTATACCATTTGGGCGTTTGGTTGGCGCGGAATGATGCGATCGCACGTGTTCGCGCAGAACGACGCGTTGATTGAACGCGCGCGGACAAACCGCACATGCGTACGGCTTCTCACCTGACAACAAACAAAATTGTTTATTATAAAATCAACAACTCGCTCCAGTTTCGGTTGCACCACTAATGGTTAAAAATATTTCCCTTATGAGATAAACAAAAATAAAATATAGTATACCGGTGTGTATCCGTTCGTGCTTGCGCAGAGTGCCGCCGTCGGCGAAGGCCTTCCAGCAGAAGCGGCAGGCGTAGGGCCTCTCGCCCGTGTGGATTCGCACGTGGATCTGCTGCGAACTCCGCGACCCGAACACTTTGCCTGCACACACATTCATTCCACTTTGCCTCAATCGATTGCACCTTAACCACTAAACGACTATAGTAATAATAACCGATGGGCCGTAAACAATGTGATATTGTCCGGAAGTTCATAATCACCTTTAAAACACAATATACATATTCCGATAAGCCGATCACAAATATTAATGCAGCGAGTCTTAAGGTGCCATACTACGAAAGAGTCAACTCACCGCATTCTCTGCAGGGGAACTGTCGCGAATGACTCGACCCGGATGCGGTCCGACCGCGCGACCCCTTTTTTAACCTGCAAACGAACAAAGAGCACATTTAATTTTGTGAGTAGTCGAACGGCAAAATCGCTATGGGTAATGGAGACGCCGCGATAGTTACCTGCCGACGACCGCGTGGTTGCGGTCGGCGTGTCGCTCTGCGTGGGCGAGCAGCTGCAAGGCGTCCGCGCACACTTCGCCGCACACGTCGCACGCGTGTTCGCCAGCGCCCCACGCTGCTCCGCTACCCTCCGACCGCTCGCGCTTGTGACTGTGCACACAGTTTAATGTTAACATTACGCGATCGAACACTTGTATCAACAAGCTATAATACTAACTACACTATATTTGCTGTTGGTAGGAGTTTGGTACCCCGCGGAATACTTGATGCTGCGACATCAGGTCAAGGTTACCATGTCATGAAAATACCATCGAAATAAACGTACACCAAATTTCATGTGGAAGTTAGTGAAATCCCTTCGGTAACTAGGAACTAAGATTTTCACAAATTAAAACTAAGAACGATTCCAATCATGTCAGCTATCAAACAAAAAAAAGAAGGATCATAATCGGTCGATCCGTTTGGGAGGTACGATTTGGTCGACGTACACGCTGACGGCCCACTTGATGGTAGTAGGTGGCTACCGTCGCCTATAACGCAAGCAACGCCACGATAGAACCATAGAAGGATTGAGGATAAAGATAAGAAAGTAATGGGCTCTGGCATCCTGTACTCACTCACCGAAACACAATTGCACACATGCTGTTATTTCACGATGGTCTTTTGTAAGGGGATGATTAACTTAACAATCTACGGGTGTAACGCGCCAAATGCCAAGTGTACGAGTGAGTGCGTGCAACCTGTGTGCGGCGGCCTGGTGGCGGCGCAGCAGATCGGCGCGCTGGAAGGCGACGCCGCAGTCCTGACAGAAGAGGTCTGGCGGGCGGGCGGCGGGGTACGGCGGGTGGTAGGCGCGCTCGCTGCCGCTGTCGGGCGAGGCGCGGTAGTCGGCGTCGGCGTCAGAGTCGTCCACGGGCTCGTAGTTCGCGTGGCGGCGCACGGCCAGGTGCGGGTGGCGGAGGCGAGCGTGCACCGACAGCGCCTCGCGCGACCAGCACAGCTCCCCGCACGCGCTGCACTCCACCGGCGAGTCGCCTCCGTGCACCTGCACCATACATAATTATGTTAAAACACCATCTCACCTACGACGCACACTGCTGTGCTCCGAGTCTAACTAAATTAATAACTTTAGCCTTTTGTGTGAGAAATTCCCATACAAAAAGTATGTAAAAAACTTCGTGAGTAAGTATGATGACGATTATCACTTTCTGGGCACTAGACATGCTAAAGATGCTAAGATGCTGGTTTTTCACTAAATTCTCTTACAAAAATCACTCTTTTTTAAAGAAAACACTATTACTTTTCATTCCTAGTACTTTTCTTTACTTTTCATTCATAAATAAACTTAATCCCTTATATACTAACCCTCGAGTGTGACTGTAACGCCTTTTCTCTGGCGAATCCGACGCCGCAGTGCTTGCAGACGAACGGCCGCGAAGGGTCTGAAGGGACCGGCGGTGGGGAGGGGGGAGGGGGCGACGGGGGTTCGGAGGGGGGCAAAGAGGGTGAGAGGGGTGCGGGCGGCGGTTTCGGAGAACGCGCGCGTCGCGACCATTGCTGCGTGCGCGCCGATGTCATATTCTCCCACGCACTCTCCTGCCAAACACACAATAAATTAGATTCAAACACTGGTTTCCCTTTGTTGTAGCTTGCAGTGTCTGTGTCTATTGCATTGGATGTTTTTTTGCATGTGTCTTGTAAGTTTTGTTACATACTTTTACTTAAAGTAAGTCAAAGATAAAATACACATTTAAAAGTATACATTTAATATTACTTACATCGGTTGGTTCGGAGACTTTTTTCCGTCTTCCCCTTTTCTTCTTTGGTTTTACTACCTGAGATGTCTCCATAAACTGTTCTGTAAATCAAATATAATAAAAAATATATAAACACATACATCAAACAATGAATTAAAGGCACTTGTAGTTGTAAAGAGGTTTGTTTTAGGCGTATCGATACCTCGCCAAGCGTCTCAAGTTTGACTCACCATAGTCGATTCCGTCTTGGTCCGTGGGCACGAAAGCGTGAACCTTGAGGTGGTTTATGAGATCACACTTGCGCACGTACTGCACGCCGCAAAGGTTGCAGGCGTGCGGCCGATCGTTCTGGTGAGCCACCATGTGGTTCATAAGAGCCGCCTTCTTGCGGAACCGCCGCGAGCAAAAGTCGCACGGCCACGGCCGCCTCGCCGTGTATTCGTCCTACGTTATCGAATCCTTGTATTGTTAAGTGAAAAAACACTAGACGACATTTTTGGGTAATCCAGTAAATAACTATACTTTTGATTGCAGTCATTAAAATAATTGATTATGTAAGTTTTGTATAAAAAAAAATAAAGTTTAATTGAGACATAACATAACATATTTTTAGTGCTTTTTTTAAAGTTTTGACACATCATCTTTAAAAAAAAGCACTATACCCCCTTTGGCAAATCATTTAAAAACTGGCCCATTTAAACTAGATTTCAAAAAGGTACAACACGTGCTACTAATGTTTCAATTTTTAGGCATGTTGGTCACTTTTGGTATGAAGAAAAAAAAAGCACTGAATTAAGGCTCCATTTTAGCATTTTCCGTTATAACTCATTTTAGCTTTGAAAGTCGTCGGTTAAAAAGTATATTATATTAGTGGTATATATTCCAATACTTTTTTGAACAAACATACTAACCTGATCTGTTGGTAACGGGACATCAATATCGTTATCTTCTTTACTATCCAACACTGCATTTGCTAAATGTTCTAGTGGTACTTCAACTCTGTAACAATGAAATACCTATAATGTGTTTTGGAACACAAAACCTAAACAATTTGTTTACGTTTAAGCCCTGCTTATGTTGAATAAACGCTAACATCCATTGATATTTTGGATTTGTATGAGAAGTGCCATCTCTAGTAGCGGGTGACTTTCCTCTGTGATACTCTTTTTTTGTATATATTTATGATTTTTTATGTATGAAAATTTTTTTTTTATGTATTAAAATAATACATTTATTTTATAACTGGCTATTGCAAGCGACTTCATCCGCGTAACTTTATAAAATATAGCCCATGTTACTAACTAATAATGTAGCTTTTGGTCCAGTAGTTTTTGAGTATATTTATTACTACTGTATATTATATTATGTATTTTGTAAGTAAGGAATGTATACTGCACCTCTCCTGTCCTCCCGTAATAACCCAGTCGTCCGTTATGACCTCCTCTGTGACACATTCAACACTGGGATCCTCGACTAATTCGGCGTTCACTGTATAATTGACATCTTGCGCCAAAAAAATTAAATTTTCTGCAGCCATTTGATCTGTATTTGGTATTTCCACTTCGGATGACTGCTAATGAATAGAAAAGAACATTAAAACACCATATAATTTCACCATCTTACAAAGTTTAAAACAGGTATACAGGGCTACATTACCATATCATTGTATGCATCCTGTACATTTTCAATGCCGCATATAACTCCTGTTTCTGAATGCTCACTAGTTGGAGATTGCTGAAACATGTTAAAAAATATTTAATAATAATTTTACCAAAGTCAATTGAATCCAGACAACTTCATTGGTTTTGTATGCACCATAAAGTACAAAACATAGAACACTATTTAGTATAGAACATTTATTTAGTACTAGCTGGTGCCCACGACTTCATCCACGTTGAAAAAGATAATATATGAGTAATAACGCCTGACCCTATGTCCTTTCTTGTATCCAGATATTTATTTCTTTATATCATGAATATAAACTATAAATAAGCCATTATGTATCTATATTAAAAAAATCTGAGAGCGTAATTTATATAGGGACAGGAAACATGTTACAAACAAGCTACTAAACAGACAGATGGTAGGAGGCTACCATCCTCTATAACACCAAAATACCATACCATACCATACCATAGTAGGATTAAGGATAATGGATTAAGGGCTAAGGCAATGGGCTCTGAATAATATAGTTTTAATATAATATATTTACCTTCACCTCCCATTTAACTCCATCCTCCCAGTGGAGGTGGAAATCTTCACCATCCATTTTCAGATTATGTTTTATTTTTTATACATTATATTTATACCTGAAACGATGAATTATAAAAAAAAATACTAAAAAATATTTTTTGTCAGTTCAATATAGGTATATCATATTGTTAAGGGATGAGATAATATTAGTTACATAAAAATCCTTTTATAAAATAAATGAAATGAATGGAATTATATTCACCAGATGTTAGGGTGGTAGTATCAAGGTAGTATAGATAGTTGTATTTGGCTGGGCTTTTACGCCATTGTTCTGTCAACAATTTCTATTGCTTTCTTCTTACAAAACCAAAACATCAACATAACCTTTATTTCCAAATATTGATATTTGAAATACTCTTTAATCCAGTGGTGACTATTCTTTGAAATATCATATTGACTTTTAGTACAGTGATGTAATAATAAAGGCAAAAAAAAACATATTAAAAATGGAGTCAATTAAAAACGCTTAGGTTATGCTTGTCAAAAGGTTAGGCGCCGTTAAATACTTACCGTGATCCCTAGCTGACACTTTTAACACAAGGAATTCCTATCCTAAATTTTTCTCATATTCTTGACAATAGAACCACCAATTCTATGCATTTACATGACGCAATCGTACAATATACCAATAGTTCGTCACCACAAAAACATCAATATAACCAAAGCGGTTATTAAAATAATGGATGAATTTGCCGAATTGTAATTAAACTAAGGGAATAAGATCTTCCGCATTACATTTAGCACATCATTAATGCAAATTATTAAACTGTTTGGTTATTTTACAAATGGTCTTCCATTTCTTAATTCTTCATATATATAATAGGATTCCAATTTACGTAAACTTCAATTAGTAACTTCTAAGAAAAGTCTGTATATTTACAACTGATATATGTTTTTAAGTAAATGTAAAGAACGCGGGCAAAACTCAAACGTTTTCTATATTAAATAAAGCTACAGAGAAATATTTTCGTTCAGTAATCAAAACTAAACTAAATCGTTATGAAATGAATTTGCATAGATTGAAACGTTGTTGTTGTTGGCCACAGACAATTAAAAATAAAGATGTAGTTGTCTGTGTTTTTGGTATTGCACTTATCTATTAGTATTTCATGTAATAATCACCTGTGTTCACGATATTATCCTTTAATTATTTACAAAATAACTAGCTGCGTGCGTAACCACTAACCAGGCATTAACCAGGCATTGCCCAGGGCAATGACCTTTGTTAGTGACAAGTGGCAAACAGTGGCTCTAGTATGAGTTTATAAAGCCCGCCTCAGTATATATAAGTTACTCTATGTCCCGCACTCGCTAGCGGGAGACCGAAAATTGTAAGTCAAATATTATGTAGACATTTTTCCATATAAAATTTTACGCTCTCGCTAGTGAGTGCGGGCATTATAACATAAACTCACACTAGAGCCTTGAGTACTTTAATAAACAACTCTGACGACGTCTGTCACAGTCTGCATGCAGTTGGACGTCATTGATTTGAGCACAGATTACAAATTATTTTATAATTTGACATGGACATGGACACTTCATATGATAATAAACTAAAACTTTATTATTTAATATTTACTCGAGTGTTAAGTTTTGTGCAGCTTAACTTTTAATTTCAGTTATTTATAATATCAGATGTTATAAATTATAATTCACAATGTCTCACGAGTTAAAGGAACTAAGCCAATTGCTGTTTCCTACTCCATCTACGGGTAATAAAAATTTCTAACTCGCATGTTTTTTAATAATTATGTTTCCAACAAGTATTTATGCTTATTATGTTTTATTTTAGAGACTACAGAATATTTTTCTGATATCACGGATTATATAAAAAAGCTAGGTTCTCAGAATTGGGAACACATTCGGAAAGAACCCGAGAGGTTGACAGAAGAAATGAAACAGTTAACAGAAAACACCCAAGACTTGGCTTTCACCAATTATAAGACGTTCGTTGAAACTGCTGAAATATCACGAACGATTATGAAAGATTTAGTAAAATCTAAAAGTTCTCTTTCCACTTTTCTTGAAACCACCCCGAATTTTGTCCAAGAATGTGAAAACTTTGCACAGTCAGCTGGAAATATTGTTAAAGAGAAAAGGTATAAGTATTTTTTAATGTTAAGGTCTACATGAAAGTAGATGGCTACCGTCACCTATAACAAGCAACACCTGCAGAGCTGTAAGTGTGCTAACCTGCACAGCTGCAGACCTGCAGATAGGAAGATGGTGTCTGGCATCTCTTACTCACTCAGCGAAACATAGCATATATGCAGTTATTCTTTAACTAATATTTGAATGTATCACTGATTATTTCATATCTGAACTATTTCAGCCACTACAGCAACATTAGAAATCAAAGTGACAAGCTGTTAGAACTCTTAGAACTGCCTTCTTTGATGAGAGAAGCGCTTAATGCTGAAGATTACGAAAGTGCTCTCGACATTTTTACATTTATTCGCAATTTATCAAAACAATATTCCGAGATACCCATTGTGCAGGTAGGTTGTTTATTGGGTAAATGTTACACTTGAAATAGGGCTTAAGAAAGTTTTTTTTAAGATATTCTAGTATTAACTATGCAAGCCTCTGTGGTCTATGTATGAAACAGAATAGGGTTGGCTGTGTGGTTATACCTCTTTTATCAAATTTTTTTGATAAAAACCATCAAAAAACGCAAGTTTGAATATCTGGCCACATGCTTTAGGCTCGACAGATGATGGTTCCGGTTAATTATGATGGATAAGGTAGAAGGGAAGAGATGTGGAGGGCGAAGGAGAAAGTCATGGCTGAGAAATATCTGAGAGTGGACTGGAATTGTTCCAGTGTAGCTATTCCAGTTGATTTTACGACTAACCTTCAAGACTGAAGGTATCCTTTTATCCAGTGGATAAAATATACTTTTTATTCTGCCTGCCACCTTCTCTTAATAAAAAAATGACAATCCATTTCAATTGAAATATCATTATTATGAACATTGCCATTTTATAATGTTATATCTGTCTCTTATAATTATAAATATAGAAATTACATGTCACTTTGTTTGACGCCAATGAATTCCTAAACTACTGAACCGATTTTGATAAAACTTCGTGACTATGTAACTTAAAAGATAGTATAGTTTTTATTTCGAACCTGGGCGAAGCCGGTATCGTGTAGCTAGTAAATTATATATTATTTGCAGACGACAACATCAGAAATAATGACACTATGGTTTGAAACATTGTACCATCTTTTCAATCAGCTCCGTTATGACCTACCACTGCCACAGTGCTTACAGGTAATACTAGTTGTTATATGTTATTAACTATGTTAAGTACCTACAAGTAAAAAAAAAAATATTACTTTATTTTGTACAAGAATATTATAGTTTTTGTATGTTTTTTATTGTATGTATTTTTATATCTGCAAGACTATTTCTCGAGATTCTCATTCTATTTTAATATCACAATTTGGCACGAAAATAATACACATAATATATTAAGCCCAGATTATACTAATCCGGGCTTTAGTAATCCAGTATTCACAGTAGTACTAGCCCTAAAACT
This sequence comes from Synanthedon tipuliformis, assembly GCA_947623395.1. Taxonomy (NCBI): domain Eukaryota; kingdom Metazoa; phylum Arthropoda; class Insecta; order Lepidoptera; family Sesiidae; genus Synanthedon; species Synanthedon tipuliformis. The sequence continues at coordinate 6,416,528 of OX392420.1, read as the reverse complement.
GCAAATTAAAAATATCATCTTACAGATCCTTGGCTACTTGCGCAGAGCAAACACTGTATACAAATCGACGGATGAAGAACAAAATGATGTCAGTTACACATTAGGAAGCAAGTCTGGGTCAAATTCATCCAATGATGGACTGCATTTACACTTCTTGAAAGCCCGAAACGCTTGGTTCGAGAAAGCTTTAGAGGACGCTAAAAATGTTGAATGTAAGAAATTTATAATACTTTACCAAGTTTTGTATGCCATTATTAAAGCAGATAGTATGCATTTGCATATTTAAGTATGTATATGTAAGCTGCATATTTTAACTAAAAATGATGATGGATGATGGATATAATCCCACTGCAACCAGTCAACAAAGTCTGTCCCTCTGTATGTATGTTCGCTTAGATCTTTTAAACTATGCAACGGTTTTTTTTTGGCAAAAATATCCATGCGAAGCCAGAGACTGGTCACTTTACTAATATATTTTCTTTTTCAATGCAGAAGAAGTTGCATTGAAATAGCATTTATTTCACTAATAATTGTTAATATAATTATTTAATTGTTAATTTTCAGCATCTGAAAAGCTACTAAGAAGGATAGTAGAATTACACAGAATACACTTGTTCAATGTACTCACTCAGCACAAATCAATATTCCTATCGGACACACAGGAGTCGAAGGTGGGAGATGACGAGTTGAGTGGAACCAGTGCATTGTCTTCTTGGTTGAAACAGAAGGTTGGTACATCATAATCAGCTAAGTTTAGAGGGCACAACAGTTTCAACACTTTAGTGTCCATTTTACACGAATTTCTGAAAAAGATTGTGATTTACTTGAGACAAACAAAACAAAAATAGAACTGGATAACATAATTCTATTTGTATTTTTTGCTGCAATTAAAATTATTTTTTTATATATGTAAAATTCTGTTTTTACCGACTAGTCATCAGAGTCATCACTACATAGTATAAAACAAAGTCGCTTTTTCTGTCCCTATGTCCCTTTGTATGCTTAGATCTTTAAAACTACGCAACGGATTTTAATGCGGTTTTCACTAATGGGTAGAGTGGTTCTCGAGGAAGGTTTAAGTACATAATTTACTAAGTTACGCGGGCGAAGTCGCGGGCAGCAGCTTTAATTTTATTAACACGTAATTTTATAAACTATAACTAACATGTAGTGCCATCTGTTAACAGACTTTTTCCATTATTCGAAGTGAGATTAGATGAATTAGAGTACTACATTGCTTCAAACAGAATTCCCTAGATGGCGTTGTAAATTTTACATACACGTTGTCTGGGACTCCAAAAAGGACATAGGGTACCTTTCATCCAGAACGCGGACGAAGTCGCGGGCACCAGCTAGTCTATTTATATTAGAAAAAATGTTAGGAATGTGTTTTAAAAAATATTCTCTATTATTTGTTGCAATCGATTTTTATAAGTTTAAATTCAACATAAGCATTAAATATAATTACATATTCAGTGCTCGTTGAAAAAAAAAAGCATTGAAATTTCAGCTACACATATTGTACATGCAATGCTAGAAAATAAACATTATTATAAAATAATTTTATGACCTGTCTTTTATATGATTTCAATATGCAGTCCAATAGTTGATTTGATTTTGATATAATAGGGGGCGTATTTACTTGTTATTCAATAATTAATTATTAATTAAAACAAGGGCAAAACTTGCCAAAGTTTTGTAATGACTTTTTATCGTCTATAAAAACTAAATTTGTTTAAGGTTGCAGTGCTTGCGGACATGTTGAACGAAGACCTGTCCAAAGAGGACGAATCGACCTTCGAGTCGCTCTTCAATCAATGCATGTATTTGTGCCTATCGTTCGGTCGAGTGGGGGCTGATATGAGATGTGTTTTGACGCCACTCTTCAGAAATAATCTCTTACAGCAATTCCACGCCGGTCTAGAGAAAGCAGATAATCAGTTTGAGAATCAAATGCGCTCCTACAAGATACCAAGTATAAAGAATGTTCCGAGACCAATTAATGAGAATACGGTCTCCGGACCACCCGATGGCTTACTCGACTATTATCCTCTAGCGGAGTACTGTAATGGAATGTTAACAGTTCTTAACAGATTTAGAGTGACTGCTCCGTTGAACATTGTTAAGGAGGTTTACAATGCTTTCAAGAAATCATTCGATAAAGCCGTCCAAGTGTTGCTAGCATTTTATCACAGGGAACAGCAAGCGTTCACGGATGTTGAAAGACAGAATTTTGTATGTCTCTGCGTATGTTTCACAGAAGACTTTGTTCCGTACATTGCCAAGTGTCTCTCGGAGTCGTTCTCTTCAACGCATATAGCCGAGTTGTTGGGGGTAACGTTGACTGTGTTGCAAGAAAGCAAAATACTGCATATAGATCAAGTGAAAATTTGCGAACCTATAAATAATTTAACAGGCCTAGTTGTGAATTAGTTTAAGTATGAGTGAATGGAAATTAATATATTATGTTATTATTAAGTAATGTCTTTGTTTTCATTTTAAAACGTTTTTCTTGTATTTTTTCGAGTAAAAAAAATAACAAATAATAATAATAAAAAACAGATATTTCCTAATATGAAGCAGGGTTGTTGCGGATTCGCATGCGCGTTGATTCAAACATCCGCAATAATCAATGGCTAGCAGATTACTCTAGAAGGAATTATGAAACATCCAAAGATGTTAAAAATTGTACATCCGCATCAATCCTGATGTGTGAAGTGCGAGGACTTTGCATGAGGACAGTAATTGAAAAACCAGTAATATATACTATATTATATTATTTGAATATAAACTTTTTATTGAGAATTACTCTTACAAAAGATACAAATAAAGTAACACAATAATTTTTTTCTTCATATGTCATGTTAGTTATTTTAAATAAAATTTAAGAGAATGATATTGAACGATTCATATAAAAATCACTGTCAAAGGAATGAATACTGCGGAAGATCATTAATATCAACAAAAAAAAAGAAAAATAATTATGAGAATCTGATTTTCTTAATTCTAGACTTCCCGTGCTCGTTTCTGGCGACCTCGTAGTAATGACTGACTTTATCAATGTTGCCCAACGACTCTATGAACTCCTTATCGTGAGTGATTATTATGAACATAAAGTTTTTCTGAGTCATCCGATCCTGTACGATTTCACCGAGCGCTGAACAGAGACTAGTTATATTCTCGTGGTCTAGATTTGTGGTCGGTTCGTCTAGTGCCAAGATGCCGAACCTGAAAGAAAGGTTGTTTTTAAGCAACACTGAGGCCAACAACGCCGCGATAGAGCGACAGTACTAGGTTCTATAAAAAACTAGCTGGTGCCCGCGACTTCGACCGCGTTGAAAAATATAACGCCTGACAAAATATACAAGCAATAACTTAATTGTTTGCCAGGCGTTAGATTAGATTTTTATGATCATTGAATTAATATGTCCCAATAAAGTGCGTGACATCACTCGGTCACTCACTAAGCGCTCGACGCTAGCAAAATGTTAACAATATAAATTATTGCATGTTTTTTTAAATGTTAAACTTGACACGACAGGCTGACGATCCACTTGAAGGAATGGGGTGATGGGCTCTGGCATCCCTTACTTACTCACTCAAACACAACAAACACATGCTGTTCTTCTGTAAGGGGGTGGATACTGTCGCCAGACCGGCTGCCCAAATGACTGCCTGCCTTGTGTGTCGTCTAATGTTTACTAAGTGTCTAATGTTTCGCTGGTAAATTAAACAACATCTAAAAATTGACCAAAACTCTCCTCACGTGAGTTTACTTGTACATCTTGAAAAGGGATAATGTACTTAGTTCAGCTTAAGCAACTTTTGTTATATGACTTTTTTTATTTTATTTTTTACATTATTTTGGATAAGCAGCGCAATAGTGTAAGTACATATAATTTTTTTTAAAACAAATTGCATAGCACAGCTAAGCTTGCACAAATTACATTTACAGGCTCTAAATCAAATCAGTTATCGTAGAAGTTAAGACGTTTGTAAGTAACTCACTTGGAACTGAATGTCTCTGCCAAGGCGAGCCGAATGATGAGACAAGCGAGCACCTTTTGTCCGGCGCTACAGCGACCGCGCATGTCTATTTCGACGCCATTCTTCCATTGGACCACTCTGTAAAAAAAAACATTTCATTCTTTTTCTTTACAAGCAGTAGTTGGCCAAACTGCGCTCACGGCACTACTAAAAGCACATGTGCTTTTATGTTTCGGTATCAAGGCTCGTAACGCTCTTATAGCTTTCGGGTATTTTTTTTGTCAAAATTATCAAAATATGTAATTATACAAAATGATCAGTTTCATAAAGAGTACATAGCGCAAGTATTTATTACCTGTAATCGTATTTACGTCGATCCGAATCGGCGGTCATGGCGCTTTCAGTTTTGATTTCTATGTGATCTATGTCGTTGCCCCTGTAAATCTTTCTCCACATTTCTCTGTAAAAAAAAAACAGCCAAGCAAAACCTTTATTAGTAAATACACGACCATGTTTAAATAATAAAGGGGAGTCTGTCGTAATGATGTCGTCTAAGGCAACTTTAGAAAATAAAAACATTTCTTATTCACGTATCGAAACAGAACAGCACAAGTGCTAAAAGTGTTATTTCACGATGTCATTCTCATTGGACACTTATTGAGACCAGACTGTCACAATTTTATTTACTAGTGATAGTCTACTCTAGTTTATAAGTTGAAAAAGTGTTAATTCTTGCTAATGCTTAAATACGCGCAATACCTCATTTGATTCTAAATTACTTCTAGAAAAATGTTATAAACAATTAAAGATTAAAAAAAGTAGTATTCCCATTTGTTCCACTTGGTCATCTTATTACCTGATAATAAGATTTATATTTTCCATTTTCTCCTTATGGAACTCCATGACACACTTCTCCAACGCCACAGAGTACTCTTTGATATCTTTATCGATCGCTTTGGAGACGTGCAACTCGTAATACTTCTCTTTGTATCTCGCCTCGATATCTTTCTTGAGAGCCCTTTTCAACTCGTTTCTTTGTTTTTCTAATGTGTCCTGAAACGTAATTGAAACAATAAGAATTTGAAAGTGTTAAAAAAAAACTATACTTTGTGTACATACAAATAATATTATATCATATTCATACAATATGAATAAAATAAATACAACTCACTTTTAAAGTGCTCAGTTTGCCCCCGGTGTATGTTTTCTCTCTCAGTTTCTTGTCGTACTCGGTCATGAGAGCCTCCTTCTCCTGCAGCGAGTCACGGTTCAGCCCCTTGAACTTCTCCTCGACCTCTTCCATCTCTTTCCCACAGTTCTCTATTTCCACTTGGGCCTTTCTCAACTTCAGATTATCGTCTAAGTCTCTTTTGTACACCTGAAAATTATAGTAAAATTCACATTCTCCGCTAACCCACAAGGAACTTAAGGTGACGCTCCCAAAACGCTCTGTTGGCGCACAGCGCGGTACTGAGGAACACTCGCATGCATTCTCTTTCAAACACAAATACGGTTCGAATAAGGTTGAATATCGAATGATCCATTTCTTTGTTTTTCTTGCATAGAACTAAAGGACGTAAGTCTCAAATCAAATTTAATTTATTATGAGAATAACAATCGTTCTAGATAAATTTTGTCTTGAGAATAACTAATAAACCTCATTTTCTTTCTATGAGTATTTATTTTGCATATGTAACTAAAGTTGCTTCTGAGATAAAAGAAAAAATATCGAAAAAATGACTCAATTTTAAAAAATAAAAGTGTCGAGTCAATTTCCACTAATTGTGATTCTGTTTTGACAATATGACTAGAAAAAGGTTTAAAATATAATATAATTTAAGTTTTACATTGATGTGATATTTGGTTTACTTACAGTTTTACGGCAAACAATCATAATTTTTAGGGAGCCGGGCCTTAATCGATTCCAATGGTATAGCCTGTCATAGATGGAATTTGTATCAAATTTTGTCGAGGGGCCCTTCTACCTGACTGTCGTTAAGCCCAAATGGAGGGTAAATGCACTTTTTTCAAAAGAAAAAATCTCACCTTGAATATAATGTATTTAGACTCTTAAACTCGTAGACTGTAGTAGAAAAACTTTGCATTTCATTTTACGAAAGAGGTTTGTCCTTTTTTGGGATATTTTCACCTAACAATATGAGCTTCTTCAAGCCAAACAAAACTAGTAAACACATTCATTTGGGGTCTTGTGTTACCACTTACCATCAAGAGGAGCGTTGGCCTATCTGCATCCCTTTATAACGTAACTAGCTGTTGCACGCGACTAAGCCCGCGATTTTTTATTAAATTATTTTTTATAAAATATAGCATATGTTACTCAGTGATAATGTGACTTTCTATTGGTGAAAGAATTTTAAAAATCGGCCCAGTAGTTTTTACATGAAAGATTAACAAACTTACGAATATTCTCACTTTATAATATTATTATTATTAGGCAAAAGACAATTCTTCATTAAATTATTTATTTGGTTTTATTCCCAATACTAATGAACTTTGAATAACGTTCAATTTTGCTAAGCAAAACTTACTTCTTGTTTGGATATTTCGTCCTTCAATGTGTCGATCCTTTTCGTTAGAGTCGCTCTATCGACCATTATCTGTTTCTGTTTCTCCTCTAGTTTATCGTTCGCTGCCTTTATCTGATCCATTTTCTCGTGCGTCTTTAGCGCTTCGTGTTTTTTAATTTCCAAATCCATCGACATCACTCTCTCGAAGGAGACTTGCAAACTCGATAGGTTATTTCTCTTTTCATCCAACGACTCTCTGTGAAAATTACATCGCTTTTTAAAATTGATATTATGTAATTGGTAAAGCTTGTGACAATTGAACGTTACCACTGAAATCACTGGCAATATTCTTCACTAGAGTTGAAATAAATGAACTCACCTGCTTTTATTGACTGAAGACGTTTTTTCTAAATTCATTTCTTTGAGTGTGGTTTCTAGGGCCGCGGTGCCCTCTTCCAACTCCTTCGCCTCGGCTATGATAGACTCCCTCTTTTCCTCGAGATTCTTCAGTGACTCTTGCAGATTACATATTTCTTGAACCTAAATTTAATTATTTACTTATTATATTTGATTGTTATCAATTTTTTAATATTTACCGACTAAAATTACTGAAACGTGAAAATGGCTACCGCCAAAGATTGATTGATTGGTCTCGCTGCGCTCGATAGCGAATAGAGCGCTATACAAAAGCAATAGCTCCGAAAATGTGGCAACTTTTTATTGTAGTATGTGTAAAAAATCGTCACTTTTTATTACTTTTTACCCAGTTTTATTATATTTTTACACAGTTTCACTACGCAAACTAGTATTTTATTATGCCTAAAATTTAATAAAACATTCGGCACGTACACATCACAGACAGTTTGCAGTGTGACTGGCTCGGGCACGCCGAATTCGGCGTACTATTTTATGCCGCATTTTACAAGTACGACTGCGCAGCGAGACCAATCATTTATCTATGGCTACCGCTTATTAACATTCACACTACACTATATGAAAGGATATATATTATACCTTCTTTTGCAGATTGAGCATGTCCTCCTTGAGCTTGTTCTTGCGGTCGGCGGCCTTTGAGAGCTTCTTGTTGTGCGCGTTGATGCGCTGATGCGCGGTCTTGATGCGCGCGCGCAGCGTACTCGCCTTCTGGCGCAGGTCCGTCTGCTTCGCGCTCGCCTCGTCCAGGCTCATGTCGCACTCGAACTCCGCGCACGCTTCTTTCATTCGTTCCAGCTGCAATACAACTTGGTCAATTCACCTCAATCTGGCTATCAAGGTAAGGTACAGTCGGGGTAAGAAAAGGTTCGCCACCTTAAAGTCAACATTTGTTTGCACCAAAATTCAAAATATAAGTCATGCCAAAATTTTAATACAAAGGTACTAAGAGTATAAGACTTGACATAGGAAAGAATTTGATAACTGACGAAGGTTTTCCTATACTGACTGTATATTTCTATACGTAGACATATTTTCTGTTGATGTGTATATTTCAGATTAGTTTTTAAATGTCATTTGGTAGAGTACACCATAATGTCCACCTCAGTTATGTTAGATGTGTTTGTGTATAACCTCTTTTAGTGTATTCTTGTGTTCCGTAGTGTAGCGATCTAGAAGTGTCATATCGCCCTGAATGCGCTGTGCTGTCTGCAACCGCTGCTCCGGATCGATCATGGACATCGATAGCTCTTCTAGATTTTCGGACAGACTTGCTATTCCCTGGAAATTAAAAATTCTATTATTCGATTTTGCATTATAGGTATATATTTTCATTATAGAAAAATATCGCGATATTTATACTACATAATTTCTAGATTTTTATCAGTATTTAAGCTCCATCAGAATATTATGGTCTCTACAAGTTCTTCGTCAAGAAATCGGCTTCTAGGTAGTCTCAATTCAACCAAAAGTATTCCAAAACAACTAAGGACCTACCATCTAGTGGAGTCAGTCAGTCTGTCTGTCAAGCTTCAATTAAAAAGAAAACACTTTCTAGAAGTTAAAAATCGTTATAAGACGAACTAACAATGGCCTCCTTATAAAGACAGATTTAGCTGTTTCTTTATCCAGATTAACCCCGTACTGATAAGTACAGACCTATACCGATAATACAGAAACATATTAATATAAGTTTCACCTTATCAAGTTCGGAAAGTCTGGACTCGAGTTGCGGTATTTCCTCCTTAAGGGTGGTTATGTTCTCGCTGACCGATTTCATGCTGAGCAGTTCATCCTTCTTGGCGGAAGTACGCTGCAACTCTTCCGTAACCTTCTCCAACTTCGTGGGGACGTTCATCACTTGAGTGGTCAATTGCTGAATCAAATCTGTTACCTGCCAAATAATTTATATTTCTCAATGAGGAACTATCAACCAAAAAACATTTTGTTGTACCAAAATAATTACTTAATTAATTACAACGAAGTATATAAGACACAAATTTTGTATAATTTGAATGCAAAGGAAAATTTACACATACCTCGTTCTCCGCATCAAATCCACGATTGCACAACGGACAACAGTTGTTGTCTTTGAGTTGCGCTTTGTATTTGGCGAAAATGAACATCGACGACTGGAGAACATTTTGGTCTTCCTAGAACCCAAATATTTTATTAATGTCATACGTATATATAAATATGATTGCATTAAGTGCAACAAACTGTTTAGGCTGTACATACCTGCAGCTTTTCCACCGAGGCGGTGAGCTTCTCCAGAGTGGCCTTGTAGGACTGTGCGCCGCAAGCTTTGTAAATTTGATCCTCGGCCTTTGTGAGAGCCGTGCGCCGTTTGTTCAGCGTGTCGCGGACGTGCTTGCGATCCGCTTCGCATTTTGTCAGCTTTTAACATAATATATAAAAAAATTGTGAGCAACACTATTAGCAAGTATTTAAAAACATCCTCGTCTCAGCCGCAGTACATACAGAGGGCTCTCCCATAATTTACCAATATGACCGGTCAGAAGCAGCCTTCATTACTAGACACACAAATTTTAAAATAATCAATATACAATAAGTTTTGGTCAAAGTTAAAAACAGGTAAAATCAATGTACAATAAAATTAAAATTAAAAAAGTTAAAAATCAATATATAAAAACGTTAACATCAATAAAAATAATTTTAAAATAGACAATATACAATAAAATTCAAAATATTTAAAACAACTTAAAATCAATATAATATAGTAATTTATGTCTTGTTCCTCTTTATGACAATGGTTGCTAGTAATTTACAATATTTCATAAACTCTTCTCTCTTATCACAGTTCATTAATGCATGTAGGTTGGCTGAGGAATTTTGTATAATTTTTTTAAATCCCGCGTTTGCTGTCATTACTTGCAAGACATTCTTATTAATAAAATAGTCCAAAGTTAAATCAATAACTCCATATTTTTTAGCGTTTGATTAGTTATTCAGGCCTTAAGAAGTGAGGTTATTCTGACTTACCTCCAATTGTTTTTCCTTCTGTTTTTGTTTAATGGAGTCAACCTCGTCGCGAGTTGTACATTCGAACTTGTTAACGGATATAGCGAAAGAGTTCTCCGGCATTTGCCCGAGCAGTTCAGTGAGAGCGCTCCTGTGCTTATTCTTCAGCACGGTGAGTTGCTTCTCAGTTTGCTTCAGGGAATCCTCAGTCATGTCTCTCTCTTTGATCTTGGTACTTTGTTTTTGAAGCTTAGACACCTGTACGAAAAAAATTGAGACTGTATAAAAAAAACATGACAAGTGCAACAGTAAAAAATATTGCTTCTGGTCAAATGTTTTATTCTAGTAGTCTATGGATGATATAATGGGCCTTCTACGACTTGCGTGTACGTACAATATTATTCACATTCAGGATGCCTTGACAACATACACACACAAATAGTTTCTAGGCGATAATTCGCAAGAGAACTGCCTCATTGCTAAAGGCATTACTAGTTTAAACCGAATTAAAATAGGTGCAGAAATTTTAAGTTTTTTCAGTGTACACAAACTAACTTAACATTTTTATTTATACATTAAATTAATTAAAATAAACTCGATCGCGTATTTGACACTATGTATGTAATATGTATTTTATTTTGTTTATGGTCAAAGTGTGTCTTCAAACTGAGAAAAGATTAATATAGTATTTACATAAACATTACTAAAGAATCATAAATGGACAACAGCCTAAAAAAGTCTATTCTTTTTTATTAACTATCATCAGCATTTCAAACAGAGAGTGTGGCGTCACCTTTTCGTCCAGTTGGTTCAGTTCTTGTTCGTGCGACTCTACAGCTTTCTCGTCTTGGTTGATCTCCTCCTGACACTCCTCCACATTCAATTCATTCTCTGTTTGCCTGTATTCGCTGTTCAAACAGAAACATTTGTTAGCTTAAATAATAAAACATTATTTAGTCGCGAGAACTAAAGCAACCAAATCGTTGCTTCCACTTTGATTATGCGTTTTTTTTATATAATAAATACATAAAAGTGGTATCAAAACCAGCCAGACACAACCATATATTTTTACTGCAACCTTTTCCCTAACCCATCGTCTTGTAATCTATTGTAATTGGCTGTTAGTTATGTTTTATTTTCGTCTGTAATTTGTATATTAAGAGCTGTGGATTCTGAGTGAATGTATAAATAAATAAATTGCATAGAAAAAAGCTAGGGTAGGTCCAACTTACTCCTCGGCAGCCTTCATTTTTTGCTCCATGGCCTCTAGTCGCGTTTTAGACTCGTTGGCGGAATTTATATCCTTTTCCACTTTGGCTATATCTTTCTTTATTGTTTTCAATTCATTCTCTTTTCCTGATATCTTTTGTTTGTGACGTGACTGGAAGTAAACAAATTAAAACTTAAACAAACAATTGATTTTTGGATTGTTCTTACATTTTTAGTTTTCACTATGAATTATATCAACAATTCCTGTTATTTTACGTTCCTTTTTATACAAAAATACAAATCATGTGAAACCATACATAATAACCTTCAAAATACATTCAAAAGGTTATTGGTCCTTTGACTCATAAACTTTATCATAAACTCATAAATTTTGTCATTTTATATGACAAAATGTATGTACTATTTTTAACTAATTTTTTGAAAGGACTCTTAAAACATGACAAATTAACATATTTTCATAAGTTCTTTTGGACCATCCTAATCTATACTGAAAAGATACCAATGTGTGTCTTATTTAAAGCAAATTTTATATATATAAGTATAACAAAGATCTGTTTTGATGTTCATTTATCAAATGAGTTTGAATTTTTATAAAAGTAGGTATAACAAGACGACTCACGAGTGCATCTCGACTGGCGTCCACCATGTCTTGAAGTTTTTTTTCCTCCTCTTGAGCCATTTCCCTCTGAGCTTCCACATTTCTCAACATGTTGCTTATTTTGAGTGCCAATTCCGTAAGTGCTTTATTAGCTTCCTCTTCGTTTGTTACTTCAGATAATTCGATTTCTTAAAAAAAGATACACAATAAAATTACAATTTCATCAGCTGTCTTCAATACAAATTTGTCATTATTTTGACAATAGGCGAAATCAAATCGGTTAAGGGCGCAGATGGAAACTAAAAGAAATATTAGTGACTCACTATCCTCATATACTGAGTCCAATGAACTCGGTATCATTCAGTCGCTTAAGAATGAGGTTCTAGGCAAGTATAAGGAAATCCTAACATTTAGGAAGTCTGCCTAAATGATTGTGAAACGCATTATTACTATTTATCATTGCATTTATGTTAGAAATATGAGAAATTTTATTGTGATTTTTTTACATTAAAAATAATTTACTAAAACAGCTCACCTGCAATTTTACCGACATTCACAATCATTTTGTATTTTGAATCAATTTTCTCTTGATTTTGATTCTCGAGCATAATTAACTTGTTGAACTGCGCCTCGTTATCAGCCTTCTCATTGGCAATTTTCATTTCTTCATTATTGAATGTTGTATTTTGTTTGTATGATTCCTCTAGTTCCTTCTGTTTCGACTTTACTGTAGCTGCATACGTCTCTAGAAGTCATTACAAGCAAAATTAGATATTATTTATTTTGAAATCTGAATTCATTAAAAAAAATATATTTAATGGCTGGATTAAAATTGATTGAATGACTAAACAAATATAAACTTACGTATAGCTGTCTGTAATTCTTCCATGGTGCCTTCGAATAGATTAGTTATAGCTTTCTTGAGTTCCTCCTCTTGGGTTTGGTTATGTTCCAATCTGAATTTGTAATGAAAAAATATTGAAAATAATAATACATATATATATATGTAGTTCTTTGGGTATAATAAAAACATGAAAACATTGTTGTTCTTGGTTTCTATTTTACTTTTGTCTCTGTTCATATAAAATCGAGCACACTAGAAAGTCATTTACGCTTATTGATATTGTTTCTAGATTCTTAGACTAAATTTATGTAATGTGATAAAGCTTAAAATTTGCAGATTTTACTTACTTTATTTTGATTTTTTCTTTTTTAGACTCGATCGATTGCAGATTCTTTTCCAAAACTTTGATGGCAGACAGCTTATCGGCCATGGGTTTCAGTTCGTTGGTGAGTTCGGTAACTTTGCTCTCTGCATCCGATACACTTGTTTCTGTGTTCACTACTTCCAACTTTATCTTATCGAGATCTGCTTTCTTTTCTGTTAGATGGGCTACTTCATGTTCTGAAATAAAATATTTTAAATCATTAATTTAAGACAAGGACTAACCTTGGACCAAACACAATTTTTACCAAAATGTGCACAACCTAATTAATTACCTATGAATTAATATTGTAGAACAAATTGAATGGTTTTTCTTAAATATTGTGTAAGTATAAAACTACTAAAAACTACGCCTAACTACTCAATCAACCAATCATCATGAAATTTTGTATACACGTTGTAAGGGATACAAGAAAGGACACGGGGTACCTTCCAGAAAAAAAGGAGTTCCCGAGGGATCATCTAAAAATTTATGCCTGAATAACAGAAATAAAGATGTTAGGCGTAATATTAGTAATATTGCATTTTATTTTTTAACGCCGTCTAGTAATACAATAAAATTGTCTTGCTTACCAAGTATTTTAATGGATTGGGCATATTCCTTTCCAATTTTCCTGAGACGGTCGAAACATTCACTGTATTTGTCTGAATCGAATATTTCATCAAATCTTTCTTTAACTTTCTTGCCTTCATCAAGTGGCCAGCTTGCATCTTCTTGATGGCAAAATATCACAGAGTTCAAAATGGCTTTGGACACACCTTAAATCACAAAATAATAAAAATTAAACATCACAAAATCTACGATTTTAGATCTACAATTTCTATGCATCCATATTCAAATTATAACATTAATTTGGGTATCTCGTCTGGCAGCAGTAACCATCCCCTTACAGCAGACCACCGTGAAGTAACAGTATTTTGATAAACCATTTAATTCTTATAAACAATGTCACAAGTGCTTCGGATTTCACAATATTTTATTACATGAAGCACTAATAAAACCAGAATGAACCACGTCTAGACGTCATCAAGAAATATTGAAATGGCGACAATACAAATTTTTTGCTTATACAGTTGATATATAAAAAATGTATGGGCGAATCATAACACACCAAGAAGACCAGACTTACCAGATATGGACCAAAGAATCAGATTTTCAAACTAATTAATTATTTTACTAAACAATGTGATGTGACAATTTTTTAAATGATAAAAACTGGCAGGCAGGTTGACTGTTCACCTAATGGCTTTCATCACCTAGGAACAAATCTACAGAATGAAGTATGCTTGGCCATTACTTAATTATCTTTGACATTAACTTTACTCATTTGACAATTTAAATACATTACCAAGTTCCTCATACATGAGGGAATCCATATCAGCACATCTAGATGATATATCTTTTGTTTTGCCATTTTCATCAATTACAGACAAAAACGAGTCTAAAGTCTGAAACTTAGGTTTCTTTTTTTGCAGTGCTGTGACTTTCATTGTCCTAGATACTTCAAGCTGCTTGTCATTTGCATTTACAATCTGAAAATACAGTAGATGTAGTAAAACTTTATAGTAAACAGTTATCAACCAATTAAAATGAGCACTTATTCACCAATAGAGAACAACCTGAACAACACACATGTTGTACAATAGATTTTATGGATTATTTTCTTATACAGTTATTGTTATATAAAGCACACGGCTTTTGAATATATTATACCTTGCAAAGTATAACTGAAAACGTTCAGACAAAATAACCCATGAGCTGTAATAAGAGGATAAACACAAATAATAACGATTTAGAATGTAAAGATTATACATACCTTCAATTTAACTTGGCCCAAGACTTCCGTGGTCCTGTTGACTTTGGCATCGTGAACAAAACATTCGTTACGGCTCCCTGGTGGCATCTGCCCCGTGATAGCATAACGCAAACATTCAATGATGGTCGTTTTCCCGCAACCATTCTGTCCTAATATTAAAGTCAGGGGCTGGTAAAATGAAATTCGTTGCTCATCGTTCTCATCAGGACCGAAGCTTCGAATGCCTCTCACGGCCAAGGATCTGACGCCTGCCATGGCCTCAGTGAAATACAAATAGAATAACTATGTTTTTTCCTTTATTGTTTGCGAGAAACTAAACTGATCCAAATCACATAAATTATCAAAGCGAGAAGCGGCACGGCGGCATTGGCGTTTCGTTTGGCGTCGGCTTGTTTCGATCCACAGACTAACTTATTGAATGAATAAGAATAAATTTATACTACCTGTCAAACTACAATCTATTTAGATCTATGCTATTAATCGAAACAAATGTCAAAAATGCCTAATAACGCCAAGAACTATAGATCACCAAACTTGGCCAAAATAAAAATATTTTTTTTTATTTTTATATTTGAATTTTTATTATTGCATCTCGTTAGTTCATGGTTTGTATGCACTTAATTGTTCGCTATGAATAATTGTTTGTTCTTTAGTTGTTGTGGATAGCTCCTTCAATCAAAATTATTAATATTTTCTCTCATTATCAGTCTATAATTTATTGAAGAACAAACGTCAAAACATATTGACGTTTGTTCTTCAATAAATTACGTTTGTTCGAACATTTAATTGCCTTTTTGTTCAAGCGAATGCCACTTGTCTAAAGGCCCTATTATAGGCCCTATAAGTCCATTTTATAAACTCATACTAGAGCCACAGTTTACAATTACATCAATAATAGTGAGTATAAAGCGTTCTTCTGTGGTTTTTTATACTCTCTGTTTACATAAAGGAAAACATAAAATGGGCTTTGCTTTGTTTTTCTAAAACTGACGACGATGTTTATTCAGAATCTCATTTAACATTTGTATATTTAAATATGTTTATCTTCTAAACATTGAACAAAGTGATAATTCTAGCACAGTATCAGGAATAGTAAGTATAAGTAACATACCAACATTATAGAGATCACAACACAAAAAATATTTATCAAGGTTATTTTATCTCTTATTTCATTTCTTTAATCCAATTGTTAAAGTAATTTTCTATTTCCGTTTACAAAAAGGTAAATGCTTTACATTATGACCTCGTTTAGAGGTGTGAATTGTTATAGAACTGGATGAATCATGGTATCCAAGTAAAAAGATTTTAAATACTTATAAAGCGTTTTTAATAATAGATTTTTAATAATAATTTTAAAGTATTCATTACAAATTTCTTAAATTGGCATTCCGTTTGATAGTTTATAAAAACGTATTATAATTTAAGTTGTGACTTGGTTATTGTGTCAGTATGTAACAGTATGCAAATTAAGATGTTATAGAAAATGGGTTCATGCTTTGTATGAACACCACTACAACCTTTTAAGGGTTGCACACGAATTTTTATTAATATTGTTGTTAAAAAACAAAATTTTTGTTTAAAAAATTACAAAGCGTATAAAATTTCAGGTTCAATTACTGGAGAACAATGGCATCAACTACTATGATTGAAACTGTCACCATCACTCGGCCATTGAAGGTATGATGTTTTTAAATACTTTACCACATAAGTAGCACCAGGTCATAATTTTGCCACATATGTACCTACTACTTAAAAACAAAGCACAAGTTTGTGAATTTAATATTTACATGTTCTTTTAACTTTTCTCTGTGTACGTGGAAATTTGTAACACCCGATCAAGTGAAACGTCTGCCTTTTTTTTTTCAATAATATAATGGACTAGGTTTTGCCCACCCAATCGCATCAGAATATTGTCTGAAAATTTCATCAAAATCAGTTCAGCGGTTTTGGAGTCAATAGGTAACATACATACATACACACAATGCCTTTTATATACATACTAGCTGACATGGCAAACGTTTTTTTGCGAAAAAATAAAAAATAAATTTTTGGGGTGGACGGACCACCTATAACGTTTAGGGGTATAAAAAATAGATGTTGGCCGATTCTTAGACCTACCCGATAAGCACACAAAATTTTATCAAAATCGGTCCAGCTGTTTTGGAGGAGTTTGACCGCGACACGAGAATTTTATATATTAGATATAGATATAGATTACATTATAAAATTATAATAAATAATGGATCTTACAATGTGATAACTAAAAAAGAGTAATTTTAAGTTATTCTAAAAAAATACACAGGTTCAATTTCTTGTCGTGGTTTATCTAATTTAATATTCCTTTATAGGCCATTGTTATGCCTTTCTTTGAAAAATGTTAACTTGTCTCAAGACTGACCTGAAAACTTCCATTATTATTTAATACTAACTACTCCTGGCTTGAATCACGAATACGAATTTTTTCCGCAAATTATATACACAAACCTTCCTCGTTTGGTTGTGAAAACCGTACCAAAATCCTTTGGGTTATTCAGAAGAAGTTTGCGGACAAACAGGCAGAGGCGGACAGTTCAATCAATAGTAACAGTTTCTATAATTCTATGGTGGACAGTGACTTTATTTTATGACACGTATATAATTGAAATCAATAATTAAATCGATATTATTAGTAAAGTAACATTTTAACTTCGCCTACTTACAAAATTTATTTTTCATTTAATGTGTTCGGGACTTCGCTAAGTCTTGTCTTGGCCGATAAAATTCCATCTCTTCTATCCAGGGAAATGTTTCAACGTGCAGTTAAATAATTACATATTTTATTACCTACATAAAGTTCTCTGTTGACGGATTACCTATAAGTGTCTCCGGTTAATTTATTTACTATTCACTCTCCTTGATCCAATTTTTAAGCCTGCTCACGTGCATTTTCCCGCGAACTCCGACAAGTGCGGGCCGAGTCAATTATCGTGTTGCGAATCGTTCACCCACCCTTAGTAGAGAATCACAGTGCGATGCATACACACGGCAAGTTGACTTCGAGCAATTTGTGGCAGCCGAGCGAATTGGCCAAACGGATGGTCGGCGAGCGACCATCCCCCGTTCCACCCACCAGAGAGCTATGGCCTCCTTCACATCAGCAGCAGCCGTTGAGCATAAGCACTTTGCACGTGGCTTATTTACAAGACGAATTGCCCAGGCGGTCCGCGACACTTCCATCGCAAACTTACTTACCGACGACCGAGCCCATCGACGATAGAATCGACAGGGCTAGACCCCGGGTGTGCACAGTCGGCACGAACACGGAACCTCCGCCAACAATACTCTATAGGCTGAGTACACTGTTGAAACGCGATGAAGATCCGCCCAAAGTGATCGCACCTACGGGACGTCTCAAGGCGGTGCCGCGCGATTCAGAATTGGAAGTGGCCACGGAATATCTCAATCCCGCAAGACGAACGATAAACGGTATAAAGAGAGCGATAAACGGTGCTAAATATCGCATAGCACCGAGACAAGAACCAGTCGAAAGTCCAAAGATAGTCTACGACGTGCCCAAGCCCGGTGATAGGATGCAGACGACGTTCGGCGCTCGTGCGACTCGAAGATGGTGCAATATGCCCTCGAAAGCGGATTGTTCTCGAAGAATGGCAGCCATTATTAGTTGGTGTTACGAGTTGCCCCGTCGCTGCAGGCCCCTGTCTCGTCGCACGTCTCGTCGTCTACCACATACGCCGCAACTACAAATCACTCAGGTGTGAATAGATCACCTGTAGTGGACAATAGAATGTTAATTAGATATTGAACAAGTTGATACATTGTCACTCCCTTTTTGTAACAAGCAGAGCCCATTGTAAATAGTGCAATAGAAAAGTGGTGATAGTTTAGTAGATATTGTATGTATGTACCTACGCTAACGATGTCGTGTTTGACTTGTGGAACGATCGAAGTTTAAGTAGCGTTTCGCTAATAAACGTGTCTGTGTAATCTGTGTTTTGTTGGCGTTGTTGGAACGTCAGTGCGCGGGGTACAGGTGCGGTAGGGCGGGCGGCAGTTTCGCGCTAGGCGCCGTGCCGCCCGGTCCCGCCCAAGTCGCTACGTCCCGCCCTACCGCGACCGTATTCTTCCTATACTATACACACGCTAATTCTCCCAACCTAACCTTTAATTATTGTTTAATATTACCTATTGTCCGTTTATTTATCTAAACGAGTGATTTTAAATAAGTGTTGCGCTTTGAAGCTGTTTTTCAGAAAACTGTAGAGTTGATTTTTGTGTAGAATCATAACCGGCGCGGCTCACTGCGCAAATCTTGAAAATTTACCTAAAAATTAAGAGAAAAAAAGTGACTTGCATCTATATTTTTTATTTTATTTTATTCTGTTCACATGTATGTTTAGAAAATAAATAAGATGTGAACGTTTATTGTTAAACTAGCTGGTTCCCGCGACTTAGTCCGCGTTTAAAAAGAAAAAAGTAGCCTATCCTGTGTCCTGTACGTCTAAATGTTTATCTACTAAGTTTAATGAAAATCAGTTAATTCGTTTAAGAGTTATGGAGGAACATACATACAGAAAAAAATTCTAAAAATCGTCAATTTAGTTTCAGTATCATGTATAGAGCCTATAAACACGATATCTCTGAAAACAAAGTACATAATTTACTCCACTACCAACCCTTACAGATTTATTATTAGTACTAGCTGGCGCCCGCGACTTCGTCCGCGTGAAAAAAGAAGTCTATCCTGTGTCTCGTACGTCTAAATGTTTACCTACCAAGTTTCATGAAAATCAGAAATTCGTTTGAAAACTAATAATTCGTTTAAGAGTTATGGAGGAACATACATACATAAATACCTACACTTACAGATTTATTATTATTATTAGTTAATATTGATGATATGCATCTTACATCTTCATTAACTAAAAGAATATAATTATTATGCTGGAATGTAAAATACATTTAATGCGTATTCGATTCAGAATTTAAAGGAAACTCGAAACATTACTTTTTACAGTTTAAAAGAACTTGTAGATAAGATAGTTTTTTGAGTAGGTATATTTTTAATGATCGCATAGCATCGAGTTATATCTTTATATGGGTTTCTTCAAATAATTTAGAAAATGAAGTATTAATTCTTTCAATAATTCTTTAATACGTTGGATAATGTTTCGTCATTTTATTTTACTCTATTATTCTCACATTCAAAATAAGAAAATTAGAAAAAATAAACTATGTTTTATTTTAACGTGCAACATCAACTTCTTTCACTTTTTACTCTCTTTTCCTTACTTTCTAAGTATATACCTTTTATACTCTAGTATCTTATTTTCGATTCAGTTTTAGAGACATGAACAATCAAAAAACTATTTGATCACTAAATTAAAAGTTTTCTACTCACCATTTTTTTTAATTTATAAGATTTTTAAAATAAAACAAGCATATTATAAACATAAAAAAACATTCGTGATATATAATTGTTTATATTGTCCCATATTTTTTTAAGTCCCATATTTTTAACGCGGAAGAACACAAAATATAGTGACAATAAATTTTATTCATAAAAAGCGACCTCGATACCACCGTATAAAATCGTTATTCAGAATTTTTCAGCGGCTGTTTTTTTATCACTGGCAAATAATATTATGTTTTGATTGATATATTGATTTTGTATGTATTTCTATAAATAATTAGCTATTACTTGTAAGGTTTTTTTAAAAAAATATTATATATTGTATTTGTATTTTATGTAAATAAAAAAAACAATTAGAAAGGCCACGAAAAATTTGCTCTATCGCTTCGGAGTTGGATGGATTGGTTTGGATTTTATTCATTCGTGTTGAAAGGAAAAATTATATTATGAAAATACGTACAATGAGAAAATGAGTTGACAATTCTACGGTTAGGGCAGTATATTTTTCTAATAAATTAATAATATTTATAATTACTAAGAATTAATCAGTTCAACTCACTTAACGTAAATGGGATGGCTGAACCACCCTCTGATTGGATTGCCACGCAATACGTTTAACGACCACAAAACAACAATTCTCCAACTGCCGCCTATTAAAACCTTTTTGTCACGCTAAATCTGTGTCCTCTGTTTATTCCATTGCGTGCTCGGGGCTCGGGCCGCATATCGCTGGAGATAGCGCACCTAATGCTATGTTTACACGAGCTTAGTACTTGTCATTAGTACCTACTTTTCGCTTAGCACTTAAACGTGGCTAAGTGACAAGTAGACGAGTTACACGCTGATGTTAGCATAAACATCCAGATGTTAACACAGAAATCCACTTGAAATCTAGTATTCAATAATTTGTTGTTTGAAATTCGCACTAATCACTTGCCGCGCCTAAACGGTCAGCAAGCGACAACTGCTTTTTGGATTGTGGTAAGGTTAACTCTATTTGACGCTTATTAAATATGATCGGTCATTCTTTTATTGGCACTCAATAATAATAAGCACTAATTCAGTATGTTTACACGTAATATGTTAGTGTAAATAAAATGTACTAAGCTAGCTCTAGTGTATACTAGGCATAATTCGCTAGTATAACTGGCGGCCGGTACTCTACACTCGGCGGTGTTGTGTGACGCCAGCGACCGACCCCATTCGGTGGCCGTCTCGCTTCTAGGACGAGTCGGGTGCGGCGTGACGCTCGACCTATATACGGTGAAATTCATGCGGAAGGGACTTCTGTAATGTATGATGAAAACATTAGACGAAAGCGTTGATTTACGGTGCCACCTCATTAGGGTCAATTTGATTAGTTCTCCATTGAGCGAAAGCCCTTTCAATAAAAGCGTCAGGCGATGTCAGCGGCTTTCGTGAACTCATTTCTCAGGCGGGCTTTTGTGGACTACGGTGCCTCTTTTCTTTCGCGGCGATGTCGTTAATCAATTTTCAATCAGTGATTTACTTTACCGCGTTTCCAAATTTTTTACTTCTTCAGGTTTTGTGCTAAATTGTTGGCGTTGATAAATGTACAGACCTTTTTACTCGTAGATGTAAACCAGTCATTTAAAGAAAGATATTTTTTTTGTTTTTATGTTTATGAAGCACCGTCATTTTTATCCTTTTTTTTAATAGACTTGGTTAGTCACAATTACTCATTCGATTTTACCTTGTAGTGTTTCTTAAAGACAACCGATTTCGAAGTAAAGCAGATCAAGTACCTAGTACTGCGTAGTTTAAATAGCAAAAAAGTCTATGCGTACCTACCTATGTGTTCCTCCCGGCATAAATAAGGCGTAATTTTTGAATATGATTTACTTACAAATACTTATTCAAATTTTGAACATAAAATTTAATTATATTGAAATAAAAATACTTATAGAGTTATTCATAAATAGTGTGCTATATAATCTCTGAAAGAACATTCAGAATCGGTTGAGTAGTTTCAGAGGTTAGCGATTGTGTCCCGAATAATCCTTTCGGGAGAATATCTAAATATCGATATCTAAATGCATCAGTTTTTATTATATTTATTAGTTTTGTAGAAGTAAGCGGTCAAACGGACAGACTGTTCTTTAAGAACCGTAGAAACCAATCAATAGAATCTTAATAAGTGCGTTTAATAATAAGTGCGTTCCTCCAAACAGCCGCGACTTACCAAGCGATTGTATCGAGAACCTACACAGGCTGGCTTATTGGGAACAAAACATAATTTTATTCATCGCTTATTGTCACTCGATCTTATGATTATCAGTTAGTTCGATGGTATCGCGACCGTGAGTAGGTACCTGCAAAATAGCAAGTGACTTAAAAAATGTAGGTACTAATGAAATAAGTCGCAGTATCGCAGTTACGTAAAATTTTTATGTGATTTTCGCGCATTTTTGGGAGATGTTTTAGTACATTATATTGTATAAGATCGTTTGCAATCCTCAACTTAAGTGCGATACTATTGAATTATTTTCCGTAAGTAGAGTAATAATGCAATTCCGCGATAATGTAATACTACAGAGTACAGCGGCGATTGAGTTTGAAGACATTTTCTTCTAATTCTTCTTCTTCGTCGGTTTCACTTTTGACAGAGTGGTCGTGGTCATCATTTCAGGTGGTTTCACAACACGCCGCACGCAGCGCGGCGCCGGTTGCTAAGCGGTTCGCATGGCCTCCTCTGTTTACTTGTTTGAACCTCCATGATGACTTTCATGGTGAAAAAAGATATGCAATGTTTTTTTCTAATAGGTCTGCTTATATAGTCTTGTATACTATTCGTTATTGCTTGGTAAGTCGCGATGTTCGAAGATCCTTTAAGATATATAATCGCTTGATATTATCGATATTAATAATATCGAGCATTAATTCGCCGCCTTGTGAGGGTGTCTTAAGTTTTTGTAATGTTATATTTAGGAAATATTCAAGTAAATATAAATTTTAATTAATACCAATCATAAATTAAGCGTAACCGGTGAATGAAAAAGGAAAATACAAGTGGAATTGTTGTTCTAAAAAGTTGCATCACTTGAAGTGTGGATCATCTGACGTTTTCAAACTTTGCTAAGCTCTAAAGTAAAGTTGTTGACTGAAGGAATTGGAGAAGTTGTGGTGTGGTCGGTGTTAGTGTAAAGTTGTCTGTGGCGATGTGCCTTGCGGCCGAGGCGTAGTGAGTTTCCAGTGTGAGCGTTCGGTGTGTTGTTGTGGCGGGCCGGTAGCGAGCGTATGCAGGGGCGCGCGGGCAATCGCCCGAGCGGGCTCCGCTCTAACCCGCGCGCCCTCCAACCGCCAGTGCTACCTCCGCCGCCACAGTTCGCCACCGATCAAGACGACATGCCTACCAATCAGATTGCTCAGGTGCATAACAATATAATTTTATAGTTTAAAGAGAGACATTCTTAAGGAGATCAAAACATTCTTAGGGACATTTAAGGGTTATGGATTTCAAATGGCATTCAAAGGTTACGGAAAAATGAGAAAAAGAACAATTTCAAGTTTTTTATTTTTATTTTTACGGTACCAAATGATTCTATATACGAAGGACGAAGTGGCGGGCAAAAGCTAGTTGTGTCTAATCCACCACACTAGCCCATTAACAATTAAAATGACTTTACAAGTCATAAAAGATTGATAGTCTTCTCGTTTCCTTGCGATGATGTTTCTCCTCAACATTGATATAATTAGCAAGTGATTATTTATATTAGCAAGTGGTTAGAGCACAGCGATTTATCAAAGCATTCATGCTCAACGTAGCGATTTTTCTTCAATTAGAAACAGTACCTACTTATTATTACACAAGTTTGGTAAGTTTTCTTTACACCCTTTACAAAAGGTAAAACTGAAATAATCATATGTTTTTGTAATAACAGTAGTTGTAACATAATTTTTTCCCTTAACTTTGTGTTATCGACGATGTGATATGATGAGAGGCGGTATAGCTTTAATACTAACTAATATTATAATTATGCGAAAATTGTTTTGTTTGAAATGCTTTCTCGTCTTCTCTACTCATCTCTACTCGACCGATCATCTTGAAATTTTGCATACTCGTTACGCAAGCTAGGAAGCTATAAATTTTTAATTGATGTTTTATTATCGGTCTATTAAGTTAAGAAAATACCGGTCTGGCAGGCATTTTTTTTACATTTTCATAAATTTATTTGATATTGACGCAAATATCTGCGAGATGCCTGCCAGACCAGTATTTTCTTAATTGACTAATAATAAAACATCAATTAAAAAATTTCTAGGTTTGTGGCAAGCGTGTTAGTCGGATAGTCTGTAAGTACCTACACTCTATATTTTAAAAATATATATTTTTGATAAATCTGTTGACCATTTTGATGCTATTTGTCATTCAACTAAACGGATGGCGGTTTGAGTAGGCACGTGAACCATAAAACGTTTTAGGATTTAATGAATGAATTCCCTCTTGATAATACTTCCGGTAGATTTGATCGATAATGTTCCATACAGTCGGTCACGAGTACACGAGGGTTGATTGAAATGGAAATGAGTGGTTTTATTTATAGTTTTCTAGTCAACGTTGACTCTCTATTGAACGAAGGTTCCCCCTACGTACATTTTCATATAGCGAATGCTTTTATTCCGAATTGAATAATGCACGAAGATTCCACGTTTATCCTTTCGTATTTACATTGTTGTAAACAACTTGAGAATAGTATACGAACGGCGTGCCGCTTTACAAAAGTTGTGTCGGGAGGCGCGAGATGTGAGCCCCAAGAAGGCAGACACCCTTTAAGAAGGAGTGTCGTCTGAGTGGGGCTCGGAGGGTCCGATCCGCCGTCAGCTGATAGCACCCCAACGGCGGCCCCGGGGCGTCAGGCGCCAACGAACGGGTGTAAGGGGGCTACGATCGATGACCGCGCGCACCACCCCTTCGCTAGGGGTCTAGACGTCCCACCGCACTTTCTCACATTTTTCCCGCTGTTATGATTTCCAGTTCCACTTTCCGCTGTTATTATTTGTGCCCCGAGCGTGATGGATGACGAGCCATACACACGGTCTCTCATACAAACACTTTGTCTTTGTTAATGTTTTCTCCTTTTGGGAGGAAAACTTTTTACAAATTGTTTTTTTTTCTCGCGTAACATACTCTTATCATGTAAAAGGTATATTATATGGCTATACAAATAACCTTTTTATTCCTATTCCCATTTAGTAGTGGCCGAGTTACAAGCAAATTACCTATAGTAGCTCAGAATGATCTCGCTTAATATTCTCCACCTTAACTCGTCTCATGAATGAACAATGAAATATGTTTCATGACATTTTAAAAGCTTAAAAAGTGCAGTATGTTTCCTGAAAACTTTTTTTTTTTATTTGCAGCATGCACGGAAGCAATCAATTAAGTTTATTTTACATACACGTACGTTAATGATAGCTTGTTTGGATTCGGATCCAAATAAACATTCTAATGTTTGTTTTTTCTATCGCATTGTTTCAAAATAGACAGTTGAATTGTTTTCTTACCGGCCAGCGCCATTCGTGTGCCTGCATAATATATACTTTTGTATTCCCAGTGCTTCCCTTTTTTAGTCGTATTGAAACTTTTAAACTTTCTCTTCTAACTCTAAATGTTTGGAAACATACTAAAAATACATAAATGTGACAATATCGCCAATCATATCGTTTAAGACTGGAAATAATCTCTTTCTCATGCAATTGTTAGGAATGTGTTTAGGTCTCTTTTATAAAAATGTTTAATGTTTGAATGAAATTACTCTTAAAAAATTAATATACTTAAATGTTTAAAAATCTCACATTAAAAACGTCCTACCAAAGAAACAAATTCTTCAGTTTATTTACCATTATACTAGCTGAACCCAGCTTACAGCGAAGCGAAAGCCGGAAGGGACTCTACATTCCTATTAGGTATATAAAAAGTGTAATATTCTACTATTAAAATGCTATGTTTCAAAACACCCCATCGGCTAATTTTCGAATTTCGTGGACATTAACATACGGAAGCTAAATTTTTATGTATATGTTATATAGATTAATAACATTATTATGTAAGTATCACTACATAGTATAAAACAAAGTCGCTTTTTCTGTCCCTATGTCCCTTTGTATGCTTAGATTTTTAAAACTACGCAACGGATTTTAATGCGGTTTTCACTAATGGGTAGAGTGGTTCTCGAGGAAGGTTTAAGTACATAATTTACTAAGTTACGCAGGCGAAGTCGCGGGCAGCAGCTTTAATTTTATTAACACGTAATTTTATAAACTATAACTAACATGTAGTGCCATCTGTTAACAGACTTTTTCCATTATTCGAAGTGAGATTAGATGAATTAGAGTACTACATTGCTTCAAACAGAATTCCCTAGATGGCGTTGTAAATTTTGCATACACATTGTCTGGGACTCCAAAAAGGACATAGGGTACCTTTCATCCAGAACGCGGACGAAGTCGCGGGCACCAGCTAGTATATAGTATAAAACAAAGTCGCTTTTTCTGTCCCTATGTCCCTTTGTATGCTTAGATCTTTAAAACTACGCAACGGATTTTAATGCGGTTTTCACTAATGGGTAGAGTGGTTCTCGAGGAAGGTTTATAAGTACATAATTTACTAAGTTACGCGGGCGAAGTCGCGGGCAGCAGCTAGTGTAAGTATAAGTGTAAGTGTATATACACACGGGAGTTTTTAGATGAGACTACTTACTAATAACAAATTCGTTCCTATTAGTTTCCGCTTCGATCATTGATCACATTCTTCCTTTACATTTATATGTATCGCAATTATCGTAAATGTAGGTATTGATAAACGAAAAATTAAACTTCATGTTGGTAGATACCATTTTCCTACAATAGGTGACTTCGTCACGACGGGCACGTTGCAACTTTATATTATCTTAACCTACTTTATATGCGCACCGAAAACGGATTGCCGGTGCATTTTTCTTTGTCCTCTTTCTTCCTTGCGACGCGTCGTTAAGCCTTCTTAACTTGTCGTCGTTTATTCTTCAACGTTTCGTGTTTGTTGGAATAGCGCCGTAAAAGAAACCTGCGAGAGCTCTACCCCTTGACTTCACTCGAGTCTCGCTTAACTTTTATTTTAAAAGGGGACCCCGTTTCTTATTTTTAACTTTCTATTCTATCTGAGCACAGGAGAAAAACTAACGAGCAAAGCTCTGTATACCTAACTTTGTTTTGAAAATTTATACAATTTTTCCTTGAGCTGCCTCGATAGTCATTCCTTTTCAGTTTTAAAATATTCTTACTTAATTTACACAACATTAGGTATCAGAAGCAGATAATATCTTATAAATGTCCAGTTTTGGTGTATATTGTTATTTTTTTTATCGTCAATTGTGTGGTGTTAGAGACTTTGTGAGGTTGTATAATGTTTTTTACTCTTTAATTCAAAATATACTGAATGTTATAGCACATTGGCTATATGTAATTAGTTATACTTTCGATAGATAAAAGATATACTTTCAATAAGTAGTGAAATAAAAAAACTACAATGCTGTGTTTCAGGTGATCGCGCTGATATGCGGCCTGTTGGTGGTGATTCTGATGGTTTTGGGTCTAGCGTCCGCGGACTGGTTAATGGCGGCCGGCTGGCGGCAGGGGCTGTTCATGCATTGTATAGATCCGGAGGCGCCCACGCCTCTGCCCTTCGACATCATCGCTCAACCGGGCTGCTACGCCGCTAGACCTTCCACCTACATTAAGTGAGTAGCGTTCACACGGTGCAAACTTCAGCGCAGCTTTCCGCTGTCATAAACTGGGTGCTTCTTGTCTCTGACAAGAAGTAACCAACTCTGACGATAGTGTGACAAACGACTACTTTGAAATAATAGCAATAGAATGCAATCCCGTTCACTTTGTCCCATGCCTTAATTGCTTGAGCGCAGCCAGCTCTCTGTTACGTGTAAATTGATTTTTCAGCGACTTGGTTGCCTAATATTATATTTTTCTACTTACTTAATAAAAGCTAATTATGTTTTAAAATTAGCTTTTATTTTATGTTATATACCTACATGTAAAATTATCTATTGGATGGTGAAAACTGCATCAAAATCCGTTGCGTAGTTTAGAAGAAGTTAACGGATATACAGACAGAAAGACTAGTCTGTTTGTTTGTTCTAACGAGAGTTTGAATAAGCTGTATTGTTGGGATTGCAGAGCTGCGGCGGGTCTGTGCGTGGCGACTCTGGCGGCGGACGTGTGCGGCGCACTGCTCACCGGTCTCGGGTTGCGATCCGCAGACCACCGGACCAAGTTCCGGTACTACCGGTTCGCTGTGCTGGCCATGGCGCTCGCGTGTATGTATTCTTTATTCCTTAAAAACAGTCCGGCTCGAAGGACCATTTTAATACGACAGTTGACATTTTATACTACCTACTCTACTCAATGAATTATTATTCGATGAGTAAACGCTAAATCGTCTTTGAAAGTGATAATAAAAATTAGGATTTTAGCAATAACCGCATTATCAGGGATTGTCTGTCATCAAATAATGACCGTTATTACAACATCTATAAAAACTAATCTCAATTTTTTTTTCAGTGATGTGCATATTAATAGCTCTAGTTATCTACCCGGTCTGTTTTGCTGCCGAGTTGAATTTGGGTGAGTAATTTATAATAATATATGTATCATCCGAAGTCTATAACAATAACAAATGATACGCATTTATCAAAATGTTTTTATTATGAGTATTTCAATAAATGACTAAAGACGTTTTCACTCTTTACATCATTTGATTACTTATTCATGAAAAAAAAGTTTTGTAAAACTTCATTTGTGAAAAACGATGTAATTATCAACACAACTTCTTTCGACATAATGACGGAATATTTTAACCCTCTTATTATATAGTTTCTTTTTTATATATAACCTATTCTGTTTTTTATTAATAAAATTTGCATATATTGTTTATTTTTTATAAACCTACTCGTTTTCGTAACTTTAAAATTGCCTTAAGTCCAACAACTGTGTTAGTAAAAATAAAATAACTTCACTTCTCAATCTCTTTTACATTGAAATTATAATGGAACCTTAGTAATATTGATAATTAATAATACTTAATAGATGTTAACAGTGAATTTGGCCCGAGACAGGAAACAGATCGGTGTGGGAGTTCGGTTGGGCTTACGGCGTGGGCTGGGGCGCCGCCATCTTCCTCTTCGGCGCTGTCGTTCTCCTGCTCTGCGACAAGGAGAGCGAGGAGCTCTACTACAAGGAGCGAAAAGTATGTGAAATGAAAACATTACATCAACCCCATTTTTAACAGTGGATTGTAAGAAGAAATTATGTAAAACTAAATTCTCTACAATATTTGTGTGATACTTTTTTTTGTAACTCTTGCCATTTTATTTTTCTTATCGATAAATTTATTTCACCCATCGATAAAAAATCCCTGGACTAT
Source organism: Synanthedon tipuliformis (assembly GCA_947623395.1). Lineage (NCBI taxonomy): Eukaryota > Metazoa > Arthropoda > Insecta > Lepidoptera > Sesiidae > Synanthedon > Synanthedon tipuliformis. The sequence continues at coordinate 6,386,883 of OX392420.1, read as the reverse complement.
TTAAACTTGAGGACCAATCTAACCTTGAAAGGCCAGGTTTCGGCATGACTGTCTAACTCATTTGACTCCCACGTATGCCTCGTGTATTGTGTACAAGGTAACGTTGTTGTTCAGGTGGTGAGCGCGGAGAGCGGCGGGCGCCCCTAGGGCCGAGGGCGCCTGCCCGACCTGGTGCCGTGAGCGCTTCGCTAGCGGCCCGCGCGCGGCGCCACCGCAGCGCGCGCGCTGGCTCTAGCCCCCCACTCGCCGCCGACCTTCGCTTCCCCTTCCAAAGAGCGTCGCTTTTATTTATTCGCTAACAGTTAGGTGGGTTTGGGCGCGTTTGGGGCGGCAGGCGCCTCGGGCAGGCGACCCACTACTCCCTCGCCGGCGCTCCTCCGAGGGCGTCAGTGTGGAACTCGTGTACATATTATGTGTGTGTGTTTGTGTGCGTGTGGACCGGTCGGAAGTTACCTTTATCTGCGGTACAACTCAAATCTATTTTACTAACGTATATTAATGTGTATCACTCTGTGACTAAAATATGTCTGTAGAATCTCACTCGTACAGTCTCAGTTGTGCATTCAAAGAAATGTGTAGCTCTATTGGAATTGATAATGATTTGAAAATAATGATATTTTCGTAATGTTTATTGGAAGTGAATGTTTAAAGAGAACGGTTTATTTATTGATCGAAATAATGCCTAGATAAGTCGAGGCGCTACGGCTAGAAGTCTTCGTGGGTGCAAACTTATTTCGACCACTTGTCGCTTTCAAAATTATCAACATTTTCGAAACGATAAAGTGCTGTTACCATTTAAAATTAAAAAAAATCTCAAGCAATTGATAACTTATTTATTGTCCATCTATCTAAATATAAAATGATCTCTTCTATCTATAAAAGTACGTTTACGTATTTCGTCACGAATAAAATAAAGTCAATTAAAACAATATAATTTCTCTTTGTACTTTCTTTTGTCATCAAAATAAAAATAAAATTTAAAATGGCTTTAAATTAAATAAAAAAGAAAAACCAAAACATTGCTAATTTGTATAGGTAAATACCGCAACTTTAATTGAACAAACTTATTTTAGGAATTCTTTTTACATTTGTGGATATAGTAGTCAAAAAAAGTTTCCAGATTTGGTCGAAATAATTTTGTACCGGAATCGGGTACTACGATTGCCCCCTTAATTATGCAGTAGTCGTAAGAGTAATTCTAATGTTACAATTATTGTCATATTAATATGATAGTTTTAAGAAAATTGTTAGAATGATATCGTAAGTGCGACATTTTTTTATTGTCCGTCTAAATAATCTAAATACGTACGATATTGCGTAACATTCCCCTGAGATACTGAACACACTTGCGAGTTGGTTTATGGCTTTAATTTTGTCCCCTGTGTACCTATTTTTATATTGTGTGATTCCTACTCACACGAATCTCACTTCGGATTATCAATAATTCTCACGCTTTTAGTCATTTTATTATTTTCTCGTTGTTTAAACCGAAATCTGCTATGTGCAAAAACTATAGGATATTGTCAAAATTTCCTATAAATTATTATTATGTAAATACGTACTTATGTATTTTATTTGAACTAGCTGATACACGCGACTTCGCCCGCGATGCCCGCCCGTGTTACACACTTATGATGTAGCTTTCTATAAGGGGAAAGAATTTTCAAAATCGGTCCAGAACCTTTGGACCTTTTTTTTAACGTTAAATAAACCCCCCCCCCCCACACCCTTTTACCGATGAAAAGGGTTGCCAACTTGGGAGAACTAAATAAAAATGACATACAAATATACTCGAGGGATTCCCTGTAAATCATAAATGAAAAGGGATGCTGATTGTTACGTTATGTTACGTAACGCGTTGTTCGACCCTCCCCCCCCCCCGTAACGCATCGTAACGTTTTACAAGACCTCCTCCACCAAAATTGCGTTACGTAATACTTGAATGTCCCCTAATAAAGTAAAAACCGCATTAAAATCCATTGCGTAGTTTAAAAGATCTAAACGTACATACAGTACATAGCGACTTCGTTTTATACTATGTAAAGAATTTTTTTTTTAATCTTTATTTTAGGCTTTTCCCTTAGGGACATGTCTTTTTTTTTTTTTTTTTTTATTGGAATCTCAAAAATGTGCACATAGCAGAAAATCGGTTTGACAACGAAATTTGTTAGATTTTAAGCACTGAAATCAAATTGAATCTTTAGTTTTAGATAATTATTGGTAGATTATAAATTATTTTTTATTAAAAGAAATCACACTGCCATGTAACTATCACAACTATTATTAATTTTTGAAGTCATTTTTATTATATATATAATTAATACAATACTTAAATTATGAAAAATCTAATCTACTTATAATAAGTGTGCATATTTTGTATAGCGACTAACAACCCAGGTTAAATTTAGTATTCAAAGTCATATTCGGGCAATTCCGTGGCGCTGTGCTAGTCAATTGGCTTGAAGAGAATTATATTTAAATGGGAGTTTCTTCATTGACCGACTCCGATGGCTTTATAAGTCCAGTTAAGATTGCATTGACAAGAGCGATGGCAGCATAATATAAAAAAATTGTATTTATTATATTTAAGGCGCAAAAAAATAAGTGTTGTGAAAAGGTTTCATCTCTTGACTTCATATAGTAACGATTTATTAATTTAATGAAAAATACGTAGTAAAAACGCGCCAAAATAATAATAAACGCGCGGGCGCGTCCGAATTCGACATTTTGTGATATGGCGCTGTTTCATGAAGTTGCAAAGTGATCAAGAAAGTGCTTATCTAATTACATTTAATCAAAAACTAATCACAATCTCTTTAAACTATCTGACTTATATTGAGGAACTTGATGAAAAGGCGCCATATAAAAATCTGCCTGGCTAGGCATATCACGAACTGCTGGATTATACGATCGGCCGCCGACATAGTGAGACAGATGTCGGCCAATGAAGAAACGCTCATTGAAATACGATCAAATAAATGAATATGCCCAAGTATGCCAATAAATGTAAACCCCTTTTTAGCCAAATTATGAGTCATATCAATCTGGTTGAATAAAGTACATACCTAGAGAAAATTCTTGTTTTATTTATTTAAATATTATATGTACATATTTTGTAATTTACTGTCCAAATCTGTCAAGCAAATTTTTGAAAGAGGTAAATATAATAAAATAAAACATTTTATGTAAGCAGTACCATTTTTATTGGCTTTACAAAGAAATAAATCGGAAAGTTTAAAAGGAATTTAATCAGACTTATAAACAAATGCCATTCGTTATTTATAAAATGAATATAAAAAAAAAACAAAAATAGACTTTAGTACCACTTTTATTGTATTTAGAAAGAAATTAAATAGGTGAGTTTAATTGGAATTTAATCAGACTTACTTAGATTTACTTACTTAGATTTATAAAAAAGAATAAAAAAAAAAAAACAGAATTATTGGTTATATGGTTATATCACCGTTTTGTGTTTTCAACACATTTTTATTTTGAGTATAATTAATTAACTTAACATAGATTAAAATGGTTTGTTTAAAGGAATCGATAGAAAATGAGTTAGACTTTGACGCCGGTGATGGTTTCGATAGATCTGATGAAGCGAGCGTTGGCTTCCTTGAAGTCGACTGGTGTGGCGTTCATCACTATTGTCTTCAAACGCGCCTCATCCTGAAGTCAAATTATTATTTAAGGATTTGCTTAAAACACTATTTGCACAAGTCAAGCCAAGACAATTCTTTTAAGGGAGTAATTAAATCTATTTAGCTCAATTCAGCTTTTGTATAAAAAAAACTCTCTTTCATTCTAAGTAATCTTTTGTAGCGGCTATATCATTCGTTCCTTAACATATGCCCTGCCCAGCCCCATTTCTGATGGTCGATACGAGTGAGAATGTTGACTACTTTAGTTTTGTTTCTTATTTCTCTATGACTTATTTTATCTTTTAGTTTTATTTCAGTCATACTTCTCTCCATCGCCCTTTGGCACTTAGCCAATTTTTCTCGGTGGATCTCTGTTAGGGACCAGGTTTCACAGCCATATGTCAAACAGGGAAGGATACAGGTGTCAAATACTTTTCTTTTGATGTGTATGCTTACTTCTTTGTTCTTCATTATTTCTTTCAGAGACCAAAATTTCCTCCATCCTGTGGCTATTCTTTTATTTATTTCTTTGGACATCAAATCTCTGGGCGATATAATTTGACCTTATGTTAAGGAGCAGTATAAATAAATGGAGCAAGCAAGTCACGGAATGGTATCCAAGAGATGGAGTCAGAAGACAGGGGCGCCCAATAAGAAGATGGGAAGATGATATTCGTATGACCTTGGGGCCATATTGGCTAAGAGTGGCCCTAGATAGAAATCAATGGAGGCAGTTGGAGGAGGCCTATGCCGAAAGGCACACCGAATTGAGGGACATTTTATAAAGAATTAGTATAAATTTTGTAACTGTTCGGAAATAAATGGCTATTATTATTATTATTATTATATCATTCGTTAGACAAGGACGGCGAAAGCCAAGCTGTCTTGTGTTTTTAAAAGATGACGTATAGAATTGCAGTGTCAAAATGTAAATATTGGAAGATTTCTTTTTTAATAAGACAATAATATTTTAAAAAAACCAATAACAAAATTCATGAAAATTTTTAAAAACGACTAAAAAATTTTTTTGACCCTTGCTGGAAATTATTGAAGCAAAAATTGATTAATGCTACTGAGCCGGATTGTATTAAGTTTAGCGTGGAAAATAATGTCTGGAGCAAGGTCCTAGATCAAGAAAGACAATTGACTCACATTTTATTTTAGGAAGACAATGCAACGGGCTCTTTGAGGTTATAGATCTAGAAGACACTCTACTCACATTGTAGGTCTCCATTTTGGTGCGCAGGCGGAACACGTACGAATTGAACTTGACATCGTCGAAGAGCTTCGCGTACGCCGCCTTGTCGTACTCGAACATGCGACCTATGTCCGCCGCGGTCGCGCCCAGCACCGCCTCGGCCGCCTCGTTGAACGCTGACACGCGATTGTCGCCGGTCGCGTCCGACACAACCGCCGACAGCAGCAGCCTGTACTTGTAGTTCGGATACTCGCGGTTGCATTTCTCGCATCGGAACAGACCGTTCTCTTGATCGACGAGTTTCTTGTTGCATTGTTCTTGAGGGCACGCCTTGTACACGGCGTTCTCAGTCATCGTGTGTGTGAGTACTCCGAGCATCGAGTAGTAGTCGCCTCGCTCGCCGCTGCCAAGTCCTTGCGCTTCGGCCTCGGCGAACGTGAGCCACTCCCCGCTCGAGCCGGAGCCGGCGCCCGTGCGCGCCGATATGTTGACGAGCGGAGCGTCCGCGCCGCCCTGGTCGTACCAACCGCGCAGCTTGTACGCCTCGGGCAAGTCCGGGTTGAGACGCAGCATCGAACTGTTCACCATCGATATGGACTTGCTGCCGTTGAACTCGGTTATTCGACCGCCCTGCGTACACATTTGCCCCCAGTTACGAACAAAGAATGGAATACAACTCGCTACGGTCGGCAAAAAAATAAAGACAGTACAAAAAGTTTACTTATATTATAACTAGTGGCTCAGTATGAATTTGCATTGATTTTTTTTTTGAAAATTATAAGAAGGACGGTGCCAAAGTGTCGATATTGTGCTAATAAGTAAAGATTACCTTAACGGCTACAACTGGATTGGCGCTTCCGTCGAATGTTTCTGCTTCACTGCCCCAAAGCGTTAAACCGACCTGTGGATATTATACATGTCAAATTTAAAATTACAACAAAACTAATAATAGAAAACAATAAACCTAATGTTACATTTCTAAATTTCGCTTTAAATTATATAAAAACTAGGGGACCGCCCCCGGATTCGCACGGAAAGTATTAATAATGATTCTATGTATTATAAACTGACCCCGCTTCCGGACGAGTCCACGACGGTCACCTCTCTCTTCTTCAACAGTCTTCCAGAGCTTTTTGCAGTCAACTCCTGTACGTCGGCAGCCATTTTGCACACACCAATAATGTCTGGAAAACAATTAAAATTTAGATGAGAATATTTTCTCAAGATAAATTCGTACGTTTCTCACTATTATATATTTTAATGTAACAATAAATTTGGCATTATTACCTAGTTAACATATTTTTATTCTGCAAAAATGTTAGGTCCCGTTCTAAAATATAAAAAATCCGTACTAATCTATACTAATATTATAAAGCTGAAGAGTTTGTTTGAACGCGCTAATCTCAGGAACTACTGGTTCGAATTGAAAAATTCTTTTTGTGTTGGATAGATCATTTATCGAGGAAGGCTTTAGGCTATATAACATCACGTTGCGACTAATAGGAGCGAAGAAACAGTCGAAAATGTGGAAAAAAACGGCGAAAATTATTCATCTTTGAGGGCTTCCGTTGCGTGCGCTGCGAAAACCGTTCGAGATACCCAAATGATTCCCAAAATAACTATTCCACGCGGACGAAGTCGCGAGCACCAGCTAGTATTATAAATGCGAAAGTTTGTATGGATGGACGTTTGTAACTCTTTCACGCAAAAACTACTGAACCGATCGCCATGAAATTTTGCATACACGTTGTCTGGGACACCAGAAAGGACATAGGGTACCTTTCATCCAGAACGCGGACGAAGTCGCGGGCACCAGCTAGTCATTTATATTTCTATTTCTATACTTAATAATAACGAATTTTAAATATATGGAAATCGAACTTACCTATAATAGTGTTGGGTGGTTTTTCAGCGATCTGACTGATGGGTACAAAGTCGTACTGCAAGGAGGGCACCGAACACGCGGCTTCGTCCGTACATTCAGCCACTAGCGTGTCGGGCGTGAAACTCATTTCATAGTCATTTTTCAAATTGGTGAACTGTTTATTGGCCGTTTTCAGCGTACACCGACTTATATAATATACTTTATCAACCTGAAAAAATATTCAACGTTAATATTGCTTAAATTTTTATAATGTTAACTAGCTGCTGCCCGCGACTTCGTCCGCGTAACTTTGTAAATTATATACTAAAAACCTTCCTCGAGAACCACTCTATCCATTAGTGAAAACAGCATGAAAATCGGTGTAGTAGTTTTTGAGTTTATCGCGAACAGACAGACAGACGCGGCGGAGGACGTAGACAAAAATGTAGACAAAAAGAGAATATGCGAATCAATTGGGGAAAGTTTTGATAGTGTTTTGTTGAAAAAAATAAATGAAAATATAACCTGCATCATATCGTAGAACTTGTCACATTCCATCTTGAAAGCAGTAGCTCTGATCTCCCCCGTTTCGTCGCACAGATCCATACTGAACAGTTTTCCTTCGCCTTTGCTGTTGCTCCAAGTGCGTATCGGAGATTTATTCATTACACGAGCCTTTATAACCCATCTAAACAAAAGTATTGATCATTTAAAATTAATAGTATTTTTTATCAGGAATATGAACAATTCTAACTTAATGCTTGAGATTTCTTTGCGAGACTTTATAGCTATAGTGCTAGTGCTATGTACATCTATAGACTATGAAGTGACAGTGGGATAGATCACATAGCTTCCTATTAGATGGTCCATAGAAAATCACTATTTCAATCACTATATCAAAAATTTCTATAAATTATATAAAGATAAAGATAAAAAAGATAAAGATAGCCTTTAATTGCAAGAGATCCTAATACAGAGAAATAACATGTTACATTACACTACTTAAATAAAGATATTTTCTCTTTTATTAGTCTTCCTTGCCTGTCACACGACATAGGCCTCCTCTAAGCTCTTCCACAATTTCCTGTCCTGTGCCTTTCTCATCCATGTTGCTCCTGCTACCTTCCTTATATCATCCTCCCATCTACGATTCTGTCTGCCTCTTTTTCGTTTCTCTTCTTTAGGGTACCAATAAGTTATCTTGTGTGACCATTTATGTGGATCTCTAGTTATATGAATAAATTATATAGCATAATATAATTAAACTTATATTTTTGTATTAAATAGTCAGTAAGACTTTTACAGGGAAATTACAAAACATGATTCTTGCTTCATTAGGGAGAACATTAGAATAAAAAAATCTTACTTATTCTGATAGGGACTGAGGCTTGCGATAGGCAGCGTCATTTGTGTTGACAGCATACTGCTATCACGCCCTAGAGTTACAGAAGGCTTAGGCTCAGATGCTGAATTAGACATGTAATTTGATTGTGGTGCTGAAGAATTTGTCTGTGGCGCATAACTTTGGGAAGGTTTCGATGCAAGATCAGGAGTCCACATTTGAGGGTCACCCAGTTTCCTACCGACTTTAGAGCCTGGCGATATTACTGTCGCATCTAAAATTACCAGCACGCGCCTGAAAGAGAATATTATTTTTTAGTTTACTCAAGAGATTTCTTGGAATTAGTCAAATGCCCTTTTACACCAACTGTCACCTAGAGTTACAGAACATAATATAACACTGGCCATTCATGGCTGTTACATTCACAATCATGCGCCGGATTGCAGACTTAAATAGTAGCCTAACTTTAGGTGCCTGTTGGTGAAAACGGGCATTAGTCATATGTAGTAAACAATAAATTTAACCTTACGATACAATAGATTGACGGAAACACTCTGGTCTGGATCTGTAAAGTAGTGGCAGGGCATGCCGAGTTTAAAGGCATTTGGGCTTCCTATCTGGCGACAGTGACCAACCCCTTACAGAAGACCACTATGAATAATAACAGCATGTGTGCTGTTATGTTTCCATGAGTAAGAGATGCCAGGGTCCAATTCCCTATCTCTTATCTTTATTCCTACTAGTTATAGTCGGCAGTGCACTTGTAGCACTTGTGGTGTTACTTGTTTTATATGTGATGGTAGCCACCTACCATTAATGGGGTGGTATAAAATGTCTATTTCATAATATTAATTAAAAGACAAACATGTGAATGAACTGATTATACATAATTTCTATTTTATTTCTTTACTCTCCTGACAACATAATTTAAAAACATAACCTTATCCCTAAGAATGACTACTCCCTAGCAGTAAGTACTATAAATAAGGTGTTCTATTGCCAGTAATTTTCCTATTTAGAGGTAAGAAACCCGCCTATTAAGTAAAACATTATGCAAAAACTCACATGTCTCTCACATCTTTGTTCTTCATTAGTGAAGTCATCAACTTATTGATTCGTATTATGGTGTAATCACTCAATTCTCCAGCAATTATTTTATCATTCAACTGTGTTGCGAGCAGCGCTTGAGCGTTCATATGTTTTCCGTCTGATATGAACAACCGGTACCGATCCTCGGGGCCATTCCTTTGAATCTTTTTAGATCCCAATATCTGCATTACGGGATTCTCATAGCACCCACCGTTCATTATTATCTATAACATTAAAATAAATTTAAAATCTGGTCGAATACTATAGCTTAAAACAAGTTAAGAAAAGATAACTACCTCAAGTGAACCTTCAGACAGTTTTTCGCCCATTTTTGTATTGTGTAGCTGCTTCTTGTTTGTGCATAAAACGAACGCAAATCTGATTATTACAATGATTTATAACGATTGGTTACTTTATTATATAGGTTCCCTTATCAGTTACTTTCTTTTTAGGGAAAAACCGGCAACTAAACAACTTTGTAACGCAATTACGCTAAAAAATAAACCCGCCAAACCGAACGAAACCAAAAAATACCCTATCAACGTTGACGTTTAAGTTCATAAGTTGTCATTGTCACAGTGACATACCATGATATGCCATGATAAAATAAACGCAGATAACGCGACAAGCGACATTAACTTGACACTGGCAGATAATGGCCATTTTAAAATGAGCCGCATTGCCATTTTCTGCCATTTTAAACCTAAGAAGAAGAAGAAAATAAACGCACTGACAGCGACAGAGTAAAATATAGACACTGCTTTGGACTTGACGGACCATGTTTTGGAAAACTAAAAATAAATTTAGACTTGACGACTTGATTCTGACTAGTCTCGGGTAGTACTGCTACTTTTGATTGTAATTTCAATTTTGCCCTTTTACTCGTTACGTACGAATTACTCGTTCGAATTATGAAACGCACTTTACATTGTAATAAATGTAAATTGCGTTTACCGTAATAGATAACCGTTTTCTTCTTGATTTTCTTTCAATCTTGTTCGTAGTGATATATGCTTGTTGCAGTGCACCAAGGAATATAGTACTCTTTAAGCGAGAATGCACAATGAATGGATAAGCAATCGCACACTGGCACATCATAAGTACCCAATAAGTACCAAAAACATTTTAGTTTCGTCTTAAGGGGAACCCCATAATTTGTGGGGTTTTGCTTTGACTGCTATCATTTTAGGCTAAAATAAAATGATCGTGGTCAAAGCAGTTGATTCATCATTTAATTATTAATTTGATAAACTTTCCTAGCTACAAGCAACTTTTCGCTACAAAGCTTGTACTTAAACATATTCGCCTTTATCTATTCGTAAGTTTAGGTCTATTTCATTCAAAGGCCGTTCTTAGAATACTTAGAACAAAATGAAACAACATAAAGACATAAAGAATGTATAGTCATAAAGAAAACAAAATCGCTCAGCTAAACAGTAAACTTAGCCGTCAACTTCCGCCGTTAATGTTAAAGAAAAGGTTCGCTAAAAGAACCACAACATTGCGGCCAGACTGAAAAGATTATTCTGCACACAGAGCAATTGTCATTGATTCTGCTATTCAGCAGTAGTTGAGCAGCAGCTACTAACATCTCTCTCTACAGAGTGTCACTTGCAACTACCAGTAGTAGTAGGTACTAGTCATACAACATATAGTACTACTTGGTTGTACTTACACTACTGTAATAGCGGAAACAAAATTCAGGACTATTATGTAGATACTTCGATCAGGTGTAGGTACAAAGTAGGTGGACCACGGATACTACACGATTTTTATATACTTACAAGACTTACATACTTACATACTTACATAGGGTATAGGTGGACAAGGCCACAGCGAAATAATGCACCAAATCATTTCAAGAAATGTATGTAATTGAAACTCATAAAATAACTCCATAAATTTATTTTAAAGATTAACTTGACAAATGACGAATACGACAAAATTTCATCCTCATATTTGTTTCGGTATCATAATAATAACAAAAATACAAGTAGGTCTATACACGAACCATTATTGTTCATATTTAATAAGCCGAAAATATTTTAACATTTGATACTTCAAAACTAAGAATACTTCAAAAGATTTTATACATTTTCAGTTTTATGCACCCACTTACACATAGTGCAAATCGCATTCAAGTTATAGTTAACTACTTACTTATTACCTGTTAGTGCTAACTTAGTTAAGATAACACGCTAGTGCGCAAGTCAAGTAGTAGGTATCCAGGTAATAAATATTGAAATTATTTACATAAGACAGTCTAAGTAATATAACAATAACAATAATTTCACATATAATTTGAGTTTCCCATTTACCTTATAGAATCGTTTAAGTAAGCTATCCTACAAATTTGAAATTTTGGCAATATTTCGTTAAGTAAGTACCAGTACCAGGTGAAGTAATATGCGTCAAACTTTCTAATGTCAGAACTATCAGTCATTACTCTGTAGATGCGCGCGTCTACATGACATAAGTACATAATTATGTTATGTATATGTCGTGGGCAGATCGTAGAATTGGGCAGATCGTAAAGTATGACATCAAAAATCTTTTACTAAAAGTCAAAAATAGGTGCGACGAGGAGGAGAGTGAAGCAAAGCGAGGGGGAGCGTGTTAGGTTTACATGGAAATAAATTTGGGGAGCCTCGCGAAGCGGAGCGGAGAGAGGCGACCCTCTCAGAATAATATGATCTGCCCAGGAATATCATGATATGCCCAATTCTATGATGTGCCGACGACATATATACAACAACGAATGCACCATATAATTATCTACAACCACTTACAAAATCAAATTCGTTTCAAACATTTTTATATGCAACCATTTTCATGTAATGAAAACATAAGTCCGCTTCGGAGCAGTTATTAAAGTTATTTATATAAATTTTATATAAATAACCTACCCGTTTATTTTATTCTATAAAGTGGGCAACTACGACTGAAAGACCGCAACGTTAAGTAGGTACCTACTTACCTACTTATATTGTATTTTTCACACAGGACATGGGTACGGTGACGTTGATTTCCTCCATATCAGACATGTTATTTAAAAAAAATAATGAATATCTACTAGGAATACAGTAGGTACATGAACCTATTAATTGGTAGAATTCAATTTTCGATTTTATCGGGGCTACGTCTCTATAGTATCTTCAAATACCAAATGCTATGTGAAAAATATGTAGGTAGGCACATGACACTTATAAATTAAAATTTGCTTTGTATACAAATTCATGAACACTACTGTAACATAAAATTAATAAGTAGATATCCAACGAAATAGTATATCTCTATCTAATTACTTATTGTAGTAAGTAAAATAAAAGTATTTACTTAATACTTTATAATGTCTAAATATCACATTTCATTTAAATATAATTTAGGAGAAAATTATTAATATTAACATTAATTTGCTCATTACTCATTAATATAGGTAAGTATATAAAAAACTCATGTATTTATTTAAAAACATGATTTCGATTATTCAAATTATAAAGCATAATATATTATATTACTATCAAAAGAGTATAAAATGAACTTGATTCCTCCAAACTATATAGAATTTAATAAAATACATAGATGTACAGAGTTGACTGGAAGTGTCCTCTTAATAATAAACAATTTGATGTGTTCATTTATGAGCCAGCGGTGCTTCCAGTTCTTCTACGGTCTGTGGCAGGCACCCAATAGCCGGCCGAATCTTTCGCTATGGCGGTCATCGCCGCGAAGCCTGCTGTAGCGTCACGTCCGGTGGTCGCGTGACCTCTGCTTTGCAGGAACGCTAACACAGCCTAGGACGACAACATTCATTTATATTATAGTTGCATCTAAGGGTTGTTATACATATTATAGTCGCGGACGGTAGAATCGAATATATGTAGATGAAAGTTCGACAAATTGCTATAGGTAGGTACTTATAGCCGTGTCGGCAAAGCCGGGCGGTAATATATAAGTAGTAGAATTGTAGATGAACGTTCGGCAGAAAGGCGCGCAGTGAATATATCGCTGCTTAAAAACTAAAGGGCCACAAATCAAAATTACACTTTTTACAGGAGAGCTAATCGAAAAAAAAAATTTTTTTTTGTCTATTTTTGTCTTATTAGATATAATATCAAATATACTTATGCATATTATACATCGTTAGAAGCGTATTTTAAGTAGCATTAAATGTTTTAAGTACTTTTATAATAAACAATATTTATTTCATTGGCACGGTTATTTTCACATAAAAACACTTACCGTGTCGAAGCCAATTTCGTATTCTATTTCCATAGGCATGAGTTGGTGATGGACACGAGGCTGAACCATTATTTCTTCTATGCCGCTCTCTTCAAGAATATTCTTAAGGGTTGCCTGAAAGTGAAAATTAAAAAAAATGAAATAAAAAATGAAGCGTGGCAGAACTTGACTAATCTACTAATTTGACTAATCGATTTAAATAAAAATGAATCACTAAATATGTTGCTAAGCGTAAATAGTGGCAGCTGGGCACACTGAGTTTCACAGTCAATTTGGGAAGCCCGTCTGGCGGCAGTAACCAGTAGTTTTTATATCCATATATCCTTCCTCACAAATCTTCGAATTTATAACGCGGATAAGATTTTTATCAGCTAGTAGTTGCATAAATCAACTAAGGGCCTCTTTCACCATCTACAAGTAAAGCGTTGATTAGTTACTTTTCAAGTAGGCAACGCTAATTGGCGAGTAATCGTTACGAGTACTTTGTTTCAATTTCATTGAGTATTGCTACTCGAAGATGGTGAAACTCGTACGTTTTCTTACCGGTCACTTTGAATGGCAGTTAGCCTATTTGACACTTTACTCAGAGATGGTGAAAGACGTCCTTAGTCACACACACTTACAATGGCAACTTGTGTAGTAATCTTGGTACCGCCGGCGGCGCCTACCACCAATTCGACGCCGCGATCTTGTGACACCACTATGCTGGGCACCATCGAGCTGAGCGGCTGCAGTCCCGGAGCTATCATGTTGGCGGGAGACGGCGGCAGGCCGTACGTCGAGTCTCGGTTGGGAATTGCGAAGTCGTCCATTTCGTTATTCAAAATTATTCCCAGGCTGCGAGATCGTCTGTACGAGCCCCAACTGTAATCAAGATAGCGCGCTTTTGAAACGAAAGAATTTTCAAAATGGCAAACTTTTAGTCTAGTTCTCATGCATTTTTCTTATGCATAGAAAACCTTGGAGAATCTCAATGCATTTTTCGGAGAAAGCCACTGATATAACCCGACAGATTGACGAGTTTAAATGGCATCAAACTTTGCACTCGATCCAAAACCTGAGGTTAATTACTACACCCACACGCGCGGGTGTTGTGTTTCGATAGATTCACTATCCAGCTGTAAAGTGATAACGTGCAGAAGTGTGAGAAAGACGAAGTGATCGTGCGGCCAGTAGTTGTCTTTTTCTAGAATTTTGATTGGTCCACATCCACGCCACGGCGTACAGGAAAAGATACATCTACATCGCTTTCTCTTTCTAGAGAGTACGAGTATTGCTCAGTCCAATTGTAAGTATATGTCTAACTCTATGGTGCTGGCTAACAAGATACATCTCACTGACATGTAGTTGATGGTGCTAGTGACACAGACGGCGCTACCGTCAGGCGCTACGACGACCACGTTAGCGGTGCCGAAGTCTTCTAGGCCTTGGAACAAGGCGCCGTAGTGTTCCCACTCGTTGTACGTGCGATTGTCGTCCACCAGGTCGCGAAACGCCTGCGCCCATTGCGGATTGGACAGGTTGCGTTCCAACTGAAAATTGTCTTCATTAATATCTACACAGAAAACACCTTATACGCATTTCATTAAACAAACTATTTATGTGTTTAAATTTGCTTCCATAGTGGGAGGCCATAGACCACAGTCTATGTGGGAGGCAATTCATAAAAGTGATAGAGTTTGATGCTGTAGCTACATACTTATTCATCTACATCAGAAATTTAATTACACCATCGATAGCTAAAGGATCAAAGGTTTGTTCGATATATAGGATATTTTAGAATTCGCTGGATATATACATATAATACGCTCAAAGAAAATATTACTCGCAACTTAACGCGCGATGGGAAAACTTCGCAACTTGAAAACTTGGGGTGTGGCTGTGACGCGCAACTCGCCATTGTTTAGTTTAAAAATTAAAAAAATGCACGATACTGTCACTGTGGCGGCGGCGTCACCCATGTCAAAACCATAAAGATATCAGATATTTTTCTCAGGTGTTATATTATTAATTTTTCAACGCGGCCGGAGTTGCGGGCACCAGCTAGTTTTTTAATAATTTAGGACAGCGAAGTTATTTACAACAACAGAAAATAATGTATGTAGTTACTTCGACTATTAGCGGAGCGAAGCTGTCGGCACGTGAAGGGTCCCCGAGGCCTGTTCGCTTTGCGTAGGCGTACTTGAAGGTTTCGATCACGCGGTGCCAATAGAGGTTGGAGTAGTAGGCCACGCTGCTGCCAGTACCTATCCACTCGGTCAGCATGTTGATGATGAAGGCTAGCACTGATCCGGATCCGGGAAGCGGCACGCTGTACAACGTGTGCTTGTCCGATACGGGCACTGCGATAGGTTCTTGCCATTCTGCCCTGCAACGACAAGCGGGGGTTTTAAAAACATTGCTAGACCTTCCTTCTATACGATTTTAATGTTCGATCAGTCAGAAGTAGCTTGGTTTCGTCGTCTATGCGCAGGCCATATTAGTACCTACGTCAGTGCATTATGCGAGTGGACACTGCGCTTGCCGGTCCTTGATTTTCACTCCAGAACCATCAGGCTCAATGTTTTCTGCTCATTGTTGCTTCAATTTACTATAATTCGCCGAGCTATGTTTAAAAATTTCGATTGTCTAAGGATAGCCTCATTTTTTATTCGTTCTCGCAGAATTACCTTATTATCATAGAGTAAATAGTAGGTAATATTTATATCTATGAATAGAAAAAAATCTAAACGGATTTACTTAGTAGCAAGTCGTCTACTGGTTCGCAAGCAAGGACTGAAAATCATCTTAATTTATCAACAAACAAACAAACTTAACAAACCTTCGTAATTTATCGTATTTTTTTTTATTAGTGAAAACTGTATTGAAGTCCACTAGGTGGTGGACAGCGACTCAATTTTTTATATAATATAGTCACTTAAAAGACAAAAAGGGGTCTAATTTGAGGGTTTTCTGGCTTGGGATAACTTTGTCTAACAATTCTACTTTACTTAGATACTAAATAATTGCAAAAAGAATGCAACCTGTAACTCCTCAAGTCTTCTTCTGTAATAATACCGCCAAATTCTCTGATGTCTTGCACTAGCGATTGGGTAAGGGTGCCGTTGTGGATTGCGTCTGGGCCCTCTTCGGCTATTATGTCCAGAGTTTTCCCCAACGTCTCCAGATAAATATGATCTCCTTCCTTCCACGGTTCTCCTGTTTGCGGATTCACGTATACTTCGCTGAAATAATTTAAAAAATAATTTCTAAAGGCAACTTCTTTAGTAAGTCTCTCCTCACTCTTTCTTGAAAAATATTATACATAGATGGAGGGATCGATTGCCCAAATTTGCTGAGTATGGTTTTCTTTTTATTAGTTTTATTTTGTAAAGAAAACAGAAAATGTCTTTTGTGTTCGTTTTTAATGCAAGCCCGACGCAACAACGGAGTGTTATAAGTTTCACGTGTGCCTGTGTATCATGGACACCCAACTCCTCAGCAACTTACAGCAGATATACTTAGCGTGTATCTCAATAGAAAGTCGGAGGTTTTCAGAGTTATAAACAGTATGCGTTATTTTAGCCTTTGTAATTCGTTGTTATAAGCACGTTTAGCACGTAACGATTACCTCATTGAAGGTTCCGCCTTGATTCTGTCGCTGTTCGTGTTGAGAACTCTGCCCATATATTCGGTGACGCGGTGTCCTCGTCGACAAAGTTCTGCCGTGGGCCTCACCAGTTCCTCCCACGGCAAGTGGCCGTACTCTCGGTAAAGGGCCCCGTAGCCTTTCAACTCGCCCGGCACGGCTATCGCCAAGCCGCCTACGGTTGACGAGGCGTTCTCGTACATGTCCCTGTATGCTGCGAGAGGTGCGCGCTCCCGGGCGTTCAGCACGCGAACTGTTTTCGTTTTCGCATCGTAAACTGTCGCCAGAAAACCTCCCCCGAGCCCCATGCATTGTGCACACCCAAGACCTTCGCAGAACAGTGTTGCTATTGCAGCGTCAACGGCTGAACCGCCTTTCTCCAACACATCGCTGTAAAGTAAAAAGCAATAAACATGCTTGCCTTTATGCCATAGTTCAAACCTTCATTTGGAGAGTCCGTATGGCGGCAGTAAACATACCTTTACAGAAGTAAAGGTATGTTTACTGCCGCCATACTTTTTTTTGAGATATTGTAACCTCACTGAGTAATAACCAAGGGTAAAAAGGATGTGTACTGATGTATCTAATGCCCAGGTAACATGAAATATTATTTTTCCTAAATTACACTAAAAACACCTTGAATTGTGATATCATAATTTGGTAATCGTCATAATTTGGTAATATGCTTACGTAGAATAGCGTTGCATAAATTCATCGAATAATGATTTGATTAGGAAATTCTTGTGATAATTTCGAAATTTTTCAAAGCATTAATTTGGTAGGTATTTACTTGAAATTTAATGTCAAAATAACGCACAAGATAAGATAAAGCGATAGTCTTAATTGTTATAACTTACTTTTTTATAAGATTAAGGGAATAATTTAAATTACATTCTTTGTATGTATAAGGTGATTATGTAGATATTGTAGAGACAAGAAAAAAACACACATAGGTAGGTAATTTTTTTTTATCATGTATGATCTAGATGCAGATAAAAAACCAACTTAAGTTTAGTTATTTTTCGTATTTCACAATAATTTTTAATATAAGCACAGAATGAGTAATAGTACTACTATACTATATATAAGTTTTTACTGGTACACGTTTGTCTTTCCTATAATTGCGGCGGCATCCACCAAGTGCTAATTATTTTGAACATTGCTATATTGTTTGATGCCTGCATCGTTGGAGGCCTTGTATATAATAAAATATAATAAAACTAGCTGTTGCACGCGACTTCGTCTGCGTAACTTTATAAAATATATTACTCGCCGATAATATAGCTTAACATCAGTGAAAGAATTTTTCAAATCGGCCCAGTAGTTTCGGAGCCTAATTCAATGCAAACAAACAAACAATCAAAACTTTCCTTTTTATTATATTATAGTAAAAGATAATATTATAAATTATAAGTAATGTTTTATTTGATTTATTGTGAAAAAGTAATGAATACAGACCTTTTCAGATGTGTGCACGATGGGTTTCCTCGCCTTGAATTTGCCTCAGGTCAGATTCAAGGTGAGGAAGGAAATAGTTGATAAAATAAATAAATAAATATCTTCACACATTCCACACAGCACCATCTAGCTCCGCAGTAAGCAACTAATGCTTGTATTATGGATACCAGACAGTTGATATACTACATAGATTACTTTTTTTTATAAATACAAACATCCAAGACTCAGGTAAAAAAATAAAAATGTTAACACAAACATTTGCCGCTAGTGGGATTCGAACCCGCGACCGTTTGGTTAACAGCAAGTGTTACTAGCCACTATACCAAACGCGTCGTCAAAATGTGTGCAATAGTAAGTGTTTATTATGGAGTAATAGGAATATAATGTCACTTACCGGCCAATGCCAGCACATTCGTAACCATTAGCAGCAACGGCAGCGCGCTGGTAGCGCGGGTGGTCGCGTGTGGTCCACGGCTGAAGTACCAACACCACCACCAGCGCCGCCACAATCAGCGTTGTTAAAGTAATGCCCACAACCAGGCACAACCGCGACCTACGAAATCTGCACCATTAGATCCAATCCAGGACGCATCTTAATGCGATATCTTTAGTGGCATTTATTAATATACACTTGAGAACGATCCGATTGGATTTTTTATCATTAGGGAAACTAATTTCGTGTCAAATGTCTTATTTGTATGAGTGGTGTCAAGTCAAAACTTAATGGCTGCATGGAT
Organism: Synanthedon tipuliformis; assembly: GCA_947623395.1. Taxonomy (NCBI): domain Eukaryota; kingdom Metazoa; phylum Arthropoda; class Insecta; order Lepidoptera; family Sesiidae; genus Synanthedon; species Synanthedon tipuliformis. Next base: position 6,367,684 of record OX392420.1, on the reverse strand, counting down.
AAAAAATTGTCGAGTTTAGAAACTGTCAAAAGAGGTTGCCTAAACAAATGCTTCGGGGTCATCGATGTACGGGGTCGCTGAAAAACGCTAATTGAGTGAGATGCAAAAAATCATACATTATTTTGTTGTAAATCGTATACAAATTGGTATGTAATTCCAAAACAGTTTATTATATATTACCGTTTTTCCTCTGAGGAGATTTTTTCGGAAATATTTCCATTACATGGTAACTGATCTGATGCTGCAGCATCAAGTAGTTATTTTTTTATTGAATAAAGTTCAAATTTAACGTATTTTATTCGAATTAAAAAGTAAAAGTAGGTACACATTACAACCAAAATCTATAAGGTATACCTACATAAGGCATTGGTAAGTTAGTCTCAAGGTTTGGGCTTCGGACCCTTTTGACCCGCTGAATAAAACCATTGGACCCACTGTGGGTCAGAACCATCGATGGTCAGAACAACACCTGCCTTTCTGACCCGTTAGTATTAAACAATGGAAAACTATGAAATGTGCAGTCAGACCAGCTTTATTTTAAAATTTCATATCTGGCTTGTGGAAACCATAAGGACTGTGGAGGCACGACAACATTAACGTTATAATGATTAAATGAGATATTGTCACCGGTGAGTGTGACTTTGGGTATCTGGAACAAGGCCGAAACCGTCTCATCGCCTCAATGGCTTTGACATAATAGTGGTCAGCCATGAACTCGTGAACTTGTGACTTAAATTGAATTTGAAATTACTGCAAATTTACTGTCATCTATATAGCTTTGTCCGCTGTGAGTGTTATGGTTTTGTACATATTTTAAATTACTGGTTATTGCTTTATTAAATTGATGTACGAATTATAATACAAGGTCGTATGAAACTAAGGTTGGTAATATGGTCAACCAATGAAAGACGTAACCATTGGTGTAATTCACAAGTAATGCTAATTCTTTAATAAAGCTCCTAAAAATATATAGGTACCTATGATAGCGCCCTTAGGATTCAAAATGATGTCTAGAAAAATGTTTTACCATACATAGTACAAACAATTGCAAAAATTAATATATAAAGAAATGAAGATAAGAAAAAGGCATTTTAGAAAAAACAGGCAAAAAATATGTAAAATTATTTTTTACATATATGTATTTTGTACGGCGTTCCGTACAAAATACATATTATACAAAATACAAAATACAGTTTTTATTCTGAGGCGGTACGAAACTCGCCGTCAGCTAGGGTGGACAGCGTGGTTTGTCGGTTAGGAATAGACGGTATTCCCAGTAGTTCGGTCGAACATGCCTACTTATTAAGGGGGGTTCGATTTTCATACTAATAAAATAGAGTAAATATGAACAAACCACGAACAAACGTACAAAATTTTACACATTATATTTTCCCGAAGAAAACAATAGATAAATATTATAGCTTATAAGAGACTGTATTTTTTTAGTTCATTTTTGTCAATGTGTGATTGAGCTACGATCAAACGAACAACGAATGCTATTTGATTAAAAACAGAGGATCTAATTTGATGTGATTGTTTGTCTTGTTCTTGCTACTGGGTACATATAATATAATTTAATCGGAGTTATAAAACAATTAGGTCGCCAGTGTAATAAAATGTTAAGTAACAAAGTAAATAGTGATTTAAACACATTCCCTTACATCGTGTCCGCTTTATGTATATTTAATTCTTCCGTTCGTCTGTATGTCATGTTACAAACTTCTAAATCGTAGTGACCGATTTTGGTGATTTTTTTTATTTTGATGATTTACAATTGGATCCGATGGGTGGCGCCGCATAATTGCGGTAATGGTTACAGATGGTGTGAATTCACCAGTTTCACCACAAAATATTTATTTTGGGCATCGATTATATTATTGGGTATTTCAGCACATTTCCGAGTGCACATCAAGTTATTGTAAAATAATATTATATTTTACTGCGGTGATTTCAATGCAAATTAAAGAGGATAAAGCAACAAGCAGCATGGAAGTCGATATTTTTAGAACGTCTTATACCTACAAACAGGTGGACAGCCTGGTTTGTCGGTTATAGGAATAGACGCATATTTTGTATTGTAATATTTTTTATATAGTAATTACAAGTTACTCAAAGAGTAAATCCCTGCTTGCAGTGTACGTTAGTACACTTAAATCACAGCATACTAATTTCCTATACTTATACGCATACTTATACGAAATAAGTATGCTGTATTTAAATCTTTAATTTTTGAATGGCATCCCCATTTAAAAAATGTAAAAAATTTACAGGAAATTACTGAAATTAAACTTTTATTACCAAAATCTCCAGTGTAAGTTAAAAAACGTGGCCTGGTTTTAAACTACATAGGTATTACCTATATCCATTGATCTACTCCCAAATATACTTATATAGTCTTTGCCTATATCATTTTGAGGCTCACTCTGCTCCACGAACGTCAGCGTCGAATCCACATATAGGTACCATCGCATAAGTTAAGATAGTCCACGTGATTTATTATCCAAAGCGAATACCTATTAGTACCGCTAATTCTTAGATTAAAAATTTCACGTTATTTTGTGGTAAATAAAGGCGTTTACATATTCAGACCAGAGAGAACAATAAATATTTTGTTTTGTTTAAACTTTTTGTTGGGACGGATGTATTTTCTTTTGGACATTCTTTTTGAAATACCTACCTATTTCGGTTCTCAATGGTATTGTAGTTTCGTTACGATAATTATATATTAATATTAGTTTTCCCAGTGTAGGTATAGAGTATGTAAGAACGTACAAGTTTTTATACAATTAAAACTCAGAGTAAACATATAAGGCTTTTATATTCCCAAGTCAAATCAGGAAGTAGCGGATGTCGTGTCATACATGTTCCTGTGACTCCGCTCATCTACGCCTATAACTAATTACAATTGAAAATTATAAACTATCCGATTTTCTATTGAGCCTAACAAAGACGCTATATTTTCTGTAAGTTGCTGAAGAGTTGAGTGTCCTGCAGACTACTTGATGTTACCGTGTCATGGAAAAACCACCAAAGTATACATAAATTTCATATCAATCGAACATCTGGAACAGATCTTTATAAATTTTAACTAAGACAGACAGCTTTCAAACAAAAAAAAACAGGATCAAAATCGGTTTATCCTTTTGGGAGCTACAATGCCACAAAGACACATGCAGGTCAAATTTACAACACTCCTTTTTGCGTCGGGCATTGAAGATTAAACAAAAATACTGAGAGATGTGGAGATGTGAAGGATTTAACTCGTCTCTGAGTGCCGCAGTGTACGTACTTGTAAGTACGTGTGCCGAGCGCAATAGTTGTCGGCGTAATTAATCTCGCAGCTATATTCTCTACCTATATCTTGCAAAGAATAATATTTCATACTCATTTATTTTAATTTATTATTCAAAGATAACATAACATATTATCGTGCAAGTAGATTAATATTAATGTGACATAACATCAGATAAAAATGTTTTGTTTTTCTCGAAATTGGAGGTAAGTACGAGTATTTGTAGCTGTCCAACTATACCTAAGTGACAGTTCTATGAATGAATTCGTCCGATTGATCGGACGAAGCAGTATGACCACGCGGTCTCAGGATTGGTTGTCATCTAGTCCAAATCTTTATATCTTATTTAGATTTATATCTATCTTTATACTCTTTTAGAGAGTATGGTATGCTCTAGACGCCATTGAAATATTTTTGAATCCCAAAACTATTCAATAAAGTGGTGAATACCACGAAGAGTAGACCAGGTACTCTCCGTGGTATCACAGATAAAATAGATGGGTTAGCTCTTGACCAACAACCAGCCATGTGGCAAGGATGAGGCCTAAGATGGAGCGAGCTCACCCAGAAGATGCCTATTCACTCGAAGCTTGAAAAGATTAGGGTTATATGTGCTCGGAATCGGAAACACAGACGCCGGCAGAGAGTTCCAAACCCTTGCAGTGCGCATTATAAAGGATGTTTCAAAGCGCTTGGTCCGAAAAGGAGGGATTTCGACAAGATGAGGATGGTAGCCAGCCGTACGTCTGTATGTCCGATGGAAGAAAGGGGAAGGCGGTATCAGCTCATGCAGTTCCTGAGCACACTCTCCGAAGTACACCTTATAAAAGACACATAAACTGGCAATTTTGTGTATATGTGCCAGGCTCTGCATCTTAGATTTTAAAAGTGGTATTCACCACTTTCACGCTTAAATACCTATTAAAGCGGAACTCATTTTGAGGATTTGATAAATTGATTAATTTTGTATTAAAAATGTTAAAATTCATGGTCTTCCTTTTATTTTTGACACTATGTTATTTAGCAAAAAATAATCCTTATGATGAAGCCTTTCGATCGGTATGATAAAGCTACAGGGTAATTTTTTTTCTCGTGTAGCGGGTTCGATTCCCGGTCCACCCATGTAATTATTTAAAAATCTATGAATGCAGTTTAAATTGTTTTTAAAATTAAAATAATGTCTTCTTTCAGTAAAATGTTCCATCTACAATATTCAAGGTACTTTCCCTCCATGTGGCATCGTCGTGGGACGCCCTGTATAGGTAGGTAGTTAGCTGATAAAATAAAGGATTTTCCGTTTTAGGGAAAATCTAATCTTTAAATAACAAATTATGTGTTTACTACGAAAAATGTTGGAATGCCCCACATTTTAGTTTAAGTACGAGAAGATTTTCTTACGTACGTACCTATTATCATTGTACACAGATAGGTATCTATTATAAATTGTTGCAATTAGAAATAGAGGACAAAATCTAGTTAAAAGCGAAACTATCAGCAGATAACAATAATAATAGTAGGTATTTACATAAGGGGAGGTAGGTTACACAGATTTTCTGCAATGTGGTTAAGTAGTATGTATAGGTCATAAAACTTATAACAGAGGTGATTTTCAGGCGTAATAAATGCAAAATAGTCTCAAACAAAAATTTTAGTACAAATCTTTATTAACAGTCACAGAATCAAATTCAAATTTTAACGGATTTTAGGATTGATTTACTTTTATATTTTTTATAACTTTCTTACAAAGAATTACAGCTTTATTTATACCCTTACACTGTGGACTATACTAATTGAAAAAATTTGAAAAAATGAAATTCTACAAAAAATAGAACTGTCTAAAACTTCTAAAAGTGTCCATGACTGGTGCCTTTACCTTACCTGGAGTTTGATATTAAATTTCCATTTAACTTCAAGAGTTCTGAACCCTAAAACTCTCAAAGAAATTTGTAAACTCCTAAGAAAATAGATACTAAACTAAGGGCCTCTTTCACCATCTGTCAAGTAGGTTAACCGTATGTATACCTTTGTTTGAACGGTAAAGGTCCAAACATTAAAAAGAAAATAATAAAAAAATAGCCTATCGAAGGATGCACTAAACCGAGTGCATAATTTAATAAAACATAAAATTATTTCTAAAAGTAACTAATTAACACTTTACTTGTAGTTGGTGAAAGAAAGAGGACCTTAGTATGTTAAAACAATAGCAAATTGATTAGCGTATAGGTAGGTAGGACTTAACCAGTGTTATTATAATTGTGACATTAGTTAGATACGTGGGAAGAAACACAATTTATTTTTCTATCAGTGTATTCGATTCGTTCAATTTAGTAGGACAATTCCACAATACAATAGAATAGATAGATTGTTATGTGAGCATAATATATACACACAGCACAGGTATAATAATAGCAGCATCCTTTGCGTCACGAATAGAATAAGTGGAAACTGTTATTATGTTATCTATAATATGCTATTATATAGACCTAACAGTAACAGTAGCCCATCTATTACTACTTTAACTAAGAAAACGTATAAATTCATACATATTTGTGCTCTATTTAATGGATGTAATTAAATTAAGTTAACTAGACTAGATATTTATTAAATACTAGCTGGTACCCGCGACTTCGTCCGCATTAATTTTTTTTTAAATCTTTTTAGATACCTCGGGAGCCTGAAATTTTTTCAGGATAAAAAGTATCCTATATGTTAATCCAGTTAACGTTTGGTCGACAAAACCGGCGATTATAGAGCTGGCCATTAACCTCGGGTAACAGATTAGCATTGCCATACAACGAGGTAATGCAGCCAGCATTCTTGGTGTAGTGTATGCATCTTGGATTTGTTCACTGGCAACATTACAAGCACAGTCTAAAACGTACCACGTGACGGATGCCAGCGATCCATGGAGGATAAGTTAGTTGCTTGTGTGTCCGGGAGTGATGCGTGAGCATATATGTGACTTTATTGCGTGAGCCTCGGAGAGCATAAGAGAGAGCACTACACTTGGGACCCTGCCTAGGCGACCGAAGCTTTAATTTATACTTTATAATATGTAAATGTATTATAAATCAGCGTTTTTCCATACAAATGTATTCTCTTGTTTTCTCCCCGGATAATATTTTCAGTACCCGCGTTCCCTCTTAATCCAGGTATTACCTATATTATAAGCTAGTCTGCCGAATTTAATCCAAATCGATTAGAAGTTTTTACGTGAAGAGTAACAACATCCCAACTCACACATTTAAATGAATTCCACTTTGTATTAAATGTTTATAAGCGAATATTACAGTACACATTTCTAAGAAACATAGGTCAATAATAATAATAAATTATTATAAAACTGCGTAAATATGTGACAACATGCTGACAACGCTGTAGTAAATTCCAATTTAAATGAAAATTTGTCATTGCAAATTAGATAAGTAGATACATAGATATTTACTTGGCGTAAAATACGTACGATGCAGAAAAATGATAAACGTATATAATAAGCTCTTATTTAATAACTTAAAACGTATTCCTTGATAAGAGGATTTAATTTATTGAGCACTTAATAGCAATTTCTTGATAAAGAGATTGTTAAATTTAATATTGTAATCACGAGATGATTACAGTTGAAATTGAATGAGATGATTACAATATATTGAAAATAAATTAATTTTGATTATTTTGTAATAGAAATAATAGGAGTTTAAATAAGAAATTATCGTTTTATCGCACAAGGTATTTTCATGATGCCATTGTTAAAAAAAAATTCTTCCCAGGAAGCTGAACAAAAGGTCCAAATCCCCGGGGTTGTAACATTTTTCTAGCAACAAAATATCTTCCAATTAGGTTAGGCAGAAATGTCTATACCTGACAACGAGGGTAAATACTTTGATTAAATAAATTATGTACTATCTATTTTATTCTAAAAAAAAACTGTTTTAATTTTTCAATACTAAACGGCAATTTCTAATACTTAGTTCAATTTTAATATAGAAATTATCATTATGATAAATAGTAGGTATTTTAAGTTGCTGGTCATTTGAAGAAAATTTAAGCAAAACGAGATGATAATACCACACAGCGCACTTTGATAGGGTTTTCACTAATCCCCCGAGTTGATCGGCGTACCTCGTACTTTCGGGTACGCCAAGGTTTTGACAGGGAGCGTACCGTAGCTTTCCCTGCGCGGGATAGCCGTGGCGGAGCACCGAAGTCGCGTTATAACTTCCCCGCACTGACCCCGCCCAACAAAGGCCGAGCTAGAAAGTCGTTGAGTTAGCCGGCACCATAGATATGAAGTATAACGGAACGGTAGCAATACTAAATCTATGGCCGGCACGAATCCGGCATAACCTTGCAGTATCCATACACTGCCGGGCATCCAAGAGGATTACCCAACTTTAAAAAAATGGGGTCACATCCACAAATGAGATAGAGTGGCGCTATATATTATACCATAATGAAATATGTACTTATCAATCACGAAATATGTTTTATCAAATAAATAATCGTTCCACGCGAGTACCTATTACTTGGACAATAATAATTTCCTTAATAAAGAATATGATAAAAATTACAATCGTTTTTGTATCTGTTCCCCGATAACATTAATGCACTTTTGAATGCGTATAAATAAACTAATTATTTCAACATTATTCCACCCCCCGCTACACTTTTGGTGATGAAAATAAAATCACATTATATAGAGGGAAGGCAAATGAAAAATTTTATTTTTATTCTTCAAAAATTTCAAAAACGGTTCATTTTTTTCTATTGAAAGTTTATATCCGTCAGAAATGTTAACAATTTATAGGGGTACTATACAAGCGACCCGTCACTGAATTGGCATGGATGCAATTTTTTCTACAAATTATATGCATAAACCTTCTCTGTTTATCGTTTTTTCCATTAGAGAAATTCGATCAATAAAATCCGGTGATATCTGAACCGGATTTTGGTCAACTGCACTTCAGGTAGATTATCTATATTTAGATATCAGTGTGAAAGTTATCATAATAGATAATTAAATTACATTTGTAAATTATTTTTTAATATAAACCAAATATGTTTCAGTCATATTTCAGTTCGCTATCAAGCCTACGGATAAAATAGCAGACTATGTTAGATAAGTATAGTAGGTATATTATTTTATTCATTCATTCTCTTATACATAACAACCGGTTGGACGACCTTACAGCTATTCAAAATATATAATAAAAGAACAATCGACTTGACCGTTTAGATATCGCCTAGTTTGTGCTAAGACTTTGTGCGACATTCATTTTGCACGGCACCTACCACAGCGCCTATGTAGGTTTTGCGTGATCTATTGATAAGTCTTGGGATTATTATGCCAATGAAACGCATTCATTAGTTAAAGCCCATACAACTAGCTCTATTGCTTCGATTACATTATCCGATTTCTTACAGTCCAATCTAGGAAATCGGATAGTGTGATCGCAGTTAGAAACAGATCGGATTCGATTTGGAGAAATTGAAGTCCTTGAAGATTTAGTAATCATATTGAAACATGTGTAATCGAGAGCTCTCTACCAAGGTCTCTAAATTGAATCCCTTAAATTGAATAGTGTAATAGACGCTTATGCCTTCCATTCCATTAGACCATAGATCATCTAGAATTCACAATTGGACCTAAAAGTATTTCTTTAAATCAAAAGGAGGTCAGACAGACCAACGGTCAGCCTTGATGGTTCTTGACTACCCTCCCTTATTAAGAAAACAGGGTGACTATTTCCTATGTATTTAAACATTGGTTTTAAAGTATGACGATTTTTATGAAAAGTAATTTATTTATTTATCTCACAACGAGTAATATAATAAATTATTGACTCTACCATAATTAAACTACCACTAACCTGCTCTCGGGATGCATTTTTGTTATATACAATATACACAAACCTTCCTCGTTTATCCCTCTTTCCATAAGTGGAAACCGTATCAAAATCTGTTGTATGGTTTAGAAGTAGGTACTCAGTTGATGGAGAAACATACGTGACGGATTTATAATTTATGCATGTTGAGATTAAAGTTTTATAATGAAAGAAATGGTTAGTGTGATCAAACATACCTACCAGATATATATTGTGTGCCATCACGAAGTTTTCTTTAGTATTTTAGAGGAACAACAATTCTCTATATAAGTAGGTAATAATTTTTACCAATGTACCTAATTATGTCAATTAATTTTTTTGATTTCTAAATAAATCTTCTGATTAATTTAACCATCGAAATAATATATCTTCTGAATCTCTATAACATAATTCCGATTTGATAGGCTAAATGTAAGTACACTCGTAAAATTTCTATTGCAAATGAATTATTAAATAATAAGAGGAAGGAAAATCGTGTTATTTTACTTTAGGCAAGTCTTACGTCCATTTAGACATGTCCGAAAGAAACCAGTTTACATTGCGCGAAGGTTCACATTCTTGTTAAGAAAATTAATTATTGAAACCTATTATTACTTAGGTAGATAATTAACAAAAATAAGTAGGTACATAATCTTATTCTAATGTTGACTTTTTAAATGGGTATATTAATTTAACTCGAAGGCTTGATTAAAAATTTTAGCACATCTTTACATAGTCTATCTATACTTACTAATATTATAAAGCTGAAGAGTTTGTTTGGTTGAACGCGTTAATCGCAGAAACTACTGGTTCGAATTGAAAAAATATTTTGTATTGGATAGATAAAGGAAGGCTTAAGGCTATATAACATTTTGAACGAGGACGAAGTCGCGGGCACCAGCTATTATAAAGTAAAGTCGCTTCCTACCGTCCGTTCTTTTATCTTTTAAATTGGTTTTCATGATTTAATTGCAAATTTTTTTAAATCTTCAAAACTCGATACAAATATTTAAAAACACAGTAGAATTAACTTATTATCAGGTATTGTTTATTTAAAACACAATAAAATAAGTAAGTAGGTAAGTACCTACTTATTTAAATTATATTTTATTATATAATTTTTTTTAATTAGCATACTGACTTTCACCTGGGCAATATTATATAGATAATTGTGCAATCTAGCTTAAATTTAAAAATGGATATTGAATACAAACTCTCACCTGACCATTGTGGATTTGTGACAGACGACACGCCGTGTTCAAGCTATATGACAGACTGGGCGCGCGTTAATTTAATTCAAATATAAAGCGTCATAAGGTTGAATTTTCTAGCCCATTACATATTATGTGGCGTTCTATCAACACTGACTATTTTATTAGTCCGCGAAACACGTACACTTCGTGGATTAGGAAAATAAGAACTGAAATTGCGTTAGTTTGCGATTCCGGATAACAATATTTATCACTAGTATTTGCCCGCGAATTTGTCCGCGTCCGATCGCTACCAAACTTCACAGGAACACCCGTTGCACTAATCTGAATATTGTCTGAAAGTTTCATCAAAATCGGTTCAGCGGTTTTGAAGTCTATAGGAGACATACATAAACACATCGCCTTTTATACGTATATTAGGATTCAATGATTAAATTTTTATAAATAAGTGTGTTTAGAAAGTTAAGTAAAATTTATTCAAGAAACTATAAATCTCTGTACGAAAACAAAATTTACATACTTTTAAATTGGATACAATATGTTTATTTCATAAAGGTATAACTGCTACAAGTGATTATTTGTACACAACAATTTTTATGTCTTAAATACGCCACAAAATTTTAAATACTACTTAGGTATCTTATCTATATCCTAATAAAATTATAAATGCGAAAGTTTGTGACTCTTTGACGCTTCATTTAATATGAAATTTACGCTCATATAAATAAATAATAATTATACTTAGTAGTTACCTAAATGATATAGGTAAAGCAGACAATAAAAGTGCTTTATCAGTTTCGATTACAAATTCCATTCATTTCAAAATTTGCTAAGGCTTAGATTTGAAATAGGAATTGATTACTTATTGACATAATTTGTCATCGCTAATAAAGATAGCAGAGACTAATAAAGATACCCATGGAAAGGTGGGAAGACGAGCTTAAAAAAATTGTAAATAACGATTGGATTGAGATAGCCCAAGACAGGAAAATATGGAGAGAGATGGAGGAGGCTTTTACTCGTCGAGAGGTCCTTAATACCTAGATTAAAAGAAAAAAAAAATGTTATTGCATGATTATTGTAATGTTTAAGGAAATTAAAGGCTTTTTATTTATATTTATTTATAATAAAGATAGCAATAGAAATTGTCACTTTGAATTTTCAAAGGAAAACATACCTTATCATTCTGCAACATACAAAGAATGTTCAATCTTATTTGTCGAGTTTACACATTATATAATTTCCCTTCGGCCCCCGACGAAACCAATGCTACGTAACCAGTTAATTGTGAATGATTATTTTTTTTTCCTACGAAACTAGTTACGTACGTTACATTTTAAGCTCGCGGATTTGGATGAATTTTGGAACGTAGGTTCTCGAGGGATCGTCTAAAAATATTAAAAAAAAAATTGGGCGCCACTGTCACGGTCGTTACAGGCTTACAGCGATAAAGATATCAGTTATATTTTTTAATGCAGACGAAATCGCGGACACTAGATAGTATTTATTATATGCAGTATGCCGCTGAGAGGTTACATATTAAAGTAGACACAAGTTGGTACATAGTAGACATATACTAATTATTAACTAACGCGAGTGATGCCATCCGATGAGTCGCGTGTCGAGTCGAATCAAATCGTATTATTTTCTATGACCAATCACCAGCGTACTTGAATGCAGAGATATTATTTCGATGCCAATCACACTATGAAAACACCCGACGCACTCACACGCCACCCGGGTGGCGTATTTGCGTTTCCACGTTCAGAAGGAGGAAGCGCTAGATTGAAATCAGCAAGGGTTTTGTATTCACATTTCACTCAACAAAACCTTGTTGATTTCAATCTAGCGCTTCCTAAATACGCACCCGGGTGTCGTAGTGTCGTCTGGTGGCATCGGGAATCATAAACTGGGACGCAAATCTATGACAGTGACCACTTCCCTATAGGTATAAGATCACATTTAAATAACATTGAGTCTCTTAAGTAAGAGACGCCAAAGCCCATTTTCTATTCCTCACCATATTTATAGCTAAGTATATAAAAATGTATGCTCAGAAATAAACTTCAAGTTTATCCTCTCTAACATCCCCACTGGATGTAACAGGCAGCAACTACCCACTTATATATCCTTTATCAGATGTCGTGTGATAAAGGGTTCGATAAGGGTACCCTTTATCAGACCTTTTTAACGTACGAGTAGCTATACACTTATCAGAGGCAGACTACCATAGACACTGTAAAGTGCCGGAAAATCTTAACAATATTTAATTATGTAATAAATAAATTTTTAATAACTAAATAAATTTATTAAAAACAATTGACCAGTGTCATGGTAACGTGACTGGTCAATTTATAAATTTCGTACAAAGGTTTTGTTTGTTACCGAAGCTGATAGATAATATGGTAACTTGTAATCAATCATCAGGTTTTCACAAAACTATAGATGTTTTAACTGTATGATACCTGTTGGTCACTTCATAAATTGTAAAAATAAATTAATATCAAAGATGTGAAAACAAGTGGCTGTCCTTTACGCCGCTTGTAGCGCACAAACATACAGACAAAAATAAAAGGGTTCGGAATAATAAATAAGCAGTGTTGAACTAAAAAAATATTTACTCTTTTAAAATGACTAATTACATTATACTTCTCTATTATTAATATACCTATAAGTTGAGTACCAAACAAGTTAAATAGATAAATAGCATAATCAACTTCAGAGATCCATAGTTATTTGATACGGACTTTGATAAGGTAGTTCTTTTCAACTTAACAATGATTTTCTTATAAGACAATATCTACATGGGCCTTATTAGTGGCATGAATTTAAACGTTTAATAGCAGCCATAACGTTCATTTAGACTTCACAAGACAAGACAAGCTTAACATATTAAAAAAAAACAAAAATGAATAAAATAAACCATAGATAAATGATTGGTCTCGCTGCGCTCGACTAGATACCGCCGTCGTACTTGTAAAATGCGGCATAAAATAGTACGCCGAATTCGGCGTACCCGAGCCAGTTACACTGCAAACTGTCTGTGATGTGTAGGTACGTGCCGAATGTTTTATTAAATTTTAGGCATAATAAAATACCAGTTTGCGTATGTAGTGAAACTGTGTAAAAATATAATAAAACTGGGTAAAAAAGTGAAGATTTTTTACACACACACTACAATAAAAAGTTGCCACATTTTCAGAGCTATTGCTTTTGTACAGCGCTCTATCTAGTCGAGCGCAGCGAGACCAATCAATTATCTTTGAAAATAAACATTAAATTGTATCACTCGAGAAATATAACTAACTTAATTTTACAAAGTTCCTTGGTATATTCTCTAGTACTTTATTGTGAACGAATTTACTAAGCTATAATAAATTAAATCTATTGACAATTTATTAACATATTTATATAACAATGATTTTATATTTTGCTCTTACAGTCAAGTGAATAACAATTTCTCGCAAGACGGGAAATATTGTTCATTAACTTAACTAACTTTATTATTATATGTGCAATGTGCATATTAGTATGAATTTTGTTTAAAAATAATTGATCTGAGCACTTCATAATTATATTCGTCGTCAAGTACGAATTTCGTGTTAATTAAAAAAAACCATCAACTAGACTTGTTCTTTGAATCGAGTCACATTAGTTCACTTGCTTTACATAACTTGCAAAATATTCAGCAAAATGTTTGACTTCTTTTCTCTTTAGTGAATTATAGATTTTCATATAATACTAATTTATAGAACTCACGCTCAGAGTTCATAAGTTCATGTAACTTACTAGTTTTTGCACGCGACTTCGTCCGCGTAACTTTATTAAATATAGCCTATGTTACTACATGATAACGTAGCTTACTATAGGTGAAAGAATTTCTCAAATCGATTCAGTAGTTTTGGGGCTTATTCAATTCAATTCAATTCAAACAAAAAAACAAACAAATCTTTCCTCTTTACAATATTAGTATACAAGTATAGAAAAGCTCGCTTCTTTTAAGCTGCCAAGCTTAAAAGCTCAACATACATTTCGTTGACAATGGAATACATCAAGTATCAACAGAAACGACAGTTCTTAGCTTCCCTTCTTTTCTGTACAAACTACACATTCAAAATAAAATAATTTAAGACTAAATAATTCTGAATTACCCCTAATCCGGTGGCCTGGCAGGTTCATTGCCGAAACAGTGTTTGTAAGTTGGATCTTTGTATGAGTTTTCGTGTAAAACACTGTGAGAACTCGTGCGACACTTTGTTAAACACAGTTCGTAGTCATCGCTGAGAGAACGGAACAGAACGTTCTCCTCTGCGGAGAGCTTCGACAGCACCAACTCCAACAAGTCCCTCTGTAATAATATTATAATTATTCGGTTTATATTGACAATAATAATATTGTCAAAAACTCCATTAAACTGTGGATGGAGGGGTAACATAAATAAATAACGATAAATTTATAATAAATATCTCCACACAGCACCATCTAGTTCCACAGTAAGCAACTATAATGCTTGTATTATGGATACCAGACAGTTGATATATACTACATAGATTACTTTTTTTTTGTATTTACATATATATATTATAAATACAAACATCCATGATTAGGGTACAAAGGTAAAATGTTAACACATAAACATTTGTCCCTAGCGGGATTCAAACTCGCTACCGTTTGGTTAAAAGTAATAGGGTTACTGGCCACTAGACCAAACATGGCGAGGGAATATCTTGCCTGGTGTGGTGTGGTGTCATTTTTGGTAGCCAGACAATCTAGAAGACTAAGAGACAGTGTATATATATTTGTTCGAAAATATTGAAGAAATAGAATCTAAAGTAACTATACTCTATTCTATTCTATTTACATATGAGTTTTACTAAATTTAATAAGCTTTTGGTGTATTACCCTACACTCTACGATGTACCCACCTTTCTTGGGTCTAAGCAACACGACACACAATACTCGAAGATAACACAACAGTTGTTCCCCTTGCAAGTGTCACAACTGTATTTTTTCGTCGATTCCTTGTCTGGATCACAACAGCCGTTTTTTAATAAACTCTTTCTGTCACACACATAACCTGAAACAAAAAAGGATTGGCTCTTCAAAAAAACTATTACACTTTTGGAGTTTACTCCTTAAGAATTTTATTGGTAATCTTAAGAATGGTGGTATCTTAAGAATCCTTAAGAATATATAAGCCTGTGGTATGAAAAATTATGGCAGTAACATCAGAATTGTCACACGAATGCAATTATATAAGAAAATTTTTATTATAAATTGAGACATACATATATAAGTTTGTCATTTGAAAGACATAACAAACCAAGAAAAAAAAAATTTTAGTATGAAATGAGGGAAACAAACCTCTATCATCAACCAGTAAGTGTATCCCTTGTACAGAATTTCTACAAACTGTGCCCTCATTTGTGTCATTGTAATCTTGTAGGGTCCTCCAAACAAATGGTTTCCGCTCTATCATAACATCTTGATATGACATATTTTTGTTGCTGCTCTGAAAATAGAAACATCAAATAAGGCTTCTAATGTTATTTTTTACCACAAAATTGTAATAACTCCTTTAGAAATATTACTTTTTTAATAAATTTAATTTAGTTTTTTTTTTATAAAGGTTCATATGAATCAATATATGAATTAAATAAAAAAATGTTATCAAACAAAAATGAGTTACTTTCGCCTGTGTAAGTTTCTGAGGAGTTGGGTAGTCATTAGAATGTAGGCGGTTATGTCTGTTACAATATACATGTTTTATTTACAATGGGTAAAACGGTGTGGATGTAAAATGGGTACAAAATTTCTTACAACATTCAATGAGTCTAATCTTGGAAGTTACATTTCATGACTTGCTATTATAGGGTTGTTTAATTACGTGTAGTTTTGTTGAGAACCGAAAATGTATAAAAACAACTGAATAATACTAACCTCACTTAAAAAACTCACAATACAATAAGTAAGAGACGATGCAAATATAATTCCTAGTACTAAACGTCTTCGAATAAAACGTATCAATGCAGCATACCACATCTTTATTAAATAGTTTGTAGGATTAGAACATAAAATACAGTTTGGCAAATTAATGTATGTTATTAACATTTTAAGATTCTACGAATGGCGTCAGGATAGTATGCTCGTTTGAGTTTTATAATCCATGTTGTTATATTGTTTTGAGTTATTTTACACGACACATTAAATTATTTATAAATTAAATTATTTTTAATGACTTGAGTGCACTTGCACCTTTGCCTAAACAATAAACTAAACATAGAGTAACTTATAATATATACTAAACATTATAGTTTTCTGTGCTTGCACTAAACACAGAATACCATTTACTCACAACTACACTGTGGCTCTTGTACATAGATAAATAACTATAAAGCATAGATCTATTATAATAAGAATTTATTACTTGAAGCTAAAAAGCGAGCCAAGCAGGATATGTATTAGAGAAGCCATGTGACCCTTTCTAATAAGGTGACAATAAGATTTTTGTTATGTGAGACAAATTAAATGTAATATACTTACTTACTTACATACATACATGTGTACATACATTAACCAACACTTTTAACAATTGTTATTTTCGCATTGTTCATTTTATTGCTTATAATAGGTTTGCACGAATTTTACATAATCATACTAATGCTACAGGGCTAGTACTGCGAAGGAATGCTTACGCGGTGCCATGGTACTAGGTCCTGGAGAGGTGGTTTTTAGTGAGTAAAAACCTCACACTATCGGTCACATGACTGATGTCTTTTAGAAGATTTTCCTCCTCTCATTTAAACAAAAAAATAATAATACTAACGCTACAAATACATTTACCGTAATGTCACTTTAAAGGATGCCAGTGGAAAATAAAATAAAAAATAGTCCTGAAACTATAAATATTATCTTTTTGTAATTTATGAAGATATCACGAAATTAATGTGATTATAATAAGTTGAATTTTACGAATTAAGAATATACTACTGCATATGCATCTCACTTTTTCAATGCCATAAGTGAATACAGTATGAACTGATATAACTTTGTTGCTATTTTTGAAGAGTATCCTTTCCTTTAGTTATTTATCTATTTTATTATATTACTAGCTGCTGTCCGCGTATACTAAAACCTTCCTCGTACTAAAACCTTTGTAAATTATATACTAAAACCTTCCTCGAGAACCACTCTATACATTAGTGAAAACCGCATTAAAATCAGTTGCTAAGTTTTAAAAATCCAAGCATACATAGCAGACAGACAGACAGACTCGGCGGAGGACTTTGTTTTATAATAATAATGTAGTGATAATGCCCTCTCTCGCTAGCGTGTGCGGAATGGCCTAGAATTGTGATTTTTTGGAAGTCCATCCAATTCCAACCAAAAAAAAATATTTTTGTTCCTAATAGAGTATGGTATTTTTGGCCATTTTCCTGTAAAATAAGTATCATAATATTGATACTTAGGTACTTACCTACCTTACCTAAAAGAAAAATACTTACTATTTTTTTCATTGTCTTTATTTGTTGTTTAACTTAAAACTACTTATACTTTTGTTATTAAAACAGTCTATAAGAAAAGAGTTATCTATCAACATTTTCATTCTGAAACTATTAACAAGATTATTTAATAATAAATTAATAAAAAAAATACCTGCCGATACATATTTAAATTTTATTTTAGTAATAATAAATAATAAGAAAAAGGAATAGTAATTTCTAGTCACTAGGCAACTTTACTCACTTGATGACTAACTATAAACTTTAACTAAAAAATATGGGGAGGCCTATTTCCAGCAATCCTGCGGCTGAGATAAAACTATAATTTAGTTGCTTGCATAATTAAATACAATGGGTTCTATACAGTAAATTCAATGCTAACTTGAATATTTATCCCCACACATGTAGGTAGGTACGAATATCAAAAATATACATAAGTATTTATGTTACAGTAATATAGTTAGTTTGATACACCTATCTCAGTCATTTCATTAATTTAAGAAAAAAATTCATGTGTTAAACCATTGTTTCTCAACCTTTTAATGTCGCGTTGAATTAATGACACATTGAACTGCCAAAAAATTATTTAAAAAATGTTGCGATTTCCTCACTACAATATTATGTGTTAATAATTTCATGTTTATCCAAATTTTACATCGGCTAATTGACACGGCGAAGATTCATACTTTTTTTTAATATCGAGGTTTCGGGCGAAGCAAAAAAGCGTTATTTTCTCGGAGTAAAATTAAAACTTACTTAGATAAAAATACTATTAAGTTGAGAAACTAGATTTAAAACAAATTCATCTATGTAAAAGTTTTCTATATTAATATATTATTAACTATGTTGTAATTATATTATACATATATAAGTAAATTTGGTCACAACTTTATAAATAATATTGTCTGAAAGGGGACTTTGAGATTCCTATATGCTTTCTTCTGTAGATCCTTCATTGGCACTGATATCGTTGACACAGATACCTGTATCATTATTTACATCGCCTAGCTGCGTCTGAAATGTAATTTTTTTAAGTGTATGGTACTTCATACATCTATACTAATACTATAAAGAGGAAAGGTTTGATTGTTTGATGTTAACAGGCTCCAAAACTACTGGACCGATTTGAAAAATTCTTTCACTCTTGGGAAACTATATTATCAACGAGTAACATAGATATAAAATAAAAGAGAATTAATTTATAATAGACAAATAATCACCTTAACTTCCTCAATGAAACTATTTGCTTCTTCCAACATCTGCTTGTGTGATATACATTGTTCGTTTATATCTTGCAATTTTTTCTCTAATTCGTCTCCTTCGTCTAGAGCTTTGTGTAGTTCAGTCCTAGAAATAAATAATTAGTTTAACATAGTTCTTCTCTAAAATGTTCAATAATAAAAAAAACTTCTTTTAGAAAGCTAATACTCTTCACAATCAAAGAGCCTATCAAGAGTAGCAAGTATGAACGTAAAAAAACACCATTTAACTGATTTTAAGCTTCCCTTTTTTACTTTATACACAGATTATACATACACACAGCTTGCAAAATAATACAAGCTATAATTAGAAATTATAAACTTATATATTATAAATTATAACTTCTGACTTTCTATTGAGCCCAAACACGCTATATTTGCTGTAAGTTACTAAGGCGTTGGATGTCTGCAGACTACTTGATGCTGCAGCATCAGGTCAAGGTTACTATGTCATGGAAATACCAGCAAATTAATAGTAAACCAAATTTCACATCAATTGAACCCGTGTTATCCTTGTTTCGAGAAAATTTAACTGATGTCTGACATCTGTCTAATATCTGTGTGTTTTATACATCCAAACTAGTAAGGTGTATGGATTAAATATAAGATTTGTTACAGAAATATAAAACACCAAATTAATATAAAAAAATAAACAATATCACTAACCTTATTTCTTGAACTTTCGTTTTCCAATATTTCACTGAAGTTTTACCACTGTTAGTAATTTCCGCTAAGGTCAAATCATTCTCAAATTCAGTCTGTATCAGTTGTGACTTTGTAGAAATCCTAAAAAATATATTATTAAAAATTCATGTATTTTATATTGAATAAGCATAGGTAAGTTACCAATTTTTCTATTTTTCACGATAACAACAAAAATACAAAAACACTGGTTTTCAAGTACCACTCTTCCATGACAAACAAACATATTGGAAGAACATTTGCACAATGAAATTTTAGTTTGTACAGGTTTCCTTATATCACTATAATAATCACTATATTATAGAAAAAAATATACAATGAAAATAACGGTCTTACACTGTTGGCTTGTCTCCTGAGCTCTTCATTTCACTAGATGCAGTTGCAGTTTGTATCGTCTTGGCTAACTTCTTACTGCTTGAAGAATCCTGGCACACAAACCGAAACATTATCATAGTCACCAAACAATAACAAAAATTTACTAACAACATAAAATTAGCAATAACTGCTTTATCATATTATTTTAACCACATTAGTTATAAGTTTCACCAGAAAGAGAAATGCTACCTGTGAATCTTGGAGGCTCATTGTTTATTATTGAATTGTTATATTGACGGTTAATTTTTGGTAAACAATGTAGGATTTTTATACAGGCTCTATGTGCCTAAAAATAACAAGTTCACTACTAGCTATGCAGAACACCAGCTTCTTGTCGCATTTGGAAAGATTTTTTGTTTATTTGTTTCTGATCTACTATAATTATGTATTGTTATGAGTTTCAGATGCGACGACCACAAACTAAATACTTAACCTTAAATTTATGCAAACAAACTGTCAACAAAATATTCCGTTTCCCGCCAATCGTTGGGTGATATGACACAGAATAGAAAATATTAGATTGTCATAGTTGGGCATCTCCATTTGTAAATTTATATCAAGGCGTCAATGTGAACAGAGTATAATTCATCTCCGACCATGGATCTATTATAATAAGGGTTTATTACTTGCAGCTAAAAAGTGAGCCGAGCAGGATACGCAGTAGAGATGCTGCGTATCCCTTTCTAATAAGGTGACAATAAGATTTTTGTTATGTGAGACAAATTAAATGTTGTAATATAACAGTAGTTTCTTACTATTTTTTTAAATTGAAATTTGAATTAAACATCACTTACCAATTACCATTTTATTACTTATAATAGTTTTGCACCAATTGTACATAATCATATCAACTAACGCTAAAAATGGACATACCGTAATGACCGGTAAGGGATACCAGTAGAAAATAAAATACAAAAGACTTGATACAATAAAATATTAACTTTTTGTAATCTATACTAATATTATAAAGCTGAAGAGTTTGTTTGTTTGTTTGTTTGATCGCGCTAATCTCAGGAACGCTTTGGTTCGAATTGAAAAATTATTTTTGTGTTGGATAGATCATTTATCGAGGAAGGCTTTAGGCTATATAACATCACGTTGCGACTAATAGGAGCGAAGAAACAGTCGAAAATGTGGAAAAAACGGGGAAAATTATTAACTTTTATTAACATAAAAGTGTTTTAGGTAGAACCTACCTATTTATTATTACGAATAACTTTCTAACTTAAATGTAATCGTGTACAGTAATTTGAAAAACAATTTGTATGTTGCTAAAAACACAAGACAACCATGGACAACATGGCATTATCCCTCTGGTATGGGTGGGATAATTCCAAGTCCAAGTACCTACCTAATCTTTTATTTCAAGTAGGCAACAACATGTTTTTAATGCTCACCTTACTATTGGCCTTATCGCCTGATTCCAGGTAATGTGTCATATTTCTGCGACTCCGCAATTTGCTTGTAGTTGAGAACTGTGGGACAACGCGTCAGCTACATGTCAGCTACAACATTGTTGCTACCTAACGGAACGGTAGCAATACTAAATTTATGGTTGCTACGATGCTTCATTTATTTTTTAATGTTTCCTAGTTGTAGCTTCGTTAGTGGTCTATTAACCATTATATGTAGTCTTTGTTATTAACACGGAGTAATAACTTAATTTTACTTTAGTTCGGAATGATTTTAATATTATAAATCGTAGAGACCTTTACGAAATCTTTAGGGGTCGGCGGGTATCTTTGTATGGCTTCTATCTTGGGTTTCGAACCGTCTTAAGAACATGACCAAAGAAAGAACATGATCTAAAAATTCGATGGTTGCATATTAAGGTTCGCTTTACGTAATGACTCGAATAATTGTTAGTTTATTAATGTGCTCTTGTTTCGTCTTTGAATAGGCAATTAGGCATAACATTTAAGTAGTCTAAAGCAATATTGTTTGTAATTTCAGACTTAAGATTGTTTATCATCGTTGGTACCTATGTGGCTGAGGCATTCTTGAGATCAAATGGCATTCTAATAAATTATAATAAAAATGTCCGTCTGGGGTGCTTAATGCTTTTTTTATGAGTATTTGGCTTTGGTCCTGGATTTCTTCGTTATATATTAGTATCTAATCGTTATCTATGTGTTTTGTTCATCGCCTTATCTAGACACTTCCCTATATTGTATTTAGAGCTATATAAATTTATAAGAAACTTATAGTTTTTATAACCATATAAACTTAGCGGGCCTGAGAAGAGAAATTAAGTCAGGTACTTTTGAAGATATTAAAGATTTTCTAATAGACCCTTTTTCTTTGCGGCCCAGTGGATGAGTAAGTATGTAGGATAATAGGCAAGATAACAATTATGTTTTAGGCATCGTAAATAGTTTTCGCAATGAATGTACGCCAAATAATGACTTTTCACATTATTTTATTTATTGTAGTTTTCGTACGGATCTCTAATTTTTCCTAAAAGTATAAAGCCTATGTTACTCATTGATAATGTATTATTATTATTAATATAAGTATGTAGATGAACTTAAGTAAGAATATAACGAATAAAATAAATATTTAAAAATAATAACCACTGTAGTCGGTCCTATTAAGATATCAGTTGAGACTTATATATCATAGGACATTGGTAATTGCTTATTTCGATTGATCCTTATAAAATTGATTATTGATTGAGAATATGGTCTCTGAGAATTGTTGACTCAGTTGGCTGAGAAACTGTTATTGTTTTCTTTGCTATGAAATATGTAATAAAAATGCTTTCATATTTTTCAAAGGAACTTTTATTTGATGAGGTAACACCCGATTCTCTTGTCACAAGACATTATAAAATAAAATAAAAACCCAGTGGCGGATTTACACATTTGCCGCCCATAGGCTATTCAAATTTTGCCGCCCCTAGGCTATCCAAATTTTGTCGCCCCTGCTACCCCTGCAACTCGATACCCTGGTTCACAAATAGGACTCTGTGCTAGTTCACAATCATAAAAAAAAACTAATGTAATAATTTAGCCACAGTGCTCACAGTATCGGCTCCCGAAAGGAATGCGAGCAATTTCTGGGTCACTCGTACCTATAATATTTTAAAAAAATATTATTTCTGAAAGACAAAAATAATCTTTTGGCCAAATCTGCCGCCCTAGGCTCCAGCCTACTCAGCCTTCTGGTAAATCCGCCACTGTAAAAAACCATGAAAACTTAAACACGTTACAATAATTAAAATAAAGAAACTAACAATAAGTATAGTCTATATAGTCTATATAGTTTTTTTTGTATTTTATATTATATTAAAAAATATCAAAAGTGCCATTCATTGGCTAATATACCTAGTTATGGCGTATGATGGTGATGTGTGTATAGTCATGGTGATAACATACTTACTTAAAGGCAAAGCTTAAAGGTTACAGTTTTGTAGTGACAGGTTTCAAGTGCAAAATACCCTAACTTTATCACATGGCGAGCACAATCCCCTTTTAGTATGAAAAGCTATGGATTATACCTTAGCTTTGTCGGTTGCCAGAACTCTAAATGCGTTGGAAGACCGCTATGCCACTCAGGTTATTTTTTTTTATGTTAAGGTTTGCAGACAGTCTGACAGTCCACTTGATGGTATAGGTCACGCGTTCTATTAAGGTCAAAAGGCGAAACTAGTGGCGGCAATCGCCGCATGTGTAATATAGCGCACAAAATTGCTTAGGGAAATGCAATTTTTTTTAAATTTCGTATTTTTTGCACTTCACTATACACTGGACTTACTAACTTAACATTACAGGCAGTGTTGATATTCCTTTCATTAAATCATCGTGCGATGTCGAAGAAGAAGGTTTTTTTTATACACATTTTTTTTAATACGTTAAAGCAATCTGTACGCAACAGTACCCAAGAGACACGAGACGAGCGATATAAGTGAGGGAGGGGAAGAGCGACTGAATCTACCAATAACGTGTTTCATGACTATCTCTCACCATCATTATAAGCCATGTAATACCTACTACATACCTGTAACGCTGTTAACGCTTTATCCTAATATTTTTTTTATATAAGTATAATATGTATGTAATTTTTGTAAATGTAATCAGTCTCACACACACATAAAATATACTTGTACTTACTAAACATACATTATATGTATTAGGTATATAATTTAGAAAGATTTTAAACATACTTATTCAATATTTGGTACTCGCTTTTTTTATTATTTTAATACATGTAATGTGATACATCAATATTTATGTATAACCACAAATTCACTGGACCGCAAAGAAAAAGAGTCGGTTAGAAAATATTCAATCTTCAAAAGTACCTTAAATAGCTTTTATGAAATAAAGACTAAATTAAAACTAAACTAAATAAAATATTCTTTAATATAGTTTCCTTTGCGGTCCAGTGTATTATATATACCTGGGTGGAGTGAAAAGTATTCGGCCTGACATAGATCCACTCGGTTCTTAAAATTAAAAGTACCGACATTATTTAGTTCAGTTCATACTTGTTTACTGTGCGTAGTTTGAAACGTGTGTGATAATTAGTTATGATTTTATAAATTCATATGTCAAACAATACGACGTGATTTCTGCAAATGAAGCAAATTGAGCAGCGTGCTGTCATTAAGTACCTCCATAAGAAGAGGTTATCACTAAAGGCCATCCATGACGATATGGTCAGTACTTTAGAGGATTTCGCTCTGTCATATTCATCAGTCAAAAAATGGATAGCTGAATTCAAGCGTGGTAGGGAAAGACGTGAGAAAGACGTGGAAAGAGTGTGAAAGACGAACCCCGCTTTGGAAGGCCCTCAACCTCCTCTACTATGAAAATATTGGAAAAGTACTGGATTTAATTATGGCAGACCGCAAATTAAAAATTAGGGAGATAGCCAAGACTATAGGCATCTCCTATGAATGTACACAAAGTATTATAGTTAACGAATTGGGTTTCCACAAGGCGTCATCGAGGTGGGTCCCGCGGCTGCTTTCAGTTGAGCAAAAAATAACGCAATTGACTGTTTCACGCGACTGCTTGGAGTTATTTTATGATTTTTTGCATCGTTTTGTTATTATGGACGAAACATGGATTCACTAACAGTACACCAGAAATAAAACAACAATCGAAACAGTGGAGAAGACAGTTTTGCTACCCTTTAAAAGGCTAAGTCGATTTTGTCGGCAAATAAGGTGATGGCTTCAGTGTTTTAGGACTCAAAGGCTGTGATTATTGTTGATTATTTTGAAAAACGCCGTAATATAAACTCTGATTACTACTGCATCTTACTACGTCGTTTACGGGAGGAAATAAAAGAAAAACGCCTTGGAAAGCTCAGAAGAAAAGTTCTTTTTCATCAGGATAATGCGCGGTTCACACATGTGTGCAATCCATGTCTGAAATTTACAATTTACAACAGTTCATGTTACCGCATCCGCCTTATTCACCTGATTTGGCACCATCCGACATTTTTTTGTTCCCTAACTTAAAAAAACACTTGAGAGGTTAGAAATTTTAGACAAACGACGAAGTCAAAGCAGCAGTGGACGCCTATTTTGACTCTAAGGCAGAATCATTTTTTTTCAACGGCCTAAATGCTTTACAGAGGAGGTGGCAGAAGTGTATTGAACTTGATGATAATTACGTAGAAAAATAAAAATATTATTAATTTTATACGTCTTTATTTTCTTGGTCAGGCCGAATACTTTTCAATCCACCCTCGTATATTTTTTACTATTATTTTCACAATAGAACACTGCTATGATTAATAAAAATGTTTTTGTAGATACATAACACAACCAGTCACTGAGATTTAAATTTATAATATAGAAAATTTAAATAAAATATAATAAAATAAAATATAATATCAGAAAGCAACATTATTAGCACCGAGGAATGTATATTCTTAATGTAAAATTTAACTTCAAAGACAATTTAAATGTTGTGAAGAGTTATTAATGTCTGTCTGTAAGAATGTTACAAATATTTCTATTTATAGTCATAGATAAATGTGTGGTATTTATCTATGTAATTGTCTTTATGATAAATATATGGTAACTATGTTCATATATTAGTATCATAAAATGTTTTGTATTTTGATTAGAAGTTATTTACTCGCTAATTTACTGTACAATGAATATTGGATATAAAAAGTCGTAAGGGAAGATACAGTTTATTTTGAATTAAGTAAAAATGCGTTTTAATAGGTATATGTACAAATGTTAACGGATCGATTCAGGTGGTTTATTAAAAATTTAAGATTGCAGTTTTAATTTTTTTTTTAAATAATAAAATGATATTTTTAATATTTAGTATTTTCCCTTTAATCCGGCTCTTTAATTCTTTACAGTCTCTGTTTGATTAATATTGTATTAAGGCCACTCATGGGCACTCCATTTGGCAGAGCTCCACTCTATCCACTCCAATTTCATGCATTATCTCATCGTGAATGTAAAAAAAACCACGTGAATTTGTATGATAAGAATTTAGATGTCGTCCACCGATGGACGATTATTATTTTCTTTTATCAATGTCTATTTGAATAAAATTCTCTTATCAATCTAAGACTAGATTTATTCTTTACTGGAATTGTTTGATGGCGTAACAATTTCGAATTGATAGTGATACAGATGCCATGCCTAGAAAATAGATAAAATAAAATTAAAATTTCACGCAACATTTGCTTATAAATAATATTTGTTTTAACAAATTCAAAATATTAATACCTGACATCTTTTACTGCAGTAACTTTGAGTGGTGGGATTGCCGCAAACGTAACACCTTTTACTCAACGATGTTACATGCGTTATAGTAGGCATCCATTGTTCCGTGGCTTCTTGTGGCTGATGACTAGTATTTTCCTGAAATAAGAATAGGTACCAAATTTAAAAAAAAAATAAGAAATCTTGGGTTAGTTATAGGTACTAGTCCATGGAAATCGTACCAAACAAGACATGTTACCTTACATTAATCGATTTTTTAATGTTATATTTTTTTAATATCTTAAGGGCCTCTTTCACCAACTACAAGTAAAGTGTTGATTAGTAACTTTTTGAAATAATTTTATGTTTTATTAAATTATGCACTCTGTTTAATGCATCCTTTGATAGGAGAATTTTTATTATTATTCTTTTTAATGTTTGAGACTTTTACCGTACAAACAAAGGTATATCAGCTAAATTATTCCCAGTGACAGGTGACTTTAACTGACTGTTAGCCTACTTGACTAACTGTCAGTTAAAGTCAGTTCCGTCAGTTAAATTCGGTTGATATACCATGTGGTATACCACATTACACTATTACCATGTGATAATAGTGTAATGTGGTATACCATGTGGTTTACACATGTGATGTGATCTATGTAAAGTCGAGGTGCGAAAACCTTCGTCAGTTCCTCAATTTATTCCTATATCGATAGACTCGTAGTCAGCATAGACTTGACATGAGTACCTTTTGAAACTAAAGCACTAGCTTAGTGTAATGTGGTATACCACATGGTATATCAACCGAATTATCGACTAATGAAAATGAGCCCTTATAAAAAATATATTACAAACTAGCTGTTGCACGCGACTGCGTCGGCGTTACTTTATAAAACATAACCTAATATAACTCGCTGATAATGTTGCTTTCTATAAATGAAAGAATTTTTAAAATCGGTAGAGTTGTTTTTGAGTTTATTCATTACAAACAAAAATACAAATTTTATATTCTCTGTTTATATAGTATTAGCACAGCATAAATAAGTATGCTGTGGTATTAGCACAGTATTAGTATAGATGAAATTACCTTGTTTTGCGAGTTAGCTGTACTCGAAGCATTTGGATGCTCAGAAAATTCAGCGCTAGAAGTTGTTGATGAAGATGTATTAGAGTTATTCATTTGTCCATTTTTTTCCCGTATAGTTTTTCGTGGCTGGTAATTTTTTCTTTTACGTTCCAATTTCGGTGGGTATCGAATATTCGGAACTCTTTCAGAACTTATATGTAATGACGGATTGATCCCATTAATACCATTTGGTCTATATATTGGTGGTGGATTCGTATTTATCGCATTTATATCATTTGATCTGTATATTGATGGTGGGTTCGGATCTATCGCATTTATACCATTTGGTCTATACATTGGCGGTGGGTTCGGATTTATTGCATTTATTCCATTTGTACTGTATATTGGCGGTGGGTTCGGATTTATTGCATTTATACCATTTGTACTGTATATTGGCGGTGGGTTCGGATTTATTGCATTTATACCATTTGTAGTGTATATTGGTGGTGGGTTCGGATTTATTGCATTTATACCATTTGTACTGTATATTGGTAGTGGGTTTGGATCTATCGCATTTATACCATTTGGTCTATATATTGGTGCTGGCTTCGGAATTCTATCATACCTTCGTGATGGTTGCTGGAAATTCGGCCTCATACCAAGTGTTGGGCCCCGAATTATCGGTACATTATGATTGGTATTTGGATTTACGACAGTGTTTCTATGCAATGATGGACGGTACTGATTATTTGAATTGTGATAATTATTTGTTGTTGTTGATTGTTGGTACTGTGCTTGGGGGTGATAACTCAGATTGCTAGCAATATTGTCATGCAAAGCTAATTGGTAGTGAATATCTGGGTTTACAGTATTCTCAAGGCGTGATGGTTGGTACTGAATATTTGAATGGTTAGAAGTATTTCTATGTAATGATGCTTGGGGGTGATAACTCGGATTCCTAGCAATATTGTCATGCAATGCTAATTGGCACTGATAATCTGGGTTTACAACAGTATTTACAGAGAACGACGATGGTTGATACTGATTTTTTGAATGGTTACTAGTATTTTTATGCAATGGTGTTTTGGATTGATTTATAAAGATATTACTCTGCAACGTCAAATTCATATTGGGTTGTTCTTTATCACAATTTGGTGGCAATATAACTACATGTGGAGATTTTGATATCGTTGCATTTTCCAAATGAGGGATATACATGTTTGAATCAGATTGACTGACGGTTTCGTTATCTGAACTGTATTGAGATGTCGTATTTTGACAACATTTTTGTAGACACGTTTGTGTAGAAACTGTTTCTTGATTCACGTTATTTTTAGCTTGTCCTGCTGGTAATTCTGAAGATATGCACCTTTCTTCTGGTAGGGTTTCATTTCTCTGTACACTCATGTTTGAGTCGTCGTTAGTATTTCGATTAATTACAACGTGTGGAGCATTTAAAAGTGATTTTAGTAATTTATGGTCACTGGCTTTAACTGTAACTTTAGAGTTAAAATTAGAATGAGTTGAATTGATGAAATTTTTTTCAAGCAAGCCATTAGATTCCTTAGAAATGCCATTCGTATTACTTACGTCTTCATTCTCATTATTCTCAATTTGATCACTGTTTGGACACAATTGTGGATTTTCAATGTTTGTAGTTGTTTTACTAACAACTACAAACATTTTTAATTTGGTACCTTCATAGCCCGTATTTTTTTGTTCTAAATTAATATTATTCACATCACAAGTTTTATTGTCAGAAGTTTTGTTGTTTGGACAATTTTGATCCATTTTTTTAATATTCTCATGAAAATCAATGACACCCTTTTTACGTTTTGTAAATTTTATCATCTCCCAAAATAATGTTTTAATCGTTTTATCTGAGCAATCAAATGTCCTATTAACTCGTGAATTGTTTACCGTATAGTCCAAAAAATTTTTGATAAAGTTTTTATCGGCTAACCGTGGCAAGAATAAAGAAGTCACTATATCGTAAGATTGGGAAAAATGGTGATATTTCATACTCCTAAATAGTTTTTTTATTTTGTCTATTACTCTATTGGCTAAACGATTTTTCACAGCCATTCTTCCGTCCATTTCTATTATATTTAATAAATTATTTGAAACTTTCTGAAGGGATTCCGTTTCAGCTACATGTATATCATCATCAGAGGTGTTGTCTGAATCATTGTGTTCAACTATAATAACAGATTCTTTTGTATTTTGAATACTTTTCACTGGCGATGATGACGAAACCGTATTGTTTAAATTGTTTTTTTCTTGATTGTCTATATTTTGTCTGTCCAAAATATTGTTTTGAATTGGTGAGACATAATTAAGATCTGGTAGTCCTGGTACTTCGACGTATTTCTCAGATATGTTAGCATTAGAAAGTTCATCTTCGTCGCTGTCATCTATTTCTATCGGTGTGTTAGCATTGGGAAGTTCATCTTCGTCGCTGTCATCTATTTCTATCGGTGTGTTAGCATTGGGAAGTTCATCTTCGTCGCTGTCACATACTTCTACGGATATAGTATAAGGTTTGTTTGGGTCGAGGAAATTCATCGGGTTTTTTTTTCTTTCTGAAAAGCCAAATAATACTAGTGGTTTATTTTAAGCCTACTAAGCAAGTGCAATTGTTTTTTAACACAAAATTTAAAATACGAATACAGTTTTTAATGTAAAAAAAATGGATAGAAAACTCTTCAATTACTAAACTAAAATTTGTTGGGTGAAATGTATCAACCGAACTACTGATACTAGACGAAAGGGTTTTACTTTTTGGCGTGACTGTCTTTCAGTGCTAACATCCCTTACTCCTTATCCTTAATCCCACTAAGGTCGGCGAAGCACTTGCAATCGTTATAGCATTGGATGTTTAATAGGTTTCGTTAGTCACATCCTATCAAGTCACCTTTACATAAAAAAAAGTGTTTAGTAAACTTTTGTGTGAAAAAGTATAATATAACAAATCTCAGACCAAATTTTATAATTCTGCGAAAAGTGAAGACGGTTTTGTAAGCGCGTGGGCGTAGGCCGGTGTTGCCATAGTTCAAAGATTTGTATTTTTGTTTGGTGATAAATAAGCTCAAAAACTGATTTTAAAAAATCTTTCACCTATAGAAAGCTACATTATAAGCAAGTAACATAGGCTACATTTTATAAAGTTACATAGAGGAAGTCTCATGCAACAGTTATGGCAATGCTAAGGACACGACGCAAAAAATGTAAAAATACTCCGCCCTCTGTCCTTTTCCCTCTCACGAAGCGGTCGGCGCTATCTGTTTCATATTAAAGAAGGAAGCCACCTTGATAACCAAAGATCATGATAACTCATTGGCCTTGCTTTAGCTTAAATAAAATCATGGTTCATGTAGCTTACATTAGCTAATCTCTTTATAATGTTAGAATATATTTTTTATACCTTCAGGTACATTATTTGAGTTTTCCCCTAATTTAACTCAATTATCAATAATACTCAGTGATGTTGAGCATTCTATTAATATAATAATTTTTTTAAATCGTGTTAGTACCTACTTGAGTTTATTGATTACAAACAGAAATAGAAATCCTTTCTCTTTATAAATAGGTATTATATTATAGAAGAAAGATAAAGTATAGATAAAAATTGTGATTTAAATGATTTCTTATATAAAATATTGATTTTAAATAAAGGAAATCATGGTCAGTACAAATTACTACATTAGTAAGTCAAATAATATAATAATTGACAAGAATGAAATATCATATCAGAAAAATATTATTAGTGGGACTTAGAAATTGAAATATTTATATATATAAAATAACTTAATCAATACATAAATGATCCGGTTTACGTTATTAAGTACCTAATGATTTATTCAACACTTGAAAAATAATAGGATTTACAATTGCTTTACAAGACTTTTTTAATGATCTTTTAACCTTCTTTAGAAAGACTATAATATGTCTATGATTTTGCAATTCAAAAGGCTGGTTAGAGAAGCACCGCACGGAAGCGCTGACGTCGGTCGGACGTAACTATACGAGTATCTATAAAAATGTATGAACGCATATACCTACTACAGCACTGATGGTTTGCTACGCGCGTATTGCTAGCTAGTGCTACGTATTGCTCTGACGGAAATCGTCGGTCGACTGACGAGACGAGACGAAGTGACGATCTATGAGAATTTATGGATGATGCGTTTAGTTCTTCACTCACTGACGGAACGACCGAGCGCACGCGCGTATACTTAGTAATTGTATGTCTCAGTTCGCCGTCAGCGTAGCACTAAATGCATTTTCACAATCGACGGTAAGCGCTGATGGTCAGGACGTACCATCAGCGCCGACCGTCGGTCGAGCACTATTTCCAGCCTTAGTGATCAGTGATTGGACTCGCTGCGCTCGACTAGTTATCGCGCTATGTAAGTAAAATCAATAGCTCCGCGAATGTGGTAACTTTTTATTGTATTGTGTGTATAACCGTTACTTTTTATCACTTTATACACAGTTTCATTATATTTTTTCACAGTTTCACTACGCAAACAGGCATTTTATTATACCCAAAATTTAATATAACATTCGGCACGTACACATCACAGACAGTTTGCAATGTGACTGGCTCGGGTACGCCGAATGCGGCGTAGTATTTTTTGCCGCATTTGACAAGTGCGACGGCGGTAATTAGTTGAGCGCAGCGAGACCAATTTTATTATTAATCTAAGGCAACATCTTTTCAAAGATAAATCAATTTAATTTGTTGGGAAATATTAATTGCTAGTTGTTCATTGTTTTTGAATTTTTTTTACTATTTGAAATATTAGTAGGTGTAATATAGGGTACCTATCTATATATTATATCTTAACATAGTATAAATTGAAGTCGCTTTCCGCGTCTGTCTGTATGTATGTATGGCCGCTAACTCCTAAACCACGCAACGGATTATGATGCGGTTTTCACCATTAGTTAGATTTTTTTTATGGATTTTTTACATTTATAATAAAACCTAATTATTTTTTTCTTATTCGAAGTCGGGAGCGCATCGCTATAGTTAGGTATGTATATACTCCTACTAATTCCCCCAATTGTACTGGCGTCAGTCTATTATTATATAAAATAAATATTAATGTATGTATTAGGTTATATGTATTTTAAATAAGATTTTAATACCTATTTAGAATATTTGCAAAAAAAAAACCTAGTAGAATTAAAAAAAAAAACAGAAACTTACTTATATTTTTTAAGAAAGTGATAATTTTATAATAATTACTAACGTCACATAAATTAAAACTATAAAAAACATAGATAGGTAGGTACATACTCATTGAAGCCATAATAAAGTCCAGACCAGGTTGAAACAAATTTTCCGTAGCAAACACGAGTTCTTAGAACGCAAGAGTCTTAAGTTTTGTTAATTTATTTAAAACAATACCATTCACTCACTAATTACACGTTTTATCATTTATCTTCTACACACACACACTTTCCACTTAATAGGTAATCATAATTCAATTAATGTGTTGACTAAAATGCAATTAGTTAACTAAATAATTAGTCATTCATAAATATGTGGTTTTGAAACAGGAAATAGTATTTAGTTTCGTTTTACATATTCAACTGACACTGCAAGTGCAGCTCGCACATCCACCCGTGCGCTGTAAAAAATGTTCAGTGAATGAAAGAGTGAATAAAATCTTCCCGCCAAGCGCCAAGGGCCAAAGGCGCCAACCCAGTTGCAATCGCCAACCAATAAATTATTGTAGCAGGAGCGAGACGGAAGATACGAAATTGCTTGTTAATTTTTATTCCTTGAAATAGAGAGAAAGAGAAAGAGAAAGAGAAAGAGAGAGAGAGAGAGAGAGAGGACTATACGAATAATGACGCTAAAATATTTGAGAATGTAATTTGATGCCATGTATTTTCTTACAAAGATTATACGCAATGCAATTCAATGGGAAAGTTTTGTGTTTTGTTTTATTCATCGCGTTGATATTTTGTTAAGTTTAAGTTTAACATTATTTTTAAATATAAGTTTGGTAAGAAAAAATTCATCATCATCATCATCTCAGCCGCAGGACGTCCACCCACTGGTGGACTGGACATAGGCTTCCCCCATAATTTTCCAATAGGACCGGTCAGAAGTCAGAAGCAACCAAAGGGTCCCGCGGCCTTTATTACACGTCGTCTGTCCACCTTGTGGGTGGACGTCCTACTAGGCCTAAGAAAAAATTGCAACTAGAAAAAAAATATGTCATATCAAGGTCACAATCACTACTTACTTGCTAATACCGCAGGGAATGTTAGTTGCATTCCCATGCTTAAAATCAAATCTCATACATCGATGATCTCACTCATCACATTACATTTTTATTTTCTTGGAAGAGGTACAGTCAAGAAATAAAGTGCAAACGATATTGGATTGAATTAATACATACATATTACAATATTATTTACAAAATACAACTAATTACCTATTTTTTTTTTATTATTTGCAATGATTTTAAAGTATTTCAACGGTTGTTTGGGTTTTTTCAAAGCTGTACCACAGAATAAGTAACAGGTAAATCTTTGGTAACAGGTAGTACAACAAGTGGTAAGGTAACCTATACAGAGAACAGTAACAGTGTTTAGAGCGTGAATGAATAGTATCTACATAGTACTTAGTATAGTATAGTAGTATTTATATCGCTGCTTGTGAGATTAAAAATAATAGTTATATTATATTCTCATTTGAC
Organism: Synanthedon tipuliformis; assembly: GCA_947623395.1. Lineage (NCBI taxonomy): Eukaryota > Metazoa > Arthropoda > Insecta > Lepidoptera > Sesiidae > Synanthedon > Synanthedon tipuliformis. The sequence goes on along the minus strand of OX392420.1, from coordinate 6,333,015 downwards.
TGATAATGGATAATAATAGTAAATAAGGAAGATGGCAGAGTAGGTACCTCTTTCCCTTAAAAAATTTTTTAATTAGTCTTTTACAACGCAATATAAAGGGCTATTCATATTTGTCGTAGTAGGTACAAAGACTATAATATACGTAAGATCAATGAGTAGGTATAGTGGCCAGATGTCAGAGATTTAAAAGTTTTAAGTTATTGTTTACTAAGGCATTCCTTAATGCGTCGTATCTTTTGTTTCGTTATTGACACTGTATCTTATCAGAATGGTAGGGGAGCCCACGATGCTAAATGTGGAGTCACTCGAGCGTCTTGGGACCTATTGGATTTTGAAGATTAGATTGTAGGAAGACGAAAAGGTTATAGGAAATTTTTCATTTCAACGGTGGGTTGAGCGTCTACAGGCGTTTAAAATTTTGTAGGCGCTGTATTTAAAAAAGTCCTCGATATAATCGTCAGATTAAGAATCAGTACGATTAGGAATTCAGGCTGAACCGTCTGTATGAAAATCTGACGCGCTCGAGTATTACAAAATGGCAATAGCCAAAAAGCTTTTTTGCATTTTCAAAAAGCTCCCACGAGCTTGCGTTACATCCGAAACGTCTGAATTTTAAATGGGAGCTTAGTTTAGGTTCACTTAACATCCACTCTGAAAATCTGACGCACTCGAGTTGTATTTAAAATTTTACTCCCACCCCCACTAACCCCACCAACCAAACCGGCAGATTAATACATATCCGTTATCGGAGACACGTGGGGAATATACATTGGCAATATCTGACGCGCTCGAGTAAATCCAAAAATCCCCTCTTGGGCTATATATTTAAACGTATTTTGAGAGAACAGAGATTCCAATTTCGACGGACGGCAAACAGATGTCGATATTCCTTTGTTTTTGATATCTCTTTAACAGACTATGGAATTAGGGTTACAAATGCCAAAGCGGCACATAAAAAGTACACCTAAAACGGAATCATGGCGGAGTTTTTCCTTCGCTCGTCAATGGTAAAGGTAATAAACCACCAAGTTGTAGGTACTATTGATTTTAAACTCTACGAGTAATGTGTTGACGTAAAGTCTTTAAATGACAGATTTTTGGTTGGTTTTAAACACGTTTTAAATGACAGATGACAGAGTTCATGCTTTATGCTTTACGCATAATTGTGTCACTTTTGAACAACTTTTGAATGTTGCATAGTGTTATCCATAGTTGTAGTATTTACATTTTGATGTTAACAGAGCTAAAATAAAACATAAGACGAAAAGAGACGAGAATAGGTCCTCTCATGAGTGAACGGGAAGGAAATATTTAAACCAAATTTAAAGCTTGAGAGTAGGTACTATGATATGATTGATCAAGACTAGGATTTATCAGCGTGTACGCAAGCAGGGCAGTAGAATAAATAAGCTTGGAAGGTAAGATTCAGGGCGACTTTTTCCTTGAGCTTTGCGTGAGAGTGCGTGAGTAGAAAACAAATTTTAAAATTTAGGTATTTGTGTTAGAAAACTAAACGAGCAGGGCATTTAAAATACTTATTTGAAAAAACAATTGGTAACACTACTTCGGTAGTGGTAGCACTTACCACTACCAATTGGTAGAAATTGGCAACACAAGCGACAGCCATTCTGCGCTGGGTTGTCGAATTGTGAGGACGTTTGCTTTACCTAGTCGGTATTCTATAATAAGTAAATAATAATCATTATGTAGCAAGAACAAATAAATAAGTGTCCTACTATGTGGAGTATTATTCACCATGGCCTAGAGGAATTCTAACAATTTCAGAAGTGCGGTAAGCGGGCCCTTGAGGTATGTACTTGTAACTTTTCTGTTCACGAATTTCTGTATGTATAATTGTATATAGATATATTTATAATATCTATGAAAGACTCGAATGATACCTAATTATATAACATCATATTGTAAACATTACAATACGAACCTACCTGCTAAATTACTTAGATTAGTGATGGTTTACATTCAAATTGTTTCACAAGTAGGTACTGTAAGACTTATTGTTTTCAAAGATTACATTACAAAACGGACAGTAGCTTTTGTACATTTCCTAGTTGGTCTGTGAGAGCATGCTACTTTCTTTTTAAAATAATACTAAGGAAATATACTTTTTTTAACAATATCGTATTATTGTTGTAGTATGACTATACTTCATGTATTGTATTGTTTTATTAATATTTAAGTGACTGGTATGAATATTTATTTGAGATATCATAAATTATAGCTCTGAGTTTACTTACGTATATTTTAACTATGAGTTTCGCATGGAACATATGCGTGTTTCTTTTATCTATGTCTAGCTGTTGCACACGACTGCGTCCGCGTGGCTTTATGGGGCGTGGTTTATGTCGCTGATGATGAGGCTACCTAACAGTGTAGGATTTTTTCAAATTGGTCCAGTAGTTTCGGAGCCTATTCAATGCAAACAAATTAACAATCAAATCTACCTCTTTATAATATTGGTATAGGTAAGGTAGTGTTATATAAACTTAAAAAGAAATGTTCTTCTTTACTGTACTACGAGATAATTACCTACCTACTTATACACTTCACTTTCAACAAAATAAAAGAATTTGTTTACTTTACTTGAATTCATAAAAAGTTTACTCAATTTTTGTTTGGTAAAATACCTAACGACCATCTGAAAGTCTGACCTTTTGAAAGTAAAGGCCTTATTTCGATAGGTAGGTACGATTACCTAGTTATTACTTGCACTGATAATATTGTGATAGGGTAGTAAAAAAAAAAAAAGACGAAACGAACATAAGAATTGTGCTATTTTGTGGAATCCTCTGTCCTTTTCTGTCCCCGCTTGATACATCGTAATCTAGCTATTGTACTCCTTCACTCGTAAGTTCAAATGTGATAATCATGACAAAGAAAGACTGGTAAACATGTGCAAATTTAAAGGTACGAATGCGGTCGATTGCATAATAAACTTAATAATATTATTCCAATCAATGCACAAGGGTCTAATTTCTACTGAAATATCTGCGAGGTATTTCCATGAAGTTTGTTAAGCTTAGCGGAGTGGAGAAGTCCAGACGCATTGATTTTAGTGGCCGTGTGCTCTGATCAGGGTAAGTAGTTAAAAAAAAAAAAATATATATATATTTCAATCTCATTCTTGATAAGTGGAACCTCCACACCCTCAAAGGTTTTACGTCGCGTGGTATCCCACCGTCACCCAGGTATTGGTGGCTTTGGGTGTTGACGCTGTTCAGGTTGACATTGAGGCTTAGGTGGTGAGGGACGAGCTTCTCACGACGGAGGTTTAAATGAGTCGATCCTTCGCAGGAATCATTTGGACTTAGTTCTATACTGCGACAATTCGGGACTTGAGCGGGTCATAAGTAAGTTTGAAGTTGTCGCCTTAGATGGCTTAAATTTTTAATCTTCTAACTAAACAAACATAGAAATCACTTGCTTTCGGCCTACACGAGTTAGAATGAGTTGGGTAGAATGAAAGAAATAACACCACATTTATTATATATAATACATATTATTTATAACGTTATATGGATAATCACAATATACATTATGTACAAATAAATACAAGCGCACGTATTTACCATGTGACATGTGACGAGAAAGCGCGTGCTTTCGGATGCCGGTTGTACACTTTTACGTTTTCATATTTCCTGCGAAAGCAGAAAACCAAAAGTCTGCTAAAAAGAGGTTGCCACAGATTATCGATGTATACCACAGATTTATTAACAAAACGACTCAGCGTTACCGATTTCTTCAAACCGTATCGTCTTCTCTACAGCGAACGAAATGTAGTCAGGAGGATAGTAGGCGAGTTGCTAGATAATAATGTAATTAGAGAGTCCCATTTCGCGTACGTCAGCCGTATTGTACTCGTGAAGGAGGAATAAATGGCATTAAAAAGGTAGTAGTGATGCGCCGGAAGAACGTATATCCGCGGATACGATCCGGATACGGACCGTAACTTTCTTACTCAATCGGTGTCGGCGAGCGTGACCTTGAAGTTGACGCGAGTTGACGCCCGCCACTTGACGCTTTGCGTGACAGGCAAGACATGTTTTGACCTGCATTGTGCCAGGTCTCTCTTAGAAAGATTTAAGTCTTGGTTTTCTCATTGTAAAAGTAATCTTATAACTTGCTATAGTTTTTAAACATTTCATTATTTTTATAAGCTGACACAAATATTTGTGATCATAAGATAGTTTAGTTAGTACCTTTGAGTGCAGGTACTATTGGTATGGTAACTCACTACGATAAATGTTTACAATATAAAGGTGCCAAATATTTGATTTTAAGAATTAAATAATGATAATAATATCTGAATGGAATTTAATAGTTCTTCGTTGCTACTCAATCACCTATAATTATATAGAATTTCATCTATGAATTGAAAATTAATAAGGTAAAAGATTCGTAAGAGATCCGTCAAAAAGAAAATACAGGCGGTCTTTGAATATCCTGGGCGCACACTCAAAGGAATTTTGGTTGTGTATTCTCAGTTAAATGGGAAAGATTTGTATGTATTTTATTTTGTCTTGTTATGTTTGGATGTGTTCTGTATGTCATGTGTATGCAAGTAAATGTTTTCTATTCTACTACGATTTTAGATGGTCTACAAAATAAATATATACATTTATACATTTTTATTATAAAGATAACAAAAAGAATTGTACAGTATTTACAAACTAATATCTGAAGTGTATACGAAAAGAAGGTATAAAGTTTATCTATGTATAGTATAAATAGGATTAAAAAAAATAGTAGCTTGGAATAGCGGCTCCATTGTCAAACCCAAGCAATTTCGCTGCAGTCTTGAATCGGTGTCGTAAAATAATGGTCCCTACAAACTAATTATAATTTTAGATAAAGACAGACACCAATAGTGTCTAATATTGAAGGTCATCCCGTAGGCAATACAAAATAAAATTATGTTTCCAATGATAGACTTAAGGCGTGGGTGACACCACTGAGAGGTGATAACGAGACTAGTAGTAAGCGGAAGCAATGGGTCCTGGAACGTTTGGGTCAAGGACATGACACGAGTAATAATGAAATGCAGGGTTGGACTGTTAGTCCTAAATTCTAAAATCTACTTTTCTATCCCTAAATTCGCAGTTTGGTTACGAAGTGAGTGCAGTCTGATGTTGATCGAGACGGGCACCAGCTGCTTGAAAAGGAGACATGACAACATCGGTCTCGGGCAGCTACGACTATTGGTAATGGCAGGCCGTGTCCCTCGGGTGGCAAACGGTAGCTATAATACAATTGAAAAGAGAGCCCCTCGGGTGGGCAACGATGGCGAGCAGAGTCAGTGTAGAGCGGACCATACTCCCTCGGGTGGAAAAATGGTGGCTAAGTGGCTATAGCTGGATAATGAGCAGGCTATTGAATTGGGAAGAGAGCTGAGCTGAGATGGGCTGAGCTGAGCTGCGCTGCGCTGGCTGAGCCACGCTGCGCTGGCTGAGCTACGTTGCGCTGGCTGAGCTACGTTGCGCTGGCTGAGCTGGGTTGAGCTGGGCTGAGCTGAGCTAGGCTGAGCTGAGCTGAGCTTTTTATTGTGTGTAATAGTGGAGTGTCAAATGTGTCAAATAGTGGTGAAATGTGTAAGCGTGTTAAATCTAGAAATATGCAAGAAAATTAAGTTTAAGTAGTTATAATGTACCTAACCAGAGAAGGTTTTCATTAAAGAATTAAGACGTTTAGCACTTAATTTTACTATGATTATACTGTATTACACAATAATTATAATAAAAAGCATCGGTCCCTTTGGTGCAGGGTCCCAAGCATGCTGGCTGAATTACCTCGTATGTGATTAATTAAATACAGTTTGATATAATGTGACTAATAACTACAGACTAGTGTAATAAAAATAAAAATTAATTACTGTAGTAGTAACAGATTAATTAATTAAGATAAGCTCTGCATTCAAAATATTTGCTATAATAATTATGATCAAAATCGTGTTTTGTGTAATTTTAACTTAGCTAGAATCTATATAATAGTGCTATTAATATACACTTTATAAAGTTTATGTGCATTGTAAACCCAACAATAATTTAGTCACTTATTTATACAAAAATATATGCAGCATTATTCGCTGTATTTCAAACTAATGTAAGTATATCTGGAAATTATGTACATAATATCTGCTATCATGTTGCATAGTGATGTATTTCAAATTGACTCAAGTATACCTGAAAACTATGTACATGTCTGTTATTATGTTACATAGTGAGGTATTTCAAACTGATGTTATCTGAAAATTATGTACATATCTGTTATTATGTTACATCGTGATGTATTTCAAACTGATGTTATCTGAAAATTATGTACCTACATAATTTTATTGTTCATTGTTATTATATTGCATAGTGATGTATTTCAAACTGACTTAGATAAGGGTATCTGAAAATTATGTACATATCTGTTATCATTCAGTGTCATTATTTTAGATAGGGATGTATTTCAAACTGACGTATATCAGAAAATTATGTAAATAGCTGTTATTATTCATTGTTATTATGTTGCATAGTGATGTATTTAAAACTGACGTATATCAGAAGATTATGTAAATAGCTGTTATTATTCATTGTTATTATGTTAGATAGTGATGTATTTCAAACTGATGTATTTTTACTCTTACTCCGAACTAAGTATGAGGACCTACTTACTTATTTCGGATGACCGAGCTTGGCTCCGGAATGAGGACATTCCTAGAACAGAATGGCCGTCTGTTAGAAAACTAAACGAGCAGGGCATTTAAAATACTTATTTGAAAAAACAATTATTAACACTACTTCGGTAGTGGTAGCACTTACCACTACCAATTGGTAGAAATTGGCAACACAAGCGACAGCCATTCTGCGCTGGGTTGTCGAATTGTGAGGACGTTTGCTTTACCTAGTCGGTATTCTATAATAAGTAAATAATAATCATTATGTAGCAAGAACAAATAAATAAGTGTCCTACTATGTGGAGTATTATTCACCATGGCCTAGAGGAATTCTAACATTTGGGAGAATTTGTTGTATCAACTTATTATAATGCGAACTAAATGCGAATAACCAAAGACAAATCTGACGCAACCATCGATTGACGCAACACGTTCGCGGCACTTATTGAACTTGCGAAAATAATAAGATTTTAGAAAACCTTTAGGTATAGATATATAGTGGGGGCTATTGTCTATGTTTTCGACTCATGGAAAAACATTTTTGGCTTTTACTTAGTCAGTATCATGTCAGTAATTAAAGAATTTAACCCGCGAGTCACAAATTCGCACATTGTAGAAATTATTTAATAATATTAAAAAACAACACTTTTTTGTTTCCATCCAAATCTTCACATTTATCTCTTAAAAATATCATATTTATTTATATATTGTTATGACTAATAATTAATAACGAATGAGTCATAAAATGACGCAATATGAAATTGGTAAGCTGCTCGAGTTGGAAAGTGAGCTCTTCAATAATTTATTACAAAACTCGCAATGTTAATTATATTATATTATTACTTACATTGATTTATATGTTGAAGGCGAAGAAATGCTTGATTTGATTTCTAGTAACTGACTTCGAGGCGCTGAGGTTCGATTACAACTAAACCAATGCGAAACATTGACGCCGTTTAAAGGTTCAAATCTGCTGAATTGCATTGCTGATGTAGCTTCACGTGTAAAATATAAAAAATCATGACACTTTATTGTTCTACATTATATTGTTTTAAATAAACGCTTTTTGGTCTTTCGAACATTAGTCATTATTATCGGACTAACTGGTGCCCGCGACTTTGTCCGCACTTAAAAATAAATATATAACGCTTGATCATGTAAATCAATATAAAATGTGACATACATTGACAAGTTAATGGACTACTCGCCCGAATTTATCTCGGCCGAGCCAGATCGCAGACGAGTTATCAAGTTTGATTTTTACCTATTATTCCACTAGACAACTCGCTTCGATGATCCATTATAAAGCTGAAGAGTTTGTTTGTTTGTTTGAACGCGCTAATCTCAGGAACTACTGGTTCGAATTGAAAAATTCTTTTTGTGTTGGATAGATCATTTATCGAGGAAGGCTTTAGGCCATATAACATCACGTTGCGACTAATAGGAGCGAAGAAACCGTCGAAAATGTGGAAAAAACGGGAAAAATTATTCATTTTGAGGGCTTCCGTTGCGTGCGCTGCGAAAACCGTTCGAGATACCCAAATGATTCCCAAAATAACTATTCCACGCGGACGAAGTCGCGAGCACCAGCTAGTACTTAATAAAATATTATTATAAAGTGGAAACTAAGTAGATATTGCTTCTAAATAAAACAAGTTGCTAGTTAAATTACTATACTAAAAATCAATAACATTTACAATAATTTTAACACAAGTAAAATATCTTATTAGAAATATATTATGCCTGACATTACCTATACTTTTGCCAAGCGTTTGATTTTTTTTGTAGCTAGCTGGTGCCCGCGACTTCGTCCACGTAGAATATTCAGCCTATGTCCACTCTGAATTCTACTCTAACTATTGGTAAAAGATTTGCAAATAAACATACAAACTTTATCTCTTTATAGTATTAGTATAGATGAGTGTGACCTTATTATTGACATATTGCATCACAAATAAAATTAATTTATCAAAATACCTATTGTGAAATTTTAGTATTTATTTAAATGCTGATTTGGATTTCATGTTGGTCAATAATGTTTATTAGTAATAAAAATTGTTATTTACATCGATTTAAAACTGAACTTATCTTACCAAGCATTCAATTTGCTTATAAAGCGGTATACTTACGTTGATTTCGCTTGATCCGTGTGTTTTATATAATACTAGATTCAGTAGTTTTTGCGTGAAAGAGTTACAAACATCCATACATCCATCCATACATCATACAAACTTTCGCATTTATAACATTAGTAGGACTAGCTGATGCCCGCGACTTCGTCCGCGTTCTGGATGAAAGGTGTCCCAGACAACGTGTATGCAAAATTTCATGGTGATCGATTCAGTAGTTTTTGCGTGAAAGAGTTACAAACATCCATACTTCCATCCATCTGTAGCTACCATATATATATACGTACATAGCATCATCAACGAGCTCTGCGAGTTGTTGCTTCTACGGCGTTCATCTGAGCAAAGACCGGCCGTCGCCTACGCGTCCTATATTTATAGCACTTTATGCACGAAACTGTGCAAATTATCGTGCAATATTTTGTATATAAAGGGTAAAATTTTCTAAATAAAATCAGTCTTGTACATACAACCAATGTATTATTATTGGAACACGCTAATCGCTAAAGTGGTGACCCCGACGGAAGAAACTCTGCCCGACTGAAGAAACACTGGCCGACTGAAAAAAAAACGCTGCCCGCCACAAAAAAAAAAAAAAAAATCGGTGCCCGACAGAAGAAATCTCTGCTCAACGATGGACGGATCGACACCACCAACACCGCAAGCCACTCCAGAAATTGCTAATATTTCGCTGGCAATGCGAATTCCGGCATTCTGGCGTGATAGACCGCGACTATGGTTTATCACCTTCGAAGCAGCCACCAGCGACCTGAAAAAGGGACAGCAACAATTGGCACAGATGGTCATCGCACAACTAGAAAAACAAGACGTCGAGCAAATAACTGACTTATTATACAACCCACCTGCCACCGATTATTATAAGGCAATCAGGAACCGCCTCATCACAGTCTACGAGGAATCAGATAGCCGTCAACTTCAGCAGCTGCTATCGCAAATGGAGTTAGGAGACCAGAAGCCTACACAACTACTTCGACGCATGCGAAATCTGGCAAGAGATAAGGCGAATTCCGGACGACACGCTACGGCTCATGTGGATCAACCTGCTACCACCGCACGTCCGTTCTGTGCTCACCGTCAGCGAAACACTCAGCAAGAAGCTAGCACTAGAAGAACTAGCAGCGCTCGCCGACAAGATGACCGAGCAAACACAAGAAGTGTCCACTGTCTGCTCACCATCACAGTCGAGTTCTACAAGCACACAGTTTCTCGTCAACGAAATTAAGAAGCTATCATTAGATATAGAGGAACTCAAAACACGATCTCGATTCAGCTATCGTTCTTCATCTCGCACAAGAAGACCGTCACAGTCCCGTTTCCGCACGCGCAGTACCACATCACCATCACCGTACTTCTACTACCATCGGCGTTTCGGGGCGAAAGCAAGACGCTGCACAGCGCCATGCACCTTTGTCAAGTCGAACTCGGAAAACTAAAAAGAACGCTGGCAGCGGCGGACACCGGCGTTCACCATAAATCCTACCGCCTATTCATAAGGGACAAGAAGACTGGTTTATCCTTCCTAGTAGACACGGGTGCCAACATATCAGTCCTACCTAGGAAAAAAGGGTCAACGTCAACTCCACTGCCATTCCAACTGTACGCCGCTAATAACACAGTTATTAAAACCTACGGCGAGAAGACGCTCGAGTTGGATTTCAACCTTCGCCGACCATACAAATGGATATTCATCGTTGCAGACGTTTCCAAACCAATACTGGGTGCCGATTTCCTCAATCATCACGAGCTCATGGTGGATCTCAAAAATCGGAGGCTGATAGATGGCCGTACAAGCTTATCAGTCAAAGTTCCGATGTACGAAACAAATGTACCATCCATCCATACATCATACAAACTTTCGCATTTATAATATTAGTAGGACTAGCAGAAGCCCGCGACTTCATCCGCGTTCTGGATGAAAGGTTATGTCCTTTATGGTGTCCCAGACAACGTGTATGCAAAATTTCATGAGTAGTTTTTGCGTGAAAGAGTTACAAACATCGGTACATCCATCCATCGATACATCCATACAAACTTTCGCATTTATAATATTAGTACGGATTAATTCATAGATTAGAAGCAGTCAGTCGCGGTCGCGGGTCACTGTCGCCGGTCGCGGTCGCTAAGTTCCGAAGTGCAAAGTGCACCTTCAGAGTTCTTTCTGAACTTTCCGTTTTGCTCGGTTTCTAAGAGTCACAGCAAATGCAAATAAAAAATAATAATAATTCGACTTGTAGTTCCAGAGTTTAGAACGTTCAAACAAACAAACCCATTAACTTTATTATTATCTATATAGATAAAAGGGTGATTCTACAAAAGTTGGGTAACTTTTGACCATATTTTGTTTACTGTAGTTATTGAATCAAATTTCTACAAATTCGGGTGTTTAGGATAGCTGATCTAATGAATATATTGTTCCAAATCGGGCCAGTCACTTTTCGGCTCTTTTTTTTAATATAATCCTGGTCAATTTTTTTAGCATGCTGCATGATGTTTTAAACTGAAATATGAAATAGAAATGCTTATACACGGTAGCAATTAACATAAAAGTGCTCTAAAACAAATAAAACATCAGTATAACTGACAACGGACTGACGCCAACGGACTCACAAAAATACATAAATTTGATGTTATAATTAGAACTAATGTTTCTTTTGGTAATTTCGAGTATCAACAAGCTACATTTTGACAAAACATATGTATAAATCAAAATAAACCTCAGGTTAACAAGAAAATAACGACTCACCAAGAGACTGATATTTTGACTGGATCAGCACAGCACGTGTATTACAAGGTAAACACAACTCTAGCACTGGTACAGCAATAACAGCCAGTCCGCAGCTAACTTCATTACTAACTTTAAAATTCTAACAGGGATTTTACCTTGAGTTGGTGATATTTGGCGAGAATTTCAAGTTTAAACAACACACAACGGACTGACGAAAAAAACTAAACACAAAGTTTCTTATTTTTTTAAAAATAAAGTGGAGAATATTACATTATGAAAGTTGTAGTATACATTACTATGTACTTCACAGATTGTAGTGAATTAATAAGTTTTCTTAAATCGATGATAATGTTTAACAGACATTCACTTGACTGCTGGTTTTCGGGATTGTGACATGCCAAAGGACTGACTTTTTAAACATTTATTGTATTTTTTTACTAACTTGTATTTAAAATAAAGAGCTGAAATTGGGTGACCAAATAAGGGACTTTTAATTATTTTAAAATAAAATGTAATAACAATAACATATAATAATACCTCGTATCTATTGGCTGATGACATTGAGTTACCCAATTTTTGAATATTCACCCAAAAGTATTTAATTTAAGGGATTCACAAAGGCGAATGACATTGACGATTTGACCTTCACCGATATGACCTTTAGAATGTTTATATATATCATACTAATTCCACACGAAAAACACAAACGTAATCCACACCTCAACGCAGTCACTGAGACACTGTAGCTCCATATATTTAGAATTCTGAGGCGGCGGAAACAATTCAACAGGCCTGATAAATGTGGTTTTTTGTACTTTTCATTAAAACTACATTAAAAAAAAATATCAACAATTTTTTTTAAATGATATTGACTTATTATTCGGTGTAGGAATCATTTGCGCGCAATAAACCGTTTTTCCAACAATTTTCAATATAAGTCAAATTCTTCTTATGTTCTAACTTTTATTGTGGGTTTTCTACTACTTTGATGGAATTTATAAACAATACAATTTATTCTTCACATGTTTAAGTATAACATATTTTTTTTTCAAACCAATTGCATTGACAGATTCTTCTAACATTTTTTTTTAAATGCAAATTTTTAGGTTTGGCGTGTGTTTACACCTTAAATGTAATCGTGTACAGTAATTTGAAAAACAATTTGTATGTTGCTAAAAACACAAGACAACCATGGACAACATGGCATTATCCCTCTGGTATGGGTGGGATAATTCCAAGTCCAAGTACCTACCTAATCTTTTATTTCAAGTAGGCAACAACATGTTTTTAATGCTCACCTTACTATTGGTCTTATCGCCTGATTCCAGGTACAGTATAATGTGTCATATTTCTGCGACTCCGCAATTTGCTTGTAGTTGAGAACTGTGGGACAACGCGTCAGCTACAACATTGTTGCTACGATGCTTCCATTTATTTTTTAACGTTACCTAGTTGTTGCTTTCGTTAGTGGTTTATTAACCATTATACTTATATAGTCTTTGTTAACACGGAGTAATAACTTAATTTTACTTTAGTTCGGAATGATTTTAATATTATAAATCGTTGAGACCTATACGAAACCTTTAAACCAAAATACCCGCCGAGGGGTCGGCAGGTATCTTTGTATCGCTTCTATCTTGGGTTTCGAACCGTCTTAAGAACATGACCAAAGAAAGAACATGATCTAAAAATTCGATCTCTGGTTGCATATTAAGGTTCGCCTTACGTAATGACTCGAATAATTGTTAAAGTTTATTAATGTGCTCTTGTTTCGTCTTTGAATAGGCAATTAGGCATATCATTTAAGTAGACTAAAGCAATATTGTTTGTAATTTCAGACTTAAGATTGTTTATCATCGTTGGTACCTATGTGGCTGAGGCATTCTTGAGATCAAATGGCATTCTAATAAATTATAATAAAAATGTCCGTCTGGGATGCTTAACGCTGTTTTTATCGCTTATTTTTCGAGTATTTGGCTTTGGTCCTGGATTTCTTAGTTATATATTAGTATCTAATCGTTATCTGTGTTTTTTTCATCGCCTTATCTAGACACTTCCCTATATTGTATTTAGAGCTATATAAATTTATAAGAAACTTATAGTTTTTATAACCATATAAACTTAGCGGGCCTGAGGAGAGAAATTAAGTCAGGTACTTTTGAAGATATTAAAGATTTTCTAATAGACCCTTTTTCTTTGCGGCCCAGTGGATGAGTAAGTATGTAGGATAATAGGCAAGATAACAATTATGTTTTAGGCATCGTAAATAGTTTTCGCAATGAATGTACGCCAAATAATGACTTTTCACATTATTTTATTTATTGTAGTTTTCGTACGGATCTCTAATTTTTCCTAAACGAATAAAGCCTATGTTACTCATTGATAATGTATTATTATTATTATTAACGAATAAAATAAATATTTAAAAATAATAACCACTGTAGTCGGTCCTATTAGATATCAGTTGGGACTTATATATTATAGGTAGGACATTAGTAATTGCTTATTTCGATTGATCCTTACAAAATTGATTATTGATTGAGAATATGGTCTCTGAGAATTGTTGACTCAGTTGGCTGAGAATTGTTATTGTTTTCTTTGCTATGAAATATGTAATAAAAATGCTTTCATATTTTTCAAAGGAACTTTTATTTGATGAGGTAACACCCGATTCTCTTGTCACAAGACATTATAAAATAAAATAAAAACCTAGTGGCGGATTTACACATTTGCCGCCCATAGGCTATTCAAATTTTGCCGCCCCTAGGCTATCCAAATTTTGTCGCCCCTGCTACCCCTGCAACTCGATACCCTAGTTCACAAATAGGACTCTGTGCTAGTTCACAATCATAAAAAAAAACTAATGTAATAATTTAGCCACAGTGCTCACAGTATCGGCTCCCGAAAGGAATGCGAGCAATTTCTGGGTCACTCGTACCTATAATATTTTTTTAAAATATTATTTCTGAAAGACAAAAATAATCTTTTGGCCAAATCTGCCGCCCTAGGCCAGCCTACTCAGCCTTCTGGTAAATCCGCCTCTGTAAAAAACTATGAAAACTTAAACACTATAACACGTTACAATAATTAAAATAAAGAAACTAACAATAAGTATAGTCTATATAGTCTATATAGTTTTTTTTGTATTTTATATTATATTAAAAAATATCAAAGTGCCATTCATTGGCTAATATACCTAGTTATGGCGTGTGATGGTGATGTGTGTATAGTCATGGTGATAACATACTTACTTAAAGGCAAAGCTTAAAGGTCACAGTTTTGTAGTGACAGGTTTCAAGTGCAAAATACCCTAACTTTATCACATGGCGAGCACAATCCCCTTTTAGTATGAAAAGCTATGGATTATACCTTAGCTTTGTCGGTTGCCAGAACTCTAAATGCGTTGGAAGACCGCTATGTCACTCAGGTTATTTTTTTTTATGTTAAGGTTTGCAGACAGTCTGACAGTCCACTTGATGGTATAGGTCGCGCGTTCTATTAAGGTCAAAAGGCGAAACTAGTGGCGGCAATCGCCGCATGTGTAATATAGCGCACAAAATTGCTTAGGGAAATGCAATTTTTTTTAAATTTCGTATTTTTTGCACTTCACTATACACGTATTTACTGGACTTACTAACTTAACATTACAGGCAGTGTTGATATTCCTTTAATTAAATCATCGTGCGATGTCGAAGAAGAAGGTTTTTTTTATACACATTTTTTTTTAATACGTTAAAGCAATCTGTACGCAACAGTACCCAAGAGACACGAGACGAGCGATATAAGTGCGGGAGGGGAAGAGCGACTGAATCTACCAATAACGTGTTTCATGACTATCTCTCACCATCATTATAAGCCATGTAATACCTACTACATACCTACTGTTAACGCTTTATCCTAATATTTTTTTATATAAGTATAATATGTATGTAATTTTTGTAAATGTAATCAGTCTCACATAAAACATACTTGTACTTACTAAACATACATTATATGTATTAGGTATATAATTTAGAAAGATTTTAAACATACTTATTCAATATTTGGTACTCGCTTTTTTTATTATTTTAATACATGTAATGTGTAAGTTATACATCAATATTTATGTAAGTATAACCACAAATACACTGGACCGCAAAGAAAAAGAGTCGGTTAGAAAATATTTAATCTTCAAAAGTACCTGACCTAGCTTTTATGAAATAAAGACTAAATTAAAACTAAACTAAATAAAATATTCTTTAATATAGTTTCCTTTGCGGTCCAGTGTATTATATATATATTTTTACTATTATTTTCACAATAGAACAGTGCTATGATTAATAAAATGTTTTTGTAGATACATAACACAACCAGTCACTGAGATTTAAATTTATAATATAGAAAATTTAAATAAAATATAATAAAATAAAATATAATATCAGAAAGCAACATTATTAGCACCGAGGAATGTATATTCTTCATGTAAAATTTAACTTCAAAGACAATTGAAATGTTTGTGAAGAGTTATTAATGTCTGTCTGTAAGAATGTTACAAATATTTCTATTTCTAGTCATAGATAAATGTGTGGTATTTATCTATGTAATTGTCTTTATGATAAATATATGGTAACTATGTTCATATATTAGTATCATAAAGTGTTTTATATTTTAATTAGAAGTTATTTACTCGCTAATTTACTGTACAATGAATATTGGATATAAAAAGATACAGTTTATTTTGAATTAAGTAAAAATTCGTTTGCGTTTTAATAGGTATATATGTACAAATGTTAACGGATCGATTCAGGTGGTTTATCAAAAATTTAAGATTGCAGTTTTAATTTTTTTTTTAAATAATAAAATGATATTTTTAATATTTAGTATTTTCCCTTTAATCCGGCTCTTTAATTCTTTACAGGCTCTGTTTGATTAATATTGTATTAAGGCCACTCCCGGACAATACATTTGACAGAGCTCCACTCTATCCACTCCAATTTCATGCATTATCTCATCGTGAATGTAAAAAAAACCACGTGAATTTGTATGATAAGAATTTAGATGTCGTCCACCGATGGACGATTATTATTTTCTTTTATCAATGTCTATTTGAATAAAATTCTCTTATCAATCTAAGACTAGATTTATTCTTTACTGGAATTGTTTGATGGCGTAACACTTTTGAATTGATAGTGATACAGATGCCATGCCTAGAAAATAGATAAAATAAAATTAAAATTTTACGCAACATTTGCTTATAAATAATATTTGTTTTAACAAATTCAAAATATTAATACCTGACATCTTTTACTGCAGTAACTTTGAGTGGTGGGATTGCCGCAAACGTAACACTTTTTACTCAACGATGTTACATGGGTTATAGTAGGCATCCATTGTTCCGTGTCTTCTTGTGGCTGATGACTAGTATTTTCCTGAAATAAGAATAGGTACCAAATTAAAAAAAAAAATAAGAAATCTTGGGTTAGTTATAGGTTAGTCCATGGAAATCGTACCAAACAAGACCAAACAAGACCTTACATTAATCGAGGTAGTACTGATTTTTTAATGTTATATTTTTTTAATATTGTTACGTGCGGGGTGATAAAAAAATGCCGTTTAGGGGTGTAGAACACGATTTATTCTCGCAGACCAAGTTGACTTCCGAAATTACAGAGCTTCCGTAAAACTTGCCAAAAGTCGTCACTAATTCACTCAACGTGTCACCAATGCACTGTCGCAGATGTCTTCGCAAAAGCTCCAAAGTGTCGTGATCGTATCGCTAGTTACCGCATAACTGTGTCTCTCGAGCGGTCGCACCCGTATTTATATCCGCGCAGTCGGCCTCGGTGTTTTTGGAAACTACTAGAAGCTTAAAAGATGTAAACATATTTGCGCTAAAGTTCTGGAATGCTATCGTTGTTAGTGGAATGTGAACCTTATGTCGTAATTGTAAGGAACAGTTTGGCCTGACACTAACAAAGAGAGACGTAGTCACTATCTAGCTATCGTGAGAAGTGGAGATGTGTGCGAGCGAGACGGAAGATGCGCTTGAAGTTTCGGGAACAGTCGGCGAATAGTCATAAAATTACCCCCTTCTTAGTTATGATCGTCCCGATCATCATTCGTGCCGTGATACTTTGTCAAACGTGCATCCTTTGATAGGAGAATTTTTATTATTATTCTTTTTAATGTTTGAGACTTTTACCGTACAATGAAAGGTATATCAGCTAAATTATTCCCAGTGACAGGTGACTTTAACTGACTGTTAGCCTACTTGACTAACCGTCAGTTAAAGTCAGTTCCGTCAGTTAAATTCGGTTGATATACCATGTGGTATACCACATTACACTATTACCTGTGCTATTACACACTACATACACATGTGATGTGATCTATGTAAAGTCGAGGTGCGAAAACCTTCGTCAGTTCCTCAATTTATTCCGATATCGATAGACTCGTAGTCAGCATAGACTTGACATGAGTACCTTTTGAAACTAAAGCACTAGCTTAGTGTAATGTGGTATACCACATGGTATATCAACCGAATTATCGACTAATGAAAATGAGCCCTTATAAAAAAATATATTACATACTAGCTGTTGCACGCGACTGCGTCGGCGTTACTTTATAAAACATAACCTAATATAACTCGCTGATAATGTTGCTTTCTATAAATGAAAGAATTTTTAAAATCGGTAGAGTTGTTTTTGAGTTTATTCATTACAAACAAAAATACAAATGTTATATTCTCTGTTTATATAGTATTAGCACAGCATAAATAAGTATGCTGTGGTATTAGCACAGTATTAGTATAGATGAAATTACCTTGTTTTGCGAGTTAGCTGTACTCGAAGCATTTGGATGCTCAGAAAATTCAGCGCTAGAAGTTGTTGATGAAGATGTATTAGAGTTATTCATTTGTCCATTTTTTTCCCGTATAGTTTTTCGTGGCTGGTAATTTTTTCTTTTACGTTCCAATTTCGGTGGGTATCGAATATTCGGAACTCTTTCAGAACTTGTATGTAATGACGGATTAACACCGTTATGCCTTTGATTTTTTGGTTGGTACTGATTGATCCCATTAATACCATTTGGTCTATATATTGGTGGTGGATTCGTATCTATCGCATTTATATCATTTGATCTGTATATTGATGGTGGGTTCGGATCTATCGCATTTATACCATTTGGTCTATACATTGGCGGTGGGTTCGGATTTATTGCATTTATTCCATTTGTACTGTATATTGGCGGTGGGTTCGGATTTATTGCATTTATACCATTTGTACTGTATATTGGTGGTGGGTTCGGATTTATTGCATTTATACCATTTGTAGTGTATATTGGTGGTGGGTTCGGATTTATTGCATTTATACCATTTGTACTGTATATTGGTGGTGGGTTCGGATTTATTGCATTTATACCATTTGTACTGTATATTGGTGGTGGGTTCGGATTTATTGCATTTATACCATTTGTACTGTATATTGGTAGTGGGTTTGGATCTATCGCATTTATACCATTTGGTCTATATATTGGTGCTGGCTTCGGAATTCTATTATACCTTCGTGATGGTTGCTGGAAATTCGGCCTCATATCAAGTGTTGGGCCCCGAATTATCGGTACATTATGATTGGTATTTGGATTTACGACAGTGGTTCTATGCAATAATGGACGGTACTGATTATTTGAATTACGATAATTATTTACGTGTAAAGATACTTGGGGCCGATTATTCTGATTTATACCATTATTGTCATGCAATGTAAAATGGTACTGATTATCTTGATTTGCAACAGAATTTTTAAAGAGTGATTGTTGGTATTGTGCTTGGGCGTGATAACTCAGATTGCTAGCAATATTGTCATGCAAAGCTAATTGGTAGTGAATATCTGGGTTTACAGTATTCTCAAGGCGTGATGGTTGGTACTGAATATTTGAATGGTTAGAAGTATTTCTATGTAATGATGCTTGGGGGTGATAACTCGGATTCCTAGCAATATTGTCATGCAATGCTAATTGGCACTGATTATCTGGGTTTACAACAGTATTTACAGAGAACGACGATGGTTGATACTGATTATTTGAATGGTTACTAGTATTTTTATGCAATGGTGTTTTGGATTGATTTATAAAGATATTACTCTGCAACGTCAAATTCATATTGGGTTGTTCTTTATCACAATTTGGTGGCAATATAACTACATGTGGAGATTTTGATATCGTTGCATTTTCCAAATGAGGGATATACATGTTTGAATCAGATTGACTGACGGTTTCGTTATCTGAACTGTATTGAGATGTCGTATTTTGACAACATTTTTGTAGACACGTTTGTGTAGAAACTGTTTCTTGATTCACGTTATTTTTAGCTTGTCCTGCTGGTAATTCTGAAGATATGCACCTTTCTTCTGGTAGGGTTTCATTTCTCTGTACACTCATGTTTGAGTCGTCATTAGTATTTTGATTAATTACAACCTGTGGAGCATTTAAAAGTGATTTTAGTAATTTATGGTCACTGGCTTTAACTGTAACTTTAGAGTTAAAATTAGAATGAGTTGAATTGATGAAATTTTTTTCAAGCAAACCATTTGATTCCTTAGAAATGCCATTCGTATTACTTACGTCTTCATTCTCATTATTCTCAATTTGATCACTGTTTGGACACAATTGTGGATTTTCAATGTTTGTAGTTGTATTACTAACAATTTTTGTTGTCTTGGTTTTTAATTTGGTACCTTCATAGCCCGTATTTTTTTGTTCTAAATTAATATTATTCACATCACAAGTTTTATTGTCAGAAGTTTTGTTGTTTGGACAATTTTGATCCATTTTTTTAATACTCTCATGAAAATCAATGACACCCTTTTTATATTTTGTAAATTTTATCATGTCCCAAAATAATGTTTTAATCGTTTTATCTGAGCAATCAAATGTCCTATTAACTCGTGAATTGTTTAGCGTATAGTCCAAAAAATTTTTGATAAAGTTTTTATCGGCTAACCGTGGCAAGAATAAAGAAATCACTATATCGTAAGATTGGGAAAAATGGTGACATTTCATACTCTTAAATAGTTTTTTTATTTTGTCTATTTCTTTATTGGCTAAACGATTTTTCACAGCCATTCTTCCGTCCATTTCTATTATATTTAATAAATTATTTGAAACTTTCTGAAGGGATTCCGTTTCAGCTACATGTATATCATCATCAGAGGTGTTGTCTGAATCATTGTGTTCAACTAAAATAACAGATTCTTTTGTATTTTGAATACTTTTCACTGGCGATGATGACGAAACCGTATTGTTTAAATTGTTTTTTTCTTGATTGTCTATATTTTGTCTGTCCAAAATATTGTTTTGAATTGGTGAGACATAATTAAGATCTGGTAGTCCTGGTGCTTCGACGTATTTCTCAGAATTGTTAGCATTAGAAAGTTCATCTTCGTCGCTGTCATCTATTTCTATCGGTGTGTTAGCATTGGGAAGTTCATCTTCATCGCTGTCATCTATTTCTATCGGTGTGTTAGCATTGGGAAGTTCATCTTCGTCGCTGTCACATACTTCTACGGATATAGTATAAGGTTTGTTTGGGTCGAGGAAATTCATCGGGTTTTTTTTTTCTGAAAAGCCAAATAATACTAGTGGTTTATTTTAAGCTTACTAAGCAAGTGCAATTGTTTTTTAACACAAAATTTAAAATACGAATACAGTTTTTAATGTAAAAAAAATGGATAGAAACCTCTTCAATTACTAAACTAAAATTTGTTCGGTGAAATGTATCAACCGACTACTGATACTAGACGAAAGGGTTTTACTTTTTGGCGTGACTGTCTTTCAGTGCTAAACTCCCTTACTCCTTATCCTTAATCCCACTAAGGTCGGCGAAGCACTTGCAATCGTTATAGCATTGGATGTTTAATAGGTTTCGGTAGTCACATCCTATCAAGTCACCTTTACATAAAAAAAAGTGTTTAGTAAACTTTTGTGTGAAAAATCTCAGACCAAATTTTATAATTCTGCGAAAAGTGAAGACGGTTTTGTAAGCGCGTGGGCGTAGGCCGGTGTTGCCATAGTTCAAAGATTTGTATTTTTGTTTGGTGATAAATAAACTCAAAAACTGATTTTAAAAAATCTTTCACCTATAGAAAGCTACATTATAAGCAAGTAACATAGGCTACATTTTATAAAGTTACATAGACGAAGTCTCATGCAACAGTTATGGCAATGCTAAGGACACGACGCAAAAAATGTAAACATACTCCGCCCTCTGTCCTTTTCCCTCTCACGAAGCGGTCGGCGCTATCTGTTTCATATTAAAGAAGGAAGCCACCTTGATAACCAAAGATCATGATAACTCATTGGCCTTGCTTTAGCTTAAATTAAAATCATGGTTCATGTAGCTTACATTAGCTAATCTCTTAATAATGTTAGAATATATTTTTTAAACCTTCAGGTACATTATTTGAGTTTTCCCCTAATTTAACTCAATTATCAATAATACTCAGTGATGTTGAGCATTCTATTAATATAATATTTTTTTTAAATCGTGTTAGTACTTGAGTTTATTCATTACAAACAGAAATAGAAATCCTTTCTCTTTATAAATAGCTATTATATTATAGAAGAAAGATAAAGTATAGATAAAAATTGTGATTTTAATGATTTCTTATATAAAATATTGATTTTAAATAAAAGAAATCATGGTCAGTACAAATTACTACATTAGTAAGTCAAATAATATAATAATTGACAAGAATGAAATATCATATCAGAAAAATATTATTAGTGGGACTTAGAAATTGAAATATTTATATATATAAAATAACTTAATCAATACATAAATGATCCGGTTTACGTTATTAAGTACCTAATGATTTATTCAACACTTGAAAAATAATAGGATTTACACATGCTTTACAAGACTTTTTTAATGATATTTTAACCTTCTTTAAAAATACTATAATATGTCTATGATTTTGCAATTCAAAAGGCTGGTTAGAGAAGCACCGCACGGAAGCGCTGACGTCGGTCGGACGTAACCAACGAAATAGTATATCTCTGCGAGCATGGAAGCAGTCCCTTCATACTAGTTACCGTCAATTTTCGACGCCAATTTTTGTATGTTCTATTTTCAATTTTCTAAAATATGACATAAATAGAATATGACATTAAAAGCAAGTATTAAACTATTAGCATTTAATGACTTAATTAACTTTAATGATAGCATGTCTCGGTCGCTATTAGGATGCACTTTTTACTTACGCCATTTTATAAATAAGTTTGTAAAAGTTCGTTCATTGGTTGCTGGTTGAATGAACTAATTCAGGTCGCGGCTCAGTTTTGTAAGCCCCGACCATCGCAGCTCAGTTTTCGTGGGTTCATACTGAGACGCTTAGGCTGCGTCCATGTATTCAAAGTCGCTGGACGTAACTATATCTATGAAAATGTATGAACGCATATACCTATTACAGCACTGATGATTTGCTACGCGCGTATTGCTAGCTAGTGCTACGTATTGCTCTGACGGAAATCGTCGGTCGACTGACGAGACGAGACGAAGTGACGATCTATGAGAATTTATGGATGATGCGTTTAGTGCTTCACTCACTGACGGAACGACCGAGCGCACGCGCGTATACTTAGTAATTGTATGTCTCAGTTCGCCGTCAGCGTAGCACTAAATGCATTTTCACAATCGACGGTAAGCGCTGATGGTCAGGACGTACCATCAGCGCCGACCATCGGTCGAGCACTATTTCCAGCCTCACAATCGACGGTCAGCGCTGATGGTCAGGACGTACCATCAGCGCCGACCGTCGGTCGAGCACTATTTCCAGCCTTAGTGATCAGTGATTGGACTCGCTGCGCTCGACTAGTTATCGCGCTATGTAAGTAAAATCAATAGCTCCGCGAATGTGGTAACTTTTTATTGTACTTATTGTGTGTATAACCGTTACTTTTTATCACTTTATACACAGTTTCATTATATTTTTTCACAGTTTTACTACGCAAACAGGCATTTTATTATACCCAAAATTTAATATAACATTCGGCACGTACACATCACAGACAGTTTGCAATGTGACTGGCTCGGGTACGCCGAATGCGGCGTAGTATTTTTTGCCGCATTTGACAAGTACGACGGCGGTAATTAGTTGAGCGCAGCGAGACTAATTTTATTATTAATCTAAGGCAACATCTTTTCAAAGATAAATAAATTTAATTTGTTGGGAAATATTAATTGCTAGTTGTTCATTGTTTTTGAATTTTTTTTTACTATTTGAAATATTAGTAGGTGTAATATAGGGTACCTATCTACCTATATTATATCTTAACATAGTATAAATTGAAGTCGATTTCCGCGTCTGTCTGTATTTATGTATGTATGGCCGCTAACTCCTAAACCACGCAACGGATTATGATGCGGTTTTCACCATTAGTTAGATTTTTTTTACGGATTTTTTACATTTATTATTATTTTTTTCTTATTCGAAGTCGGGAGCGCATCGCTATAGTTAGGTATGTATATACTCCTACTAATTCCCCCAAATGTACCGGCGTCAGTCTATTATTATATAAAATAAATATTAATGTATGTATTAGGTTATATGTATTTTAAATAAGATTTTAATACCTACTTAGAATATTTGCAAAAATAAAACATAGTAGTATTAAAAAAAAAAAACAGAAACTTACTTATATTTTTTAAGAAAGTGATAATTTTATAATAATTACTAACGTCAAATAAATTAAAACTATAAAAAACATAGATAGGTAGGTACATACTCATTGAAGCCATAATAAAGTCCAGACCAGGTTGAAACAAATTTTCCGTAGCAAACACGAGTTTTTAGAACGCAAGAGTCTTAAGTTTTGTTAATTTATTTAAAACAATACCATTCACTCACTAATTACACGTTTTATCATTTATCTTCTACACACACACACACTTTCCACTTAATAGGTAATCATAATTCAATTAATGTGTTGACTAAAATGCAATTAGTTAACTAAATAATTAGTCATTCATAAATATGTGGTTTCGAAACAGGAAATAGTATTTAGTTTCGTTTTACATAATATTCAACTGACACTGCAAGTGCAGCTCGCACATCCACCCGTGCGCTGTAAAAAATGTTCAGTGAATGAAAGAGTGAATAAAATCTTCCCGCCAAGCGCCAAGGGCCAAAGGCGCCAACCCAGTTGCAATCGCCAACCAATAAATTATTGTAGCAGGAGCGAGACGGAAGATACGAAATTGCTTGTTAATTTTTATTCCTCGAAATAGAGAGAAAGAGAAAGAGAAAGAGAGAGAGAGGACTATACGAATAATGACGCTAAAATATTTGAGAATGCAATTTGATGCCATGTATTTTCTTACAAAGATTACGCAGTGCAATTCAATGGGAAAGTTTTGTGTTTTGTTTTATTCATCGCGTTGGTTTTTAAATACCTACCTAGGTAGGTATATTTTGTTAATTTTAAGTTTAAAATTATTTTTAAATATAAGTTTGGTAAGAAAAAATTCATCATCATCACCATCTCAGCCGCAGGACGTCCACCCACTGGTGGACTGGACATAGGCTTCCCCCATAATTTTCCAATAGGACCGGTCAGAAGTCAGAAGCAACCTGGGTCCCGCGGCCTTATTACACGTCGTCTGTCCACCTTGTGGGTGGACGTCCTACTAGGCCTAAGAAAAAATTGCAACTAGAAAAAAAAAATGTCATATCAAGGTCACAATCACTACTTACTTAGCCGGCTAATACCGCAGGGAATGTTAGTTGCATTCCCATGCTTAAAATCAAATCTCATACATCGATGATCTCACTCATCACATTACATTTTTATTTTCTTGGAAGAGGTACAGTCAAGAAATAAAGTGCAAACGATATTGGATTGAATTAATACATACATATTACAATATTATTTACAAAATACAACCAATTACCTATATATTTTTTTATTATTTGCAATGATTTCAAAGTATTTCAATGGTTGTTTGGGTTTTTTCAAAGCTGTACCACAGAATAAGTAGCAGGTAAATCTTTGGTAACAGGTAGTACAACAAGTGGTAAGGTAACCTATACAGAGAACAGTAACAGTGTTTAGAGCGTGAATGAATAGTATCTACATAGTACATAATTTATATCGCTGCTTGTGAGATTAAAAATAATAGTTATATTATATTCTCATTTGACTGATAATGGATAATAATAGTAAATAAGGAAGATGGCAGAGTAGATTATGCAAAAAAAGGGTTTTTTATTAGTCTTTTACAACGCAATATAAAGGGCTATTCATATTTGTCGTAGTAGCTACAAAGACTATAATATACGTAAGATCAATGAGTAGGTATAGTGGCCAGATGTCAGAGATTTAAAAGTTATTGTTTACTAAGGCATTCCTTATATGCGTCGTATCTTTTGTTTCGTTATTGACACTGTATCTTATCAGAATGGTAGGGGAGCCCACGATGCTAAATGTGGAGTCACTCGAGCGTCGTGGGGACCTATTGGATTTTGAAGATTAGATTGTAGGAAGACGAAAAGGTTATAGGAAATTTTTCATTTCAACGGTGGGTTGAGCGTCTACAGGCGTTTAAAATTTTGTAGGCGCTGTATTTAAAAAAGTCCTCGATATAATCGTCAGATTAAGAATCAGCACGTTTGGGAATTCAGGCTGAACCGTCTGTATGAAAATCTGACGCTCGTGTATTACAAAATGGCAATAGCCAAAAAGCTTTTTGCATTTTCAAAAAGATGCCACGAGCTTGCGTTACATCCGAATCGTCTGAATTTTAAATGGGAGCTTAGTTTAGGTTCACTTAACATCCACTCTGAAAATCTGACGCGCTCGAGTTGTATTTAAAATTTTACCCCACCCCCACCAACCCCACCAACCAAACCGGCAGATTAATACATATCCGTTATCGGAGACACGTGGGGAATATACATTGGCAATATCTGACGCGCTCGAGTAAATCCAAAAATCCCCTTATGGGCTCCTACCACAATATATTTAAGACTATGGCATATGCAAAAATAAAATCGTTTTTCGGGCTGGCTGGCCACGCCTACAGGCGGGAATTACAGCTATTTCGCCCCGCGCTCCGCAAGCGTCCTTACCATAGACTTATATTGAGTATAACAAAAGTTTTTATATTTTTATGAAGTTGAAATTTGGCGTCCAGCTGAGTAATTATGTGTATATATTCACTTTCACTGCGAATATATAATGAAATGAAAAATGTGATAAAGAATTGTGTAGAATAAAAGTATACTAAAAAATAAACCACAATAGTCACTCGAGTGAAAATTTATGCTATAGTGTTCCATAAATAAATATATGTTATGAAAAGTTAATTTAGTTTATATATATATATATCTCAAAAAATCACCTAATATATATATACTTTTTGTCACATTCCTTAAGAAAAATTAGGTGATTTTTTGAATTTTATTTCTAATATTAGGTATATTTATTATAAGTCCCTCAGTAAAAAAGTCATGTGTGTAGTATACATACTTACATTTAAAATTTGGGTGCATTCCCAGTAGTTCGGTTGACAGTTCGGTTGACCGAACTAGTAAAAAAAGTCTGGTCTGTGAGTAGTGAGACTATTTTTTCTCTGGTCCATTCCCACTACTTCGGTTGATCGAACTAGTGAGACTTTTTTTTTCCCAGTACTTCGGTCGAACAAATCAACTGAAGTAGTGAGACTATTTTCTTTTATTCCGGTTGTAAATTCAATTATGCAGCCAGCATATTTGGGACTCCGAAGCTTAATATTATATACAATTTTTGTAAATATATATAACTTGTAAATATATATTGAAGTGAAACTTTTTATGGGACACTATTGAAGTGAAACTTTTTGTCATGAGAGTGAACTCGTCGAGCTAACAAACTGTTAAGTGTTAAACTGTTAAACTCACAGATGTTAAACTCCTTGTCTCTTTCTTATTACCGCCTCTCTCACTCTAGCAGAGTGAGAGAGGCGGAAAGAAAATTGTTGATGTTGACTGACAGTGACACTGTTGACATTGACAGTCTGTGTCGGATAAATTGGATAAATACAGAACAACTAATTAATATTATGGAAAAAATGAGTACTACACAGACATAGTTCATTCTCTATATGCTACGGATTATAGAGTATGATCTTATCATACTATATACAGATGGATGACATTACTGTCATCCATCTGTCTGACGTTTAACTAACAAATCACAAATGACAAAGTTTGGTTTTATGACTGCCTGGCGAATCCTGAATTTTATTTTTAATTTAGTGTTGTGTAAAACTTATCTTCTTTAAGATAATACAGTCATGCTTCAAGTGTTCAACGTCCTTATTTTTTAATTATATGTTTATGGAAAATAATTCAATAAAATGGCACTAAAGAAAGTAAAGGGGAACTTCGAAAGAATGTTCGATAAAAATCTCACCGATTTAGTGCGTGGTATAAGGAATAATAAAGATAACGAGGTAGGTACACATCAGAAATTGTTACTATTTACTTAATAAACATGTAAATAAGTTTTGAATGTTATATTTTTTTATATAATATTCGATTTTAGGCCAAGTACATAGCACAATGTATGGAAGAAATTAAAGTGGAACTACGACAAGATAACATAACATAAGAAAGCTAACGCTGTCGCTAAGCTGACATACGTAAGTACTTAGGTCTTAAGTAGATCGAATTTGTAAGTGTAACTGTTGTAATTATTAATTAAATTGACATTTATTTTAGCTTCAAATGTTAGGATATGACATATCATGGGCTATATTCAATATTATTGAGGTGATGAGTTCAAACAAATTCACTTACAAAAGAATCGGGTACTTAGCAGCTAGTCAATCATTCCATGCAGACTCAGAGTTACTTATGCTCACTACAAATATGATAAGGAAAGATTTAAATGCTCAGAATCAATATGAAGCAGGATTAGCACTCAGTGGACTGAGTTGTTTCATATCTCATGATCTAGCAAGAGATTTGGCAAATGATATCATGACATTGGTGAGTTTATTGAAGTGAAACTTTTTATGGGACACTAGCGTTTTGTCATGAGAGTTAACTCGTTAACATAAGTCATATTAATTACTTATATAGTTCTTTTCTTAATGTAGAATGTTTATGTATATGTAATATATATATATATATATATATATATATGTATATGTTTATTAAATTATTTCATATTAAAAATTTTTTAATATTGTTTTTATTCTCAGTTATTGTCAATGAAGATACAAAAAATGTATGCGTCAGTCCAAAACTAACAGCGTCAAAAGTGAAACTTTTTATGTAATTCAAAAACTGTCAATAAGTGTACAAAAAAATACATTGCAGCAAAGAAAAATTGACTGGAAATTATAATAAAAATGATTTATAATAAAAATCAAGAATTAATTAATTACTATGGAAGTTTCACTTGTACGTATATGTATATAGTTTTATGTATATGTAAATAATAGTACGTACGAGTGAAACTTCCGTAGTAATTAATTCGGGATAGTCTGTAGATTTTTCTTGATTTTTATTATAAATCATTTTTATTATAATTTCCAGTCAATTTTTCTTTGCTGCAATGTATTTTTTTGTACACTTATTGACAGTTTTTGAATTACATAAAAAGTTTCACTTTTGACGCTGTTAGTTTTGGACTGACGCATACATTTTTTATTATAAATATAATTATCTTTTATATATAATAAAATAAAATTTTATATAAGGGGAAGTCCCCTAACGCCGAACGGCAGGTAGTACCGAACAAACACTATATCAGTAGCTAGTAACAGAAAAAGGGAGATCATTTGTTGCGGGATGCGTAGAGTTATACCAAACTAACATGCGGATGCTGCGGTACAGATCAGTCGCGGACGACAATTGGAGTGAGCACGTTCGTTAATTATTTTACGCAGGAACGCAGTGCTGCCGACAAAATAAAAACGAAAGATTTGGACAAGTTTTGAGAGTAGGTATATTCGTTTCACGAATTTCCGTGCAATTGGTAAGTCTGCCATACATTGTTATTTGTAATAGATAGATTAAATACGTATATTTTATCTTATTTGCATTTCAAGCATGCTCTATGAGTCCCTAGTACCGAACACCGTTTTTTCCCCTAGGACCGAACAAAAACTTTCTTTATTTTATGTGATTTCAAGCATGTATTTATTCTTTTTTTAGGTTATTTCGTATCTGTGACAATGAATCGAAAACAGAAAGGGCGTTGTGATCCGGAAAAATTAAAAGTTGCTATTGAAAAAGAAATGTGGTCTGTGGATGAGAGCAAAAGGTATAATATGAAATAGCAGCGGCTGGTTTCAGATGTGCCGGCATTTATCTATTCAATCAAAATATATTCAGCGACTTAGATTACCTACTTACCTACCCAGTGATATCACAAACATTCCCTGGGAATATTGCGCTGAAAATATTGAGACAAATCCAACAGTTTCGAGTGTAACATTAACAGACACATCAAGACCAAAGGTTTCCAACATTCAGCAAGATGATAATGCTAAAATATTACTAGAACTAGAACAGTTGCCTCTGATTTTGATTTTGAAAGACTAAGATAATATCAAAAATAGACATCCTTAAGCGACGAAACCCATCTCTGGAGACATCTCAAGAGACAGTTTGTGTTGTTTGCCTGGAAATTAATGACGAGGACTGGATGTCGTCATTGTCATGTACCTCGTGCAAAGAATGGGCTCACGAAGCATGCACTGACATACCAGAGTGCTCTGAGGTATACTTTTGTCTTGGATGTCATCTTTTTTGAACTAGTTCGGCCATATATAGTTGTGTTCGGTACTATGTGCCACATTAAATTTGACCAAAAATCTAAACCAATAATGAAACACTGATTGTCATTATAATTAGTTCTCTATTAATTGTTTTGTTGATTATATGAATGTCTAAGATTGTCTTGAACAATTTATTGTTAATTAAAATCCTATGAACCCAAAACTTTTTTTTTTACTGTACCATATGCTTAGGTGTTCGGCACTGGGGTACTTCCCCCTATATAAATATAATAAGTATCTTTTGTATTTAAATTGAAAAAAATATAAATATTTGATTTCACATTTCTATATGAAACCATGACTTCGGAAAGATGGATATGCGGATGGTATGGTATGTTGTGTATTTTTGGTATGTTGGCTACAAGGACATTAGTTAGCAAGGACATGTATGTTAGGGTAAGGTAAGGTAAGGGTAATGTGAGGGTACAGTACTGTTGGATATGTCTCGTCAAGGCCTATCTAACGAACCGTCACATGTGGGGTTAGGGTAAGGTAAGGTAAGGGTAATGTGAGGGTACAGTACTGTTGGATATGTCTCGTCAAGGCCTATCTAACGAACCGTCACATGTGGAGTTAGGGTAAGGTAAGGTAAGGGTAATGTGAGGGTACAGTACTGTTGGATATGTCTCGTCAAGGCCTATCTAACGAACCGTCACATGTGGGGTTAGGGTAAGGTAAGGTAAGGGTAATGTTTGTGAGGGTACAGTACTGTTGGATATGTCTCGTCAAGGCCTATCTAACGAACCGTCGCATGTGGGGTTAGGGTAAGGTAAGGTAAGGGTAATGTTTGTGAGGGTACAGTACTGTTGGATATGTCTCGTCAAGGCCTATCTAACGAACCGTCACATGTGGGGTTAGGGTAAGGTAAGGTAAGGGTAATGTTTGTGAGGGTACAGTACTGTTGGATATGTCTCGTCAAGGCCTATCTAACGAACCGTCACATGTGGGGTTAGGGTAAGGTAAGGTAAGGGTAATGTGAGGGTACAGTACTGTTGGATATGTCTCGTCAAGGCCTATCTAACGAACCGTCACAAGTGGGGTTAGGGTAAGGTAAGGTAAGGTAAGGTAAGGGTAATGTGAGGGTACAGTACTGTTGGATATGTCTCGTCAAGGCCTATCTAACGAACCGTCACATGTGGGGTTAGGGTAAGGTAAGGTAAGGTAAGGTAAGGTAAGGGTAATGTGAGGGTACAGTACTGTTGGATATGTCTCGTCAAGGCCTATCTAACGAACCGTCACATGTGGGGTTAGGGTAAGGTAAGGTAAGGTAAGGTAAGGTAAGGGTAATGTGAGGGTACAGTACTGTTGGATATGTCTCGTCAAGGCCTATCTAACGAACCGTCACATGTGGGGTTAGGGTAAGGTAAGGTAAGGGTAATGTTTGTGAGGGTACAGTACTGTTGGATATGTCTCGTCAAGGCCTATCTAACGAACCGTCACATGTGGGGTTAGGGTAAGGTAAGGTAAGGGTAATGTGAGGGTACAGTACTGTTGGATATGTCTCGTCAAGGCCTATCTAACGAACCGTCACATGTGGGGTTAGGGTAAGGTAAGGTAAGATAAGGGTAATGTGAGGGTACAGTACTGTTGGATATGTCTCGTCAAGGCCTATCTAACGAACCGTCACATGTGGGGTTAGGGTAAGGTAAGGTAAGGTAAGGGTAATGTGAGGGTACAGTACTGTTGGATATGTCTCTTCAAGTCCTATCTAACGAACCGTCACATGTGGGGTTAGGGTAAGGTAAGGTAAGGTAAGGATAATGTGAGGGTACAGTACTGTTGGATATGTCTCGTCAAGGCCTATCTAACGAACCGTAGCACGCCGGGTTAGGGTAAGGTAAGGTAAGATAAGGGTAATGTGAGGGTACAGTACTGTTGGATATGTCTCGTCAAGGCCTATCTAACGAACCGTCACATGTGGGGTTAGGGTAAGGTAAGGTAAGGGTAATGTGAGGGTACAGTACTGTTGGATATGTCTCGTCAAGGCCTATCTAACGAACCGTCACATGTGGGGTTAGGGTAAGGTAAGGTAAGGTAAGGTAAGGTAAGGGTAATGTGAGGGTACAGTACTGTTGGATATGTCTCGTCAAGGCCTATCTAACGAACCGTCACATGTGGGGTTAGGGTAAGGTAAGGTAAGGTAAGGGTAATGTGAGGGTACAGTACTGTTGGATATGTCTCGTCAAGGCCTATCTAACGAACCGTCACATGTGGGGTTAGGGTAAGGTAAGGTAAGATAAGGGTAATGTGAGGGTACAGTACTGTTGGATATGTCTCGTCAAGGCCTATCTAACGAACCGTCACATGTGGGGTTAGGGTAAGGTAAGGTAAGGTAAGGGTAATGTGAGGGTACAGTACTGTTGGATATGTCTAGAGTCAAGTCCTATCTAACGAACCGTCACATGTGGGGTTAGGGTAAGGTAAGGTAAGGTAAGGATAATGTGAGGGTACAGTACTGTTGGATATGTCTCGTCAAGGCCTATCTAACGAACCGTAGCACGCCGGGTTAGGGTAAGGTAAGGTAAGATAAGGGTAATGTGAGGGTACAGTACTGTTGGATATGTCTCGTCAAGGCCTATCTAACGAACCGTCACATGTGGGGTTAGGGTAAGGTAAGGTAAGGTAAGGGTAATGTGAGGGTACAGTACTGTTGGATATGTCTCGTCAAGTCCTATCTAACGAACCGTCACATGTGGGGTTAGGGTAAGGTAAGGTGAAATTTCCGTATTTTCAATTGCAAATATCTCTGTTATCAGTTGGTGTTTTTCGGCGTGGCGCATACCGTTTGAAGCCTTTTTCAAGGCTCCTTCGATCTGCACATACCTGTTGTTATTGTTGATTATCGTTAAGTTGTTATTTGTTGTTTTTGTTTTTTCTGTTAGAAATTTTTTAGATAAAAACCGCGATAAGTCCCGGTTCCCGTAGCCGGATCTTGTCGCGGTCTAAGGCTGAAAGTTGCCTCCCTGTGAGCTCTTTCAGCCAGTCTAGAAATTTTCTTTAAATTCTTTGCTGTTAAGTTTTTATTGTTGTTATTGTTGTTAGTTTTTTAAGAAAATTCGTTGTTATCGCTGATAACAACAGCCGGATCGCGTCGCGGGTTTGGGTTGAAGGAAGCCTCCTCGGAAGCTCTTTCACCCAATCCAAACCGGTTGTTGGTAGCCCTTGTTGTTAGGGAAATATTGTTGTTTTTGTTGACTAATTTTAAGAAAATTGTTACTTTTGTTGATTGTGGAGTAATACTCCTCATTGTTTTGTCCCCCCTCTTGTAGGGGTGGACTCCCCAACAACTTCGGAGGTCGGCAGGGCCATATCGTGGCCCATGTCGGACTCCACCGAGACAAGCGGGCCAAGCCCGATGGAGAAAGCGGGAGCAACTCGGCTCCTTTATTCTAAGGTGTTGACCCGTTCGGCGGCCCGCAAGCGGTCCGCCGTAAAGGAAGTGACGGAGGACTATAGGTCCTCTAGAAAGTTCCTCGACCCAGCGTCCGGGTCGGAGGAGATGGAGGAGCTTGCGGAACCCTCAGTTCCGCTCAAGTTCAAGAAGGGAAGCAAGGGCCGCGGCGGCAAAGCCCTCGGCCACGATATCGGAGTGTCGCGAGCTCGTCGCGAACTGCAGAGTGTCTCGGACACAGACTCCGACAGGTCCGAGAGGACCTACCGGTCTGCAAAGTCGTCGGCGGGCTCGCTAGAGGAGCTGACACAAAAGGCCGAAGCCAGTGCAGCGGCTATACTCGAGGTTGTCCGCAAGTCGGGCAACCTCAAGGGAACATCCCAAAGGGATATCAAAGAGAACACCCAATCCATTCTTGGAGTAGTAGAGGCGGTGGCGGCGCGCAAGTCAACCAACGAAAATCGGAGACTTCGCGCCGATAACAAAAGGCTCCGCGGACAAATCGACGCACTTATCCAGGAAGTGACGGCGCTTCGTAGGGCCTTTTCCGAAAGGCCCTTACCAGAAAGGATTCCAGCCGAGCACCAGGCTGTAGCACCGCCCCCTACAGTGGCTGATTCACAGTCACTGACCAGGGCGGAATTTTTAGAGGCGTTCTCCGCCCTTCAGGCGGAGCTGACAGCCCACGTAGGGGGTGTAGTTAACGCCCACCTGGATGGACTGGAGGTGGATGGAAGGCTCCTCCCTGCGCGTCAACTCCGTCCTCCTCTAAGGGCGGACAAGAAACGGGAGGATCGTATAGCGTCCTCCCAGAAAGAATCGGGGTCAACGCTTGCCCCCCCGGCGAACCTTCCTAAAAAGGCAAGGATGGTCAAAGCGGCCAAGCCCGTATCTAAGGCTCCTGAGCCGCAGCCGGGGCGCTCGGTTGAGACGGCTGAGTCTTGGACCGAGGTGGTCAAGCGCAAGAAGCGCGCTCCCGCCACTCCAGCCCCGAAAGCCCGGCAGGTGACCGCAAACAAGCTCCCCAAAGAGCACAAGAAGCTGGCGGTCGTTGTGGCCCTCAAACCCGAGGCCATCGAGAAGGGGGCCACTTACAAAAAGGCCTTGGACAGGACCAAGGCCTCAGTTTCTTTGGACGCTTTGGGCATCGGTCCTGCCCAATTTCGCACGGGCGTCACGGGAGCCCGTATCCTCGAGCTCCCGAAGGATACTACGCCCGTGCAAGCAGACAAGCTGGCGGCCCAAATAAGGGCCGTACTAGGTGACGACGCTAAAGTGACGCGTCCAATAAAAACGGTCGACATCCGGATCAACGGGCTCGATGATTCGGTGTCGGCCGAAGAGGTGCAGTCGGCTCTGGCCTTGAGCACGGGCTGCCCCCCTGAGCACTTCAGGGTGGGCAAGGTCCACCCGGGAGCCAGAGGAGTGGGCTCGGCCTTCGCAACGTGCCCTGTCGAAGCCGCCAGGAAGCTGGCGTCCGGGGGCCGTATAACGGTTGGATGGAGCTCTGCCTCCGTCCAATTATTGGAGCAGCGCCCCATGCGCTGCTACAAGTGTATGGGGCTCGGCCACCCGGTCGTCAGATGCCCGTCTAAAAAGGATCGCAGCGGTCTCTGCTACCGCTGCGGGACCGACGGGCACTCCGCATTTGAATGCGAGGCGGCGTACAGGTGCGCGGTCTGCGCGGACGCCGGGCTCCCGGCCAATCACCGCATGGGGGGAATGAATTGCTCCCCCCCAGCTGTAAAGGGCCGTCTTACGGCCGTTAAGCCGATAGCCGTAGCCGGGGCTTCTGGCACTACCAGGGAGGAGCCAATGGAAACTCTAAATGCCCAGTAGGCCCACTGCTAAAATCCTCCAGGCGAATATCAACCACTCCGCTGGGGCACAGGATCTACTGTGTCAGTCCATGGCGGAGTGGGAGATACACCTGGCGGTGGTGGCGGAGCCATACACGGTCCCCCATAATGCCAACTGGCTAGGGGACCTGGACGACTCCGCTGCTATAGCAGTGAGGCCTGGCGGTGAGGCTCCTCCCCTTTCTCTCAGGGAGAGAGGTGCGGGTTTCGTGGCAGCAAATTGGGGGAGAACGGTGGTCGTGTCGACCTACTTCTCCCCAAACCGCAGTCGGGCGGACTTCGAGTTCTTCCTGGCTGCGGTGGAGGGGGTGGTGAGGCGTGCGGCCCCACTCCCAGTTTTGGTGGCGGGAGACCTCAACGCCAAGTCCTCGGCGTGGGGGTCCCCCCGTACGGACGTGAGGGGGGGTATGCTGGAGTCCTGGGCGCTGGGCCTGGGGCTCCAGGTACTCAACCGCGGTACCTCTCCCACGTGCGTACGGTGGCAAGGTACGTCCATTGTGGACGTATCCTTTGCCACTGCTGCCCTTGCTGCCCAAACCCGTATATGATATGAGGTTTCCACGCTGGCCCCCAGCGCGCCACAGCGTCGGGATCCTACGGCGGGTGTCGCCTTCCCCAGGTGGGCACTCGCCAAGCTCCGCCCGGATGTGGCGGAGGAGGCCGCGATGGTGAGGGAATGGTCGTCTCTCCCCCCTCACCTCGCAGGTGATCCCGACGGCATGGCAGACCATTTCGCGGACGACCTGCGGGAAGTCTGCAATGCTGCCATGCCTCTGTGGCGCCCTCCTCCCAAATGGAAGAAGGTCTATTGGTGGGCGCAGGAGATAGCTCTCCTGCGCACCACGTGTTTAGCGGCAAGGCGCGCCCTTCTTCGCTGCCGGAGGAGGCGTTCCAGGAGGACGCCTGACGAAGAGGTCCTCCTTCGTCAGGCGTACAGGGAGGCTCACAAGGCCCTGCAGAAGGGAATCTGCAGGGCCAAAGAAGAGGCGCACGAGCGCTTCCTGGCCCTCCTGGACGCCGACCCCTGGGGTCGTCCGTACAGGGTTGTGAGGGGGAAATTCGCATCGAGCTCCCCCTCGACAGCCAATCTTGGCCCGGAGCTGCTTGAAAAGGTCATGGGGTCCCTGTTTCCGACCCCTGGCCGATTTGAGCCCCCTCCCATGGAGCCTCCGGAACCACTCCCGGAGCTCGAGGTGGAGGGTCCTCCCGTCTCAGATGCGGAGTTTGAGGCGGTGAGGGAGCGGCTTCGGGGCAAGAAGACGGCCCCGGGACCAGACGGAGTCCCGGCCAAGGCCCTAGCAATTGCGCTAGGGCCTCTAGAGGAGAGATTCCGGGCGGTCATCAATGCATGCATCGCCCGGAGAAGTTTCCCGGCGAGATGGAAGGTGGGGCGCCTCTGCCTTCTCCACAAGGAGGGCCGCCCTGCCGACTCGCCGGCGGGGTACCGACCGGTGGTCCTGCTCGACGATTCCGGTAAAGCCATGGAAAGGATCATGGCTCGTCGGATCGTCGAGCATTTGGAAACGGAGGGGCCGAACTTGGACGAGCACCAGTTCGGCTTCCGCACCGGTCGGTCCACCGTTGACGCGGTGAGCCTCCTCAGGCGGTGGACTGAGGAGGCCACGGGTAGAGGGGAGGCTGTTGTTGCGGTGTCGCTCGACATCCGCAACGCCTTCAACAGCCTCCCCCACGAATGTATCAGGGCGGCACTTCGGTTCCACCGAGTGCCGTCCTACCTCTGCGCCCTCGTCAACGACTACCTCTCTGAACGGGTAGTGCTGTACGAGGGCGCAGACGGGAGAGTCATGCGCCGGCCAGTGGCGGTCGGCGTACCGCAGGGGGCCGTTCTTGGCCCCCTTTTGTGGAATTTGGGGTTTAATTGGGTCCTGCGAGGCAATCTCCTACCCAAAATGGAGATTGTCTGCTTTGCCGACGACACTCTCGTCGCGGCAAGAGCAAAGACGTGGGAGAAGGCAGAGCGGCTTGCGTCGGTCGGCACCTCGTTGGTCGTCCGGCGCATCCGCCTGCTCGGATTGGAGGTGGCCCTAGACAAAACTAGGGCCATGGGTTTCCATCCCCCACGCCGCAGGATCCCGCCGGGGCTCCGAGTCCGAGTGGAGGGGGTCCGGATTCCGGTCGAGATGCATTTCAAGTATCTCGGCCTAACACTGGACCCCCGCTGGAACTTTGAGGAGCATTTTAAGCTCCTCGTTCCACGGCTGATTAACACCGCAGCCGCACTCGGACGGATCCTCCCTAACCAGGGAGGACCCAATTCGGCGTGCCGTCGGCTTTACCATGGTGTGGTAAGGTCGATGGCACTCTACGGAGCCCCGGTCTGGGCGGAGTGCCTCACTCCTCGCACCCGGGCCCTCTTACGGAGGCCACAGAGGGTCATGGCGACCCGGGCCGTGCGGGCTTATCGCACGGTCAGCCACGGGGCTGCCTGCGTGCTAGCAGGCATGCTTCCGTGGGATGTCGATGCCCTGGTTCTGTCCCAGGTGCATCGGCATCGGGTCGCCGCTAGGGCCCTCGGAGAAAGACCCGTTGCCGAGGACGTGCAACGGGTCCGTGCAGAGGCCCATGAGAGGGCCATTGAAGATTGGAGTGAGGCACTACTCAACCCCACCGCCGGTCACCGGACGATCATAGCGATCCGTCCGGTGTTGGAGGACTGGGTGAGGCGCCAAAAAGGCTGCCTCACCTTCCACATGGTGCAGATGATGACCGGACACGGGTGCTTCGGTCATTATCTGCACCGCATAAAAAGGGAGGAGTCGCCGCGGTGCCACCACTGCGGCGACCCCGACGATACGGCCGAGCACACACTCCAGGTGTGCTCGGCCTGGAGTCCCCAGCGTCACGAGCTAGAAGTGGCGCTGGGTGGAGTGGACGTCACACTGCCAAACATGGTCGCAGCCATGCTTGGCAGTGTGGCCAACTGGAAAGCAGTTGCCGCCTTCTGCGGATATGTAATGTCGCAGAAGGAGGCAGCTGAGAGGGAGCGAGAGGACGAGGCAGGTCTCGCTTCCCTCAGACGTAGGCGGCTGGGCAGGAGAAGGCGGGCATACCAAGCCCGTCTTTGAATGTCCCAGGGGACCTGCGCACATAGCTGGCCAGCTATGTGTGCCTGCACTAGGTCCCACCGTCTGGGGATTGCCTGGGTGTCTCCGGGCAATCCTCCGTTGGCGTTAGCCTAGCCAGTCGGCTAGGCTGCCCTGGGGTGGATCGGAGTTTGGTGCCTCGGCAGAACCCGGTTCACTCCGTTCACAGGGCAAGGAGGCACCGGGGAGTTTTAGTGGGTATTCCCAGTGCCGCTATGATCAGGTGCTGGGCGACCCCCACATATCCTTACCGTCTAGCCAGCGGTAGGGAATCTGTAAGCGGATTACTCCTCGTCAAAAAAAAAAAAAAAAAAAGGGTAAGGTAAGGTAAGGTAAGGGTAATGTGAGGGTACAGTACTGTTGGATATGTCTCGTCAAGGCCTATCTAACGAACCGTAGCACGCCGGGTTAGGGTAAGGGAACATTCATGTTTCGTTTGAACTGAAAATTAGGAATCTAACATCGAATAATAATAGTTTGATGTGTGACGTAACTATAAAATTATAATAAAATGTTATATTAGAAACATTAGATTAGAAATGTCATATTATAATCATTTTGTTTACTATCATAGTATGCACAATAATAATATGATAGGTCTTATCTAACCAACACAATTTTATTAAGATCTTTGGTAGTGAAACTTATCAAAACATGTTTACTATATTAATAACGTTTTAACATATTTAAATTACGAATACTTGATTCTCACAATATAGACAAATGTAAACTAAGTCCCCTTCTCTCTTTAATAGTTCTTTTTAACTATGTTTATTGCACGAAACTAGCATGAAACAAATAAACACAGAGTCCACGTCCGACCGGCGCTACTGCAGAGCGCAGCGCAGACTGACTGGCACGCCCCATCGCGCACAATATGCTCGATAAAATCATGATATTTGAATTTTATTGTAGTCCCTTTATACTTAAAAAACTGATATTATTAAATTGACTTGAAATCATTGATACCTATTTAATAAAAAAAGAATGGATTGAATCGCGTGATAATTGCCCCAGAAAGGTCGATTGAAAACTGAACACAACTTGCTTACAAAAATTTTTTTTTTAAAATATCTAATTGCCTAATTATTTTGATATTATTAAAATGACAAGATGAAAGTTTGACCTACAATATATATTTTTTTTGAAGCAAATATATGTATAACTATTGAATAATCGTCATTGAAAATTTGAAATTTTGCGTCGGCCATAGCCTTAAGCGTATTTTGAGAAAACAGAGATTCCAATATTCCTTTGTTTTTGATATCTCTTTAACAGACTATGGAATTAGGGTTACAAATGCCAAAGCGGCACATAAAAAGTACACCTAAAACGGAATCATGGCGGAGTTTTTCCTTAGCTCGTCAATGGTAAAGGTACCACCAAGTTGTAGGTACTATTGATTTTAAACTCTACAAGTAATGAGTTGACGTAAAGTCTTTAAATGACAGATTTTTGGTTGGTTTTAAACACGTTTTAAATGACAGATGACAGAGTTCATGCTTTATGCTTTACGCATAATTGTGTCACTTTTGAACAACTTTTGAATGTTGCATAGTGTTATCCATGGTTGTAGTATAAATTTACATTTTGATGTTAACAGAGCTAAAATAAAACATAAGACGAAAAGAGACGAGAATAGGTCCTCTCATGAGTGAACGGGAAGGAAATATTTAAACCAAATTTAAACTTTAAGAGTAGGTACTATGATATGATTGGTCAAGACTAGGATTTATCAGCGTGTACGCAAGCAGGGCAGTAGAATAAATAAGTTTGGAAGGTAAGATTCAGGGCGACTTTTTCCTTGAGCTTTGCGTGAGAGTGCGTGAGTAGAAACCAATTTTTAAAATTTAGGTATTTGGGAGAATTTGTTGTATCAACTTATTATAATGCGAACTAAATGCGAATAACCAAAGACAAATCTGACGCAACCATCGATTGACGCAACACGTTCGCGGCACTTATTGAACTTGCGAAAATAATAAGATTTTAGAAAAACCTTTAGGTATAGATAGATAGTGGGGGCTATTGTCTATGTTTTCGACTCATGGAAAAACATTTTTGGCTTTTACTTAGTCAGTATCATGTCAGTAATTAAAGAATTTAACCCGCGAGTCACAAATTCGCACATTGTAGAAATTATTTAATAATATTAAAAAACAACACTTTTTTGTTTCCATCCAAATCTTCACATTTATCTTTTAAAAATATCATATTTATTTATATATTGTTATGACTAATAATTAATAACGAATGAGTTATGAAATGACGCAATATGAAATTGGTAAGCTGCTCGAGTTGGAAAGTGAGCTCTTCAATAATTTTATTACAAAACTCGCAATTTTCACAATATTAATTATATTATATTATATGTAGGTACTTACATTGATTTATATGTTGAAGGCTAAGAAATGCTTGATTTGATTTCTAGTAACTGACTTCGAGTCGCTGAGGTTCGATTACAACTAAACCAATGCGAAACATTGACGCCGTTTAAAGGTTCAAATCTGCTGAATTGCATTGCTGATGTAGCTTCACGTGTAAAATATAAAAAATCATGACACTTTATTGTTCTACATTATATTGTTTTAAATAAACGCTTTTTGGTCTTTCGAACATTAGTCATTATTATCGGACTAACTGGTGCCCACGACTTTGTCCGCACTTAAAAATAAATATATAACGCTTGATCATGTAAATCAATATAAAATGTGACATACATTGACAAGTT
This sequence comes from Synanthedon tipuliformis, assembly GCA_947623395.1. NCBI lineage: Eukaryota > Metazoa > Arthropoda > Insecta > Lepidoptera > Sesiidae > Synanthedon > Synanthedon tipuliformis. The sequence continues at coordinate 6,291,577 of OX392420.1, read as the reverse complement.
AATGGACTACTGGCCCGAATTTATCTCGGCCGAGCCAGATCGCAGACGAGTTATCAAGTTTGATTTTTACCTATTATTCCACTAGACAACTCGCTTCGATGATCCATTATAAAGCTGAAGAGTTTGTTTGTTTGTTTGAACGCGCTAATCTCAGGAACTACTGGTTCGAATTGAAAAATTCTTTTTGTGTTGGATAGATCATTTATCGAGGAAGGCTTTAGGCTATATAACACGTTGCGACTAATAGGAGCGAAGAAACCGTCGAAAATGTGGAAAAAACGGGAAAAATTATTCATTTTGAGGGCTTCCGTTGCGTGCGCTGCGAAAACCGTTCGAGATACCCAAATGATTCCCAAAATAACTATTGCACGCGGACGAAGTCGCGAGCACCAGCTAGTACTTAATAAAATATTATTATAAAGTGGAAACTAAGTAGATATTGCTTCTAAATAAAACAAGTTGCTAGTTAAATTACTATACTAAAAATCAATAACATTTACAATAATTTTAACACAAGTAAAATATCTTATTAGAAAATTATTATGCCTGACATTACCTATACTTTTGCCAAGCGTTTGATTTTTTTTGTAGCTAGCTGGTGCCCGCGACTTCGTCCACGTGGAATATTTAGCCTATGTCCACTCTGAATTCTACTCTAACTATTTGTAAAAGATTTGCAAATAAACATACAAACTTTATCTCTTTATAGTATTAGTATAGATGAGTGTGACCTTATTATTGACATATTGCATCACAAATAAAATTAATTTATCAAAATACCTATTGTGAAATTTTAGTATTTATCTAAATGCTGATTTGGATTTCATGTTGGTCAATAATGTTTATTAGTAATAAAAATTGTTAATTACATCGATTTAAAACTGAACTTATCTTACCAAGCATTCAATTTGCTTATAAAGCGGTATACTTACGTTGATTTCGCTTGATTCCGTGTGTTTTATATAATACTAGATTCAGTAGTTTTTGCGTGAAAGAGTTACAAACATCCATACATCCATCATACAAACTTTCGCATTTATAATATTAGTTGGACTAGCTGATGCCCGCGACTTCGTCCGCGTTCTGGATGAAAGGTGTCCCAGACAACGTGTATGCAAAATTTCATGGTGATCGATTCAGTAGTTTTTGCGTAAAAGAGTTACAAACATCCATACATCCATCATACAAACTTTCGCATTTATAATATTAGTACGGATTAATTCATAGATTAGAAGCAGCCAGTCGCGGTCGCTAAGTTCCGAAGTGCAAAGTGCACCTTCAGAGTTCTTTCTGAATTTTCCGGTTTGCTCGGTTTCTAAGAGTCACAGCAAATACAAATAAAAATAATAATAATTCGACTTGTAGTTCCAGAGTTTAGAACGTTCAAACAAACAAACCCATTAACTTTATTATTATCTATATAGATAAGTGTATTTAATTTAAGAATATAATACTTTCATTGTTTAGAGTCACCTACATTGCCATTATAATTTTTATTATTGCCCAGGAAGCTATAACGAGTCACATAAGTTTTTAAGAATTACAATGTTTTCATTGTTAGGTAAGCATTACATATCTTAAATTGCTCAATATTTAGATAATAAGTTTTCTTTGAATTGAATGAAGATAAACAAACATCAGTCTCTTATCGCATGTCTGATGAATGAGTGTGCTTTTCTAATAAGTCGTTCGCCATTGATTCTGCCTTAGTAATTAATTGTCTTGTTATTAAGTATTTCACGACTAGGACATAAGTTCCTTTTTTTAAACTATCAACCCCCAAAGGGGTGAAATTATGGTTTTTAGGATTTTGAATATAAATGAAGATGTACTATAAAGTAATCTATTTTTAAACAAGTGTGTTTTTAACAAGGTGTTTGAAGGATGCACTCAACTGATTTAAAAAATTCTTTTATCTAGATTTAGAATTAATCTTCAGGGTGATTAGAATTTAGTAGTAGTCCAAAAACTTATTATCTTATCAAAAATTATACAATAAAAATTATCACACCTTCCTTTGTCTGGGAGTACAATCTTTTGAACTTAATATGCGCAACATTTGTTGCGCAGTATTAGGGAAAACCCAGAAAAACCTAATCAGACCAGTTCAAATCTAATATTCTAATATCTTATTAAAGGTAACGTAATAATATTTAATTAATATTTTCTATTACCATTATTTGTCTCTAAATTAAGTTGAGCTTGTCTCTCATTTAAGAAAAATATTCATTGTATTCTGAAATGAAGAGCCATCTGTTTCACTTCAGATTTGTTATGGATTTATAGTCATTGGTGGTGGGCCTAATGACACAGATATTTCGCCATTCGTTCAGCAATCCCATTCAAAGCAGGGGTATGTAAAATGGTAGCTTATACCATTTCGCACGCTACGCTCTTTCATTTCTTTCGATAAATCTTCATTACCATTGTCACAACACAAATTGACTATTCTTAAATTGAAATTAACTTCACACTTAGCAACGTTAGTTTTGGAACACAGCAAAAACATCTGATTTATGGGCTATTAAGTAAGTCGCACATTTAGTAAGTGAACTTATCAACAAAAATAGTTTTTGCCGTAAGCACTTGAAAGATTGATGGGAGATCCCATCTGCATGCACACAAGTGCATTTAGACTTTGTTAAGTGGCATTAAATAAATTAATTATTAAATGGTAAACATGCTTGTTTACCATTTATCCGTATCCGCAGATATACATTTTAACGATTCGGCACATCACTAATGTATATGCAATAGTGGGCCACCTGTGTCGATGGCACATTCCTAAGTGTATTGTAAGCGTTGCGTAAGGTGAGCCACCAATGATGCTGAGCCAACCTCAGGTGCATCGTGTGTGTTGCAGTCTCGACAGCCACCCATGTTGATGACGGTTCCCTAGCTGTATCATGTGTGTTGTAATTGTAATTGTAATCCTTGCGTTATAATGTGTAAATCCGAGTCTGCTAAGTGGCGGAATCCAAAATCAAATTTAGATCCTTCCTGGCTAGTAGAGTTTTCGTACAAATCCACTAAAAAACTCGTAACCAACATACAGTACGCACATTAAAACTCTTAATAAACATAACACAATTAAAAAAAGTTCATCTCTCAATAAAAAAATAATCTCATAAAAGTTTCTCTCCAGTCTTTTTAACATATCACTGTTTCTCTCTGTATAAAATTTGCTTACTAATTCGTGGAAAATATGTTCCTCTTTTTTCTTACTTACTATAGGTATATGGTGTAATTGTTCTTTTCTCTAATAAAATAAAATAAATAAAACAAAATTAGATCATAATAAGTCGTCCTTTGTCTCTACATTGAAATGTATACCTACAGTACGGGACTCTACGATATAGGGTTGCCTTGCCTATGTTGTGGGGACCGGGATATCTTCCTGAAATTGTAACGTGTTATCATGATAATAATAAATTATTTTAATTTGAATTTCAATTGTAAAACATGAAACCAAAGAAGACGATTAATAAGAATGCAATTTGATATTGCAAACATTCCATTATTGTGAAGCGTTGGCATTCTTATTAGGTATGTTGTTGATTCACCGAGTATAAGTCAAGTAGAAGTGCTCGGTGCTTTGATTGCTAGCGACCTAACGGCGGCTGCGAACGCATGCATTTTTTTCTGCAAATTATATGTACAAAATTCTCTCTTTATAATATTAGTATAGACGTTTATAAATATGTATATGTACTGAATATAAACGTATATAGATTATACGCCTATACTGACGTGATACAGCTGTTGACGATTTCATAGCTTTAATAGCAAATATTATTAGATAAGTGTTTGATATTTTGTTTAATGAAGTTTTGATCTTGAAATTTATTCAGACACTTGGTAAAAACATATTACTGGCATTCAAATATTACTTGGTAGTAACATATTATTGTAAATTGTACATAATTATTTAGTTTTAGCCTTTAACCTGAACTTTAGTATCATCATCATCATCATCATCATCTCCGCCGTAGGACGTCCACTGCTGGACATAGACCTCCCCCATAATTTTCCAATAGGACCGGTCAGAGGCAGCCTGGATCCGCCGCTGACCCGCGGCCTTTATTAGGTCGTCTGTCCACCTTGTGGGTTGCTGGTCCGTGGTCTCCACTCGAGAACTTTCAGGCTCCAGCGGCCGTCGGCTCTCCGTACTTGCCCTGCCCTGCCCGTACTTCAACTTACTAATCCGCCGGCTTATGTCGGTAACTTTCGTACGTCTACGGATCTCATCATTTCTGATTCGATCTCGCAGTGTAACCCCGAGCATAGCCCTTTCCATAGCTCGCTGAGCGACATTGAGCTTCCTTACGAGTTTAGTATTTGAGCGACATTGAACTTTAGTAATTTGTAGATAAATTACTCGCTACTAATATGAATATTTTTTATTTCATTTTATTCTGGGCAAATTTATTTTCTATATCTATAATAGACATCGATAAAATTTTACTCAATCAGTATAGGTAATATTTTGTCGGATAATATAATATTATTAAGAGAAAGTTATTTAGCAGAATTTAACATTTATTTATTCTGGTAACACTGTCATTTGGGTTGGACTCCGGCCGGCGACGCAGTAGGCTAGTCGCACTAGGCTAGTAACTAAATGTGTCTGATCAACAAAAAAGTAGTCGAGTAGATTATGTAGTAATTTAGTCGATCCATTTTGTTCTAATTTTTTTTCGGACGAGAAATGCGCGCGGTTCACTGGCCTAAACAAGTCTACCTGTCCATTTCAACGAGTTCATTAGCTGCCGAAAAACAACATTTTACAAAATATTACAAAATTCGAAGTTGGAAATATTTTGATTGGTGAAAATCAAATGCTAAATAGTGCCCAAGTGTGAAAACGGACTTGCTTCAGATAGTGTATACGGCATCTGGACGTTGCGCACTACTTTCAAGCGTCATTCGGTAAGTCTCCAATTTAGCTGCCAGACGATCTAGCTAGATAGATCTGTGGTTGTCACCCATAAGATACGCTAATAATATGCTGCCAATAGTGTGTTATTAGGAAATATTTGAAGAAAAAAATTATTACCCTCATTTTATTAGCAAATATTTGAAATTACCTACCCCCCGTATTTTTTTTTTTTTTATATAAGTCAAGGCAGCGCTTGGCCGTGATCTCACTTGATGTTAGGTGCAGATGCGGCCGAAAATGGACTACGCTTACCCAGTAGATGCCCATTTACCCTACGTTTGAAGACCCCGAGGTTGTAATTTTGGGGAAACACAGACGCAGGCAATGAGTTCCACTCCTTAGCAGTTCGGACAAGGAAGGTGGAACTGTAACGCTTCGTGCGTGACCGAGGAACTTCAACCATGAAGGGATGAAACCCCCGCCCGCGCCTCGTGTTTCGCAAGTGGAAAGGTTTTATTTATAAGAATTACTTCTTACGAGTATAAATAAAAGGATTACTTATAAGAATACTTTAAGAGATTACAAGTAGTTTCCGTCACCTATAACACAAGCATCATCACGGGGGCTTAGGATTAGGATTTAGGATAAGGGATTGTGAAGGGATAGGGAAGACGGCTCTGGCATCCCTTAACGGTGGTCTTCTGTAAGGGAGTATGGTTACTGTCCCTTAAATGGGCTACCCAAATTACCGGCATAGTGGCAGCTAGAGCACACTTGCGTTCGTGCCCTGCCAAATTGCCAGATGAAGACCAACATTTTTAATTATATATTGTTACTTCTTTTTTTCAAATATAGCTTTTTTAATGTTAATGTTGTACTTTCAGATCTATGACTTACTTACTACCTATCTCACTAAATTAACTTTTCTCACACTTTTAAACAACATCAAAGAATTTGATGCGTTTTTTTATTGTTTCGAGAAATTATTCCTGTAAACTTGTACGTTAATTAAATTCATTTCAGTAATGTAGCGATAAAATTGAATGAGAAAATTTCTTAGCTTCCTATGTGTATCTGTCAATAATGGCCTTTCAACCTTTATTTTCTCAGTGGGGATTTGAATATTCGTAGAATTATGAACGAAATTAACTGACTGACAAAGGATGCCTTCGTTAACATTTAAAAACGAGAAAATGTATTATTACTTACTTAAAACTGGCGACCCGCCCCCGGCTTTGCACGCATGATTTTTTTTCTATAATTATGTCTATAAATATACACAAACTTCCTCGTTTATCACTCTTTTCATTAGTGTTAATCATATCAAAGTTTTTTATGTGGTTTAGAAAAAGTTAGTGGAGAAACAGACAAAGGCGGACATTATATACAAAAATTTCGAAAAATAATAATGGCTCGACTTGGCTTGGGGCACTGAATCATATTAATGGTATCCTAATTTATATTCTCAGCTGTATTTGCCAATATCATTCTTCTCAGAAAAAAACAATTTATTTTGTTGAGAAGTAATATAATTTTAAATATTTTTTAAAATAAAAAAAATTTATTATATCCGTGCAAAACAATTTGTAAGTTGTAATGACAGTAACGTTGTCATTAGACATAGCTCGTAGAACCAACAGCCGTTGTAAGGAAGGCTCTCGTCTCGAATGAGTATACGTACCGGCACGCTTAGCTTTTCAGTACGGCCTCCCCTAGTTGATCCGACGACATAGTAAAAATCGCGGGAAAACCTGGGCGAAACGCTAGTATTAAAAATATAAGTTAATGTTGTTTAATTAACAAATTTCCTATAATCTCGCTTGCTTAAATGCGTGGAAAGTTTATTTCCATCGTCTTCTCCATCGGCAGTTACCGCAACATAATTATGATTACCAAAATTCCTTTTACTATGTATAAATCTATAAACATCCCAAAGCCTCAGCAAACACCTACAATGTACACAAGTAAAATATATATAAGTATATATGTGTATCGAAGGTTGTTGGAATGTTTAGCATTTTCATTTTCAGGCTTTCAGTCGCGTTTCAGTCGTCGGCCGCGTTGTGTATCTGTTAGCGTAAGAAAATTCCTCGTATGTGTTTTCCGCGTAGCTAAATGTTTTTATTATCTCGTTGATAGGAAAACTGATGATATTTTTTTTTATTGAAAAACAATGAACGGTGAGTAGTTTTTGTAAAAACTATAATAGAATCAATATAATCGGTATAATAGAATGTTAGTTATAAAAAATAAGTCTAAAATGGTAAATGTTTATAACACAATAACTTAATGTTGCGTTTAGTATATTAACTACCTTCCATTTTCACTATTGGGAAAGGGCGATTAAACGAGAAAAATTGTGTTATATATATAACTAACTTTTTCCCGCTACTTCGTTCGAGTTCAAAATGTTATATAGCCTAAAGACTCTCGATAAATGGACTATACAAGACAAAAAAAATTTTTCAATTCGAACCAGTAGTATAGATTTGCAGAGAAAAATTGTCATTATATAATAAGCACCGGTTCAAGTCAGTTTCTTCTTCCCACGTAATTTGAGAGAAAGGCTTAGCGAAAATATGAGCAATGCTTTTGTAAATTCCATATTCGAGAAACGCTTTTAATTAAATGTTCGTAAAAAAAAATTAATTGACAAAGTTTTTCTTTGAAATTTTACTTGAGCACACAATCGTTATTTTAATAAATTGTTGTAACTGACGCTTTGAATTGTCGAAGATAAAGATAGAAGTATGTAATCTGAATTAATGTTGCTTCTAAGCAATATGTGGTCTTCTTATTGCGCATAAAGACAACGTTACAGTATCAAATCAGCCTGTCTGACGATCTATACATAAAAAATATAATATGTAATTTAATTATTTAATCCTTTGAAGCTTTCCATGTTCAGATATTAATATTTATACAACATTAACCTTAAATGGTTGAATTTTCATTTCGGATGTTTACCTAATTTAAAATTTTTAGTACTTACCTAATTAATTTTACAATTTAAAGTTACTATATATGTATTCGGACATTAAAAAAATCTGCCCACTCATGGATATCGTAAGCACATTTAAAGTCACCGGTCATCGGGGATGATGGAGCACTAAACCGAGTGCATAATTTAATAAAACAAAATTATTTCTAAAAGTAACTAATCAACACTTTACTTGTAGTTGGTGAGAGAGAGGCCCTAATACTTATAAAGATTTCAAATAAGAATAAAACAAGAATTTGATGATTGACATTTCCAAGGACAAATCAAGTTGTCTTGGGGACTGCCGCCTGACGTATGGTCCCCCGAGATGGCCGGCGTACCTCCACTTTCGGGTACGCCGAGGCTCTGACAGGGATCACATGCCTCCCCGTGCTAGATAGCCGTGTGGCGGGGCACCGAAGTCGAGTAATAACGTCCCCACCGAAAGTTGGGTTTTAGCTGGTAGGAATCCGGCATAACCCCGCAGTGTCCCCTACAATGCCGGGTATCCAAGATGATTTCCCAACGTTAAAAAAAGGACAAATCAAGTTATTATTGGTTATAAATTATTTTGTCACGAATATGTTCATCGTATCGCAGAAGTGTTAATGGATTGCTATTTCGAGACAAGTTAACACTTTCGGTATTGATTTATGAAATTAGTTCACTTGACTGCAAATATTTGTTTCTTCTAAAATATATATACGATTTTTTTTTATATCATGCACCTGTATGTATAGGTATATAGTTAGATTTCGTTTTTTCGTTGGTTTGTTTAAAACGTAATGACTAATGACGTAATGAGTATTGAGCGGGTGAGGTGTCTCGCGAGATAACCAGGTGTATGCAAAGACTATATAAGTATAATTGGGAGTATAGATACGGCGTAGCCCACAAAAAATGGTAGTAGTAAAATTCATCCACTCGAGCCGAAGTGGACGAATTCGCACATAGTCGTTCGCTAGTCGTAAGCTAATCAATATCGTTGTGTATACATTGATGCGTTAGTACAGAAGACTTTTAACTAGTTTCTTTTTACAAAAGCAATATTCATTTGGAATTGCGTGTCAATCTCTCAGTAAGTTCGTAAGTATAATTTTAATACTACCACAGATTTCAGGGCTTTTTGCTTGCTACGCCGCATCTATAGTTTAGATCAATGGGTGTATGCAGAATGTTTTGTCACGCGAAGCTGCCTCAGTCTAGCTGGAGATTATCACCCGAGGCTACTAGACTAGGAAATTTACTACCAATCGATTTCGTAGTAAATTAAAGTCCCTCAGGGAATTTTTGATATAAGTTTTAGAATATATTATGTAATATCAATGAGTGAAAGAAATTTCGAATCTAACCTGTAGAAGGGATGGAAAAACTTTCTTTCCTTAAATTATACAAAGATGATAAGATTCACAGAAAAGGTTTTGATTTAATAATAACAAAAAAAAAAACAAAAAAAATTAATAAAACAAAAAAACTGTACAATTGTATATTTTTGAACAGTAGGGACTTGGTGAGTCAAGTCAAAAGCAATCAAACAAAAGAAGAATTAATTCCTTTTTAGTGCTTAAGTATATTGAAATAAATATATAGAAATACTAGTGGCCAGCTCCCGGCTTGGCACGGGTTCAAAATAAAAACTATCCTATCTTTTAAGTTGGACCAAATTACACATAGTTAAGAAATTTTATTAAAATCGGTTCAGTAGTTTAGGAGTTCAACCCGTGACACGTAATTTGTATATACATATATAGATTATACGAAGCTGTCAACCCACCTGGTCTGCATAACATTAGATCACATCAGATAGATCAGCTGTATCAGCAATATGACAATGGGCTGAAAGCTAAAATTGTCTGCAAGGTCGTCAACAATAAAACATCAGAGTGCCGTCAGCAATCATGTTTGGCGAAAATGGCTTAGAAAGGATAACAGGGAATAGTTAACGGACGATAAAGTTTTACATATTTGTAATTCAAAATGATAATGGTTGCGCCGTGATCGAATAGTTGGCTGTCAAGTACCTTTCTTTCTTTGACGTATACCCACCTTCCTAATAATATGGCCCTCACATTTTTCCTCTTTACCCTCTAATCAAAATAATGCACTACTACCGATGACCGCCGCGTGAGAGGTCGAAGAAAAGGAAGAAGTAACGCGCCCGCGCTTGAGCTGTGTTTCCAAGCATATATGGGTTTATCCCTAATCCGCGCCTTAACTCGTTCTCGGAAGTGAAGTTAATTCATCCGCATTTTATCGCTGAACATTTAGATACATGTGAACAGTGTCTGCCAGTTGGACGTTTAGAGATTCCTGCAGGAGAGCGCACCAGAGCACCGGTATAAGGTATGTGCATTTCCTTCTGTTTCTAATCCTGTCCTTCAGACGGTCATACTGTTCGCTTACAGCCGCAACCAGATATACAGTCCACTAAACCGCTAATTCAGGGATTCATGGCGTGATTCTGTCGCAATCCCGCCGCAACGAAATTTTAGATTTTGTCCACCCCTTCAGGGGTTTCACCGCGCCTCCATTTGTTGGTCCTTACGAACCGGTTATTTTTTGTTTTTTTTCGAATCATAGGTTTCCCGCGAAACGCATTATTATACGTTACCGCGAAGAGATGTCGAGTTTATTCATACCTATTAGTATAAATTAATATTTCATATAATTTAGTTGCATTCGTATAATTAATCCGCATTCCCGTTAGATTTATTTAGATAAACGCATTAGAATTATTTGTACGTACGCATCCGTGTTCATATACCTACATTAGTTTAATAATTTGAATTTCGCGCGCTCCGCACCGAACGTTGTTTCTTAGCTACCTACTTGTATTATTATTATTTCGCTTTTCGCACGAAATGTCTAAGACAAAAGCAACCGACGCAAAACATAATAATGAGCTTGTGCTATTACAATCGAAACTTGATGCACTTTTTGAAAATGTACAACGAGTGTATGATTTATCAAAGGAGGTTCATATTAACGATGAAAATAAAGAGAATTTTTTGTGTTCCGTAGAAACGTTAGAAGATACGCGTTCTGAATTTAAGAATATTGTTGATCGTTTAAATAAAACATTACTCCTGGTAGACCCTGAAACCGCACCTAGTTATCAATGTTTGAATGCCTTCGAAGACCTTTACTGTCGAATTAAACGCGTATTGAAGCGTATCGAGTCCGTACCGTCGAGGGTGGACAGCGCTGACCACGACCAGAAGGGTTCAACTGACCGCGTAGATATGAGATATAGGATGCCTGCCCTGCCGCCTATAGAAATTATGTCATTTGATGGGGACATACGTACCTGGCCTTTGTTCTATGCAGGTTTTAAGTCCTTGGTACATGATAATCCGCATTTAAACAATTCGGAAAAATTATATTATTTGATGGGCAAGCTTTCCAGTAAGGCGCAATCTGTATTTTCGGGTATTACACCATGCGCAGATAATTATGATACTATATTAAAATGTCTCATTGATAGATATCAGGATATTCGTACGATTGCAAATACCTACTTGGAACAGATGATGAATGTTAAGTTGAACGGTCCCGCCTCGGAGTCTAAGTTCCAATTATTTATGGATCAGTTTGTAACTGCCGCGAACGCATTGAAAAATTTGAAACTCGAAGATTTGTCAGATTTTATTATGTTACATATGGCATTAAAGAAGTTTGATTTGGATACCGTCCGCGCCTTTGAATCACAGTATCGCGAATATAAGATACCTACTTTCACGCAACTAACTGACTTTATTAGGAGTCAGCATAAAATATTCCATAACGCGCGGAGCCCGCCTACTTACAGTAGTAGTACATATAAACCGCGAAATCGTATACAAAATCCGCACACTTATGTAGCAGTGTTACCTGCACGTAAGACATGTCTCTGTGAAAACATTGTGCACGATCACCTTTACAAATGTCCACAGTTTAATGATTTAACACCTTCATTACGTTTTAAATTAGTTAAAGAACGTTACGCGTGCATAAATTGTCTTAGTTTAAAACATAAATCTCGCGAGTGTGCTTCAAGTGTTAAATGTCGTAGTTGTAATCAAAAACATCATTCCGCGTTACATTTTGAAAATCATAATTTGAAGGTTCAAACCGCATCGCAATCGGACGAGCCGACTCGCTCTCCGTCGACACATTTTACCGCGAGACAGACGCCTCGAGCTAGATCGCCTACTGATGCGCGTGATATGAATGTCTCGTCTATGCACACATTCATCGCTGCGCCGATTGAGAATGCCGTCAATAGTAGCGGTCTGAACGCGCAATGTATGCAACACACTACTGTATTACTATCAACCGCTCAAGTTATTATTTATGATAGTAAGGGGCGCTCGCACATTGTAAAATGTTTGCTTGATTCGGGATCGCAGCGTAACTTTATAACTAACGAATGTTGCGCGCGCTTAGGTTTGAATTGTAATAAAGATATACAAGCGATTGTTCGCGGTTTCGGTGGTACAGAGAAATCTATTAGAGGCGCAACGGACTTTAAAATATTTTCTCGTTATTCGGATAACGTTCATTATGACGTATCGGCGCTTATTGTCGATCGGATAACGGACAAGCTGCCTTCTAGTCCGGTCGATCAATCCACGCTCGTGCACATAAGGGGATTGCCGCTTGCGGATAGTACTTTCGCAACTCCTTCGGAAGTAGAAGTCCTGATTGGAGCTGATATTTTCCCACACCTATTATTACCGGGCACGGTACAGGGTAATATTAGTGGAATGCCGCGAGCCGTAAAAACTGTTTTGGGATACATAATTATGGGAACAGCTCCGGTCCTGATGCCTCGAAGTAGGTCATTGTTAAAACCCGCATCCGCCTGTTGTGCCGTCATGCAACAGTCTTCATTGGACAACCTTCTTAAAAGGTTTTGGGAGTTAGAGGAAGTCTCTGCTCCGCCCGCCCACAGTCAAGACGATCTTGAATGTGAGATGCATTTTCGAACTACCACTACGCGCGAGGATAATGGAAGATACATAGTAGCGTTGCCGTTTAGAGACGACGTATATAAATTAGGAGATTCTTACTCCGCCGCCCGCAAACGATTTCTGTGCTTGGAACGGAAGTTAGAGTGTTCGAGTATGCTGCGCTCCGCCTATGACGACATCATTCGTGAATATGTTGATAAGGGTTATTTATCAAAATTAGGATTTATTGATTTAACAGTACCCGCCGCATCCTATTTTGTACCGCACCACTGTGTATTACGCGATGATAAAATAACAACGAAAGTTCGTATGGTTTTGGATGCAAGTAGCAAAACAACCACAGGGTTGTCACTTAACGAATTATTGCATTCCGGCCCAAAAATACAGGGTGATTTAAATAATATTATTTTAAATTTTCGGCTTTTTAATATCGCGATTGCTGCAGACTGTCGTCAGATGTTCCTGCAGATTGGCATGCGCGAAGCTGATCGCAAATTTCAACGGATCCTATATAGGTTCCATCCGCAAGACCCAATATCAGTTTATGAATTTAATAGGGTTTGTTTTGGCATGAAGTCAAGCGTATTTCACGCTGTTCGCGTTGTGCATCAACTAATTGAAGATGAGGGACCTAGATTCCCCACAGCTGCCGCGATAGCATCTAGCTCGACTTACATGGACGACGTGTGCTTCAGCATAATGGCCAAGGACGTAAAGAGAAATGACGAAGCCGAGGCTATAGCCGCGTGTACGCAGCTCATCGAATTCTTCAAAGGTGGCCAATTTGACCTCGTCAAGTGGACCAGTAACTCATCCGCCGTACTCCGCGCTATTCCCGCATCGCATCGCGCCTCCTCGGAGTTAGAGATAGATAAGGACTCCACACCGCAAAAAATATTGGGCACGTATTGGGACAGGTCAGACGATGTCTTCTACTTTAAGATAGTCACACCTGAGCTGGGATGCACTAAACGAATAATATTATCCGTTGTCGCTCGTTTATGGGATAATTTGGGTTTGGTGGCTCCGGTCGTATTGCATGCCAAACTTCTAATACAAGAGCTTTGGTTGCTGAAATGCGATTGGGATGACGTCCCGCCTCAACGCATTATATCCCTGTGGTCTAAATTTTGCCGCGAATTGCCTGCTCTTAATAATGTACGTATACCGCGACATCTGGGTGTAGTTCAGGGCTGCCTCGCTAACCTAGTGGGGTTCGCTGACGCCAGCGAGCGTGCGTACTGCGCTGTCATATACCTTCATGTTACTGTTGGCAATAGTAGAACGATACGACTTGTTTGTTCTAAGTCCAAGGTTTCACCGCTTAAAACAATCTCGATCGCTAGGTTGGAGTTATGCGCCGCGCTTTTAATGTCTAAACTGTTACGCAGAGTGCTTGATATTTTTGAACCGCGATACAGGATCTCGAATGTATATGCCTTTACAGACTCAAAGGTCACCCTTTGTTGGATTAACTCCTCTCCGCATCGATGGCAGACGTTTGTTGCGAACCGCGTAGTAAAGATAGTAGAAAATATTTCTGCTACCTATTTCCATCATATAGCAGGAGTCGACAATCCCGCAGATTGCCTATCACGTGGGTTGTCTCCAGCAATGCTCATAAACCATCCTCTATGGTTTTCGGGACCACCATGGGCATCTAAGGATCCAAAGGAATGGCCTATCGCGGAATTCGTTGATGGAGATGTTGGTGAAGTGCCCGATTTAAAGCCGCTTACACACACAGTCACCGCTACTTCGACTGACTCTTTAATTTATGTACTCGCTACTCGTACCTCTTCGTGGTCGAAGTTACTACGCATAATTGTTTATATTTATCGTTTTTTGAAAGTATTACCGCGCAGAACACATGTGACAAGTTCAGATTTAAATTTCGCTGAAAATAAAATAATACTCGTACTTCAGAATATATATTTTGCTGATGACATAATTAAGTTGAAATGTAACCAAAGCTGTTCGAATGCTTTGCAAAATTTACACCCATTTTTTGACGAAAATGTTATCATGCGTGTTGGCGGTCGGCTATCAAATGCTGACGTTAGTTATTCGCAAAGATATCCGTCCCTACTCCCGCGACGCGACCACGTTATAGATCTGATAATAGATTATTATCATAAAACGCATTTACACGCAGGTCCAGAGCTTCTTGTGTCCATACTTAGACAGAAGTACTGGATAATTGCAGCACGAAATATTGTTCGATACCGCATACATAAATGTAACACTTGCTTTAGAGCTAAACCGCGTCCGTCTTATCCTTTATAGGCAGAGTAGCATTTCTACTCATTTATACTCATTTATGAATAATAGTTAGGAATTAGGATTAGTTATAGTTTAGTATAGTCGTTTAGTAGTAGATAGTTATTAGTTATGTAACCGCATTTATTATCACCTAGTTTTAGGATTAGTTATTAGGAACCGCATTTATTTTCGCGTAAATTACCGCATTCTTATTTTGAATAACCGCATCTTCTTTCGTATAAATTAACGTATATCGTTAAAATAACCGCATCTCGTTTAGCATTATTTACCGCATTTCTTTCGCATTCGCATTGTGAGATCTTTAAAGGTGACCCTTTAAGGCCGGGGGAGATGGTTGCGCCGTGATCGAATAGTTGGCTGTCAAGTACCTTTCTTTCTTTGACGTATACCCACCTTCCTAATAATATGGCCCTCACATTTTTCCTCTTTACCCTCTAATCAAAATAATGCACTACTACCGATGACCGCCGCGTGAGAGGTCGAAGAAAAGGAAGAAGTAACGCGCCCGCGCTTGAGCTGTGTTTCCAAGCATATATGGGTTTATCCCTAATCCGCGCCTTAACTCGTTCTCGGAAGTGAAGTTAATTCATCCGCATTTTATCGCTGAACATTTAGATACATGTGAACAGTGTCTGCCAGTTGGACGTTTAGAGATTCCTGCAGGAGAGCGCACCAGAGCACCGGTATAAGGTATGTGCATTTCCTTCTGTTTCTAATCCTGTCCTTCAGACGGTCATACTGTTCGCTTACAGCCGCAACCAGATATACAGTCCACTAAACCGCTAATTCAGGGATTCATGGCGTGATTCTGTCGCAATCCCGCCGCAACGAAATTTTAGATTTTGTCCACCCCTTCAGGGGTTTCACCGCGCCTCCAGATAATTTGCATGAGGTTGGTTCATTATGTTTTGGTTTGGTTTATTTGGTTTATATGGTTATTAGCCAAATAATATATTTGGCTTTGATGCTTTATTAATTGAGAGACAAAAAGGTGAATAAACGCTTGAGCCAGGTATTTAGTTTTGAGGTATAATAAAAAAAATATATATACTAATGAACGATAACTGGGGAGACTTGATCGGGAATGGTGTAGGTGCTGTTGCTTTTAGATTGTAGTAAATTCGATTACAATTCTATAACGAGTGCAATAATTGTTAGGTATTTATATGTGCGGACGGCAATGAAACGCTGTTCATGTTCAAACGTATAATTGATGACTGGCTTACAAACTTATGAGATACCCTATCTATGTAAATATAATAATACCAATTACCCTACATTACATCTCTCCACCCTAATTAACACTACCTAACTAATAAGTAACAATATATTAAACAAACTAACACTAACACAGAACAAATACAGCAAAATACTACTATAAAATAAAATTAATATGTACACTCTTAATATCTAACCTTATAATTAATATTCTTTAACCTACATCTCCGAATTGGTCGGGCTTCGGGCGTTACAGGGGCGGCAGGTGGCGTAGTGAAAACCTCTTGATCGTCACAAACCGGTGACGGTGAAGGAGACGCCACGTGAGCCGGCGAAACCTCTGCCGCCGGCCGCTCCGGCTGTTCCCCGCCTGCGCTCTCGTCCTGTCTATCCCCACAGGGACTAGCGACCGATTGCGGTCGTGGTGACGGCAGTGATGACGAACCTGTAGGGACCACAAGCGAGCTCCGCGACCTACGCTTTAGCTGATCGACATGCCTATGCCAACGATTCCCACTACTATCTATAACGCTATAGTCGTTTACCCCTGCCAAACTTACTACCGTTCCCGGAGCCCATTTTTCTCCCTTAATGTACTGACGATACCATACTTCCTCCCCCTCTTTCATTTCCCTGCTCGTTCCCCCCGCACATTCCACCTGCTTCTGTTGCGCATTTCCTACTCTCGCCTCTCTATCGGGTTTCAGTGCGTCCAGTCTTGTACGCAATCGCCTGCCCAGAAGTATCACGGAAGGGGCTTCTCCCGTTGTAGCATGTTCCGTATTTCTATAATATAGCAGATAAGTGTTTAATGCTTCATTAATATCAGTCTTTTCTGTTAGGGCTTTTTTAATTACCCTTTTTAAGATTTTTACGGCATTTTCAGCCGCACCGTTCGATGATGGGTGATATGGAGCAATAAACACATGTCTGATTCCGCAATATTTAATAAAATTTGCGAATTCTATGCTCGTAAATGGCGGTCCATTGTCGGTAACTATCTGCTTAGGTATACCCCACCTACTCCATAACTCCCTAAGTTTCGCTATGGTGCTACCCGCGGCTGTACTGGGAACTGGAAAAACTTCCAACCATTTAGACGTCGAGTCTACGACTACTAAATAAATTTTACCAGCAATCGGGCCCATAAAGTCCAAATGTAACCGGGTCCAGGGTCGCGGATGCCAGGGCCAGGGCTTTGGCGGCGCGCGCGACGGTGCATCCGCCACGGCCGCACATACCTCGCAGGCGCGGCACTCACGCTCCACTGCCTCGTCTACGCCGGGCCACCACACGTAACTACGCGCCAAGGATTTCGATCTTACTATGCCCATGTGCGGTTCATGAATTATTTTTAATACTTTACTGTAGCAAGCCTCCGGAATGACAACCCTGTGTCCCCACATTATGCAATTTAGTTCCTCATACAGCTCTTTTCTACGATTAAAGTAAGGCATTAAATTTCTTATTTCGCATGTGTGCGGCCAACCAACCCTAATATCGGATCTTTTCCCGTTTCCGTTTTTAACTCATTATAATCCAACAACAAGGCGTCTTGGGCGAAATGCAAATATGTTTGCTCCGGGATCGTATCTTTAACTACTGACTGGTCACCTGTGTTTACCGGTAGGCGCGATAAACCGTCAGCGCAGTTTTCGTCGGTTCTAATATATTCTATATCGTAATTGTACGCCGAAAGAATTACTGCCCACCGTTGCATTCGACTGGCCGTCATAGTAGGTATACCTGTATGAGGTCCGAATATAGATACTAGCGGCTTATGATCCGTGCGTAATACAAATTTCCTTCCGTAAACATACTGATGAAATTTTTGCATACAAAACACTATCGCCAATGCTTCCCGATGAATCTGTGAATAATTAGCCTCCGCTTGTGTGAGTGCGCGCGACACATATGCTACCGGTCGCTCCCCACCCCCGTCGGGCTGCGATAGCACTCCACCGATTCCTCGTGCGCTTGCGTCGCACGTCACAATCAAAGGTCGCTTCGGATCATAATGCGCGAGTACATCTGTACTAGTTAAGACCCGTTTAATTTTTGTAAAAGCCTCCCTACATTTACTGTTCCAATGCCACTCGACTCCCTTTTGCAATAATTTGTTCAAAGGTAATAACAAAGAGCTAAAATTTTTTATAAATCTAGAAAAGAAATTTACCATTCCGAGAAAAGAACGTAACTCACTAACGTTTCCGGGTGGTTCAATTTTCAGAATTGCTTTTATTTTTGATTGATCGGCTTTTATCCCTTGCTTAGAAACAATGTAACCTAAATATTTTACTTCGTCGACTAAGAAAACACATTTTTGTTTTTTTAATTTTAAACCGTTTTGCGACACCCTTCTAAAAACCTCTTCGAGTGCCTTTAAATGTTCCTTCCTAGTCTTCCCGCCCACTATCACATCGTCTAAGAAGACCTGGACGTCTGGGATCCCCTGGAAAATATTTGTCATAATCCGCTGGAAGATACCCACACTCGAGGATAAGCCATAAACCAACCTATTGTAACGGAATAACCCCCTATGGGTATTTATTACGGTATACATTTTAGACTCGTCTAACTCCACCTGGTTATATGCTTGTGAAAAATCAATTTTACTAAAATATTGCGCCCCATTTAACCCTACCAGTACGTCTTCGATTCGAGGTAACGGAAACCGGTCGATCAGCAAAACGGGGTTAACAGTCGCCTTGTAGTCCGCACAAATTCGCAACGTACCGTCAGCCTTATTGACAGGCACCAACGGCGAGGCCCAGTCGGAGCAGTCGACTGGCTCGATGACTCCGGCGTCCAGCATGGCATCCAGCTCGGCGTCGACGCGCTCGCGCAGTGCGTACGGCAACGGCCGTGCGCGGTGAAACACAGGCACCGCCCCCTCTCTAACGCGCAGTGTCGCCCTGCCGCCCGTATACCGCCCGAGCCCGCCGCTGAATACTTCTTTATATCTGTCGAGTATATTATACACGTCCTTGTCAATATGTTCAAGACACAAATTATTTAATTTTGAAACTTTTTTAAACATGGGAATATCAATATTTAGTTCCGCTAACCACTGTCTACCTATTAATGGAGTTGCGCCTTGGTTCATTACAAACAATTCTAAATGCTTTCCTCGTTGACCTTGGTACTGAACATAGGGCCGTATTATACCTAACGGCTTGACTCTTGTGCCATCATAAAATCTCAAAACGGTATTGTCTTTCTCAATGGGAAATTCCGGAAAGTATTTATTGTATGTCTCCTTGCTTATACACGACACCGCTGTCCCGGTGTCTATTTCCATGTATATTGTGGTATTGTTTATAGAAATAGGTACACTTACTGCCTTATAATTGTTCAGAGCCAGAAGGTTCAGGCTCTCCTCAGCATCGTGGTCTTCCTGGCTAGACTCGCGGTCCACACCGCCGAAGTGAAGTTGCCGCTGCTGACCTTGACCCCTGGCACCACCATGACTGCTGGGCTGCCTCTCACGCTCCGTACAAACTCGACGTAAATGCCCGAAGCGTCGACACTTGCTGCACATGAATTTCCGGTAGCGACAAGTGCCATACGCATGGTCGTTGGCTCCACACGCCCCACAATTAACCGCCTCATTTCCCGCTGGACCAGCAGGACCTGTCATTTTTGCGCTGCCGTTGTTGGATGCGCGTGGGCACCCCCTCCCGTCATTCGTCGTGCCCCTCCAGCCGCCCGAGCTCTTCTGCCTCTGCCCGTGAGCCAGTGCATGTACCGCACTGGTAACCGCCGATGACAGTAGTGCGCCCTCGACCTCCGCTGCATCTCTCTCCGCAGCTTCCAGGGAACTCGCCAGAAAAACAGCCCGAGAGAACGTTATTGAGTCATCCTCCGCGAACAACCGTTGCCTAATTACATCACTTTTGAGTCCGCACACAAACTGGTCACGTAAATTTTCATTTAAATTAGCAGCGAATTTGCAGTTTCGTGACAACTTCTTCAAGTCCGCTACGTAGGCCCCCACGTCTTCTGACGCAGCTTGACGCTTTTGTCTGAACCGGAATCTCTCCGCTAACGCTGATGGTGTTGGTTGTAAATGGTCCTTCATTAATTTAACGGCTTCTGCATATGCCAGTTCCGATGGCTTCTTTGGACTCGCAAGGCTCACCAGCAGTTCATAAGCCTCGTCCCCCATGCTGGCTATTAATGAGGGTAAATGCAAATCACTCGAAACATTGTTAGCCCGGAAATACATTTCCAGTCTGTCGATGTACGATGACCATTGTCCGTTATTTACATCAAACGCACTTAGCTTCCCGATCGACATTTTTTTTTCTATGTTTAAATCTTACACGCACAATTTGTTCGATTTCTCGTCGCCAGTGTTAGGTATTTATATGTGCGGACGGCAATGAAACGCTGTTCATGTTCAAACGTATAATTGATGACTGGCTTACAAACTTATGAGATACCCTATCTATGTAAATATAATAATACCAATTACCCTACATTACAATAATAACGACGCATATTCTGCCGGCGTGAAACTTTCAATTTTAGGACTGGCGTAAAATCAGCGCTGTGCTTTGCATCAGCTTATGCTGAGCCAGATACCTTTTTTGCTGCCATGGCGCACACTGAATGGGATTTTTTATTTAAGTATATATTGTCTTTCAAATGTGAAAAATTAATGTATGTATTTTATTTGTTTTGATATCTTTATATTATGTATCCGTGTGTCATGTGTATTGCAAATAAATGTTTTTCTATTCTATTCTATTATTGCAGAACACAATTCACCCTACATCACTCAAAAATGTTTCTTATTGTTATTTTACTTTAGTAGGTTTAATTTATATAAATAGAGTAAATTGGCTCTCAAGGGTGTTTAGCGGAAAAGAAATAAGAGGGATATGTACATACTTACAAATAAAATTGGATTAGCTGTAAAAAACTTCTAAATGTCGGAACATGTATCTGGCGAGACATCGATCGGTAAAATAAGGGAACTCCCTGCCGGCGTCTGTATTTCCGAGCACATATAACCCTAATCTTTTCAAGGTTCAAGTGAATAGGCATCTTCTGGGTGAGCTCGCTCCATCTTAGGCCTCATCCTTGCCACATGGCTGGTTGTTGGCCAAGAGCAAACCCATCTCTAATAATAAAAAAAAACGTGACAATGGTCCTAGGATCGGCATCAATGTTTATAAACTGAAACCGGTAGCAAGGTGGTTACTTTAGAGCGGGGTTATAATATAATACAGCAGTGTTTATATTAACTATATTTTAAGAGAATTTTTGTTTGTTCCCAGGTATATCGTTCTTGGTAATGTTTAGTCTAACGACGCAACTTGTTCCTGGTACAAAACGATGGAATGATTCCGATCTCAATTCTCCGTCGTGTTCCTTGGTGGAGTTTTCCAGCATAGGACAGTGTTTGCGTTTGAATCACTTGTTAACTTGCAGAAATGGTTTTGCTTCTGAATGGATATCGAGCATACAGTAAGTCTTTAGCAAATTATGGAGAGATTTCAAAATAAATAGTGTTGATAATTAGAATAGCCTCTAGATGAGCAGGTATGTTGTCGATAGGACGTCATATGACATTTGTCTAAGTATAAAAATTGGAAGACATCACTAATGACTATTTATTGTGTGCAGGGAAGATATATCACATCTGACAATCCTGGAGTGGCCCGGAATGTGTTTCAGCATTACTCAATTATACCAACATTTTCCCAACCTGCAGATCGTAGAATTTGTCAACAGTAGCACATTGAATAGTTTCGTCGGTCAGTTCGGAGCCTCAAACAAAATCGAGGTAATATATGGATATATTTACTAGAGAATGTCATTATGTTTCTCAACTATTGTTTTTTTTTATGATGATAAATTAATACTATCTAGATATTTTTTTCGGAATGAAATGTACCCTATGTCCTTTTCTGTATCCTTGACAACGTATGTGCAAAATTTCATTATAATCGGTTGAGTAGTTAAGGCGTGAAAGCGTAACAAACAAACCCACTTTTGCTTTTGAGTTCACTGTTATTATTAAAATTGATTTGTGCGCTATGTCACGTACAAATCGCTAAACACAAGGTAATAAAAAAAAATTGAACTTAAACTAAATGTGTTGTTGTAATGATTCGTGGAATTACGAGTGCTTAAGAACTCGACACCGTTTTTAAAAACAATGACCAAGTTTAGTATATGCAATAAATAACCCCGGAACACCGTTCCAGTAAATGCAGCGGTGTGGGACTATAATTTGAGTGATTTTTATTATAATAATATACCTAGAGTAAGTCAGCCTTTCATCTACCGAAGACAACGTGTTTGCATTATACCATTGGTTCATAATATTTAAACTGTAGTTACCCACGACAATTTATTATGTAGAAAAGTTTAGGTATGCAAAATTTCATCGTTCGATTGGCCTACTTAGGCGTACAATCATAAAAAATATCTCACTTTCGCATTTATTATAATATACTTGCCATATATTTTCCGTAATACGAGTATGTTATATTAACGGGACAAATGGAGATAAAAATATTACCCACTATTTAATTAACAATTATATTGTCACGCGGAACTATTGGGAAAAAAAACCTCATTAGTTCCGCCATGGAACTACTTGAACGGAACTACTGGGAATAATCCCTAAAATACTGGGAATATTACATCTAAATAGTTTTATTACTTAACTAATTAATAAGCTTATTAAAACAAAGTTTACTAAGTACTTACTTAAATTCGTTATTCTTAATACTTAATTGTCATAAAATAGATGTAGTGTAGCTCTACTGTTTCCTAGCGATCATCGTACAAAATACAACGCCCGACAAATTATTTATATTTACGAGCTATAATTGTAACACCTAATGAAAAGGAGGCAAGGGAGAAGTCGCGCAAATGTAAAGTTATTTGTCGGCTTCCCGAATTTCTTTCTAAACATTTTTTAACCTTCAGTTTGATAAAAATACATGTCAAGGCCTCAGGACCTATACATAAAAAACAATCCACCCAGGGCAGGATAAAGGCATTTCATGCCTTTGTGTAAGAACCAAGAAGCAAGATTTAGAAACTACTACTTCCAACTTCTATGTGTATTAAGAAGGATAGAGGGGCTCGTGTGGAAACAATGATCTTTACTAATATTATAAATGTGAAAGTGAGTTTGTTTGCTTGTTACGATTTCATGTTTTATCTAAGCTATCCTTACTGGTAGGATAAGTGGAAATAGTAGATATAGATGGAACGGGTGACTCAATTGATCATCATAAATTTTTGCATATGTCGTGGGCAGATCGTGGAATTGGGCAGATCGTAAAGTATGAAATCAAAAATCTTTCACCAAAAGTCAAATATGTCCGACGAGGAGCGGAGCGAAGCAAAGCGAGGAGGAGCGTTTTAGGTTTACATGGAAATAAATTTGGGGAGCCGAGCGAAGCGGAGCGGAGTGAGGCGACCCTCTCAGTTTTAACAGAAATAATATGATCTGCCCAATTCTACGATGTGCCGACGACACATATACGTTGTCAGGGGAGGCAGATGTAGTTGTTATAATTTCATAGGAGTCTAACATAAAAGACCCAATGTTAAGCAGAATTTCTTTTAGTTGGACATTACCAAGTTTGCTTAGCTACTATCATTATGTAAACGACTATGTGTGTAAAATTATTTAATATTTGCTTAATATTGTGTACACTGAAGCTAAAGTCCACTAAAGGCCAAATTAAAATAAATATACGAAATTAGACGACAAAAATATCAGTCTTTGTTTAGGACAGAGAGACCATTTATTTGTAATCTTTACATAGTATAATTTGAAATCGCTTTTCACGTCTGTCTGCATGGCTGCTAACTTCTCCTAAACCATACAACGGTTTTGAATGCGTTTTTTACCATTAGTTAGATATTTTTTCACAGAATTTTTATATCTATACTAATATTATAAAGAGGAAAGATTTGATTGCTTGTTTGTTTAAATTGAATACTTAGGCTCCGAAACTGCTGGACCGATTTGAAAAATTCTTTCACTGTTGGTTGAGAGTAACATAGGCTATATTTTTATAAAACTTACGCGGACGAAGTCGCGTGCAGCAGCTAGTGTATAAATAAAACCAAATTGAGTGTTTTCCTGGGCATACCTTGGGGCGAGTCGCTAATACACATATATATAACTTTTTTTTATGCAGAAAATTGTAATGCACGGCCTAACTGCATTATGGGAGGTGCCGCCATCAATGGTTTCTGATATGCCCAGACTACGAGAGTTGGATCTAAGGGGAAACGTTTTGAGACATTTAAAAATACAAACATTGACAAATCCTTCACAACTGCAGCGAGTTTATCTTGGAGGTGAGAGTTTTTTTATTTAACAAAGCATTTTGTAAATACTTGAAAAGTGTCGAATCGCCGCGTCTCAAGTTGCCAACATTTTAACTTATTTTGACACTCGACACCTGACGCAAAAACAGGGTGTTATAATTTTGACACATCTGTTTTACTTTTGACTTTTTTGACATGTATGTGTGTATCTTTGTGTCTGCTGTAAAATCGTTTGTTTTTATGAAAGATTTGGGGAAAAAATATTATTTCTCACACTTCCTAAAGTAAAGAAAAGTGTGGATAGATGAATGTTTGGGATAGTAGAAACATGGCCACCACGTTCCACAGTAAGTTTGTCATAAACTGGGAAGCCCATATGGCTACAGTAACCATCTTTTTACTGGAAGATTACTGTGAAATTACAGCACGTTTGCTGCTGTTTTATTAATGTGGGTGAAGGATGTTATTCACCATGAATAAGGGATGGATGCTATGTTATAATTATAATAAGGGATGATCATTCCTTTATTGCTTCTTATCCTTCGTCCTGTCGAAGCAATGTGTTCGCCTTCTCTCTGACATTGTTTGTATTAATAGAAAACGGTAGTAGCTAATCACTTACCATAAAAAATATATTAGTGAGTACAGTAATATGTTAAAAAGAAGTGAGTAGCACCACACGAGCTGTTATTATACCTCGGAATAGTCTCGGACTTATGTAAGAAACACAGTGTGCCCTCAATCCAAGGTTAGCAGGGAATGAAGTAAGTAAGGACAATAAGAAAAAAGGGCATTGTATAATGAGAGTCCTTTGTGAGAAATGAAATAGATTTCTTGTATTTATTTAGAACAACAACAATAATTCGTATTTCATTTCACTGATCTCTTGTGTGTTGTTTTGTCATTATGGCCTTCTGAAATGTTAATGGTATTTAATCAAAACGTAACATTTAAAAGAGAATTGAATCTGTTATTCTGATTTCAAATTGTGGGCGTTTTTCCTCGACATCCGAATAAATTATGGGTCCTATTTATATCGAATGTTTTTAAATTAACCTTTAAATAATATTTACGTAACAGGTTACTGAAGTGTTACTTATAAATAATACTGCCTAAACTAACTGAACCTATGAACTGAACTAATTCATAAAATAAAATAAAACCAATTTTATTCCTGAGTGCCTCTTGAGTGCTCTCCAAGCGTTCGAATAAAAGGTACGAATGGTTAAAGAACGAACACGAAACTTGTAATTAAGTATTTTTTCAGAATCTGTGTAAATTGATTTTTTAATTAAGGAACATTAGTTAATTGAACAGTTTAAAAAAAAGGATAATATCAGCGAGATATTTTTCAACGTGTTGTAGATAACAAATGGGATTGCAGTGATGGCGGTCTGGACTGGCTTGCAATGGAGAAAGACAATAGTACAGTAAAGAATATAATAGCGGACTATAAGATACTTATGTGCCATCAACAGTTGTACAGGGGAAAACCGCTCCACAAAGTAATGGACGTAATACGAGTGAGTGTTTATTACTTTATTTAAATTCTAATTTATTTAGTTTATTTAAAGAATCACACTACTAATATTATTATAAAAAATTAAAAACTAACCTAAAAACTAACCATTCAAAGGCTATAACTAACTTATAAGTAACTTATAAGGTATATAAGTGAAACGCTTGAAAGTTACGTAAATCCAGTTACTTGATCCATGAAATGTTAACAAAACTTTCCAGACGATGTTATTTTTTTAGATTAATGTTAGACTTACATAACTAATAAGAATTCGTGAATGTTTGTATACGACTTTAGTTGCTGCTGTAATAAATTTAAAAACCGATGTGGCTGTGATGTTATTATCTTTAAACAAGGTAGAATTATAGACGATTGATAACACAGAAAGTTGTCCTTGTTTAACATATCACTGGAAAGTAGTAAGCAATAAACAAAGTGATTTAAATACATATAAGCGTAGCTATTATCTAAATGATGTAAACATCAGGTAAACATGGGGAAGGTTTAAGACGTGTTCGGGGTTGACGGTTACGTTCATAACCGTGATATTTTGCTTTCATGGAATGAGATGATGCCCTCCTCTATAAGCTAAACGATATCTGAAAATGACATTATAGTACAGTCAAATTAAGCCGAATATCGGCAATCACGGGAAGTAATCCGGGTAGTTTTGAAAATTGGTAGAATTATACCTTAAGGTAGGTATCCAGACGAACGTACTAAAATCCTTAAGGGTGGGGGTTGTGCTGAGGATTTAGTGTTAAATTTAATTTAAAATTAGGTATAATCGTATTTATCACCATTTACCCATCACTCCAAATTGTCTTGCGGGCTAATTCCCACCCGCTCCACGATTTCGTTCCCAGCAGCTCCAAGAGTGTGTAGGTATGGCTTAATTTATTATTTTATTATTTTCGCGGATTATTTTATTATGGCTTAATTCTTGAGAATTAATGTATGAAATTAATGAAAATTAATGTATGTAGAATCAATCTGGCGGGAATAAGCCGCCTTCGCCTTGGGACATCCAAAGCTTGCGGTCTATCTTACCCAGGTCATCTGTCCATCTGAGATGAGGTCTTCTTCTCTTTCTTAGAGATCCTCGAAGGATTAATCATATTAAAGTTAAAATATTATATTATAGATGGTGCGTCAGACATGTCCCCCATCTTGTATTTGTGCAATGACGTACGTGGTGTCAGACAGCGCGGGAGGTATCATACCACTCATCACAACGGACTGCGCGAGAAGAAATCTCAAAGAAATTCCAGAAACGTTACCTCCGAGCACTACCACTCTAAGGTTGGAAGGCAACAAGGTAACACGGTACGGCTAATTTTTTTTCATGGGAATCATTAGACATCATTAGTCCACTTCTTCATGGGAATTAGTGACGATTTTTTTTAATGGTGCCCGCGTCTACTTCCGCGTTTTTGAACGATACGCTACCTATAATATCTGAAGCAAATGAACATTCTTATGGGATGTTGGCAGGTTAGTTCTATTTTAGTAAATCGATAAATTAAT
Source organism: Synanthedon tipuliformis (assembly GCA_947623395.1). Taxonomy (NCBI): domain Eukaryota; kingdom Metazoa; phylum Arthropoda; class Insecta; order Lepidoptera; family Sesiidae; genus Synanthedon; species Synanthedon tipuliformis. Next base: position 6,263,909 of record OX392420.1, on the reverse strand, counting down.
ATAGATAAGATAAGGATGCTCTAACAAAAATAGTAATTTACAGATAAAACCTCTATGTTAATTTATGTTTTGTCTTGTTATCGCTCGGCTGATTATTTATTGCAGGTGCGCGAGTACTTTTGAGATAAATTCATCCAATATCACTATAATACAACAAATTCATGTTTTGCTAATGATACAACTTATAAAACCAAATACAAACTTTTTATTTTAGATTAATTTATTTTATTCTTTTTTTTTGGGTTATACCAACAATACAGGAAACGGATATAATAGCGGACCCGGATAATCCGTACTTAATATATTAGTTTCCTGTGGACAGAATTGGATTGATTAAACAAATCCCTGATCATATTATGGGACTCCGTTGGGACGATATTGACCAATATTGGTATAATATTATTTTCAAAATTTATTACATTAGCCACTTTGCTTCATTGCTTGCGACCTACCTTGCGACAATATAAGCCGACAAGCGGATTGACGCAGGTATCATGAATTAGGGCGTTTTGTTTGTTTATGGCTAAATTGTTATGACCGCAATTAGATCGTATTGCAAAGCAAATGTCATAAAGATGTGGCTCTCTTACCTATAAGTATAGATTTATACACAATCAATAATTCCATTCCATTATGTATGATTACATAAATGATGATTTCATAAAAAAATTGCCTTTAGTGTCGAGATTTAGATGAAATTTATGGAAGGTCAAAAGTTTTGATTCGTGCCAGTAGAGCATACTTATTAATGGCAAAGGGGAATAAATTGTTCGTGCCAGATTCTTCGTGCGAGCGGAGCATAAGTCATTTTTTCTCAAAAGTCCTCATTTTTTTCCAAAAACCTAAAGATGGGTCGCGTCGCAGTCAAAAGCTAGTATGTAGACAAGTCCTTTAGTTAGTAAGTACTTACGTTTAGCTAGAAGCAAATTTTATACTGGTAAAACATTTATGTTCGTTCCGAAATTATTATTCATAGAATATACAAATTATTATTCTATGAAAAATCTCGAAATATAAACGTTTGAAGTTAAATAAAAATCCGACGATAACATCAAAGTCTGAATATTTCTAAGGCTATGAAATAGGGACCTATATAAAGTTGTGTGGTGATCTAGGTATATCTAATTTATTTTTTTTGCTCTCAGATATATTTATTAAGTTATTTCTTTATTTACAACTACAATATAATTACTAAGTACATATATGAATTTACAATATTTACAAACTATAACTAAATAAATTATACCTAAAAATAAAATTCAATACAAAAATGGACCCCGCGGCATTGTACCGAGGACGCTGGCAGCATTTCCTCGTTGAATGGCCAAACTAATACGTTGGCCGAGGAAAGCGCCAGCTCTCCGATCTCCCGCCGAGACCACTATATTTCACGATTTTACCCCTTTCAGCCGCCTCTGCTGCGGCTGCTACCTTTGAAGATGTTCCATGGAGATGCGAAGTGGCTAGTGTGTCTACACAGGTAGCATCCCACACCAGCACTCTGCCCAATCTCCATGGAATCAGAGACATCCCATCCGGTCTCTTACCATCGTTTCTCAATACACCAACGGGCTCCAATATGGCTGGTACATTGGCTGATGCAAGAGACCGGCGGAGGATGTCGTTTAAGGCAGCATGCCTCGAAAAGCGGCCAGCACTTTTCTGACAAGACAGTCCATGGTGGCCAAGACGGTCGACCATATTGCCGCCAACCCATTACCAATTTACCAAACATATCACTGTTACCAAGTGTTATAAATAAATTTTTTTATGGAACCATACGGTCAATGGATTCTGTCCTAAATAATCTTTAACTAAAGGATCGTCATCTGGAAGCAATTTTATCCGATTGGCTATTCAAATTACCAGTCTTTGGAGAAACATAAAAAAATGTCACGCGAAACATTATGAAACAAAAGAATGCAACATGTTGTAAGCAATAAATAGTGTTAGGAATGTGACAGATTCAATAGATGCACGAGGACATTATTTTCTTTTTTTTGACCATCTTTTTTTTAAAATTCCTCGTATGGTATTGCAGTTCGACCTTATTGATGGTACACTTTCTATCGTCTACAAATTTCGTGTTTTTTCGTCACCACATATGTCTTCAAATAATATTTTTGAAGTAGGTATATTCAATTCAAGACTTCAAATAAAAAGCTGAAGAGTTTGTTTGGATGAACGCTTTAATCTCAGGAAAGACTGGTTCGAATTGAAAAAAAAAAAAAAAATTGTGGATAGTCCATTTATCGAGGAATACACGATGGCTATATAAACATCGATGGCTATATAAACATCGATGGCTATATAACATTTTGAATGCGGACGAAGTCGCGGGAACAACTAGTATTAGGTATATAATGAGAAACTTCTACACATAAGAACTATTCTTTAGAATAATTCAGTTCTTTAGAACCATTATTATCATAATATAACTTTTTTATTTTATGACATAACCTACCAATGAATGTGCAATCTTGTGATCCCAAGTTGTAAAAATTCCTTGTCGTCTACCTAACACCGTGAGAAAGTACCCTTACCGTAGCAACGCTGTTTTACTATAAACCGCCATAATACTATGTATTGATGTTCTATATTCTATTACTAAGATTACGGAATAAAGTATCTATTCCTTAATCTGAGTATCTATATATAATATAATTCACACGGAAAGTTTCCCATATATTGGCACTGATCGTTTCTAGACTTTTATTTTGGTTTTTGAGTCTGATTGAGTATTGAAGCTCTACGCTAAACATATAAACCGAATTCTAAATAAGCTTTATAGACACCATGTACTATTCTCAAATTTGTTCTTATTATAAGAATTATATATATATAATATAATTATATATATATAAGAATTAATATGTAATAATATAATATAATATAACTAACTAGCTGGCGCCTGCGACTTGGTCCGCGTGAAAGAAGTAGCCTATCCTGTGTCCCGTACGTCTAAATGTTTATCTACTAAGTTTCATGAGAATCAGTTAAGTAATTCGTTTCAGAGTTATGGAGGAACATACATACATACAATACCTACACTTACAGATTTGCTATTAGTATTGATTACATTAAATTTAATAATAATAATACATCTAAGAACAGTGGGCGAGACAATAGAATCAGTCGCATTCGTGAAATCCTTTTTGTATTCATATTTCTAAAATGTCTTATTAATTCATTTTACAAGATGTTTACAAACAACGTTTTGTTATTTCAAGATGAAATATTGTTCAATTGTTCTTTACTTAATATTCTTTGTTATTTTACAAAACATCCTTCCCTTAGGCCATTTAGGCGGTGCGTTCCTGTGATCCCAAACCCAAGTTGTAAATTTTTTTCTGGTCTACTAACACCGTGAGAAAGCTAACCATTGCGTGCCATTGCCATTCAAGCCATAACCAACAATTTTTTTAAATACCAACTATACGTTCATTTGTAAGTTTAACGCGCCCTAGATATCCTACTTTACAACACGTATGTTAGAAACATCCTGGAGTAGTGCAGTGTTGTATGGAGACCTCACTATGCAACTCATTCCCTCAGAATAGAATGTGTGAGCAAATGTTGGTGGGTCTTTTGTGAAAATAAAAAATAAAAAAATAAATAAAAATAAAATGATACTAAATTTAAAAACCCTAGTTTTGACTTACTAACTTAACTAGTTAACCTAATTGACTGTCTTAACTATTTATTATATAATAGTTAACTATCTAAACTAGTTAGTTAGATTTTAATGATGATTTTAACCTTTTACTTCTTTCATAATTACATTATTATTATTAAGATAATAATAGTGTAATAATGTACCTTTATGTACCTAATTACAGCAAAATTAGCCAAATAAATTGGCGCTCGTTTTTCTATTTACGCTTGTGGCTACAAGACCTTGTTTGCAGTAACAATACGATCTTTTGTTGGCAGTAATAATCCTATGTGTGAAACTCCCCAAATGTAGGTGAAACAAAAAAAACATTTTATTTCTTCAAACATACAATTTCTTCTTAGTCTTTACTTTACATTTACTTAATTATTCCACTAAGTAGGTTAAATCCTGTTCAAATATTATCATCAATACATGTAATAAAGTCGGAAACGAGAAGTGTGCTATATTATATATGGTAGGCATAAGAAGATTCCAAATTTTAATAACCTTTGTTTAGCTTTTGCTTTTAGATTTTTTTTATTATTAGTTACTTATTAGTTATTATTAGTTATTAGTTACTTCTTCATTTATTTATTACTAGCTGGTGCTCGCGATTTCGTCCGCGTTCAAAATCATAAAACAAATAAACAACGCTTGACCTCTTGTTGCTTTAACACTTTGGCCAGGCGTTAGATTTTTGTTTTATTTTACATATATGAATGAAATGTACCTCACTGAATGTACCCTATGAAAATGTACGTGTATGCAAAATTTCATGATGATCGGTTGTGTAGTTAAGGCGTGAAAATGTAACAGACAGACAGACAGAAGGAGTTACTTTCACATTTATAATATGTACCAATATAACTTTTTTTTTCGCTGTAAGAATTCTAACAATGTGTATTGTATTTTTATATAATATCCAAAAATGTCAAGTTGCTTTTTGTAATGTACCTTACCATTCTTGTGACCCAAGTCATAAAAATTCCTTTTTGTCTTCCTTAAAGCCGAGAAAAAAAAACTTAACTTTACGATCCCAACAATAAAGTAACCTTCCTATAAATACACCCGATCCACGATCCTCAAGTCACTTTCCTTCCAGAATTCAAAGGAGTTATACCTATATAATAATTGTAACAAAATTTTGAGTTAAGTGTAGTTTGCAAAACTATAGATGATTGAATATGTTATTTTACTAGGTATTTATTTTATTTAGATTTAGATTACATACAGCCATTATACATGCATTACTAAATATATTTTAGATACAATTAGGCCTAAAGAATCATAAAAATTATAATATATTTACATTTAATTCAAGAAAAAAGAAAAGAATATTCTATAAGTAAAAAAAATTAATTTTTTAAAAGTAATTCGCCAATTTTCCTTTTGTAAGTATTCAAATTGTTGAAAAATATGTCAATATCATTCAAAACCTTATTATAGTGATACTTGGAACGATGAATGAGGCAGTGATATCTTTTTAACATATCACTGGAATGAGGTATATGACAGCTTGTTAGAAATACGTAAATATTATATGTTAAACTGAAGATTTAGTAATTTCAGACGGATTCCTCCTTCAGAAATTTCGATCACCAGCAATTCATGGCATGTAGGTAGGTATAACTTAGACCTAAGATTACGGAATAGATAGAATATAAGTAGATAAACTTATAAGATAACAGAATAAAATATATTCCATAATCTTAGAATTGGACTTAAATTTAGAAACGTATCGGACGGATAATAAAGTGCTCTCAATTGTAAACGATGTATTTGATTATTATATATTTTACGACAAAACTTGTCACAATTTCAGTACGAGTAAATAGAAAGGCTATTTCAGAAAATTAATACAAATACAGTTGACACTATATGATCTTATAAGCATTTATCTAAACATAAGATAAAGATATGGTTTGTTCGTTTAAACGCGTTAATATCTGAAACTAGCTGTCCGACTTAAAAAAATCTGAATTGCAAGTAAATTAATCACCATTAAAGGTCGGGCGAAACTGCAGGGTACAGCTAGTTACGAAATACATAAATATATTTCTCTTGGATCTATAGGTATAGTCACCACAAACAAATTAAGAATACCGTGGATAAGATTAAGCCGCTGTTTGCCTTTCTTAATTAGCAATATAGCTAACTACGGCAATATTACTTATCTTTCCTTTATTAGCCTAATGGAGTTTACTTTTCTAAAATAGCCAGTATTAAGATTTCATTAATATAAAGTGGACTAATTTACCATTAAATACATACTTAATACTTAGTAATCAAACTCGTCACCTTAAAGTTCTCTCGCAGTTGTCTCTGGTAATTAATATATGCAACTCATCATCCTCCGACAGGATTCCAATAGGAAAAAGCCTCCAACATAATTTTAAAAAACGATCGGTAGACTGGATCCACTTTCGACCTGCGGCCCAAATTCACGCTTTTTGAGTGGACGTCCTACGCTGAGATTGCCGGTCCGTGGCCTCCACTCGAGAACCTTCCCGCCCCAGCGGCCGTCGGCTCTCCGTACTATGTGTCCAGCCCACTGCCAATTCAACTCACTAATCCGCTTGATTATGTCGGTAACTTTCATTCGTCTACTCTTTATGGATCTCCTCATTCCTGATTCGATCGTGCAGTGTAACCCTGAGCATAACCCTTTACATATCTCCACGATGCAAGCTTTCTTATGAGGCGCATAGATACCACGTTTCATCGCCATATTTTATGTCATCACTGACACACGTTAGTCGAAAACTTATGTTTTAAGGCACTGAGGAATTTTGGACAAGAAATCTCAGTGCTTCCCAAACGAAGCCAAAAATTTGCTATTAATTAGCAGTAAAAGTTAAATGTGCAGTTAAATCACAGTGAACTCACTCAAGTTCACAAAGGCTTAACTTCTGCTTTCTTAGTCCATAGGCCTCCATGGACTGGACATAGGTCCATGGTTAATGTGATTGAACTACTGGGAATAAAAATTCTCACTAGTTCAATTGATTGAACTGGCAATTGAATTAGTGGGAATAGACGCAAATTACAACGCTAAAACAATTAAAGTAGGTATCTCCTCTCGTGTGAAATCCACTCGTATTCGTGTTAGTTGATACAAAATTACTTAGTTGGTTCCATTCAAAAATATATTTGCATATGCCTATGTATAACGCAATTATATATTTTATTTCAGATAAACACAATAAGGATGATGGTCCAAAATCCACAATATAAGAACGTTATGGAGCTATATTTGGACAATAACAGTATTACCAGTGTGAAAGAACTGGAAGGCTCCGAATTGTTCATGACTCTTCGTGTGTTAAGTCTAAAAGGGAATTTGTTGAAACAGGTAATCAATAAGTAATTAGTACCATGTTTCGTACTGAAGGTTATATTACAAATTACATTTTATATGCTCATGTTATTTCAATACTAAATTATGTTTCACAACTTTCTGTAGGTAAACATCAATTAGAATGTTTGTCACAAGGTTTCAGACTGTTAAAATTTTCTTGTATAAATAAAATTATTTATTAAATCTGAGTGTTTGCTGTATCAAAGGCTTTCTTATAAAAATCTTAGTAAAAATATAATTTTCAAAGTAAAATATATATAGACTCTTCACTATGTTAACTTAAAAGAGATTGAAAAATTTAGATAGGTATAAATACACATGTGTAAAGTCTTTCACCTATTATAGAAGGCTACATTATCAGCGAGTAACATCACTACATAGTATAAAACAAAGTCGCTTTTTCTGTCCCTATGTCCCTTTGTATGCTTAGATCTTTAAAACTACGCAACGGATTTTAATGCGGTTTTCACTAATGGGTAGAGTGGTTCTCGAGGAAGGTTTAAGTACATAATTTACTAAGTTACGCGGGCGAAGTCGCGGGCAGCAGCTTTAATTTTATTAACACGTAATTTTATAAACTATAACTAACATGTAGTGCCATCTGTTAACAGACTTTTTCCATTATTCGAAGTGAGATTAGATGAATTAGAGTACTACATTGCTTCAAACAGAATTCCCTAGATGGCGTTGTAAATTTTGCATACACGTTGTCTGGGACTCCAAAAAGGACATAGGGTACCTTTCATCCAGAACGCGGACGAAGTCGCGGGCACCAGCTAGTAGGCTATATTTTACCTAGTTGCGTAGGCGAAGACGCGTGCAACAGCTAGTAATACTATAAAGAGAGATGGTTTGTATTTTTTTTGTAATGAATAAACTCTAAATCTACTGTACCGAATTTGAAAATTCTTTCACTTATTAAAAGCTTCATTATCAGTGAGTAGCATAGGCTTCATTTTATAAAATTGCGCGAAAGAAGTCGCGTGCAACAGCTAGTAATAGTAGGTATTACTATAAAGAGGGACGATTTTTATTTTTGTGTGTAATGAATAAATTCAAAAACTATTGGACCGATTTTAATAATTATTTTACCTATGAAAGCTACATTATCAGCGCTATAATGGCGCTATAACATAGGCTATGTTTTATAAAGTTTATCAGCTTGTTTTTATAATAAAGTATTATTTATTTTTGACTACAGATACCGGTGTATGCGTTCGACAAGGCGTTTCAGAGCAATACCAACATAATGCATGTGTTTCTCAGTCACAATCCCTGGAGGTGTGACTGTCATTATCTCCCTCGGTTTCAAGGCTTGCTTTTGAAATACAAAAAGGTGATACGCGATTTTCAAGAAGTGAGATGTTCCATGTCTGAAGACAAGACTGTTTCTTTGGCACAAGTAAGTAGGTATTTATTTAACATAAATTTTCGTAAACAAATTGTACACCAAACAAAATAATGCGCATGTACTATAGATTAACTTTATTAAACTTTTTCGCAACTACTTAAATAAAAGATTTTATGAATAAAATTGAATAAATTATTGAAATTATAATTAACGGTTTGATACTGAAAACGTAATAAAATCTAGCCATGTGAATAATAAACCATGCTCACTTACCTTAAATGCAGCTATATTACCGCTCACACTTTCAGGCCCTGAAGTATGCTGATCAATCGAAACGTTGGTTGCTATACACTCGCGAATCTCTTATAAGAGCGTATTACTTGCAAAAATTTCAAGAAAAGACTCAAAGCCAAAAGACCGTCTTACTCGCGAAAATCTCAAGGCGTTCGAGCAAAATCTCAAAGCAAAAATGATCCCAAATTCTTATTTATTCTACCGCTTCCAGACCGCTTCCCTTTGCGTACACTCCGACAATATTCCCACATTCCCATATTAGGTAATCCAAAACAACAACCCTGACTACACAATGGAAGCCGATCACGATGACCAAAAAGGATATAACTCCTTCTAACTTATATATTTTTTATTTTTGTAAATATTACAATATTACGTGAGAACAGATACTTTTTTGCTTTCACACCCCGGTTTCAAACAACAAACGCTGAGTCATACAATTTTACAAACCTTTTTTTTTGTACAATTCTCACGTCGGGTTTTAGTGCCGCAACAAAATAAAATACTTACACAGAAAAATTATATAATTATTTCACTCGCAAGGATTGATCCGTTGCAGCATGTTATTTATTTATTTTTTACTAGCTGGTGCCCGCGACTTCGTCTGCGTTCTCGATGAAGGGTACCCTATGTCCTTTCTGGTGTCCCAGACAACGTGTATGCAAAATTTCATGGCGATCGGTTCAGTAGTGAAAGAGTTACAAACATCCATACATACATCCATACATCCATACAAACTTTCGCGTTTATAATATTAGTACGGATTATAAGTTGATATTACAAGTTTCTTACTTACCTTAGGTACAATTTTGTTTCTTCCTTTTATTTCATTACCTAAAAACCTTTAAAAAAAATTGTTTAATTCTTTTGCAGATCAGTACACTAATGCCGGGAAACGTTTGCGGTAGCAGCGACGTGAACATCTCGATTGACTATATAAATATTATAAATTTAGTTTTATTTATTCTTATATTACTAGTAGTTAGTAAGTTTCTTTACGATTGGCATAGCTTCAAAACTACCGGGAAATTGCCTTGGTTATCATCCATATTGCCATGATAAAAAAATAATACTGTAAATAAGTTACTATAATATTATAGTAGTACAAATAACCTGTCAATGTATATATTTATTATGCTAGCTCATGCACCCGATTTCGGTCGATCTTCATTAAGGAATTTCATTAATGAATATTTTCTAATAGCCACCCGCTCTTTGCTTCGAACAGATGCATTCTACAAATCATATACGCAAACTCTTGCGGTCTTACTACAAAAACATTAAACACACTTTAATCAGGCTTAAAGCACGTGTTAAAAAAAACTTTACTACAAAAGAGTGTCTAGGCATTGTTTAGGGTTTAACAATGCTTGAGCCTTATTTAAATTTAACCACCGCCATATGCTAGTTTAACGAGTGTCTATCTAGTTAACGGCCTCTCTTCCTCTGACGTATTGTGTCAAATTTCGTTTTTGCGTATACTTAATAGTTAATATTAAAGATTTATTTTGATTTTATAAATGAGTATGGATATTTTAAATTTAATTGACATGGAGGATATGGATTACATGGATAATTTTTGAGATAGAATACATCGTGAGAGAATTAATCCATTCGAATATATAACTTTGGTAACAAGATTATTTATTTAATAAAGGATGATCTACCATGTGATGCTAGAGGTGGATCCTCAAATAAAAATTTTATTTAACAATTTTGACAAATCAAACTTTACATTTGACCACATTTGACAATTACGTCAGTGTTAGTTACGTTCCATTATGCTCAATATTTTTTGGTATTACGAAATTTTATAAATAATCTAACGTATTTGTTGTAATTTATTACTTATTCCAATCTTATAATTTGCTGATATCATTAATATAGTCCGTAATAATAGCTTGTGAAAACCAAAATTCATCATTATACGCCTATCAGATCTGCGTAAAATGAAAACGACATAAATGCAGGGCGAGTGACTGAATGAATGTTTGCCAAGGTTGCCATAATTCAATAACATTCACGTACTTTAACACTGTCTACCGAAACAAGCGCTAAATAAGGTTTTGTGGTAGGGACATTTTAAACGCTCGCTGACCAATGCTTAAATGCTTAATGCTTGTCTAACTAAGCATATGTTTGAACAGTGCTTACTGAATCTTTTGTAGTAAGACCGTTGTTATTTAACGATCATTCCATTATTGAAAACTATAAATAAATCTGTATGGTGATTTAAAAGTTACCATAGAAGCAGATAAAAGGGAAAGAGATCTAATTTTATAATTTGTATAAATATAAATATGGATCTTTTAATGAGAAACACATTAATAAAATTTCGTTAAAAATTGGTTATGCGATTTTTGGATATTTTATGTGATTTTTATACTATAAAGAGTAGCAGGCGGGCCGACAGTCTTATATCCACTAGATATAAGATGGCCTAAGGACACAAGTAACGAACACCAAGGGAATGCAGGCAGTTGAGGTGCTATAAAAAAATCTTATATTACATATCAAAATAATTATAATTATTTAATGAGTAGGTACTGTGACCTCACTCGTGACGTCACGCTTCTGAAAAAGTATTCTCATCGCCATAATAATAAACTTTTTTCAAAAGCTCTGTGTATAAAAACTATTTGTATAACAGGAGTTTATAGGTGTAAGTTAGATTTAAAGGCTTCTTTAGAAAAAAAAATTGAATTTTTATTTATTTATTTATTTGTATAATAATAACAAAAAAAGTTATGTATTTGTTTATTTATTTGTTTTCATTTGCCTTAAATTTAACCATTTATCAACCAATAATTTTCCTTTAAAAAATTATTTTTGTCATGTATATATAGGTTTACTATGAAATTTAAAATGGTTTTTCACATAGCATGGGTACAGTGACATTTGATTTCATCCATTTGATTAATAATACCAAACGTTACCGTACCCATTGTTAAAAATCACAGTTAAAATTAAAAATACTCAGGACCGCAAAAAACCGGTTAGAAAATCTTCAATATTTTTAAAAGTAGGTACCTGACCTAGCTTTTATGAAATAAAGACTAAATTAAAGAATATTTTAATGTGCTTAAATAAAAACAAAATTTATTTAGTTTAGCTTTAATTTAGTCTTTATTTCATAAAGGCTAGGTCAGGTACTTTTGAAGATATTGAAAATTTTCTAAACGACCCTTTTTATTTGCGGTCCAGTGTAGTATAGATACGTATATTTTAGCGAATGTAAGGCTAGATCACTTAGATCGTTTCACTTTAAAAATATTTAAATTTAATTTCAATAATTCATTTAGTCATTATAATTTCTTATTTCGGCTAACTAGCGATAAAGTAACTCTCACTTAGAACCATTTTTGTAAACAACACTGTTAATAGCAATTATGTTATCATTAAGTAATTAGTCGGCTTGTACTATATATAATATGTTTCTTTGTTCGCCACACTTCATTCGAACATAGTGACTCGTGCATGTCACTCCACTCAGTATAAATCGCTTCACGGAGCGCCCGCCCGCAGCGCTGACCCCATATTTCTTCGCGCTGCATACTTTTGTGACCTGTTTATTACTAGAAATGGATTCCAAAATTATCGCTCCGACATTGGACGTTTTCTGCTTCGGAAGAGAAAATCAACTTTGCCACAATCAGCCGACAGTGTTTGGTCATAGCCATGAGTCGCCATAACATCTACTGTTTTCCAGCGACATGTACAATCTAATATCATGTGACATGTATGATATTGGATAAATTGTTGGACTACATAGTTTTGTCAAGATACGGTCCTATGTTTGTCGGATCTACGAGCTACGTGGGTTGCCCAAATTAAACTTGCTAATTATATGGGCAATCAGAAACTTAAGGAAGCAGTCAGCGATGCAGCAATCAAGACACCGTCTAAGCCGCGAGCTTAGTGAACCATCAGGACTCCTGCAACGAAAGAATCAAGAGCCATCACAGTATCAAGCCACAGCAGTTTCAAGCTAATGTCGTCGAAGATATGGACGATGCCTACAAGTTTACGAGTTGCGTGTCCAGGCTTTCAATGGTTTCAAAAGTTCCAATGGTGAGAAGAAAATTTAAGAAATTACATCAACGTTACCGGGATTCAGGACATGGTAATTAATTTATATTACTTGTTATATAATGTTAATTATTACTTAATTAACATTTGTTACGTGGTGGAAAGCTCAAACCAGTTTTTAAAAAAATATAATATTTTATAACTAGAATTAAGAGACAACGACAGAATAAAATAACTAAACTTAATATTAACTTAATATTATTATTACTTAAAGAGTAACGAGTGACAAAAAACAACGAATATTTTTTTGGTTATTTATTTCCAAAGTACTTGGTAATGTGGCGGAAGTATTTGGGCAAGATGGTGGATCGCCTCCAGCATCTCGTCCCAGGCCGCTTTTGGATTCTGTTTCAAAGTCTTCCGCCTTTCATCCGTCGTCTCATCATGCGGGAGCGTCTCCATCGCCTGTTTACACGCTTTCCATTTATTCTTGTGTCTCACAAGCATCTCATAACATGTATCGATGTACATGTCGTGGGCTGATTGAGACATTTTTTTCTATCTGCAGAAAAAGAACACAAATCAGAGAGAGTCAATGACGCGACAAAAGATGATCCAAGTTGAACAGGACTTGTTCAACTTTGGAAGCAACAAAGATCGATAGAAAACCGAAAAATTTCATCAATCTCATTGGGTCTTTATTGGAATGTAAATAACATTTGTCTCTGAATCTATGAGAAACTACGATTATTCTATCAGCATTTTTTTTTAAAGACAAATAAGTCCATCACTTCTTTACTTAAGTTCGATCACTATGTTAACTCAGTCATTAAAATAAAATAAATTAAAAATAAAAAGCACGAACAACAAATAGTAAAAATGTAGCAACTAACCTGGACAGTTGACGTAAACTGAAGACTGGATAGTCGAATTTGCCCGAATGGCGTATTTGCCCGATGTTTGAGAGTTTGAGGAAATCGTGCTGGGTTTTTCGTCTTCGTCTTCCGAGATACACGAAGTCGTTGCTGAAGGGATGGCGGCCATGGGGATGGAAACCTTGGTTCTACGTTGGCTGCGCGACGAGTCAAAGCAGTTGTTGAATATTTGTAGCAGTTGTTATCAGGATTTCTTTGTCTGCGTCGGAGAATTTTAGTTGGCCAGGAACAATAACATTTCAGTAATATTAATCCAAGCATTATAAAGCCTGTGATGAGGTAAGACCAGAAGAAATTCGATCTTGTTTGTTGAAGTATTTCTTGTTGTTTTAGTTTTTGTAGTTCTTCCGAATACTCGTCCAAATGATGTTTAATTAGTTTAAGCGAATCTAAGGGCATTCCGTTTAGTGATACAGTAGTTTTGTGGTTTTCATCTCCTCGGTCTTGTCGAAGCAGTCTTCAGTTCTGATGTCCGGTATGATTATCGGTGACGTTATGTTTTCTTCCAAGGAATGGAACGCCGATAGAGTGCTGTATCCCGTATGTAGTTTGCACTTGCAGTTCGGTTGCAACTATATCAGGCCGTTTCCTCGTAACGTATGATAAGTAACTTTTTCGTTGCATTGCAGGATGCATCGCGTCTCTTTGCTTAATACGTAGAGCCATCTGTTGTTGTCCAGGGGCTGGAAGGTGTTGAAGTCGTTGTAACGCAGAATCGTGGTATCACTGTGGTAGTGCTCAGTAACATTTGTACGTCGCAGATTGGACGTGCGGTGGAATCGTATATGACGAGTTCTTTGCAGACCCTTTTCCTCGTCGTATGTTCTGCAGTTTTCCAGTGAGCTGACTGATGCGTACTGCTGACCGTCCTGGCTTGTGGCTATGTACTTGTGCTCTGGGAGGATGGTAGTGTACAGGGAAGGTATGTGGGATAGGAATGGAATAAATATGTTATAATGTTAGTGGCAGTTTAGAAACAAGTGGGAAATTTATAATATATACCAATCTATTCGAATATACATATGAAAATGTAGAAGAGTCTAATATCGTGTGTATGTGTATTTGACGACACGTTTGGTCTAGTGGCTAGTAACCCTAGCTGTTAACCAAGCGGTCGCTGGTTCGAATCCCGCTAGGGGCAAATGTTTATGTGTTAACATTTTACATTTGTACCTGAGTCATGGATGTTTTGTATTTATAATAGGTATGTATTTACAAAAAAAAAGTATCGTGTGTAGTATATCAACTGTCTGGTATCCATAATACAAGCATTAAGTTGCTTACTTTGGAACTAGATGGTGCTGTGTGGAATGTGTGAATATATATATATTATTATATTGTTATTACGGGGGCCACTAGGGTTTTTGTGCTTCTTATATGGTTTGATAAGAGGAGTTCTTGATATAATTTATTTAAACTTATGGTTGAAGGATGGATCGTATTCGATTTTGCAAATAGAATGCTGGTGAGAGAATCGTCTCTACCTTCAAGGCTTGTTACTAATTCTAAGATTTGCAGGGAGATAGTAGATACGTCTTGACTAAGTTTTATGTTGTAAATTATTTCTTTTGTTGTATTTAAGTAAGTATTTAGACGATCCATGTTCGTCAAAATATATCTTAAATATGTTCTCGTTGAAATTACTCATGGTTGAGGTTATTTGTAATTGTATTTGCATTAGATTTGATAGTTCTAATTCACGTTTCTCTAGTTTGTTGATACAGTCGTTGTAGTGCTTGGCATCCTTCGCATCGGGCGTGCCGATAAGCCATTTGAGAACGGAACCAATTCCATCGAGTAGCTGCCTTTTGTTACGCGAATTCTTTCCCATGTTTAATTCAGATAATCGGTTTTCGATTTTGTTTAAATTTATGTTAAGGAATGTTTCAGTCGATTGTACGAAGGGGAAGTTAGTGACATTAGAATAGATTGATTGAAATTTGTTAGATAGACGTAGAAGGGATTCTTTGGTTATGAAAATGGGTTTTAAATCTTTGTAGATCACTAATTTCCAGGATTCGTCTGAAGAGAGTAGTATGCCTTCTTCTTGGTAGAATAGACCTGAATATGAGGGCAGAAGCTCGGTTATTCTTTCGTTGCCCATTATGATGCCTGTGGTTGCACTGCAAGAGAGGATAAGGTTGTGTCACGGGCTTGTTTAGAAGTCTGTTTACTGATAATTGCGTTTTAATAATAAGTTTGCTTAGACTGAAATGACAATTACATTTATACGTTGCTATTTACTTAATGATACTATTAAGGACATGACGCAACAAGTAATAATTATTACTAGTTATGTTTAATTATCCAAATTACATTTTTATGTTATTGAATGTTGACTCAATCGATAACTATGTTGTGATGTGGAACCAGCGGCGGTTTACTCTCCCCTTCTGAAGTTGAGCACGTTTGCACGCGGTGAATTATATGATCACTGCAAGAAGTATCGAGAGGATCATATAGATGATTAGCGGGATCGCAGCATGTGGTGTTGCAGTAGATATATCCTGTAGTCTTTGCAGTTGTCTATCCAACTCATCGTTGTCTTGTATCAGCGGCAAGGGACTGGCATTCTCTATCTGTACTATAATTGATGGGAAAACTTCGATTGCTGTGGTCTCGTCCTTCTTTTCGCAATTCGCGTAATCTTCTAGGAATGAGTGTTGCAGGATGCGTGCATGATGAGTGCATCTCTCACTAATTGATATTTCGTTGGTTTCAAACCTATAATTTACGTTTGGTTTGACTTGTTGGGAATATGAAAGCGGGCAGTAAATAGGCAGTAAATAGTTTGCATTCGCCGCAATTCTAACTACTTTTTCGCAGAACTTTATAAATTTGTCATTATTAAATCTTTCAGTATGTTTTTTCAAAATTTTTCCCTTTTTCAATTTCCAGCCCGAGTCTTTCGAGCACAAACCTGTGTAATGGGCAGATACATGGTGAGTTAAAGTCACAGCGTGGTATTGGAAAAACAACTTTATTCAGATGTTTACAGTGTCAATACTGACGAGTGAATCACTAAGATTTCGATTCTTAGTTCGGTATAACCAACCGAAAGTAACTCTGAGGATAATCTGTGTCGGACTGAACGTTGACATCTCTATTTAACTGATATTCCTAACGAGCGGGGGAGAGACCCTTAGACTCGAGATAAGGAAATCAAATAGTGTCTAATAACTTAATGATAATAACGATGGAATTCGTAAACATCATTTACTTATCGACCTAAAATATGTTTGAACAATACTCGTTAGTGAAATTTGGAAAGTTACGATTATTTAATTATTAGGGAGACAAAGAAATGTCAAAGTCCATTACAATGGCACCAAGATACAAGATATCATACTCTTACTGAACCTATGACAGTGTGACTCATTACAATCCTCCCCCCTTTAAGAAAAACCAGTAATTGTTTTTTTTTTTCTTATCGTTAATTACATCTTACATCTAGTTTAAATTCTACGATACATGTTATGACAATACAATTTTACGATACATGTTATAACAATACATTCTACGATACATATTATGACAATACATTCTACGATTTTGTTACAGTATAATTCTTTAAAATACCATTCTAAATTGCGATACATTTGGTTCATCCATAATAGATTATCCATAAATTAAACTAAGCGTATTATTATTAGCTTAACTTAACATTAATAGGTACACAATTCGACTATGATCCTTTTAATTGTGCGATTCTATTACTTCATCTGAGTGGAGTTGTTACTACCGAATCATCGCTCGTGCTGGGTATATTATCGAGTTCAACGTCTGGATTGTGGTTGCTATTTACTCTAACGGTTATACAATTTCTAATTCCTGTACAGCAACTTCCGCAATCTTTTATAGCTAGTCCTCTGCTTGTAGAGTTACAGAAAAATTTACGTTTCCAGATGTATCTTCCTATTCTATATAAGATATAGACCAAAATTACTTTTAATATCGACATGAAAATATAGACAAAATAAACATTATCTACTACTTTATTCAACACATTTTGCTCTTTCATTCTTCTACTAATTAAATCTTCGACTTGGTCAATCTTATGACTTGCTAGGTTTAATGAGTCTAGGTCTAACTTATTATATGAGTTAAATGGGATTAACTCTAAATTCGTTAAATTTCTTTCTTTCAATTTAATGCAACATTCGTCTTCTAAGATATCTATGGATGGTAAAACTGATCGGTACTCGCTTTGTAAACCTTTGACTTCCGATTGAAGGATAGTGTTCACCGTATAAAGTTTGCAATTTTCAGAAAGCGAAATCAAACCAGTGTTTGATAATTTCAGATCTTCTGGATCTTTGTTTTTACAACTTAGGTGGCTATCACACTTTTAGGCAGAACATATAACCATGTGTTAACTGTATACAATTTAAACCATTGTTCGTGATTTATGTATATTAATCTCGTATCACATTCTGATGGGAGTTTACTATTTTTTGTCATTAATTCAGTTTCACAAGTGGGATTACCATTTACAGAATACAAGGGGTTACTTAATTTGCATATTTGTCTGTTAGAGATTCTTTTACACAAGTTAAGGTCTTGAATGTAGCTGTAATAAATTTTGTTGTTTGACATCATAAAGTATTTCTCTTTAGGCAAAATGAAAAGGTAGGTTCCGTCTCTATTTTTAGTTGGGATTGGAACTACGTCGTACAAATCATAATCCATCTGTGTTACCAGAGATGTTTAGAATTTTAATTACAAAAACTAATTTATTATCCATATAATACGTTACCAAGTCTACAAGTGTCAACAATTCTGGCGCTTCGTTTATTTCTAAGTTCAAGGGGTATTGTGTTTGTGATGGTAAATGCGTTATTGTTTTCCTTAGTTCGAAAATGAATTGTTCCGGACTTATAATAAACGGATGTAAAATATTGTTTCTTGCAAATAGAATAGAATTTATGATATTAGCAATTTCATTATCAACTTCTGATGTTACTAGCGTTAACAATGACAAGTGTTCATCAATGTCTTGTAAACAAAATTATATTCAACCTCAATCTTAAACATCTTTAGTATAGTTCGATAGTATTTCTAAATTCTTATTAAATAGTTTCTCGTTTTTACTCAAATTTGTAATTGTGTTATTAAAATTATTTAGAGTTGTCTTAACTACATTGGTTTGAGTTTTCAAAAGATCTAAAATGTCGTGTTCGTTGATGTCGAGCTTTTCTATAGCTTCATTATATCTTACAGCGTCTTCTGAATCTAATGTTCCAAACAATACTTTAAATATTTTTCCTACACCGTCGATGTATGATCTTTTGGCAGAAGTGGGATGTTAAAGTCACAGCGTGGTATTGGTAAAACAACTTTATTCAGATGTTTACAGTGTCAATGCTGACGAGTGAATCACTAAGATTTCGTTGAAGTTATATTATAAATTCCCTTTTTACAATAGTCTGTGTATTACAAGTTCGGTATAACCAACCGAAAGTAACTCTGAGGATGATCTGTGTCGGACTGAACGTTGACATCTCTATTTAACTGATATTCATAACGAGCGGGGGAGAGACCCTTAGACTCGAGATAAGGAGATCAAATAGTGTCTAATAAGTTAATGATAATAACGATGGGATTCGTAAACATCATTTACTTATCGACCTTAAATATGTTTGAACAATACTCGTTAGTGAAATTTGGAAAGTTACGATTATTTAATTATTAGGGAGACAAAGAAATGTCAAAGTCCATTACAATGGCACCAAGATACAAGATATCATACTCTTACTGAACCTACGACAGTGTGACTCATTACAGATATACTAGGATTCTATTGGTATTTTTTTAACATTTATAAGTCAATCACTTGTTTACATAAGTTTGATCACTATGTTATCTCAGTCATTAATGTAAAAAAAATAAAGCGCGTGAAAAAAAAAATCAACTAACCTGGTTTCGAAGCAAATTTCAGAATAAGTACTTACATCAAGTATGTCCGTCTTTTCATACCGATTGCTCATGACGTCATTCCATTGGTTATATTTACGAGAAGCTATTACAATAATAATAAATGTCTCCAAGGCAGACATTTGTAGATAAGGTAGAACGTCATTATGATACCAAGAACCAAGGATGTCCAAGTTAAGTAAGTTGGTGTCTGGTACATTAGACTGCAACTTGTTTAGTTCTTCTGAGTATTTCTTGATTTGATTTTCTATTTGGTTAAGAGAGTTAATTGGGACGTTGCTGGGAATGACTGTTAGGAGGTTCGGGCTTTAAGCCGTTTTCCTTCTTCGTAACAGTCATCCGTCTCACGTCCGGCATGGTGATGGGGTAAGTGATGTTGTCTTCCGTTGTAAATTTAGCTGAAAGGGTGCTATACCCTGTATGAAGTTTGCATCCTTCAGGAAATGTTAGGATGCCTACTCCTTGTAGCGAATGATGGGAAACTTCTCTGTGGCACTGTAAAATAGATGAAGCTTCGTGACTTTGTATAGGGCGTGGAACTTATGCTTAGGGAGATTGTCTAACGATATTTAAGCTGTCCATGAGCTGCAAATATAGGACGATGTAGCTGAAATGTCTATGACGGATACGATCTCGATTTTATCTAATATAGCCGTACCTAATTTATTAGGTTTAATTAAGTACACTCCTGCACTGGTGTCTATAAGAAAGATAATTGATTCATTATCTACTTGAAAGGTAAAAAGCAATAAATTTTGAGGAGGTATGTCATTTAAAGTAGAAATAGTAAAGGATTTAGGATTGATTGATTATGCTTAGGTTTAGATTTAGGACGTTTGTAAGACTTGTGGATTTGGAGGATTTAGGAGTGCTAAGAGTTTGGGGCTGGTTACCCTGTTTGTAGGCATTGAAATTTAGAAGTGCCAAGAGTTTTTTTTATTTTTTTATTCCCCCCCCCCAGGGGTTTCGCCTGGGGGGGCTTTGGGGGTGTGCATCCTCCGACGTAATCGGAAACCTTACCTTGTTGCGTGTGTCATAATTTAGTTGGGTAAGAGGGCCCTCTCCCTTTGTCTTCTGGACTTCCCAGGGTCACCTCAGGCCGTCGCGTTTGCCTTCGCCGCAATTCCAACTACTTTTTCGCAGAACTTTATAAATTTGTCATTATTAAATCTTTCAGTATGTGTTTTTCCCCCAGCAAATTTTTTCCCTTTTTCAATTTCCAGCCCGAGTCTTGCGAGTACAAACCTGGGCTACTGGGCAAGAGTTTTTGGCTGGTTACCCAGTTCGTAGGCATTGAAATTAGAATTAGATTTTTCTAAAGGACCTGTGGTCGTGTCGATAGTCTGTGTACCGATATCGCGACATTGTCTCCCATAGACAGGTTTTTGTTGTAAGATCGGTTTTAGCAAGCTAATCGAATTCTGTCCCCGATGGACTGGATTTTTTTCGTAGTCGTCAATTAATTGAGCCTGAGGTTCTCCAGTTCTGATACTGGGGTCTGTATCTAGGTGGTTGAGCAGGGAGCTGAAGCGATTTCCAGCAATCGCTCACTTCGCTGGTCGCGTATGGGTTTAAATTACCTAAACGAGTAGGAGGTGCAGGTAAGGCACATCGGTTGAATCTTTTAGAGTTTTCTTGATAATGATTACACCTACTATTGTTGAAGGCTCGCTTTCTGCATTCAGAAATTACATGCCCGGTTTTTTTTTACTTAAACCCCTCTAGCACTATGCGCTGAAGCCTATTTTCGCTACTCATTCATTCCAGTTCTCTCTTTCTTTCCTCTCGCACTTTTATTCTACATACTATGTTTTTCTTTCATCCATCACTCGCCCGGGGTTATTGCAATAGCTACAAATTTTTTGCAAAGAACTGAAATTGGTGTTTGGTGTGGGTGGTGGTTATAGTTCATAAAAGAATCTATTTTTCAAATTTTAAATAATTTGAAGATTGTATAGAATAAATGAATATTAAGTTTTTTGATCTACAAATGAATTAACACATACTTGGTATTTTTTTATTATTATTATCTATTTATCCATCTATTTTCTATTGCTGCGACGTTCAAGTTCTGCCTGTTCCATACGCCGCTGCTGCTCGCGCTTTGCCTCTTCTTCTTTTCTCCTTTCTTCTGCCCATTTTCTCAGCTCCTCGCGTGCTGAATCCGTCGCGTTTCTTCGGTCCATGATTAACAGTCGACTGTGGTCAGTCACTCGTGAAAGTCAGTATTAGAATAAATTAGAATAATTCATAAGCCATTGTTTTATACGCGTAATCTTGAAACCTTATCGAAAAAACCACTTGAAACAATAGGCAATATTGATAAAACAGGAAAAAATTCTGTGACTAAGCACATATGTGACAATTGATCGCTGCAATAAATCGCAGAACATACATAAATGACATAATTAAATATTCCATTTGTGGTTAATATAAGATAATTATATTAAATATAATATATTTTTTTCTGTTTTTTGGGTTTAAACATGATTAATTACGACATCATTGACGCGCAGTTATATTAGGCATTTACATTTTGTAGGTACATGCGTGTATTTTACAAAAAAACAAAAACGGTCAACTCTTGATTCTAAAGACGCGAGTAAATAAATCAGGAGCCGAGGTGTATATAAAAAAATATAAAATTTATTTTATATCTTACAAGCTATCGAGTAAGTACATGTTTCTTCAATGAATAAATCTGCTTAGACAGAAATGACAATTACATTTATACGTTGCTATTTACTTAATGATACTATTAAGGACATCACGCAACAAGTACTAATTATTACTAGTTATGTTTAATTATCCAAATTACATTTTAATGTTATCGAATGTTGACTCATTCGATAATTATGTTGTGATGTGGAATCAGCGGCGGTTTACTCTCCTCTTCTGAAGTTGAGCACGTTTGCATTTTCTTGTGAACGGCGCAGGCGGTGAAATATATGATCACTGCAAGAAGTATCGAAAGAATCATATATGTGATTAGCGGGATCGCAGCATGTGGTGTTGCAGTAGATATGTCCTGTAGTCTTTGCAGTTGTCTATCTAACTCATCGTTGTCTTCTATCAGCGGCAAGGGACTGGCATTCTCTATCTGTACTATATTTGATGGGAAAACTTCGATTGCTGTGGTCTCGTCCTTCTTTTCGCAATTCGCGTAATCTTCTAGGAATGAGTGTTGCAGGATGCGTACATGATGAGTGCATCTATCACTAATTGATATTTCGTTGGTTTCAAACCTATAATTTACATTTGGTTTGACCTGTTAGGAATATGAAAGCGGGCAGTAAATAGTTGTATGGTTGCATATATTTCGTTTGCGTAAGATCGTTTCAGTTACGCATGGTTTGCTGATTTGGCGTGTGCAGTAATCGGCTATACATTTCTCGCAGCTGAAAACATTCTGTTCGTTTAACAAATACTGTCCATGAGGTAGGTGAGGAATAAGGTAATTTTCGGTCGAAGGTTGGATAATAGGTATGTAGTTTCATTAGCCTTTTGGTGCATCGATTGTAGCTCTAAATTTTTGATGGTTTTTACATTGGAAAATTTTTCTATTAAAAATGACATAGCTCGGTCCATGTTCTGTATTGTTTACTTTACTATGGACATCTGATTCGGCTGAACCGACAATATTATTTAATGTGTAAGTACACAAGAAACACAGGGACCTGTTCAGGTGTGGCCAAATCAAAAGCTGAGTTACATGACCTAACAATAGATTTGTAATCTTATAAGTAGATTTGTAATTTCATATCATAGTTGCCTACATTATTTAGGGAGGTTAACGCTAATAATAAAATAAAAATATATTTTTACGTGTTGCGAGCGTTGATTGTTGACAGACCATTTTTCTGGGAATCAAATCAAATTTGATCAAATCAATTTGTCGGGGATCAAATGACGTGGACCTTCAAAATATTGGTATTGTATTTCCTTATTCGTTACAATGCGAATTAGAAATTTGTTGAAGTGAAACTTCTTTACGCACGCTTGACTTGGGGAGTAAGCTGGCGAACGCGTGACGTAAGCGTTACGAAAAGTGTGATCGGGCAAGGCGAACGGAAGTTATGTGGGGGATATAAGCAAGAGACAGCAGTGCGCGCGCACATTTTCTTTCTCTCTTCCTCTAATAATAATTAATTATTATATACACATATACATAAATTAATATATGTATATGTGTATACATGTATATATTGTACACACATATATATATATATATATACATACAGATGGAGCGAAAGAAGTTTCACTTCAGTCGTGTGGTCATAAGCACACTCGTTTTTTTATGCGGTGGTAAACTTCGAGTTTTTAAAACCTATAATATTTAATTACAAAATAGGAGATTACAAATGAACTTAATATTAAGAAAGATATTAGACGGTCTTGATCTTATGAGTTCGGAACGTGGAATGGCAGGAATGGGTCGGAACAGATGGTTTTGTTGGTTGTTTATTTACACAAGGAACAAAGGAATAATATGGAAAGTTTTCGGGAGAGTGATTTGGGAACTTAACTAAGAACTTTGAACGTTTACACACTTATTACTAATAATATACTAATTACATAGACATTATTTAATTTAACTACATACATTAGATAATAACATGGATTACATAGAAAATAACATGGATTACATAACATCTCCCCCCTTAGAACAAAGATTTAGAAGAAAGTTTCCCCGATGTTTGAGAGTTTGTAGAGTTGGTGTTGGGGTATTCGTCTTCGTCTTCTGATATGCATGATGTTGATGTTGATGGGATGGCAGCCATCGGGATGGAGACATTTGTTTTGCATTGGCTGCGCACCGACTCGAAACAATTGTTGAATATCTGTATGCAATTATCCGGCTTCCTTTGTCTACGTCGAAGAAATTTAGTTGGACAGGAACAATAACATTTTAGTAATATAAGTCCAAGCATTATTAGACCCGTCATGAGGTAGGACCAGGAAAAAATGGAAGTTGTTCGTTGAAGTGATTCTTGTATTTTAAGTTTTTATAACTCTTCTGAGTATTCGTCTAAATGATGTTTAATAAGTTTTAGTGAGTCCAAGGGTGCCTCGTTCAGAGTTACAGGTAGCAGCTTTATAGGTTTCATCTCCTTGTTCTGGTCGAAGCAATCATCCGTCCTGATGTCAGGTATGATTATTGGTGATGTTATATTATCTTCAAATGAGTTAAACGCCGAGAGAGTGCTGTATCCTGTATGTAATTTGCAATTTGGTTGCAACTTTAACAAGCCGTTTCCTTGTAACGTGTAGTAAGCAATTTCTTCGTTGCATTGCAGAATGCATCGTGTCTCCTTGCTTAGCACGTACAGCCATCTATTGTTGTCCAGGGGCTGGAACCTGTTGATATCTGCAGGAAAAGTTGTTGTAATGCAGGATCGTGGTAACGCCGTGGTAGTACTAAATAGTATCTGTACATCGCAGATTGGACGCGCCGTGGAATCGTATAAGACGAGTTGTTTGCAGACCATTTTCCTTGTCGTATATGTCCTACAGTTTTCTAATGAGCTGAACGATGTGCGAGCTGCGAGGTCTAGCGAGCGACTCCGGTTGTTAAGTATTGGGAGTGGCCTAATTTGTCAAGGATATCTGTGATGTTGGGAAGTGGGTAACTGTCTCCTACGGTGACATCGTTTAGCTTGGGATAGTCAATCACTAGTCGCCACTTTTATTTCCCGGAGGCGTCTTGTTTTTTGGGGACGACCCATATTGGCCTACTCCAAGGGGAAGAACTTCAGAAGAAGAAGGGGATTAAGAGATATGATAGAGAGGTGAATGATGTTGGATTTGCTAAATAATATACTATAATATACTATATAAACAATCATTGATTTCGTTGTCCAGGCTGGTAATTACTTCTAATATTTGTAAGGATATAGTTGAAATTTGTTCGCTAACTTTGATGTCGAATAGGATTTTATTGCTAATATTTAGATAATTATTTAATGAATTTATGTTTTCGTTAATATCTTGTTCATCATTTTTTTTTTTTTTTTTTTTTTACGAGGAGAAATCCATTTATTGACTTCCTACCGCTGGCTAGACGGTAGGGGTGTGTGTGGGGGTCAGCCGGCGCACTGCGCTATGCTAATCATAGCGGGCCCGGCAATACCCACTAAAACTCCCCGGTGCCTCCTTGCCCTTTGTGCGGGGTGAACCGGGCTCTGCCGAGGCGACAACTCCGATTCACCCCAGGGCAGCCTAGCCATTGCTGGCTAGACTAACGCCAACGGAGGATTGCCCGGAGACACCCAGGCAATCCCCAGACGGTGGGACCTTGTGCAGGCACACATAGCTAGCCAGCTATGTGCGCAGGTCCCAATGGACAGTTAAAGACGGGCTAGGTATGCCCGCCTTCTTCTGCCCAACCGTCTGCGTCTGAGGGAAGCGAGACCGGCCTCTTCCTCTCGCTCCCTCTCAGCTGCCTCCTTCTGCGACATTACAGAACCGCAGAAGGAAGCAACTGCTTTCCAGATTGTCACACTGCCAAGCATGGCTTCGACCATGTTTGGCAGTGTGACATCTCCACCACCCAGCGCCGCCACCAACTCCCGGCGCTGGGGACTCCAGGCCGAGCACACTTGGAGTGTGTGCTCGGCCGTGTCATCGGGGTCGCCGCAGTGGTGGCACCGCGGCGACTCCTCCCTTTTTATACGGTGCAGATAACGACCAAAGCACCCGTGTCCGGTCATCATCTGCACCATATGGAAGGTGAGGCCACCTGTACGGCGCCTCACCCATTCCTCCAGCACCGGACGAATCGCAAGAATCGTCCGGTGACCGGCGGTGGGGTTGAGGAGTGCCTCACCCCAGTCCTCCATGGCCCTCTCTTGGGCCTCTGCACGGACCCGCTGCACGTCCTCGGCAGCGAGTCTTTCTCCCAGGGCCCTTGCGGCGACCCGATGCCGATGCACCTGGGACAGAACCAGGGCATCGACATCCCACGGGAGTGTGCCTGCTAACACGCAGGCAGCCCCGTGGCTGACCGTGCGATAAGCCCGCACGGCCCGGGTCGCCATGACCCTTTGAGGCCTCCTCAAGAGGGCCCGGGTGCGACGAGTGAGGCACTCCGCCCAGACCGGGGCTCCGTAGAGTGCCATCGACCTTACCACCCCGTGGTAAAGTCGACGGCACGCCGAATTGGGTCCTCCCTGATTCGGGAGAAGCCGTCCGAGTGCGGCTGCGGTGTTGATCAGCCGTGGAACGAGGAGCTTGAAATGCTCCTCGAAGTTCCAGCGGGGGTCCAGTGTTAGGCCGAGATACTTGAAATGCCTCTCGACCAGAATCCGGACCCCCTCCACTCGGACGCGGAGCCCCGGCGGGATCCTGCGGCGTGGGGGATGGAAACCCATGGCCCTAGTTTTGTCTAGGGCCACCTCCAATCCAAGCAGCCGGATGCGTCGGACGACCAGCGAGGTGCCGACCGACGCTAACCGTTCTGCCTTTTCCCACGTCTTTGCTCTTGCCGCGACAAGGGTGTCGTCGGCAAAGCAGACAATCTCCATTTTGGGTAGGAGATTGCCTCGCAGGACCCAATTATACCCCAAATTCCAAAGTAGGGGG
The DNA here is from genome assembly GCA_947623395.1 of Synanthedon tipuliformis. Lineage (NCBI taxonomy): Eukaryota > Metazoa > Arthropoda > Insecta > Lepidoptera > Sesiidae > Synanthedon > Synanthedon tipuliformis. The sequence continues at coordinate 6,236,772 of OX392420.1, read as the reverse complement.
CCGAGGACGGCCCCCTGAGGTACTCCTGCCGCCATTGGCCGGCGCATTACCCTCCCGTCTGCGCCCTCGTACAGCACTACCCGTTCGGAGAGGTAGTCGTCGACGAGAGCGCAGAGGTAGGACGGCACTCGGTGGAACCTGAGTGCCGCCCTAATGCATTCGTGGGGGAGGCTGTTGAAGGCGTTGCGGATGTCGAGCGACACCGCAACAACAGCCTCCCCTCTGCCAGTGGCCTCCTCTGTCCACCTCTTGAGGAGGCTCACTGCATCGATCGTGGACCGACCGGTGCGGAAGCCGAACTGGTGTTCATCCAGGTTCGGCCCCTCCGTATCCAGATGCTCGACGATTCGACGAGCCATGATCCTCTCCATGGCTTTGCCAGAATCGTCGAGCAGGACCACCGGTCGGTACCCCGATGGCGAATCGGCAGGGCGACCCTCCTTGCGTAAAAGGCAAAGCCGCCCCACCTTCCACCTCGCCGGAAACTTGCCCCGGGCGATACACGTGTCGAGTATCGCCCGGAACCTCTCCTCCAGAGGCCCTAGCGCTATCGCTAGGGCCTTAGCCGGGACCCCATCTGGTCCCGGGGCCGTCTTCTTCCTCCCGATTCGCTCCCTCACCGCCTCGAACTCTACGTCGGAGACGGGAGGGCCCTGTAGCGCAGCCTCCGGCAATGGTTCCGGAGGCTCCATAAGGGGGGGCTCAAAAGGGCCAGGGGTCGGGAAAAGAGACCCCACGACCTTTTCGAGCAGCGTCGGTTCGAGAAGGGCTGTGGAGGGGGAGTTCAAAGCAAACTTTCCCCTCACAACCCTATACGGACGACCCCAGGGGTCGGCGTCCAGGAGAGCCAGGAAGCGCTCATGGGCTTCTTCTTTGGCCCTGCAGATCCCTTTCTGCAGGGCCTTGTGAGCCTGCCTGTACGCCTGACGAAGGAGGACCTCTTCGTCAGGCGTTCTCCTGGAGCGCCTTCTCCGGCAACGGAGGAGAGCGCGTCTCGCGGCTAGGCACGTGTTGCGCAGGAGGGCTACCTCTTGCGCCCACCAATACACCTTCTTCCATTTAGGAGGAGGGCGCCACAGCGGCATGGCAGCATTGCAGACGGCTCGAAGGTCGTCTGCAAAGTAGTCGGCCATGCCGTCGGGATTCCCTGCGAGATGAGAGGGGAGAGGGGACCACTCCCTCACCATCGCAGCCTCCTCCGCCACATCTGGGCGGAGCTTGGCGAGTGCCCACCTGGGAAAGGCGACACCCACCGTGGGATCCCGACGCTGTGACGCACTGGGGGCCAGCGTGGAGACCTCGTATCGGACGTAGAGGTGGTCCGATAAGGTCTCCGCTTCTTCCTCGACCCGCCAGCTTCGGATTTTGGCAGCAAGGGCGGCAGTGGCAAAGGATACGTCCACTATGGACGTCCCTTGCCACCGTACACACGTGGGAGTGGTACCTTGGTTGAGTATCTGAAGCCCCAGACCCAACACCCAGGACTCCAGGATACCCCCCCTCACGTCCGTACGGGGGGAACCCCACGCTGTTGATTTGGAGTTGAGGTCCCCCGCCACCAAGACTGGGAGTGGGGCTGCACGCCTCACCACCCCCTCCACCGTAGCCAGGAAGGACTCGAAGTCCGCTCGGCTACGGTTAGGGGAGAAGTAGGTCGATACGACCACCATTCTCCCCCAGTCTGCTGCAACAAAACCCGAACCTCTCTCCCGGAGGGAAAGGGGAGGAGCTCCGCCACCAGGCCTCACTGCAATAGCAGCGGAATCATCCAGGTCCCCTAGCCAGTTGGCATTATTGGGGACCACGTATGGCTCCGCTACCACCACCAAGTGAATTCCCCACTCCGCCATGGACTGGCACAGTAGATCCTGTGCCCCGGCGCAGTGGTTTATGTTCACCTGGAGGATCTCAGTGATGGGCCTAGTGGGCATTAGTGGTTTCCATAGGCTCCTCCCTAGACATACGGGTGGACCCCGCTCTGGCCACCGGTATAGCCGCTGTAAGGCGGCCTCTTACTGCTGGGGGGGAGCAGTTCATCCCCCCCATGCGGTGGCTGGCCGGGAGGCCAGCATCTGCACAGACGGCGCACCTGTGCGCCGCCTCGCACTCATTGGCGGAGTGCCCATCCAGTCCGCAGCGGTAGCAGAGGCCGCTGCGGTCCTTTTTGGATGGGCATCTGACCACCGGGTGGCCGAGCCCCATGCACCTGAAGCAGCGCATGGGGCGCTGCTCCAGCAGATGGACAGAGGCGGAGCTCCATCCAACGGTCAGTCGGCCACCGGTCGCCAACTTCCTAGCGGCCTCAACAGGGCATGAGGCGAAGGCCGAGCCCACCCCTCTGACTCCAGGGTGGACCTTGCCCACCTTGAAGTGCTCGAGGGGACAGCCCGTACTAAGAGCCAGTGCAGACTGCAGCTCTTCAGCCGACACCGAGTCATCCAGGCCATTGACCCGGATGTCGACCGACTTAATTGGGCGCGTCACCTTCGCCTCATCGCCCAACACCGCTCTGATTTGTGCGGCCAGCTGGTCCGCCTGCGTGGGCGTCGTCTCTTTCGGGAGCTCAAGAATACGAGCGCCCGTGACGCCCGCGCGGAATTGGGCTGGGCCAATTCCCAGGGCGCTCAACGAGACCGAGGCCTTCGTTTTAGCGATGGCTTTGTTGTATGTGGCGCCCTTCGCAACCGCCTCGGGATTCAGTGCCACCACAACGGCCAACTTCTTATGCTCCTTTGGGAGCTTTGGAGCGCTCGCTTTCTTCCCGAAGGACGGGGCTGGAGCAGCGGCGGGGGCGCGCTTCTTGCGCCGGACGACCTCCGTCCAAGTTTCCTTGGTCCCTTCCACGGGTTCAGCCGATGAGCCAGGACTCAGCTCCGTGGTTTTGGGGGCCTGAGATCCGATCGTTTTCTTTCCCCTCGCTGCTTTAGGTAAGTTAGCCGGGGGGGTGAGGGTGGAGCCTGTTGTGTGCTTTTGCTGGGGGGCCGACTGGCGGTCCTCCCGCTTTTTGTCCGCCTGTAACGGCGGCCGGAGACTACGTGCCGGGAGTAGTCTCCCGTCGACTTCCAGGCCTTCCAGATGGGCGTTGACGACCCCCCCTACGTGGGCCGTCAGCTCCGTCTGGAGGGCCGAAAGGGCCTCCAAAAATTCAGCCCTTGACAGTGACTGAGAGTCAGCCACTGTCGTAGGCAAAACTGCGTCCTCAGCGGCCGGAGTTTTCTCCGGTGAGGACCTTTCCGAGAAGGCCCTTCTGAGAGCCGTCACCTCCCCGATGAGCGCGTCAATTTGGCAGCGGAGGCGTTTATTGTCTGCGCGGAGTCGCCGAATCTCGTTCGACGACTTGCGCGTCGCCACCGCCTCAACCACACCAAGAATGGAATCAGTGGCCTCCTTGATAGTCCTCTGAGAGGTGCCCTTGAGGTTGCCCGACTTGCGGACAATCTCCAAAATGGCAGAAGCGCTGGCCTCTGCCTTTTGCGTGAGCTCCTCTACAGAGCTAGCCGACTTTGCCGACCGGAATGTCGTCGTTGACCTGACGGAGTCCGTGTCGGAATCCTCCCTCATTTCGCGGCGCGCTCGCGAAATCCCAATGTCGTGGCCGAGTAGCTTGCCGCCACGGCCTTTGCTTCCTTTTTTGAATTTTTGCGGCACAGGTGGTTCCGCTGACTCCTCCCCCTCCTCTGGCCCTGATACCAGGCCAAAAAACTTGTTTGAGGACATCGCCTCCGGCACTTCCTTAACGGCGGACCGCTTGCGCGCCACCGATCGGGTCAAGACGCTGGGGTATAACTTCCGGCTTCCCTTACCCTCTTTCAGGCTGGGCCCACTAGTGTCGGCTGAATCCGACATTGGCCAGTTTATCGCCCTACTGACCTCCGATGATGTGGGTGAGTCCACCCCTACAAGAGGGGGGACAACTCGACAAAACAACGAAGAATTCGTTGGAAACAACAAATTCCTTTATGACAAGGAACAAAAACAACAATTAAATCTAATAACAAAGTCTACCAACAGCCGGTTTAAACTAGTTGGAGGAGCTCCCGAAGGGGCTTCTTCCACCCTAATCCGCAACGAAAACCGACTGTTAGAACTAGAGCTATTAACAAAAACAACGATTTTTCATAAAAACTACCAACAAAAACAGAGATAAAAACTTAACAACAAAAGGTTTAGGCTGGCTGAAAGAGCTCCCGAAGAGGCTCTTCCCAGCCCTACACCGCAACAAGATCCGGCTACGGGAACCAGGACTTATTGCGGTTTTTAAGATGAAATTTTCAAACGAAAAAACAAAAAATCAACAAAAACAGCTTAACAACAATCAACAATAACAAGTGGTATGGGTAGATCGCAAGAGCCTTCAAAAAGGCTTCAGACGATATACGCCACGCCAAGAAACTCCAAGGAATAACGAAGTTACAGTCGATCAAAATTTACGAAATTTTATCTTGTTCATCATAAGAAATTTTGAAATTTACCTAAAACTAATTACGCTAATGTGACGTCATTCGGATATGGACGATTACGTCTATTTTCGATAAGGGTCTTAATGTAAATACATTAATTAATGATTAATGTAAATACATAAGATCTATACAGGAAAATACATAATATTATTGATAACATGTCAAAATATCCCAATACTATATCGCATACAAACATATTCATTCTATTTGTAATGATGAAATCATATGAAAGAACAAGTTTAATGCAGTGTTCCGGGCCTTAGTGCCTGTTCCACGAAATGTGCCAGGGTCAAGGTTTCGATTTTTTTTTTCACAGAGATTAAAATTATCAATTTTTCTTTTTTAATCTGAGCTGCTAATGAACCAGGCTACGCATAGGTATTTTTTGTTTTGGAATCGAATTATTTTAAGTGGGTCAAAAATGCGATGCGTCTGAGGTCCTAGAACCCCGGAACACCTTGGAACATATGGAACATGGGCATTATTGGCCCACTTATGGTGTTCCAATTTGGATAAAAAAATACCTACGTGTAGCGTAGTCTATTAGCATGCCAGATTAAGAATTTAATTTTTTAAATTCAGTTCTATCGATTTTAAAAAAAATATTTTACCATACCTACCATGGAACACTGTGGAACTAGGTTGGAACAAGAAGTGGAACACTCAGATCAATAAGTATGGGGGCCCATTTGAACCATTCCCATAAGCTACTTCTCTTAAGCCAAAAGACACCTCCCACATCTGTCTCTCGCTGAGTGAATGATGATTTTGAGTTAATGATTATCAAAAATCGAACCGCGATGATTCGTCAGACTTAGATACCAAAAGCTCTGACTTGAGCGTCAGCATGAAAGCATTGGCAGTACATAGTCCTCGTCTAGCTTTTCCTCTATTATTTTGGCATGATTTGAAATAAAATAAAAAAATATTCCCAAAGTCGGACAGTTAGAGTAATGTCAATGTATAGTATTAGTCAAGTGCTACAGAGACCATATTTAATAAAAGAATCTATTTTTCAAATTTCAAATCATTTGAAGATTGTATAGAATAAATGAACATCAACTTTTTTGATCTACAAATGAATTAACACATACTTGGTAAAAAAAACATTTATTATGAATAAATAATTAAAATTACAACGATTCAGTCTTTTACATGAAAACATTTATTTATTGATGTTATTTTTATCTATTTATCTATACAGAAATAGTCTATTTTCTGTTGTTGCGCTGCTGCTCGCGCCTTGCGTCTTCTTGACTCCTTGCCTCATCTTGTCGCCTTGCTTCTTCTCGTCTTGAGATTTCTTTTGCCACGAAGAGAGATTTCTTTTTTCGCGTTGAGCATCATAGCATTATGACGCTGCATGATTAAATGTTAACTATAATCAAACATTGAATTGAGTATGGACCGTGGTCAGTCGCTCGTGAAAGTCAGTATTTAAATGGATTAGAATAATTCAGAATTAGAATAATTTAGAATTAACTCGGTTAGAATAACATTTTAACCATTTAGTCTGTTTCCGGAACATCTATCTATCTATCTATCTATCTATCTATTTACCTATTTGTCTAATTCTTGCGACGTTGCAGCCTCTTCCCTCGTCCGCTGTTCCTTGCGCTTCGCCTCTTCTTCTCTCCTTATTTTAACTCTGATAATGACGGCTTTCGCCACTATTTTCAACTCTTCATTTCTTGCCGCACTCATCGCATTACGTCTCTTTATTTTTCGTAATTAATATTGAGAAAAACTTGTGTAAAAACGAGTATGTTCAGTCGTGAACGTGAGTATCAAAGTGAATTGAAACAATGCCCAATGAGTGAATTGAACTCATTGGGCATTGTTTTATACGCGTAAAATCCTGAAACGGCATCAATAAACCGATAAATATACAATAATTAAACATATAATTAATGTAATACAAATTTTCCGCAATTTTGAAACAATAGGCAATATTGATAACACAGACAAAATTCCTGTGACTTATCACATAAGTATGTGACAATTGATCGCTTTAATTAACCGCAGAACATACGCAAATAACATAATTAACAATTCTATATAAAAATTTCCGGAATTTTGGGATTTTTGACCATGATTAATTATGACATCATTGACGCGCCGAAATATTAGGCATTTACATTTTGTAGGTACATGCGTGTATTTTACAAAAACAAAAACGGTCAACTCTGATTCTAAAGGTTCATCTTGCCGAGTTCTTCAAAATGCATTGTCATACAACAATCATTAATAATAATGATGATGATGATGATGATGATGATGATGATAATAATAATAATATAAGAGAAGTAAATAGTGGTAATCAAAAAGCGAAAGTTAATAGGCAATGATCTCATACTTTGGATATGTTTGCGGAAATATTATTGTCATGGGGTACTAGGACGCGGACCCGGATATTCAAGCGGTACTGAGAGAAAGAAACTTTTAAAACTTAGAATTTTATTCTACTAGTAATTTTTATACAGCTAAAGGTCTACCAGAGCTTCATGTACATGTGGTATTTATACAATTTGTTATCACTTGGCACAATGTGGTCTTTTAGCAAAAATGTTAGACAAAGATGTCTTTTGTGAGTGGGAATCATGACCCGCGTTTAGAGGAATTCGGAAAAAAATTAGATAATCAAAGGGACAGACGTCTTAATTGTGGCGTTGGAAAGTTCGAGACCCCGTGATAACAAATTTACAACAATAAGTTACTGTTTAGTTTGCATTGATATTGAGGCGACATTAGTCAAGATTCATGACCTTATGATAAAAATTTATTTAAATTGAATGGAGTATTATACAAATTAGACAAAAAATATTGGCAGTAGATTGGCGATACATAACAGAACCAAGTATGTACCTATTTAGTTTTAGATTTGTAGATATTGTAAAAATATTTGTTCCTAAATAAATAAATATGTTGGAGTAATCGGAATGGTCCATTATATAATTTTTATGTATGTTAAGTGAGCAAATTGAATTGTATTGTATTTAATTACTTTAATACTAATGCATACTAATTTTAGTACTAATGTGTTGTATATAATTATTTATTATTTTAATACTAATACTAATGTATGTGTGATGATGATAAAAATCTTCAAATAAATTTTCAGATAAATTACTTTGATGTTTCATTTTGTTCCTTTGTGTTGTTTTATTTCTACGATTTTTTTAAAAGAAAATAGATAGACGCCGAATTATTAGAAAGCCATTACGTAGGTAAATAAATGTTTAAGCAAGTATTTTTCAAGTTTTTTTTTTATGTTAAGGTCAACAGACAGGCTGACAATCCACTTGGCAGGCTGGCTTATTGGCCATTAAATGCCAATTATTTTATAATACCGATTTAAAAAATATATGTTAGAAGGAAATAATAATTTCTTAAATAAAAATTTAAGAAAGAAATAATTTTGTTCGCCTTTCACAAATGGGGCGAGCGACATCTAGATTCTCAAATGGAGATCAAACGGTTTTGTATAGAGATCAGAAAATATTGTATCATAGATCTTAATGGGAAAATATCTTGTAATATGGAAATGGGATAACATAAATATTTAAGTTAGAAAGCATTGAAAAAGTTTGAAAGTATAAAAAGTTTACAAATTTACAAAATTTTACTTACCTATCATAAAGTGGACCGTCAACCTATCTGTCAACCTTAACATAAAAAAATATTCACTTTATTAAAACTTATAATATGTAAAAAACTTGGATTTTATATTCAGAGTAAATGTACATACTACTGCTGTCATCTTTTAAAAAGCGACGTAAATAATAAAAGCAGAGTATGCAATACCATACCTTTATCAACAACTACCTTCACCTACTAATTCCTGTTAGGCCTTATAGATGACGCTGTAACAGATAATGACACAACTTCAGAAAGTAATAAAAGTATTTGTTTATTTTAATTTTAGTTGTTATGTTAAGTATATTTTGTACTTAATTCAATATTTTTCTGTAAATAGGCAAACTTAGGCAAACTTTCCTGATTTATTGCAGAGAAAACCGTATCAAAGTCCGAGTGAACCGAGAAATAGGTAGAAGCGGAGAGCGATTTATCTTTATCTATACCTACTTTGATACTTGAAGATTTGTTTGTTTGTTTGTTTGCATTGAATAGGGTCCGAAACTACTGGACCGATTTGAAATATTCTTTCACCTATAGAAAGCTACGTTACGGACTAACATATGCTATATTTTATAAAAAGTTAAGGGACTAAGTCGTTGAGTAGAGCACTCAAATCTACTATGACACAAATTGACTAGTACCGAAAATATCTAGAACGATTTAGGACCGTCAACCTGACTGTCGAGCTTAACATAAAAAAACTATATTTTCAAGATATTCAATTTTATAACTAACTAGCTGGTGCTCGCGACTTCGTCCGCGTGGAATAGTTATTTTGGGAATCATTTGGGTATCTCGAACGGTTTTCGCAGCGCACGCAACGGAAGCCCTCAAAGACGAATAATTTTCCCCGTTTTTTCCACATTTTCGACTATTTCTTCGCTCCTATTAGTCGCAACGTTATGTTATATAGCCTTAAGCCTTCCTCGATAAATGATCTATCCAACACAAAAAGAATTTTTCAATTCGAACCAGTACTTAGTTCCTGAGATTAGCGCGTTCAAACAAACAAACAAACAAACTCTTCAGCTTTATAATATTAGTATAGATTTTATAATTAAATAACTAAATCCCAATAGGACTTCATAGGACCCATAGGATGTGTGGAAATCCTAACTGTGCTGGCTTGAATATCTAAGCTTAAACTTGTTTCCGTCATTTCAAGCGCTCACTTCCTAGTTCCGGACATTTATGTTGTGAACTTAGTTGGATAATAATATTATTAATATGAAGTACATTATATTTTCTATTAGTATACCATATCTCGTTTCCAAGAAGTCCACGCACCTAATAAATGAGTTAAAAATATTATTTTTCTGTTGGTTACAAAATTAAATACAGCTAGCACAAAAATATTTGAAAACAGTTTTTATAAGCGTACCTTTTTGTTTGTGTTTTTAGAGCTTTCTTTTTAAATTTCGCACTTTACGATGGCGAATTCATGAAGATTAACCAAGCTTCCGGTCCATTACAACCAAATCCCAAATAGACTAAATCCCAAATCGACTGAATGCCAAATTGACTTAATTTTTAATTACTAATGTAAGCCGCTCATTTCTTAATTTTTATTTAAAGGTCGACAGCGGGAATCGAACCCACGCACCCTGATTCAACAGGTCTTATATAAAGTAAATAAAATTTTGGCTTTTTTAATTGAAGTCATAAAAAATTTCCTTTCGTAACAAAAATACACTATTGGAAAAAATAAATTACATATGTAATGTAGGTACTCATATCTGTGAGCAATATCAAGATTACTTAAGCGATGCTGACATCGACGCTTAAGGTAGTAAGAGCTGAAATAGATCAAACCAATTAACTAAGGCAGACTCAATAAATCTATCTGAGTGATGAATCGCTGAAGATATTATGTAAGTACTTATATCTCAACTAAATGAAAGCCGACTGTGTGTTAGACGAAACGATAACTCATGTGTAATTTCTTATGTATTTATATATAATATATGTATTTTATGTATATTCAAATTCATGCATATTATTAAGTATATCTTTCTCTCTAAGTTCATCAGCCAGTTATATATAAGGTTTTATATTTTTAAATAGTAATTAGTAACCAAGTCTCACTTCGCCTGGGATGTCTGCAGCACGTTTGCTGTTGTGTTTTGCCGATCTTTGAATATTTAAAAAAATTATGGATAAAATATATTGTTATAATATCAATCAAATGGGCTTTTTAAGTCCTTTTATTTTTGTGACTTATACTTTTATGTTTTTTGGACATTGATTGATTGATTGATTTTTCTTACAACGGAGGGTTAAATAGCTTCTTTATTCACAAACAAATTTATTTCAGAAAGTGATATCTAGTAAGGAACACAATTTTGCAAACACATTGTAAATATAGTGCGATTTCTGTACACTTAACATAAGTGTACAGAAGTCTAACACGACATGAAAAATTTACCTATTAACGATCATATTTGATAAAAAAAAAATCGGAAGATACGTGAAAATATTTCTACACATTTTTAAATTGCTTTTCGGTGTGAAGTCGCGTGCAACAGCTAGAGCACTTTATAAATAGTAAAAGGCTTCTCAGGAAACTGACCTAAGAAAATAAGTTATACTAAAATTATTGTAGGTATGTGAATTTATTATAATGACTTAAATGCGTTACTTTTAAGGAATGACTGCAGTTACTACTTCTGGTAGATAGCATACTTAAAAACAAAATTTCCAGAAGGCCTACTTTCGAATTGCAAGCGTATAAAAAATTCAACAGATAGTCACAAAATTAAGGCATTAATTATTGAAGAATAATGTCTAGTGTGGAGGAAGATAAAGAATAAATTCTTTTTCCAGTAACCTTAACAATGTAAATGCTGATTAGTCCCGTCACGATTCGCCGACTAATCGAATTTAAAGACGATTTGATCATTAGAATCGAGCACACAATGCCAATAAATCGAGTCCTCGTAGCGATATATCACATCGCATGGCAGCTGAGTCGGCGCGAGCTTATTAATACTAAACCATTAACAGTGCGGAATCTATGACTAAAAACGATTTGCAGTTGACCACGCTCCGCTTTAATTGTTTTTAATGTAAGGGTCTGCACAGGCTGATGGACACTAAATAAAAGCTGGCGATTTCTGCATGCCGAAGTAACAAAAAAGTAACAAAAACCGGTCTGGAGGCAGACCGGTGGGTTATGTTGAACTCTCGCCCCGAGATGGTATTGGGGTAGACCACAGACAGTGGGGTAGACCTACCGACTAAACCTCTTGGTGTCCTCCGCGTCCGCTATAGGCTAAGTTGCGAGGTCGGACGAACACTCTTCCGCAACTCTTAGAAGGAGAGCCTCTTAGAATCACTTTTTGAGCAGCGTTTAGTAATATGTTCACAACGAGTTCTACCACTGTCTGTTATCTATGAGGTGACGAGAGGTTGCAGATAATGACGTCAATCCTCGCTGGGCGACGAGCGCACAATGCCTTCATTATGCCCTAACAGCTTGCTTACCATTGTGCCGATTGTCTGCCGGCTAATGGAAATACGAATGTTGATTTTGATATCTGAGGTTAAAAAATTTTTTTTTCTAAATCCAACCAACGATAGGAAGAAAAAGTCAATTCTTTTGATATACTATCCGAAGCTGTTCAACACAAAACTTACAAAAATATGATTTTAATTAAGAAACATTAACTGTACGTAAAGTCTTTCTTTGGTAAGAAAATAAATGAAATATTCCTCAAAAATAATTAAAATAAGTCTTTATTTAGTAAGAAAATATATGAAAATTTCCTCAAAAATAATATAAACAGGCCGCAGGTGATATTATTACGAATCAATTGTAACTTAATTTAAAAATTTCCATTTTCATACCGTTTGCAAGCGAGCATTTTTAAAGGAAACTATATTTTATAATAATGAAATAAGTTAGTTAGCATAACTTCCAAATTTATTTTAGTCAGTATATTTATGGTAAAATGTTATCTGTCTGGTGTGCTAAAAATACACTTTTTTTAATTTAAATCATTATTATAATATATCCAATGGTGACAAATATTGAAGACAATCAGTTACTGCCACAGCGACCTCTAGTGATATTATTAAGTACTACAATATCTATGACATTAAATAGGTATTTATTAGATAATATATATTTAATTTGAATATGATAATGACGGCATTTAAAGAAAATCTGAATCTAAATTCGATATCAATAAAATTGACAAGAATGTTTCAATTCTGGGTTCATGGACAGGGGCTTTTTATTTTAATGTTGTGAAAGCTTTGTTTTATGTTATTATTTCATGGTTATTATGTATAAATTTACTAATGTCGCGAGTGAAAGCCACAGATAAGTTTCCAAAAAACCTTCACAATTACCCTTTAACAATATTGTTAAGTTCAAAAGTCGATTTAATAATTACAAATGTAACTTAATAATAATAATACTTAACTTTAATATATTAATTATTTCAATAGCTTCTATAATTACACCTATTATATGTTTTTTCAATAATTAATAAACTATAACTACTTTAAAGTTTCATCTAAATTCGTCAAGTAGTTTGAAAGAGAAACTTTCGCTTTTAGAATATTATTGGGATCTTCCTATAATGAATCCCCAATGTTTTTGTTCATGATCAGTGTTTATTCAGCTCGAAGGGATTCAAAAGCACTCAGACATGTCCCTGTTGAATCTTCAACTTCGCCCGCGCGCCCAGGTGGAAGTTATAATGCACTTTAGTTAACTTTAGAAATATGAAAAAGTTTTTAAGTCCGCTGTTCACTCAAAGCTGCTTTAGTACTCATACTCTTAATGTAACCTCGTAGAATTCGAGCAGTGAATCCGTGCTGTCAAAGTTAAAATTTCTAAAGAATATCACAGGTGCATCGCATCGTTGTACTGTGATCTAATATCTATCCGGACTAGACAGTGTTATGCACTGGGCAGAAAAAATAAACTTATATTAAACAGGCTAGTTGCAAAAAAAAAAAATACAAGTTAAACAAGTCGAAGTGGTATTTCACGCCGAAGCAACGCCTAGTTCCCTTCAAGGCCTAGATAAAGCCTAGATAGCCTAATGTAGCCTATAACAAAAGCAGCGGCACAGATGCTGTGTGCAAGTGAACTGCCGACTACAGTGGGGTGATGGAAGGGATAGGAAAATGAGCTCTGGCATCCTTTCCTCACTCACTTGTCGAAACACATAACACCGAATACCATTTTCTCTATTAGAAAAGAACGTGACTTGATCCTTATTAATTAATAGTGTTTTCGCCTAATATAAACGTGCTATAATTAAACTAAAATATTGGCTGAGTGTTACAAGTATAGCCAATGTTAGTGGAGCTAAGCAACCACCTATCACCGTGCTGAATCAAGCTCTAGTTAGTTTGGATATGTGTATGTTCGTCTGATCTTTGTGGTACCTTCTTGTGCTGGCAGGCGCCTTTAATTAATGTCTCTGAAACTGAAAGCGAGACACGCGTACGTGAGTATCTGTCTTATACAGTCTAAATATAACAGTTAGATCACAGTCCAGAAAATATAAATTTTATAAGTATATATGTTATCATGAGGGATAACTGTCGTAAACCCTACTGTCATACGTAAGTCTTGACCACTGATTGGCCGAAATGAACGTTACTTACTGACAAGTGCAGTGCGCTGATTGACCAACCACAACAGAGAAGCTATACATCATTGACCAATCAGCGTTTCATTTTCTAATCGTCCTAAATAAATTGGGATTTATGTAACGGTCCTATAAAAGTACCTCGGATGATTACAAAATTCGTTGTTAGTTTCCGGTCCTTTGCAATCGTACTAGGCTTATTGCGAAAATCTGAGTTCTTCGAATATCCTGCGACACATAATATTGCATACGTTGCAAAGTTGTTCTGTAATTAGGTGTTTATTGCCATCAGATTGGCTGACCAATTATTTATTGACACCGAAATGTAATATGTCCGACATAGTTACGGCACAGTGTCAACAATTTCGTTATATAAAAACATTGGTATATTGTTAGTATTGAATGACAGCGAGAGGATCGTGCAGACAGAGAATGCTTAACGGTATTTTACATGTCGTGCCGTTGACAAATATCAGAGCGTTGTCATCGATCACACTCAGTGAACGTGAACGGATAAATTGATGAAGCATTTTTCGAATCGTGTCCCGACGCGAAATGTCGATAGCGTATCGACACTGGGTATTATATGGGTTACGTTACGAACCAGGTGCACTGCGTAGAACAGGGTGTGTGGAGGACAGATTGTCCACCTCAAGAGCGGGAAGATAGTCCGAAGTAATTGGCGTTTCAGGTAATGCATATTTTGTGCATATTTTAATTATTTTTTGGGTATCTCTGTGTACCCAAAAAATAATTAACCTAAACTTACATTAATGATTGGTCTCGCAGCGCTCGACTAGATACCGCGCTATCTAAAAACAACAGCTCCGTGACGTGAATGTGGCAACTCATTATTGTAGTGTTTTGACATCGTTACTTTTTATCACTTTTTACACATATTCGTTTCATTATATTTCGTACACGTCACAGACAGCTTGCATTATGACTGGCTCGGGTACGCCGACTTCGGTGTAGTATTTGTTGCCGTATTTGACAAGTACGCCGGCAGTATCTAGTTGAGCGAGCGCAGCGAGACCAATTATTAATCTAAGCAACCTAGAATTAGTTACCTTTGTATAATTTAATATAATATTAAAGTATCAGTTCACACCAGATACAACCGACGAAATCCAAATATTTAATATCGATCATAACAGAAGTTTCCTAAAAAGAAGTACCTATAACTTTGTAATAAAGTTCCGCATTTATAGCGAAAAAGCATTCCACTGGTACACGACTTAGCATTTACTAGGGGCAGTACAATAAAGTCTAGCTCTAAAGTCGAGCTAAAACGAAAGGCAGGTCGTGTGGGAAGTAGAACGGTCATATCAAATGCATTACTTGTTTCAGCTTACACAAATGCAGTTAGTGTTGAGTGGGCACTTATGCTTAGATCCTCACTAGTTGTGTGTAACAAGATACACACGGTTACCCTTGCCACGGTAACTTGTCTTTATTGGGTTAGCAGAACTCACGTAGCAGAATGTTTTAACTCACATGCTAGAGGAAATTAGTAGAAAACAAATGGTTACCTAAGCGCCCTCACCTTTCATATAACTTTATTTTTATTTGTAACACATATAAATCTCTTATTAAGGTTTTCATGTAAATATAATGACTAGCTGGTGGCCGCGACTTCGTCCGCGTTGAAAAATCAATATATCGCCTAACATCGTTATTGCTATTATACTTAGCCAGGAGTTAGTTTCCTTAATTTTAGATAATCCCTCGGAAGCAGTACTTTTTTTCTGGATGAAAGGTAGCCTATGTCCTTTCTGGTGTCCCAGACAACATGTATGCAAAATTTTATGGTGATCGGTTCAGTAGTTTTTGCGTGAAAGAGTTACAAACATTCATATATCCATCCATCCATACATCCATACAAACTTTCGCAATTATAATATTAGTAGGATTAAGGTATCAGTCTTTTATTTAGGTTAAATGTTGTGGCTTCTATAAGTTTAGCTTAATTTAAATCTGGAGACAATATAATTTTTTTTTGTATTATTATTTTTGTTTATCTAAAAAGATACTTTCAAATAATGATGCTAGTGTTTGCGTTATACTATTTAAAATTTTATATTACATTATTGGACCTGAAAGTTTCGCGAGTGGAGACCATGTAAATACCAGTAAGCAAGTAGTAGCAAATAACAAACATTTATTATTGCGTTATTTTAAAAATATGCTTTTTTAGTGTATTTATCTATAGTTGAATTGCAAACGAGTGGATATTTCATATGTCTGGGGTTGATTTATGTTATTTTTTTTATTAAAATATTTACGTAAAGAAACTGTTTATTTGTATTACAATTGTGAAATCATTACAATTACTGCTTTACCAATTTTTCTTTATATTTTTTCTCAGCATATTATGGCGGTAGAGAATTTCCAGTTCACATTAAGAAGGGTCAGCTATCGGCAACGGCTAAAGCTCAGAGCGCCAAAGGCCTTAAAAAGACTTAGTTAAGAGCTAAACTACGAGCGGCTGCTAGCCCTATCAGTGGCCTCCGGCCCATCGGTCGGGGAATTTGGTAATATCATACCTACTTCTGCACACTCTGTATGACATGCGATAACTCTTAAGTGTACGAATGTTCGTAAAGATAAATTTTGTGAGACAAAAATATATTGTTATTATTTGCTAACTTAGATATTTGTCGAACGAGATTTGTCTTTATTACAAGGTAAAATCATGCAGATAAATCACTACATAGTATAAAACAAAGTCGCTTTTTCTGTCCCTATGTCCCTTTGTATGCTTAGATCTTTAAAACTACGCAACGGATTTTAATGCGGTTTTCACTAATGGGTAGAGTGGTTCTCGAGGAAGGTTTAAGTACATAATTTACTAAGTTACGCGGGCGAAGTCGCGGGCAGCAGCTTTAATTTTATTAACACGTAATTTTATAACATGTAGTGCCATCTGTTAACTTTTAGATGAATTAGAGTACTACATTGCTTCAAACAGAATTCCCTAGATGGCGTTGTAAATTTTGCATACACGTTGTCTGGGACTCCAAAAAGGACATAGGGTACCTTTCATCCAGAACGCGGACGAAGTCGCGGGCACCAGCTAGTATTATTATATAAAAAACTGAAAAATTCCCAATAAAATCTATTGAGCTGTCACGGCGATTAGTTCAAACAAAGAAACCGAGAGATAGGCCGACAATAAAAAAGTTACAATGTGAAATATGTTAAAAATTATAATAATTAGCTTTAGAAGGCACACTGCCTTTCACAGTAATCAATCTAGCAGTTCATCTGGCGGCAGGGGGTGGCCCCTTACAGAAGCATTTGTGCTGTTGTATTTCATTGAATAAGTAAGGAATGTCAGAGTCAAAAACTCTTATTGCGCTTTGTAGGCAGAGCCAACAGTTAACATAAAAATTACATTCTAAACTAATTTATTTTACAAGACTAAAGTACTCTAGAAATACAAGTATAGTAAGGAACTAACTCAGTTGCAGTATTTTTCAAACTCATTAATTTTAAAGTTAATAATAAATAAATGGAACTTATACTGTCTTGGAGAGAAATGCAAAGTTTACGTAAATTGCACTAAACAATAGAAGCTTATTTATATTTACACAACGCAAGACTTTCCGCATACAAAGATGTGGCTAACAAACGGTAGGGTACGATTAAACAGAAACAATAATACTGTTAAATAACTGAAAATATGCTGCTGTGTTTTGATGTGTTTTTACCTTACCTAGGTTTTATCCTGTTAAGGCTACTGGGAGGCTACGTATTGTATCCTCCGTCTATAGCTTTTATTCAATGATAGACGATAGACATGTCTACTGACCTTTATCACAAAAAAAAAAACAAAAACCGCCAATATTGACTTTATTAATCTTACTAATATTATAAATGCGAAAGTTTATGACAAATAATATATGGATGTTTGTTACTCTTTCACACAAAAATGGCTAAAGAAATTTGAATAAAATTTGGAACACAGATAGGGAAAAAAGTCCGCGTTGTCCGATCAATCGGAGCAATAGGAAAAAATAGTCCGCGTTGTCCGATCAATCGGAGCAACAAGAAAAAAACAAGTCGGCGTCGTCCGATAGTCGGATGAAGCAGTCGGACCACGTGGTCTCAGGGATATTTTTCTCAAACAGAGTGAACATCGTTACCGTTCTTGTTATGTAGTGTGTCGAACTCATTATGAAGACAAAGCCGTTCTCTTTATTAGCTCTCACCTGACCCTTTGTTATTATTACAAACCGGCTAAGGATTTACAAAGACACAACCTTTTAAGTATCCCTAACGGTTTACTTTATCAGTTGTTAGCCAAGTGGAAAACTACCGAATCATTTTCTTTATTCCTTTCAGAAATACAGAGAATAATGATGACAACGGTTCACCTTTGTTACGTCTTTTGCATTCTAGTGGATTTTCTAATATAGAATAGTGAATGTTTTAAATTTTTGATATCTTTCTATTATTACTTTATTCTTATTTAGTAGCAGCAGGGAGCAGTCATTTGGGAAGCCCGGGAATAATTTAGCTGATATACCTTTGTTTGTACGGTAAAAGTCTCAAACATTGAAAAGAAAATAATTAAAAAAAAATCGCCTATCGAAGGATGCACTAAACCGAGTGAATAATTTAATAAAATATAAAATTATTTCTAAAAGTAACTAATCAACACTTTACTTGTAGTTGGTGAAAGAGGCCCTAAAAAATATTTTACTTTTTTCAGTTAACATAGCCGAGTATATTTATAAGATTTTTTAAAATTTATTTAAATGCTGATATTTTAAACACCTTTAAATGACAATAAACTGCCGGTTTTTGTTTCGAGCTCTCAACTACATTGAAACTTGTAACACAAAGCAATTTGTTGAACCGAACTTCAAAATAACCGATTTTCAATTAATGAGTTTTCCCATAATAGGTATATATTTTCCTATATAATATAACAAACAGTTTGCAGTTGGGGTTCGTGAACAATACGTAACGGAAGGGAAACTTCGATTCCGCGCTTTTGTTTCAGGACCGTCTGAAATGGAAACACCGTGGCAATGGTAACAGGCATTCGTATTCCTCGTCTAACTGAATGACGTTTCATTAGGGCAAAGTCAATTATTCGGAGAGCCCCGGGAAACATATGGTGGGTCATATTTCAATGTTAATAATGTTCATTTTGCTTTATATTGTGAATGAAAAAATTTCATTAATGCCCAAAATGGAAAATGAGAACGCGAATGCGCCGTAAATATTGCTTGAGCTTTTATTTTAATGTTACAAAATTGGAATATTGCTGTCTCGCTATTTGGTTTATTTAACTGATATTTTCGGTTTAATTTGGACAATGCGGTGATAATTAATTATGCATTTATAAGTTATAACTAGCTGAGCCCAGCCAGACATTGCCTGTATAATTATATATTTAGTAGTTTAATTATAACTTAGTAGCCTAAGTTACTCTTTATAATATCAGCAATCTGCCAGTGAAAATCTCGTCAAAATCGCTCCAGCCGTTTCGAATATTAGGTGGAATTTTGGGTTGTGTCGACTAATATATAAATAAGGCTTCAGATGGAATACTTGATAGATTTATTATGTACTGATATTTACAATGTTTATAGCTAGTTAATAGGTCACACACGCGATGTTGAAAATGCCGGCGGATGCGTAGCGTGCGTTCAGACTCGTATTTTATTTTCAACTGAACTGAATGTGCAGCGCGGCCGGCGGTCGCCTGAAGGGCGTAGGTACATGCTTGGAATGTATGGCTCCGATGAAAACAATAGAATACGGTCCACGCGCATCGAGCGGTAAGTACAATTTTTGTATCTAATTTATTTTATTATTTATTTATTTTTTATTATTTATTTTTCAGAATAAATGGTGCGCCACATCACTCCCCTGCCGAGACCGGTTCACGGTCGATAGTAATCTGGAAAATGCACTCTTCTTCCACTTCTGGTCCTCCTTTCAGGTGGCTGTTTTGCAGAAGTTGAAGTTGCAGGTGTGATGGTTATCGGTGGCGCAGGAATGTTATCGTCACCGGAACTGTCATTTGTTGTGTATGCCGGTTTGATTCTGTCGATAGTCACTGTGGTTTCTTTTCCTTGGATTTCTATTTTAAATGTCTTAGGGCTACGCTCTAAGACTTTATAAGGCCCAGTGTAGGGTGACTGCAGTGGGCGTTTCTCTGGTCCTCGGCGAAGGTACACATATTCCGAAGTCCAGATATCTTTAGGCAAGAAAGTCGCTTGTTTGCTATGCCGTGATGCAGGTGTTGGTGCAAGCCGAGTGATTTGCTTCCGTAGGCGTTCAACATAGTCTGCTGGATTGTAACTCAGCTCAGGTGAGGGAGTGAAGAATTCTCCAGGCAGTCTTAACGGTTCACCATAAACTAGTTCCGCGGATGATGTTTTTAAGTCCTCCTTCCAGGCTGCACGTATTCCAAGGAGCACTAGTGGTAGTGCTTCTGTCCACTCTGCAGTATTGTGGCAAACAATGGCGGCTTTAAGTTGACGATGTAGCCGCTCCACCATTCCGTTGCATTGCGGATGGTATGCTGTGGTAGGACGTAGTTCTGCACCGATTAGAGACGCTAGGCTTCTGAACAAGTGAGATTGGAACTGTTGTCCTCTGTCTGTCGTTATTTTGTTAGGACATCCGTAGCGTGATATCCAACCGGATACAAAAACTCTGGCACACGCTTCCGCTGTGATGTCTGTAAGCGGATAGACCTCTGGCCAGCGAGTGAAACGATCGATGGCGGTCAGACAGTATCTGAACCCATTGGAGTACGGCAAGGGTCCAATTATATCGACATGAACTTGGGAAAAGCGTTCGGAAGGTATAGGGAACGTAGATAATGGAGAGGAAGTGTGACGATACACTTTAGAAATCTGGCAATCTTTGCATTCTCTCGTCCATTGTTTAATGTCCCTTTTCATGCCTGACCATACAAATCTCTCAGCTACTAGTTTTGCAGTCGCTGTTCTTCCCGGGTGGCTTAACTCATGCATTTTTGAAAAGATTTGTCTGCGAAATTTCGGTGTCACATATGGTCGAATTCTATTTGTTGAAAAATCGCAATAAACTCCTCCATGTTTTTCAAGTTTAAGGGCCGTTCCATTCTTTAATAGATCAAGCAATTCAGGATCTCTGTCCTGATCGTTTGCAAGATCTTTGTAATCGATGGCCTCTGTTATGCTATCCACTCTTGACAAGGCGTCCGCTACTACGTTTTCGCTTCCTGGTATATGTCGCAAATCTGTTGTGTATTGTGCGATGTAGTCGAGATACCGGAATTGGCGGGGAGAACATTTGTCTCGTCTTGTCGAAAACGCAAAGGTGAGTGGCTTGTGGTCCGTGTATATAACGAAGGTTCTCGCTTCAAGCATGTATCTGAAATGCTTGATTGCTTCGTAGATGGCGAGTAATTCTCTGTCATACGGACTGTATTTCTTCTGGCTCGGAGAAAGTTTGCGCGAGAAGAAGGCGAGTGGTTTCCAACTATTGTTTACTTTTTGCTGTAGGACTGCGCCGATAGAATCATCTGACGCGTCCGTAAACAATGCTATTTCGGCCTTAATGTCTGGATGAGTGAGAAGGGTAGCTTCTGCAAGGCTCTGTTTGCACAGATCAAATGCTTTCAGCATTTCCCCTGTCATCTTTATTTGTGCTGCTCCTTTGATATTGCCTATCAGTGCATCATTTAACGGGCTTTGTAGTTTGGCAGCATGTGGAATGAATCTCCGGTAGTAGTTGATCATTCCAAGGAATCTTCGGAGTTGTTTTGCTGTTGTTGGTGGTTCGAGCTTCCGAATAACATCTACCTTTTCTTCTAGCGGTTTTATGCCTTCAGCTGTTACGCGATAACCAAGGAACGTAACTTCAGGAACGCCGAAAATTGATTTGGAAGTGTTGATTAAGATCCCATATTTTTTTAATCTTTCAAAGAGTAGTTTGAGATGTTCAAGGTGCTCTTCTTCTGTGCGCGAGAACAACAAAATGTCGTCGATATAATTGTAGACGTTGTTCATTCCTTGCAACACTTCGTCCATAAATCGCTGAAAGGTTTGAGCCGCATTCCTCAAACCGAAGGTCATGAATGGAAACTCGTACAAACCAAAAGGGGTTGTTATAGCCGTTTTTGGTATATCACACTCTTCGACCGGGATTTGATTGTAGGCTTTGATCAAATCAATTTTTGAAAATACCGTGGCTCCTGATAGCTGGTACGAAAAATCATTTATGTGCCGTATTGGGTAACGGTCTGGTACTGTCCTCGCGTTTAAGGCACGGTAATCGCCGCATGGTCGCCAACCATCGTCCTTCTTGGGTGCTAGATGTAGTGGAGATGACCACGAGCTCTCGGATCTACGCGCTGTACCATTGCGTAACATTTCGTCGAATTCCTTTTTTGCTATTGTAAGGCGATCGGGAGCTAATCGACGAGGGCGAGCGCTTACAGGTGGTCCGGCCGTTGTACGTATATGGTGCTTAGTGTTATGCCTTGGCTCCATTGGTGCACCAGCTGGTCTCGTGATCTCTGGGAAGCGTTTCAGTAGCAAGTGATAGGATGTGCTACCGTTCACAGCTTTTATAGTTATTGCCTCAGCATCCATGTCGCGATGTGGGACAGTAATAGACAGGCTGGTAAGTCCGTCGACGAGGCGATGTTGACGGCAGTCGACTAGTAAGTTATAGTGACTTAAGAAATCGACGCCTATAATTGGTTTTTCTACGTCCGCGACGATGAAGCGCCAGGTAAAGTCGCGACGCAGTCCAAAGTCTAAATGTAATTCAACATACCCGTATGTGGCTATGGTCGTATTATTAGCTGCGTACAGCTCGAACCGGGTTTTCATTCGGTGGCCCCTGGTCGCTTTCCTCGGGAATACACATAAGTCGGAGCCTGTATCGATTAGGAATTCCGTCTTTGTATTTTTGTCAGTGACAAAGAGGCGGCCGTTACACTCATGGCAGTCATCAGCCGCTATTGTCGACTGCCGCTGGCGTTTTCCGCAAACGAGCAAGGCCGCGTACACTTGTATGCTTTGTTGCCAAATTTCCTGTGGTAGAAGCAAATACCATTGTTATTGCCCTGCGACCTGGACCTGCTTCGTTTTCGGAAATTTCTCCGGCCATGTGGCTGTCGACTGCTTAACGCCGCAACCTGTTTTGTTAATTCCGCAATTTGCTTAGCCATGGTTTCCATAGTATTTGTCAAATTGGGATCCGCAGTTGATATTGACGGCTTCGGTGTTATTTCTGCTATTTGAGGTGATGGTGTTGCTATGGCCATGATTTTATCAGCTAGCTCTGCCAGTTTATCTATAGCTATGTCGCTATGAGAGGCTATGATCGGTTGGAGAGATGTAGGCAGGCGGTTGTACCACGTGGTCCTTATAAATTCCTCAGGAATGCTCGGTCCGGCAAGATGTTGTAGATGCCTGAGAAATTGAGACGGTTTTCTGCTCCCCATCTCTTCGCTGGTCAAAAACTGCTTAATGGACTCTTCTCTTGGTGCAGTCAACCTTCGGATCAATTCCATTTTCAGTGTTGCGTATTTGTTCTCCGCCGGTGGGTTTTCTATTATGTCGGCCACTTCGATTGCATATGGGTGATCCAAATTTCCACATGCAAAGTAGAATTTCGTTGTGTCGGATGTGATGCCTGACAGCAAAAATTGGCCCTCCAGTTGTGCAAACCAT
The DNA here is from genome assembly GCA_947623395.1 of Synanthedon tipuliformis. Lineage (NCBI taxonomy): Eukaryota > Metazoa > Arthropoda > Insecta > Lepidoptera > Sesiidae > Synanthedon > Synanthedon tipuliformis. The sequence goes on along the minus strand of OX392420.1, from coordinate 6,213,369 downwards.
AATGCAGGTCGTTCCGGCCAAAAAGGGGGCACTTTAACACCAACTCGAAATACTTCTCCACCTGGGTTTGAATTTTCACTTGCGTCCATCTTGTTTTGTTCCATTGTGTTCTTTATAATTTTCATATACTTTTTCAAACTGTCGGATGGTCACCAGTTTGGGTTGTGTCGACTAATATATAAATAAGGCTTCAGATGGAATACTTGATAGATTTATTATGTACTGATATTTACAATGTTTATAGCTAGTTAATAGGTCACACACGCGATGTTGAAAATGCCGGCGGATGCGTAGCGTGCGTTCAGACTCGTATTTTATTTTCAACTGAACTGAATGTGCAGCGCGGCCGGCGGTCGCCTGAAGGGCGTAGGTACATGCTTGGAATGTATGGCTCCGATGAAAACAATAGAATACGGTCCACGCGCATCGAGCGGTAAGTACAATTTTTGTATCTAATTTATTTTATTATTTATTTATTTTTTATTATTTATTTTTCAGAATAAATGGTGCGCCACAGAATAAACAGTCAATTTTTTTTGGTATACGTATCATACTTAATATAATATAATATAATATATATTCACACATTCCACACAGCACCATCTAGTTCCAAAGTAAGCAACTTAATGCTTGTATTATGGATACCAGGCAGTTGATATACTACATACATTACTTTTTTTTTGTAAATACATACATATTATAAATACAAAACATCCATGACTCAGGTACAAAGGTAAATGTTAACACATAAACATTTGCCCCTAGTGGGATTCGAACCCGCAACCGCTTGGTTAACAGCTAGGGTTACTAGCCACTAGACCAAACGTGTCGTCACGTGTGTCATACTTGTATAAAAACTTTGATATACTTTAGTAAACATCAGTTAGTTATTTTAACATTACTAACATAAACTTCAATTTTATTTATTTATTATACATGTGTACAGATATATATTAAATATGTACTAAATTCATGTCCGTTTTGAACAAAAAAAAATCCCATCTCAGATCAATGTTACCGAATTTAAAAAGACTGATCCGATCGAATTACCTTGTTACACAATAAGCATAAAAGTTTTTGATAATAAATAAAATAAGTTACTAATTATTTATTGTTAAGAGTGGCAACACCTGCGTAGGCAGGGTAAATGACCGTCTCATAAACTAGGGTGGCAATGTCTCGTTTATTCATTTAATTAAGTATAATGAAAATTATGAATACAGGAGGGGGAAAGTAATTATTGAAAGACGTCTATTATATGAAATTTAAAATTAAATTTGAAACTAGTGCCCCGCCCCGGCTTCGCAAGGAGTTGAATTTTTCAAAAATCCTTTCTCAGTGGATGCTTACGTTATGAAATAAACATATGTTCCAAATTTCAGCTTTATAAACCGTAACCACCACCCACAAGGTGGACAGGCGGCTATTATCAGGTCGTCTGATTTCATGCAGAACCTTTCGGCCCCATTGGCCCTAGTGTGTGTCCGTACTATGTGTCCTGTACTCCGTACTATGTGTCCTGACCACTGCCACTTCAACTTACTGATCCGGCGGCTTATGTCGGTAACTATCGTATGTCTACGGATCTCCTCATTTCTGATTCGATCTCGCAGTGTAACCCTGAGTATAACCCCTCCATACGCCGTTCATCAACGTTGAGTTTACTTACGAGCCCTTAGTTAGATGTCACGTTTTAGCGCCATATATTATCACTGGCGTTACGTTACACTGTGTGTTACATTGGTCGAATACATTTGTTTCAAGGCACTGAGGAATTTTGTCTCACACATGTTACAAAATCGGTTTCACTATGTTGTCCGACTTGTCAGCAAAAATTCTGTCTATAGTTCTTATTTGGTCTGAGAGCTAAACTGAGGGGCCTAAGAACTTTTTTGCTTAATCATAAAAGTTATTTGTATAAACGATCCAGTGTCACATGTCTGTTGTATGAAAAGAGTGCTAATGTATCCCGTTAAATACAGTTTAGGTTATCTCTAACAATATTTCAACCATGAATAGTATTTATCATTTATAAACCTACGAAAGTTATACTTATTAAGAGTTTATTGTGATGCTTGCTTTTGATGAGGTTCATTAATTTTCGTCACGAACATGGCGACCTTTCAGCAACTTTCAGCAAATGTTAAAGGGGTTATTGTTTTGTATTTTGTATAATAGAACTAAATATTCTACTTAGAGAAAAAATATTATTCTATGCCTTCAGGTTCTTGATGTTTAGTAGCTACCATCAATTGACATTTTTAAAATATTGCGAATAGAATAATATGAGCTGAAGATCTCTTTTTGTCATAACGAAACGACCTTCGGCATACTAGAGTGTTTCGGAGAAGGATAAGTAGGATCATATTTAAATTAAAACAAATCAATAGGTTGATTTCTATTACTGAACAACTTATGACTGCGAAACACTCTAATATCTGCCACTAATATATTACAGTATATTGTAATATAATACCTGTTAGTATATTGTAATTCATTTTCGTTGAAAAGCGTAACATTGGTTTACTTCTTGGTATGTTTCGCGATTTTTTTATTATAAGTCGCCTGCTTGAAGGCGCCGAAGGCGCGCTTTCCGCCGGAAGCTATGCCGTCGCAAACGTGCTTTGCCTTTTATGATGTTCGCTGCAATGATTAACTTATGTGCCAACCTCACGTTTCATAAAAGAAATAAAAATTAATTTTCATGAATTTTATTTTATTGTCAAACAAGCTGGTGCCCGCGACTTCGATCGCGTTGAAAAAGAAAATATATGAGTAATTATTATACGATGAGTTAAAACAAATTTTAAAAAATAAATAAATAATAAATATATTCACACATTCCACACAGCACCGTCTAGTTCCAAAGTAAGCAACTTAATGCTTGTATTATGGATACCAGACAGTTGATATACTACATACATTACTTTTTTTTGTAAATACATACATATTATAAATACAAAACATCCATGACTCAGGTACAAAGGTAAATGTTAACACAAAAACATTTGCCCCTAGCGGGATTCGAATCCGCGACCGCTTGGTTAACAGCTAGGGTTACCAGCCACTAGACCAAACGTGTCGTCAATCAGTTGATATTTGCGTCATCTGATGGGATGAAAATAAGACTTTTTGTCACTACAGTTTGCCAGTATTATATTTAATGTCACTATTCATTGGCAGATGGCGCTAGAGTTGACGCAAATCTAAATTATACTATAACTATAGATAGCCTTCTCGATAAATGGACTAACCAACACAAATAGAATTTTTCAATTCGAACCAGTGGTTCCTGAGATTAGCGCGTTCAAGCACACAAACAAACTCATCAGCTTTATAAATAGTAATAGATATAATCATATTTTAGCTAAGTTCATTAGAAAACTCGTTGGTCAATACGCTTCCCGACTACTCTTTATGTTAATGATTTACAAGTTTGGTTAAAAAAATAATGTGGTAGGTACTACCAATAGCGTTCTGTATGATGAATTTTCGAGTGGAAGGCTGACTGCTATTTGATGGTTTCCTAAGAATACGAGGAACACCAAGGTGCCTCCAGGGTTGGTGCCATGGTAATGTATCTATGTAGACAATGGTAACAGGTAATGTATGAATTAACAATTATCACAGTAGGTAACACAACACAAACCAGACGAGGTTCAATTGTTTGTTCGCTCTAGTCAAGATCTTTTTACCGTTGTCAATCAATAAAAATTGGTGTCAACCAACGAATAATAAAAGATAAGAGACAAGTTAGAAGTTAGAACCAAAGTTCTCAATTATAAGCCGTTAATAACTTTATGAATGCGAAACTCAATGAAAAATACAAGTACTTAATAAATAAAAGTTCTCTTCCCAGCAAAACCACCCATTTTTTTTCAGAAATACAAGATAAAAAGCCTTTTTTCTTGTCTTACGTTCTGACACTGATATTTTATTGCTTTCTAAAATAAATCGCTGTTATATCAAAAATTAGCTCTTTTCTTATTTTGATATATGTATTTAAAATTTTGCCAAACTAATTTTTTAACGAAACATTTACAACATAATATGTCTGTTCAGTTGCCAATACAGACAGACGCGGCGGGGACTTTGTATTACAATAATGCAAGAATTATGTAAATACCTGCATAATATACCTACTTATAACAATTTATTGATCACCATAATATCCAGTCATGTTTTCTAAACGAAACTGTCTAATACAAATCGATTGAGGAAGTTGTTGCGACAAATAATAGTAATATTCCCAAGTTGTGACCGTTTCAAGGAAAGCGCTGGATCACGTTCCATTATGGAAAATAAATAAAGCGTAAACGCGAAATTATTTCAACTCTTAAACGAAGGTGGCCGCTGATGACTCGACAATTTTGGAAGGGCGTTTGAACAATAGTCCAGTTGGATTGTTTTAATATATTTAATATCGATAGAAAACGTCAAAAGTATTGTATTATGGTAATTGAAGTATGTAAAATAAGTTTTCATTTAACGTAACTTTAAGTTTTATACATTAATAGCTAATATTAGGTAACTAGCTGATGCCAGCGACTTCGTACGATGAATTATAATTCGTTTTTTGAAAATTCCACAGGATCCTAACATTAATTCAGGATTAAAAGTATCCAGGTAATAAACTATGTGTATGCGAAATTTCAGCTGTTTTTGAGATTTTTGAGATTAGAGACAAACACACAAAATTTCTAAAAACTATTTTTTCGATCTGGGTAACATAAGTACAACGTGTACAAATGATTTCTTTGTTGAAAAAAAAAATGTACAGACACAGCTCGTTTACAATATTATTAATCTATAGACATGCTATAGTGTAAATGAGTGAAAAAATTAACAAACAAAAATGATGATCAAAACTTATAAAATGATATTTTTAGTCTTAAAACGTCTTAATCGGCTTAAAATTCACTAACACAGTACCAAAGTTATCCAGACCTATAGGACCCTGAGTCGTATGTCCAAGCAGTGGAAAGATCTACCTGCGACAGAAACTGTTTACAAAGGAGAAAGTTGATACTTACCAGCGATAGACGAACGTCTAGAGGAAGATTGTATAGCGATAAACACTTCTAGATTCAGGTTAAACCCATTACTGTTTAGATAATTTATATAAGAGGTTTGCAGAAGAATTGAATTTGAAGAGGCATTATTCTAAAAGGTTTTAAAGTTAACTTCAGTGAAATAGGTCAGAGATAATCGTCAGTTCGTTTGATACTGAAAAATACGTTCGTACGTCATCTCTGAATTGGGCTGTTAAGAGTTCTCGTATATATTGTTAATACGGTCTCATTAAAATTTCTGCAAACAAAAAAGGCTGCAAAAGTTTTATAAAGCAAAAAATCGTCGACAATTTATTCGGGGCGGGTTGGGCATCACTAATCGGCGTCATCAATCAGCTCGTCCGCCGCGATCGGATCAACTGACGGACCGACTCCCCCTTTGCCAACCCCCTCGTATACCTCATGTCACACCTCGTCTCACACCTAGCTGATTCTGAATTTTAGCACATATTATAAGTTTTTATCGCTGTGTCAAATTCCTTCATTTGATATATATTTTGTTACTAATTAAGTTTTTAGTGAATCTTTTCATTTAAGTTAATAAGTTCATGTTTTTTAGTCAATAGGTCCACCCCACTACCAATTTGGGGCGGGAGTCCGACATACCCACCGGTCTGTCCCCAGGACGATGATTCCTCTTGTAAAAAAAAGCTTCTTTGTATCCTATACTAAAGAGATACAGCGTATTTTGTTAATTTGTATCATAATATCAACTACAGTTTTTTTAATGCTTAGATCGGCAGACAGGCCACTTGATGGTACTTGGCTACCGTAACCACCACTGGTGCTGAAAGTGGGCCGCTAATTTTTGTAGGATTAGGGATAAGGGCATTGGGAGAGATATACTCCGTTCAACATAGAAAGGTACCAGATAACATTCAAAACATATTAATATTGGATAAAATTAAACAAAGTTTTGGAAATTCAATCGGAATATTATTTGATAGAGCCATGTTTACCCAAGTCGCCGCGGACGGGTCGGTCGTGTTTTCTGTGAAAACAGTTCGTCCCCAATGGTTAGAATTGCGATGGATGTGCTGAAATATTGTTCGTGCCGTGAAATTTATGTCGTTTAGATAGGCCTCAAATCAATTTTATGTGATACAATCCGATGTTCGACCTTCAAATCAAGCTGACGCTGACATAGGCTGTGTCGGTGCCCTTTTTTTTTTTTTTTTTTTTTTTTTTTTTTTCCGTGGGAAAATCTGCGATCCAGATCCCCACCGACTATGGGGGGATCGGTGGGGTATGTGGGACTTCTACCCACTAAAAACCCACGGTGTTTCTTCGCGCCGTCTATGGGCGGAGGATAGGGGACGCTATAACACGCTACCGTCTCCCCCGCCAGACGCAGCCCGCACACATTGCGGGCCCCACCTCGATTAGGCGCGGAGTGTGACCTCCGCGCAGTGAAGAGACGCACCGGAAACACACAGCACGTCTCCCCTCGTTGCCCGGTGTTGTGAATACGGCGGACGACCCCATGTCCGCCGTACCCAGGCGAAGCGGCACTTGCCGCCCATTTTCACCTCTCGCAGCGGGCAGTCAGCGAGGGGCTTCACTTCTGAAGCACCCCATAACCTCTTATCTGCGGCACAACCTACCGCAGAGTTAGAGGCCGCTTCCACCTGAAATCCTCGGATAACCCCTGCTCGTGTGGCCGCTCATCTCTACAGTATTAAGGGTGGGCGGCCCAAAGGGGTGTCCACCTGACATTTCCTCAGCAATCGCGGCAGCCCGAGAAACGGGCTCCACCTCGTGATGCCGTCGCGGAAGAGTTACTAAGCCGGGTCGCGAGGCCGGGTGTTCACTCTTCCGGACGACTGCAGAGGGCGGTTACTAGGCCGGCCCCAGAAACCGGGTCTTCACCACCCTCCACAAAGCCACGATTGCGGTACTCTGCCAGGCGGTCCTTCCCTGCCGCAGAGCTCCGTCTTCGCGTGCGTTGCCCGACTACCACTGAGCGACGGAGCCATCCGAGAAAATCCGCCCGCTGCGACCCGCGCCGGTCTTCGTGCGCAGAACCGAGACCCATACCTCGGCCCGACGTACAAGGACCGGGGGTGCCAACTCTCACCGGCCAACACCCGCGAGGGCCGAGTACGGCTCCTCGGCCCAACGTGCGGTGACCAGTGAAGCTCCAACGGACAGTTGGAGCCTCCAATCTGATGCTCCGCCACGAGCTCCGATAATCGGAACCCGCTCGGAGCACGCGCTCGTGGGTCTTCTTTGTTCCCCAGCGACAATCCGATCAGCCAAGCCAAGGCCGGTGACCCCACCGGCCCCTGCAACCGTCCGGATTGCCGAGGGTTAAGCCCCCCCACCACTGCACGGTCGTGACCCACTTAGGGGGGGTGTGTCGGTGCCCTAATGCTCAAACGTTGTTATAGGGTACGAGTAAACAACGCGTATTATATTATATATACTTATACACTAGTTTGTTTTTGAAAATCTCACAGGATCTCTTTTTTCAAGGTAAAATGTATCCTATATTTTAATCCAGGGACACTATATTATATTCTATTTCTATTCTATTTATTTTCATAGAACGTCTCAGTTGTGTCTGTTTCTCCTCTAAATACATACGTTAACTTAACATAAGCACTTAACGGGATTTTTAAATACGTTTTTCACTAACGGAAAAGCGATAAAAGAGGAATGTTTCAGAAAAAAAAGTGTATCCGGGAATGCCAAGACGGGAGCAGGCCGCTAGTAATTAATAATGTAACATGTAAGTAAAGCTCTTCAATCAATATAATGTCTATTTCTATTTATTGAATTTAGAATTAGAATTCAATAAATAGAAAATTAGAAAAGCTTTCTCCATCTGTCAAGTAGGCTAACCGACATTTAAAGTCACCTGTCACCAGGAATAATTTAGCTGATATACCTTTGTTTGTACGGTAAAATTCCCAAACATTCATAAGAAAATAATAAAATAAAAAAATCGCCTATATCGAAGGATGCATTAAACCTAGTGCATAATTTAATAAAACATAAAATTATTTCTAAAAGTAACTAATCAACACTTTACTTGTAGTTTACTTGTAGTTTGTGAAAGAGACTCTAAATACGATAAATAGAAATAGTCCAGAAATTAGTTAAATTTCTCGGCTTCGACAGTTGACTTTGGCGCTAAAGTAGATAAATTATTATCATCTAATATCACCTTAAGACACTTAATTAATGTTCAAAGGACTTATTTTGCCGGCACACTGTCGTACGTTTCTATTCCATTATTAATCAACTCTGTGTATAATAATTTTCCACAGACAGTACACGAACAAAGTTAATCTCGTGTGATAATTACATTAATACAATACATAATGTATCCGTTCAACGATATTATTAGGTTTCTTTGTTTAGTATTTTTGTTTTTGTTTAATAGATATCACCTTCATTTCACACTCTTTTCTTAGTGTTTCTTTAACGAAAATTCTTATCAAAAGAAAAAAAAATTAACAACATATTGTTTATGTACTTCTTTCATAAACTTCTTAATTTCAATGGAAATCCACATTGTAGTTTAGATTTATACTAGGTTAAGTTTTAAGACTTTTTAAATTTAAAAACGTTAGATTCTATGTGTTATTTTCTTTTCGTTAAACAATAAGACTGGATTTCAAGATTTGACACAATGCGTCAAATCTTGAAATCCAACAATGCGTTATTAATATGACTGACAAAACTGATGAAATTAGGTGCTTAAATTATTATTATTAAAATTATAATAAGACTAGGATTAGGCTTCGGACGGAGTTAAAATTTTCAAAATTTGAAGTCGCTTGACGTGTCTGTCTGTATGGCCGCTAACTCTTCCTAACGCAACGAATGATTTTATAATTAGAGATACTGGAAAATATTTTTTAAAATAAATTTAATTTAATTGTAACACATTCGAACTAAATAAAAATTATATTAGCATACAAAGTCAAATAATCCAATGTTCCAAATTTCAGCTTTCTAGATTTACAATTAGTAGTTTTGACTCTACTTACGTTGATAGTCAGTCTTTATAAACTAAGTATGGATAACATGAGAAAATTCATCACACTCGTAATTACTTACACGTGCGAAGAACGATGTGCTGCCAGTGACAATATAATATTTCAAAGAAAACATCTGTAATTGCCTACTGCGCAGAGGTCAGGTGGGTATTTGTTGGACTTGAAAGGGTCTCTGCCTTTATTCAGGAAGCTTCTTGATTTTCCGCCCCAGAACAAAGACTCAATGAGAACCCTTTAGATACCATTCTGTTGTTCCAGTTACAAAATAGACTATTCATATTAATTTTCGTACGGATGTGAAGAGGACTTTGTGATATATTAATGCATACCTACCTATAAATATATCACTATAGTTGTTATCTAGGCCTCGTAGAGGAATGTGTATATTGACTTATCATTTAATAAACAACTGTATTTAGTTCGCGACATCGTCCGCGCCACTTTTATAGGTATAAAAATATTTGTTCAATCATACATTTCTGCCAGACGTTGAAATTTTTGTTTTTATCCTTGACAGTGAGACGTCTCCACCATCCAGCGCTACCCCCAGCTCACGGCGCTGGGGACTCCAGGCCGGGCACACTTGGAGTGTGTGCTCGGCCGTGTCATCAGGGTCGCCGCAGTGATGGCACCGCGGCGACTCCTTCCTTTTTATACGGTGCAGATAATGACCAAACCAACTTTATAAAATACTAGGTTTTGCCCGCGACTTCGCGGCGTCCGATCGCTACAAAACTTCACAGGATTACCCGATGGACTAATCATCAAATTCGGTTCACACATTGCCTTTTATATATAATATAGATTTCTATTTATAGAAATGAATTTTTAATGTAAATAAGAGGACTCTTGAAATTTTCATAATTATTCGAGCTACTAAAATAAAGGTTAATTGTACGCTGAAAGCAATTTGAAAGAATTAACTGCGAGTTCTTGTTTAAAAGAACACATATTAATTTATATTTAACGGCCCTGAAATTGATATAGAGTGTACCTTAGTATAATAAGAGATGTATTTATACTGGCAAAGTTGGAAATTTTACTAAGTTTGAAGGATTCCCAGCTCACTCAGCGCGGAAAAGCGCACTGAAGTGTTTCTTTATGGTACAAGTTGGAGAAACATTTGAAATATTGATTTGAGTTTTATATAATGTCTTAGGAATTTCTGAGAAAGTTTACCGGGCAAAGTGTTAATAAGAATATCGTTACCAACGATTTTCAATATATCATTTAATATCGTTAATTTCATTAATTATTTAACTTAACTTATCTTTTACTTTGTTTGGGACAAAGTAAAGGACACAGATATTATATTGTGTACAAAATTTATAAAATAATATTACTTATTATAGGCTTAAAATGCTTATAGAAAAGTTTAATTTAGGTACCGTTTTTATCTATATAGGTCACTAGCTGACACCGCAAACGTAGTTTTGCCAAAAAAAAATTGGGATGGACCACCCTTAACATTTAGGGGTATGAAAAATAGATGTTGGCCGATTCTCAGACCTACCCGATAAGCACACAAAATTTCATCAAAATCGGTCCAGCCGTTTCGGAGGAGTTTGGCAACAAACATCGCGACACGAGAATTTTATATATTAGAAGATATCATTGCCTTTTTTTACAGTATAGTAATATTTTGGATAGAATAATAATATTCATAATATAATATTCCAAATCTTTTTCGAGTGAATAGGCATCTTCTGGGTTGGCTCGCTCCATCATCGACCTCCTCTTCACTACTCGGCCAGATGCTGATCAAGAGCAAATCTTTAATAAGTAAATAATAAAAAAATGTTTATGTACAAAAATACATGATGACCGGTTGAGTAGTTAAGGTGTGAGGAGTAACAAACAGTTTTCTATTAAATTTAAAAACTTTAAATTTAATAGAAAAATAGAATGGAAAATGTTATTTCCTTCTGCTTTTTAGTGGCTATCGCTTTAAGTAAAAGAGAATTCGACGTTCACAATGCACGTCAAGTGCTTGTACAAGTTAAAAGTTTCCCAAGTGATTGAGAATGAAACATTAATCGCTTTGAGCTGGATACAATCTAAGCCAGCAACAATGCCGGTAATTTCCACCTAATTGATCTTGCCAATTTCAGGGCGCGACAGGTGATCAATCAGTAATGTCTTATTATTCCCAATAGTCCAGCTTTTAAATTAATTTTCTTTTTAAGTTTTCATTAAAATAATTATTTATTAAAGAATCAGTTTTGTATGCAGATCAGGGCATCAGTTTATTGACCATTGCATTAGGCAAGTAGAAATTTTTATTTTTATTTTGTCATTAGTATTTAATATTTAGTAGGCCCGACCAGCTAGTTTTAATACAAATAATAATTAATATATATTCACATTTATAAATGTGACGGAGAAAAAAAAATCAAAAAGTTTTCAGGATTTTATATAGAAACGATATAAAAGAAAAGTACTAGACCTAAAAAACGATAATTTTGTGTTTAATTATTTTTGGTTTTACGAAACCCTTATCTTTGTTATTTTTCTTGGTTCTCTAATATTATTATCAATGTTTTTTTTTTGTTATTCCCTACACGAATTGGCCGTCGCGCCATCTCTTCCAGTGCGTGATATTTTTCTATATAAATTAAAAGTAAAAACGTATAAGCTGAGCCATGGGGCCTCGATTTAGGTCAGGTTTTCCTGTTTTTGCGTGTTATCGGCAGCAGTGGAGGCGCTGCTAACGACCGATGTCGATGTCGTTCGCTGAAATGTCACCATGATTTATAGTCCGTACCGAATAGTCGCCGATACGTGGCTAGATATAAGTTTTTGGCAAGAAAATAGGGTTAAAGATGCTGTTGAACGTCAACATCCTCGTACAGATTTTAGCTTATATTTTGTACTATCAATATAATTTTCTTATTTTTTTTTCGTTCCAATCAAGTTTTGAAATAATATTTCGTCTGGTTTTATGTAAAGGTTGACATTGGTAAGGTGACAGTCCACTTGATGGTAGAGGACTATCTATATAAGTAACGCCACAGGGTTTGCAATTGAGCTGCCGAATTTGATATAGTGGGTAAGGAATAAGGAAAGAGAGATGAAGGTTTTCCATATAATTCAACTAGTGATGCAACGAAAGATACAAGGCAAACGTAGCAGAGGCAGGAGAAAGAGAACTTGGCTATGCTCGGGGTTAGCCTGCAAGATTGTACCAGGAATGAGGAAATCCGTAACCAGACAAAAGTCACCGACACAACCCAGCGAATTAGTTTAAGTGACAATTGTCCAGGAGTGCTGACGCTGAGCCATTTTTGGTCGGACGAAGTTTTTGGACAGTGACCACGGACCGGCAAACGCAGCGTAGGATTTCCATGGAAAAACGACCTAATATGAGCCGCAGGGCTGCAGGTTGAAACTGGTTTCAGCCTACTTCTCATCGGTTCTACTGGAAACTTAGGGGAGGCCTATGTGCATCTTCATAATTGATGTTGAACATCTTCATAATTATATGCAATAATTGAAATTGTTTTAAAAGAATCACGAGCAAAGCAGTAAATAACCCTTCAGAACTACAAATAAAATATGAATAATTCTATTATTCAAGAACGACCTTAGGGAATTTTATTACCAGTCCATTTTTAGCTTTTAGTGTTTCAATTAAAGTAGGTGGTATCTGTTTAAGTTTTATTTATAAATTGTATAACTTAGTAACTTATAATTTTCTTTGAGTAGGGTATGGCATTGGTTACTTCTTATTCTCCTAATAAGTCGAATGCTTAAACAATTTATTTACAATGCTTTCTGTATGGTCTTAATTTTTTGTAAGTTAAGGTTGGCTGCAACCGTCACCATCAATCATTTAAGCAACGCCTCAGTGCGCAACACTGTGCGCACAGGCAAATGCGTAGCCGACTATACAGTAGGATTAAGGATAAGGGATTTTGAGGGAATAGGGAAATGGGCTCTGGCATCCCTTACTCACTCAATGAAACAAAACAGCACACGTGCTATTATTTCACGGTGATCTTCTGTAAGGGGTAAATATTGCACCAGATGGTCTGCCCAATTGCCTTAAAAACGCAGTTGTCCGTGCCACTACTTTCCAGATCTAGATCCAGTTCATTTTTAAAGTTGACCCTACCGGCTTCGAACCCAGGAACCCTAGAATAGAACTTGAACTGAAAAAAAATGAGAAAAAACTAATGGTTTTAATGTTTGTTTTAATTTCATGATTGACATCATAAGTATGATTCTATCATGCACTATATAAATTGCATATATAATTGTAGGTATTGTCAGTATATATTATGACATTAAATAAGAGTTGGCATATTGCACAAATTCAAATTAACCCGAATGCTGATTTCGTTAAGCGAATTCACAACAAGCATGACTGTGTTATCCTGTATTTGTGTGCGGGCAGAATTTTCGATAACCGCGCAGGCCACTTATTCGAAGCAAATTTGTGTAGCGACGTGTGCGAAATTGGCGTGGCGAAATTGGAACACAAATTTCGGGTTGGAATACCAAACCTTGAAGGTGACGTGGTGTGACGGCGAATTGTATTTTTCAATGGAAAGAATAAATGAAAATAACCATTAAAAGTGAGCAGTGATAGGCCAGCTGAACTCGGGTTCGACATTGTTGACGTATGTTTGAATCCCACCACCTGCATTACTTATGTGTTTATTTTGTTTGAAGATTGTAAATATGTTCACACATTCCACACAGCACCATCTAGTTCCAAAGTAAGCAACTTAATGCTTGTATTATGGATACCAGACTGTTGATATACTACATATATTACTTTTTTTTGTAAATACATACATATTATAAATACAAAACATCCATGACTCAGATACAAAGGCAAATGTTAACACATAAACATTTGACCCTAGCGGGATTCGAACCCGCGACCGCTTGGTTAGGGTTACTAAGCCACTAGACCAAATTTTATATTTAAACGCGAGAAATTTCAATTTAGGTGTGCAGTTGAATATTATCACTTTGCGCATCGAAGCGGCAACGATATTATGCAGATCATTGTTTAATACTATCATTTGCAACTGTAACAACATGTATAAGCAATTTGAATAAATTTAAAATGAATAATAGCAGTCGTCACTGTGAATAATTGAGGTCATTCATTGTGTAAAGCATTTGCGAGATCTGTTTACTGACAGTTTAGTGGATGCCACAAATTCAAGGAGCAGACGTCTAAATGGGCTTTACTTGTAAGCAGCTTTGAATTTTTGAAACCGCCTGTGAGACAGTCGAGGTGATATGTCGCTATTTTTACTTTAAGTAATGCTTTGTTTTCTACTAGAGTTAAAACTAATATTTATATAAGTTCAGTTTCACCTGAACTGAAACTGGTGAAACTGTGTAGGTCATTAAAATGCTACGTATCTGGGAGCTATGATTTTAATGATAATTTTGAGAACTAGTTTTTCTAGTTTGAATATTATTATTTTTTCACAGAAACTTAAATACGCAAAGAAAACTGTATTTTAATTCAGATAGAGAGTGACATGTAATTAGAGAAAATTTTCCCCTTAGTTTGTAGAGAGAATGATTAAGAAAAGAAAGATTAAAAAAGATTAACCTCACAAAAGTATTTTTATAATTGACAGTAATATTCTTATTTAGTATCCGTTACGAAGTACAAAAGAACAAAAGAACCAGCAACTATTTGAGTTTAAAAAATGTTATTATTTCTGTAATGTTTCTGTAGTAAAAATTTCATGTGATAATTTTGACATTAAATTTTTATATTTTGTGCTATTATATTATTACAACAGTCCTGACCCAAATTACGATCAGCTCAATCCAATGAAATGGTATGTAATTGAAGCATAGAACTCAATTAAATTTCACAAATAAATTAATTGCAATTGTAATATAAATTTTTGATCGACATCTGTAATGTGTTAATCCACTGTGCTATGCTAATGCTGTGCTGGTATAGCTATACACGTTTATTTAGCTTAATATTACTTGAAAATGTGGTATTCGTAAAATCATAAAAAAATGTCAAATGTTGATCAGATATGACTAACAATTGCGCTAATGGTGTTGATTATAAAATTATAAATTCTATCTTGAAATATAAATCACCTGTCACAAATATAATAAGTAATATAATTTGGATAAATTATTGCACATATATTTTTGTCAGGCGTTGATTTATTTTATAAGCAAGTCGCTGACAAAGTCGCAGGAAGAAGCTAGTAAAACATAGGAAGTGGCTAAGATTTAGATTATTTTACATTTACATTTGATAAGTTAAATTACATGTGTTGGAACACCATGGCAATGTTTAATGAATTTACAGCTTACCCAGGAACTCGTACAATATGTACGCAATCATCGAAATGCGTCAGCTCATTCCTAATTCCTTGTGCAAACAGCATTAGAAGCTGGGATAATTTGAAGCTATACATACATGCACGCTTGTTTCATTTAATGGCATTAATCTCAGAGTATTATTATTTTTTCAATTCACAAAATATTTTATACGACACATCAGACTGGATTTGGTATTAATTAATATCTAATATTATAAATGCGAAAGTTTGTATGGATGTCTATATGGACGGTTGTATGGATGTTTGTAACTATTTCACGCAAAAACTACTGAACCGATCACCATAAAATTTTGCATACACGTTGTTTGGGACACCAGAAAGGACATAACGCGGACGCGGATTCATCCAGAACGCGGACGAAGTCGCGGGCATCAGTTAGTTATTACCTACATATAGTTAGAATACGGTGTGTCCGGTCATGCACTATTTCAATACTCATCAATACAACTCAAAATCTGTCGATCTAGTAAAATCTTCTACAATATGTCTAAGGAGAGTGTGCTCAGGAGTTGCACGAGCCCATCATCTGGCGTCTGGGACATGATTAGAGGTGTGGTGGCCCATTGATGTTCCTTTGGGTCGCCACAGGAGTAGAACACAGTCGGGCTATAGGACATGGGTCCGCGAGGACATGGCGGTGCTTGTGGGGCCAGGGTATAAGGCTTCGCTGTGATCCCCGGTCTCATATTTGCCGCCGATGGTGGAACATGGGGTACGCCGATGGTATTGCCCGGTGATAAGTCACTTCGCCGGGCGAATCCCAATACCCCTTCGCCCACTTCCGGCGATCCGGAAGGCGGCGGAAGGATAATCCGTAGAGTGTGATTTCCCCTCTTCAAAAAAAAGGAGTTGCATGAGTCCATACCGCCTTCTCCTTTCTTTCATAGGACAATAAGACGTACGGCAGTTTACCTCATTTTGTCAATATTCCTCTTTTTTCGTACCAAACGTTTTAAAAATTCTTTCATATTACGCACTGCCAAGGATCGGAACGTCCGGCGCCTGTGAGCTCATATTATAACCCAAATATTTTTAAAGTTCGACTGAATAGGCATTTTCTGGGTTAGCTCGTTCCATAGTAGGCCTCGTCTTTCCTGCACGGCTAGATGCTGGCCGAGAGCAAACATTATTATTAATAAAAAATAAATAAAAATGGTCATAGGTTTAGGAATTACCTTTTTGGAGTTCAATATGATGAAAAATAAACTCTACGATTAAGTTTCCTTTGTGCATTGAAAAGGTAGTTGTTTTAATTTTACTAGTAAGTAATAATGTGTGTATTTTATTTCCGTGTTCCATGTCGTAAACTTGTCGGTCGCAGTTTTCAGCAATAAAATCGTGGACTTATGTAATAAGAGCCTATAAAAGGCTTTTATAGTTTAATAGCAGGAAAATAATGTTACTTAAAATAGTGAGTGTAGGTTTGTTTGTAGGTGAATAATCTACTAATGAGTCACATAATAAATCACATTAAAAATATTTATACATTTTCTTTATAATAATAATATTTCTATATAATTTTCTGTATAACATATATGTATAAGTTGGTAAATTATAAAGTAGCTACTAACTGGTGTCCGCGACTTCATCAGCGTTGAAAATCGTGGACTTATGTAATCGTGGCGCATTAATTCTAAAACTACTATTTAGTTTTCTGTATGCCTAGTTAGTATCCTGAAAATTAAATATAACCTCAGAATCCAAATATAACAATTTGTTAAATCGTTAAATTGACAAGAAAAATATTTCCAAAGTATTGCGAAAGGCTGACAGCTATTTTCTCGGAAGTTTATTAAAGTTGAAAGATAAAATTATAATGATATTTAGTAGAAGTAGTTAGCTAACTGTATGTAGGGTTATGTATTCTGGAAAGTGTATTAGACAAAGTTTAGCTCGAGTTAGACGAGGTCGATACTTGGAATTAAGCAGTATGGAATTTCCAGACATTTTCATTTTTATTTTCGTGCTTTGACATTTGGCTTAGTAAAATTCGAAGATTCAATACCTGCTAATCAACAAAAAGCTATCATATACCCTGAAGACTCGCCTTAGACCTAAAAGATTTTATTTGATGACACTATTTATATTCAACTTTTGTACTCATACCTATCATACGTTATCTGCTTCTGTTCTTCTTCTCTTATTATTCTTATTATCAAATTAGCTGGGGCCTTCAATTACTCAATTCTTTGAATTACCTACTCAAGTGCTTTCGATGATGCATTTAGAAATTTTCTTCCGAAATATTCAATAGTAACGATGGATGAGTGGATAGGGTTCTTGCCTTAACGCTCTGACGCAGGAGCCCCGATTTCGATTCCCGGCAACTTTGGAAATGAAATTTTCAAAGTAGTGGCTGCGTTCCTATACTGCGTTTCGCAGTCATCGCAGCCCGTCCTGTGGCTGTAACCACCTCCTCACACAAGACCACTTGCTGTTGAGTTTCTGTGAGTGAGTAGGGGATATTTTCCCTATCCCTTTCCTATTCCTTATCCTTAATCCTACTGCAGCAGCGCACTTGCAGCATCTTTGGCGTTGCTTGTGTTATAGGCGATAACACACACACACACACACACAAATAAATAATATACAAGTGGCAGAATCCTACTTTCCGTATTCTGATAATCCTGACTGGATATTCTCTTACGCGCTAACTATTTTTAAAACACTTCCAGTAATTCCAAGGAAACAAGTAGATCTACGTCCGATAGGTGCACGACGATCTAAGCAAGGTTCTCTAGTCACGTAGTGTACGTTTATCGCGGACACGTTCGGCGACTGCAATAAAAACTTCTCTAAAATGAAATATTTAATGCCACCCCGAACACTCTCCTCTACCTGGTGTACACCTATGAGCACACGCAATATTTTTTAAAGTAACTACTTTTATCTTTGTTTATAAGCTGAACGTGCAAAGCTCCTATACAGTGAATAACATACACATTCACTCTTTAGGGACTTTTTCACCGATTACAAGTAAAGCGTTGATTGGTTACTTTTAGAAATAATTTTATGTTTTACTAAAATTATGCACTCGGTTTAGGGCATCTTTGATATGCGATTTTTTTTATTATTTTTGTTTTAATGTTTGGGACTTTTACCGTACATACAAAAGTATATGAGCTAAATTATTTCCCGGTGACAGGTGACTTTAAATGACGGTTGCTTGACAGATGCTGAAAGAGGCCTCTGGTTTACCAAAAAATATAATAGGATTTAAAAAAGGATTAAAAAGGGATAGATAAGGGAAATTACACAAAATTTGAATTACTGTTATTTCAAAATTAATGAATACGTATCAGAACTAATGAATTTAAATAAGTAGGAATTCATAAGCAGTATTAATTTCTATTAAAATTTCCAGTTGAAATTTTACGCGATTCAGTGCCACATTAATAATGCTAGTGGCGATTCTCGTCCTCTATTAATTTGTAGATATTTCTGTTCATATAAAATTAC
Source organism: Synanthedon tipuliformis (assembly GCA_947623395.1). Lineage (NCBI taxonomy): Eukaryota > Metazoa > Arthropoda > Insecta > Lepidoptera > Sesiidae > Synanthedon > Synanthedon tipuliformis. Next base: position 6,194,490 of record OX392420.1, on the reverse strand, counting down.
CAGTCATAGCAGAGTTCTCTTAGAAGCATAATGAAGACATAATTGTGCAGTACAAACATGACGGTCAAATATTAATTCAGGTCACATTTGCCGCTCCGAATGTCCATGTTTGCTGAGATACAACTTTCCGGCCATCGAATTTAGAATGGTTTACTTTGGGCCTCGTGTATTTGACTGTTTATGCAAATTGAATCTGACTTGCAAACACGGCCTATACGGTTAAACTAGTGATGAAACACTAGTCGACTTCTGGTAGCGCTCAATTACAAACTACAGTATGGTTACCCAGGTAAATTTGTCATTTTTTTACTGGCACTAATTATTCACTTTTCTGAAGAAAATTATGTTTAATTTGTAGATCTTTAAATATTTTAGACTGGAATCCAATACAAATTTATTAAAGGATTTCAAAATTCTGGGAAATATAAATGATTAAAGGAAGTCCTTTAATGTAAAGTGCAGTTCTAAAGACATTAACTTTTCTATAATGCTGTCTCAAATATTTTAGCGTCATCAGACTTATCCTTCGCCCTCCGCATCTGTCAATTGCAATAGCACTATACGATAGCAACTATCCAGGTCAATCGGTGTAGCTATGACGTTGAGTGACTTGTTAGGATACTTGCCTTAACGCTCTGTCTCTAAAGTCCCGGGTTCGATTCCAGGATCAACAGACAAGTTCGCTCTGGTCTGTATTTGGAAAGCAGTGGCAGGGCACGCTGCATTTTCGCAGTCATTTCGGTAGCCTGAAAAGGTATATAACTATTTATTAAAGCGCATTTTATAAATGTTTTGTAACCTTGTATTGTTGCTGATGGATGATAATCAGAATCACCTGTTACTTCCGAATTGTGTGAGATGGCGCTATAGTCGCCGCATAAACAAAACATACCGAGCACAGCTCGGTTGCCCAAGTACTTACAGAAAATTTATGTCACAAAACACAAAACATGATATTTCTTTCTGTATGTAATATCGACAGTTCTTCTATGAATGAGGTGCATTTACGAATAGAAAAATATAAAAGAAAAGTTGAATCAATACAAATTACCGTAGCATCGATAAATAAATCTAATCTAAGTCTGTTTAATCTGGTACTGAATGAAGCCGGTTTTAAATAGGATTTGTGTTAAAATGGGAGCACGTGACACATGCCCGTCCTCGGAGCGGGAGCCGAGCTAAACGGAGCATTATCAATAGGCAATAAGCCGCAACCTCCAATTTGGTCGATGCATATGTTGAAGCATATATAAATACACTTTCTTATTTATATGTACTATTTTGTTTATATAATTATAAATGTAATTATTTCTTGTAAATTATTTCTTACTTTGTACATAATATACATAAAAATGAAGGAAGCTTTACAAATAGATACAAAAAACAGCGAATGCCATACGTATTCGTACAATACACATGCCAATTTTCAACTCGAGTACAAGTATCATGCAGTATCTTGTATCTTGTAAGTGTATCTTGTGTTCAAGTACAAGATAGTACAAGATATTGTACACACATTTCAGGCCCACAGGAGGATAGTGCCAAGGCACTCTGAAGGTGTTGTACAGGAAGCGCAGTGTGTAATAATAACCTTGGCGCAAATATCTCACTAACAGACTGCTTACATGAAAGCACTGCACTAAACTGTCTTATTATATTACGAAAAGAGTTTATGTTCATATTTTTTTGATTTTTATTAAGCAGCAGAAGATCCGATTTATGTTATAAGCTCCATAAAAGCCTCTCAATTAGTCAGTAGGGTACAAAATAGCAGTACATATTCGTTTTCAGTGATAGTTTCGTGAGGCATTATAGCTATCAAAGATATCAAAATATCAGACGAGGCATACCTACTAAAGTACCAACGACTCTTCAAAGGTTAATGACATAAACGGACTGCTTAGTTTACGATTACGGTACGCCCTTTCAGTATGCCCTTTTACTACAATTTTTAAGCCCTGACGCCCGACGCAAAGAGGGGTGTTATAAGTTTAATGTGAGTATTTGTGATATATGTGTGTGTTTGTGGCATCATATCTTCCAAATGGATAGACCAATTTTGATAAAAAATTTTTGTTCAAACAAAAACAAAAAAAAAGCTGACGTGATAGAAATAGTTTTTAGCTACAATTTATATATTTTACAATTATATAATTGTACAATTTATATATTTTTCAGGGGTTCGAAGATCAGCTCATTTCCTAGTTGACGAAGTAATCTCGCTAACTTCCCCAGTTTAGATTTATTTGTAATTCGGTGTTGAAATTCTGGATATAAAATATCCGTGCACAAAGTTTATACAAGCATTGGGCATAAATAAGTTTTGAACGAAATAAATTTAAACTCGTACAAAATTAGTGAAACTATACAGTTGGCGTTTGGAATTTATCTAGCAGTGCCGAGCTAATTACTACATTAATTTGTATCAAACACACTGAAATGTGTATAATATTCGTGCGAGTGATTAATGTGGGGGCCAGTGCGCTATTACCACGCAATATTGCACAATGTAAAATGGCGCGTTCATTTATAATAATAACACGAAAACTCGGTAGGTAACTTTTGACAAATTACGGATGCAGTGAAGGTGTCATGTAAACCCTTAACATATAGCGGGGATGATTTTTCAATCCGCGCCCATTATCTAGCGATTACAAGGGTGGGTCCGGAGTCCAGACAGATTTGGGATGTTTTTGCAGAGTTTTCTCGGGCGCCGACAGGGGGTGCGCCGAGAGGGGAAGCGGGAGGGGCGCGGGGCGTAACGATCCTCACCATGATTTATTGACGCATGACGCCCGATGGAGGCGAGAGGTATATTTTTTAAACCTTATGCCGCGGTCATATAGAATGAGTCAGCTGACGACTATATATTACCGATCTTCCATGCATGTAACTTCGTATTTTATTAACGACTAGCCGGTGCCCGCGACTTCGTCTGCGCTGAAAAGAAACTATATGAGTTAACATCTTTATCGCTGTGACGCACGGTTGCGCCATTTTTTTTAATTTTTAGACGATTTTTTTTTTTAATTTATTCAGGAAACAAACAGTCAGTATACATAAATTTACACAATATACATAAAATACTTAAAACTTTTGGGAACTTTACAGTTTTCCAGGATAAAAAGTATCCTACATGTTAATCCAATAAACTATCTGTCTGTCAAATTTCATCCAAATCCGTTAAGATTTTACATGTAAGAGTAACAAATATCCATACTCGTACATACATCCAACAGAAAATGACAAAGGAATGACTAGACAAAATTAAATATGGAATTTGACCCATACATACAGTCATACATCATCCACCCATCCTCATTAAACTTTACAATATTAGTATAAGATGGTAATGAAAAATGTTTGATTTTAATAAATAATGATGATTCTTGGTATTGATGGTCCAATTCTTGGTGACCGCTTGTTACCGCTTATTATGCAGCTGAAAGGACAACATATCGTTTATAATCAATATCTATAGATAAGCAAGGGACCACATGTTCAGTGAATTCAACATAATTTTTTTTTATATTATCCTAACTATTTTGTATTTATCTTAATGAGATCAAAAAATAGTTTTTAGAAATTTTGCCTGTTTGTATATGCGTTTGTGCATGCTACTCTCAGAAACGGCTTAACCGATTTAAATGCGGTGTTAAATGTAATTAATATTAATTTAAGAATTTTAGATGGCGACCTAGATGTCGCTAATAATGTCGCGGACACGCCAATGAAGTGCTTCGCCCGTAATAATAAGTTTTGTAATTTATAAAATAAACATGGTCTCCTACCTATAGGCTCGAGGTTTCATTTGAAGAAACAAAACCCGAGTATTCATTCATATTGCAAAATATGAGTAGGGGTCCTTTACATGCGGTTTTCACTGATGTATTGTAGCTAGCTTCTCATTATAGTGTTTGTTTAGTGTTGTTCGGTAAAAAAGTTATACCAAATACCGAAATACCAAGCACTTAGTCCGTTCACAGTGAACGCGCCCTAAATCTTTGACCGTTATTCGATCATCAACTACCATTATTCGTGTACCCAAATCAGAAAATAGCTTACATACAATCTTTTTCTCTACAGCACAAACTAATTTTTCTCAGTATTATTCAGCCCATTATATTACCATATAATTTTGTATCTTCATAAACATAAAGTTACTTGAGCTCGCAAATATCAAAGAAGGTCGACGATGATACTACCAAACAAGGACTAGAAATTTATTTACCGAATATACCCCGGGGACTTGTTACTTTGGTCAAAATAATGAATAATACATTTCTTAAATTATTCGCTCATTTACTTGAGGATAGATATGAATTTCGATTCAAGTACACTCGTCCTGTTCGTCGTCGATTTATTTACATTAAATTTTTTATTCATGTTTTAAACATTTACGTATTTATAAATAATAAGGACTGATCCACCGGCTTAAGTTGAAGTTTCACTTCAACTTACAAAAAGTTAAAGTGATCAGTGAATCAGTAAGTTGTTATGTAATGATTTTATTTATTTATTGATTATTTAGTTTGAATATGGGATCAAATTGTAAAAACTTAGTTCTAAATATAAATAACCAAAATTTCATTAATAAGTTTTGAATTGAAGATATTGTAAAAGACTTATTTCTCTTTTAAAATATCTTCGGGCAAACTATTAAATAATAATAATAATAATAATGTATGGCAATCGCTTCTTGATTGTTCTGACACCATAATATTTAACATAATTAAAGTGCAGTAGGCAGGACATTAATACCGAGAGCCGTTGGCCGCTGAGGCCAGAAGGTTCTCGGGTGGAGGCCAAGGACTTGCAAGCGCAACGTAGGACGTTCACCCAAAAGTCAGATAACCTGATAAAGACCCAGGGTTGGCGGTGGATCCAAGCTGCTTCTAAGCGATCCTATTGAACATTTATGGGGTGAGGCCTATGTCCATCAGTGGACGCCCTGCCGTTCAGATCAATGAATAATAAGGAAAGTTGAAAACGAATCAGTAAAAGCACAGTCCATTTACAAGTTCGTGTAATAAGCGAATAAAAGAGTAAGTAAGTTTTTTATTAGTTTTGTTGTTGCGTTGCCAGTGAAATGCTTATTCTGCGAGAAATAAAATTGGTTCAATAATCTGACTCGGCGACACTTGCTTTGTTCAGTGGAGCCGACGGCCGAAGTGAACGCCTCTTTAAAAAAAGGCTGCATGCAATCAACCGCTCCAGCTCCGATTAGCTCGAAACAACCTATGACACGAACTGTTGCCTTTATTATGTCCGTGTTGCCATGTGCAGCAACAAAATGAGTTTGTGGCGAGCTATTTAAATTTGAGTTCAGTTAATTTGTGGAGAATTTCATATTATGTATTAGAATATAAAAATCTTGTTGATCAATAACGGTTGTCAATGCACTGGTAATTTATATAGTATAAAGGATAAGGGATAATTAGGGAATAGCGAAATGGAATAGGAAACTGGAGTCGGGGGACTAATGCCACAAATGGGGTTATTTCACGATGTTCTTTTATTTACACTTAAATAAAAATAAATATATCTTCACACATTTCACACAGCACCATCTAGTTCCACAGTAAGCAACTAATGCTTGTATTATGGATACCAGACAGTTGATATAGATATAATTACAAACATCCATGACTCAGGTACAAAGGTAAAATGTTAACACGTAAACATTTGCCCCTAGCGGGATTCGAACTCGCTACCGTTTGGTTAACAGCTAGGGTTACTAGCCACTAGACCAAACATGTCGTCATATAGGTCTATAAATATACCTTTCATCTTTTATTGAAATTATTTTAAATACCCGACGGTATAGGTAACGAGGGACCATCTAGTTTTTGCATCAAACTTCTAGAAAGTTCGCATTACCTAACATGAACTTTGTGTGCTATACAGAAGAATGGTCGGTCAAGTGCTAAAAGTTGGGAGGGAAATTTGCAGTTTATAGAAGTGGAAGTTAGTTAAAAACTTCGAGTTCAATAGGTACCTATCTTTATGTGGATTCTTTAAAAAATAACGAAGTAAAAAGTTATAGGATATCATCAGGTTTACAAATATAAAGAGGAGTGAGTTGGCGACGCGGGAGTCCGCTTAAAATTTCGTAATACTTTAGGTAAACTTGTGCGTCAAAGTTAGCAAGTTGGGCGAACAGGTGCTGCATCGAATACGTCCCGATATTCACAAGGCGTCAGTGGGGCGGGGTACCACTGGCGGTCACAGTACACAGTAACTATTAGTAGCTAAACAGTAAACAATATTAAAAAAGTTGTTTTAATATGTGGTTTAATAAAAAAGTGATTACATAAATGCTTGTAAAATTTTAAAATAAACTTAATAGTTGATAGTGGGCACTGATGTTTAAAAATTACAGATAGTATCATTATAGGTTGCGCACTGTAATGTTCGGTTCTCCTCCCTTACTGATTTGTAACAAAACCAATTGTTAAATGTAGGAGATATTTTAATTATGAAACAATATAATTTACAGAACTATGAACAACAGTATATTGTCATTGTTAAATTATTACATTGTCGTCGTTATTTCAATAAAATTTATTCAGGATTTTTTTTAAATAATACAATTCGTTGTATTTGCATCTAAATACAAAATCTAAAACAATTCTTCTGGGTGAGCTCGCTCCATCTTAGGTCTCATCCTTGCCACATGGCTGGTTGTTGGCCAAGAGCAAACCCATCTCTTATAAAAAAAACATTTTTATTCATACAAAATTTTAAAAATCCACTGACGTTGCTTGGTTCCGATATTTATATCGGAATTACTCAAGTAGAATTTCTCAATTGAGTAACATTTCTCAAGTAAATTTGTTAAGTAACTACTGCGAACTTTTGGTACTAGTATGCGGCGCCCGAACGAGATAACGAAGCCGTTTGGGACGCTACGTGCTCCGCCTCATTCCGTCTATCAAACTTTGGATTGATTATTTGTCAAATAGTTTCGCGCGGGCACATATTATAAATGTGCAATGTGCATCGAGATGCATCGTGCATCTATCCATACATTAAAATTAAGTCGCCGTCCACTTATGTCCATTTCTCCGCATCTTCAAAAATAAGCTAAGTTAATATTAACTTAAAAGAAAAACAATTTAGATATACTTAAACTATTTTTTTTTAAGTTCAGCAGACAGAATGACGGTCCACTTAATGACTACCGTCGCCTATAGTATAAAAATAAATCAAAATAAATATCTTCACACATTCCACATAGCACCATCTAGTTCCACGGTAAGCAATTGCTTGTATTATGGATACCAGACAGTTGATTAACTATATAGATTACTTTTCTTTTGTAAATACATACATATTATAAATACAAAGCATCCATGACTCAGGTACAAAATATAATTGCCTCTATTGGGATTCGAACCCGCGACCATTTGGTTGACAGCTAGGGTTACTATAGTCACTATAGACCAAACGTGTCATCAAATAATAACACAAGCGGACTAAAGTAGGATTAAGGATAAGAGATTGGGGAAGGGATAGGAAAATGGAATCTTTTGCAAATTTACGACTTTTTTAAAAAATTTAAAAGATTTAAAATCACGCATAGAATAAAAATAAAATAGTTATTCAGAATTTTCCGAAGACAATTAGGCGAAATAGAGAATCGTTTTAAAAAGAAGGCTAATAGCGTGTCTGGTTCGAGCTTAAACTGCAACTTATTTATAAAGAACAAAGCTGATTAAATTGTTGTTGAGACGGGATGCTCTTTATTGGAGAGCTCGCTGCGGTCGGGAGGCAACCGGGCGCCACTATAGGGGGCACAGCGCTCCACCAGACTGCACCCTTTATTAGTGATGTATGTGTTCAGAATCTATGAAACAGAAACAATTATTATGCACAAAGTCGATACAAATAATGATTCTTATAAACATCATGACTTGATTCCATTTTAAGTAAGTACCCTTTTAAAAACTAAGATGAGGAGTCTGGCACATAAACGCAAAATCGCTTGTCTATGGTCTTTTATAAGATGTAGGTACTTCGTAGAGCGTGCTCAGGACTTCCTCTTTCTTCAGCTAATTTCTGAAACGGCTGGACGATTTTGGACGGTCTTTAACTGGCAAATAGCTGATGTTATAAGGAGTAAATTAGACTACTTTTATATTTAGAAAAATAAAATATATGCGATATAAAAGCAGTATCCAGTACCGCACGCGCCCCACGCGCAAGTGCGCGTGGACAAGTCTAACACGCGCGTATAGACATTTTTAAATATTATTTTGTATTTTTAATACAAACTATTGTATTTAAAATTAAAGCTTGTCTTCATCGATAATTGTCACATCTCTAACATGTAAACGACGATGTATAGCGTAACAATGCGCCTTATTACTAGAGTTTCGGTAAAATATGCATTTGTATATTTTTCATGATACTTCGTTATAGTAACATTAAATGAAATATATTATAATAATACTAGCTGGTGCCCGCGACTTCGTCCGCGTTCTGGATGAAAGGATGGTTTGTAGGATGGATGGATGGTACTCTATGTCCTTTCTGATATCCCAGACAACGTGTATGCAAAATTTCATGGTGATCGGTTCAGTAGTTTTTGCGTGAAAGAGTTAATTCACATACATCCAAACATAAATCCATACAAACTTTCGCATTTATAATATTAAGTACGGATAATAGCATAATATTACATTCATTCTGTTGCCTTACATATTATAATACATTTATTATTTATTTGTAACATTATGGACTTGGGCGGGCGTCCGCGAAGCCAAGTATGAGGTCCCCAGCGGAAGATCAACTTTGTTCCGCAGCACACATGCAACATCTGTTGGGTTGCTTGTGTCACAGGCTACGGTAGCCACCTATCATCCAGTGGACCGCCAGCCTGTCTGTCGACCTTGATACAAAGAAAGCATTTTATCTAAAGAATCCATTGTACCATTCGTCTGAATTCTTATCAATAAAATTATGGTATGTAATTTTCTAAAGACACCGACACCATCGCGTACATTTACTAGAGAAATGTTCTAAACAACATACCTATTATTACCAACCACATACGTGCATGATAAATCATCATAAAATGTCATATGTCAAGCTTTTGTTGCTATAGCGATGCGGCCATTAATCACTTTTTTATTATTACCTACGTTTGTGGATACTAAAATTCACGCCTTTAACGAGACCTTCCATAATTTATGCATATATGTTTACAATAATATTAAAATATAGAAGTAAAACCAATGTGTCTTGGTATACGCTATAGCTACAACGAACTAAAAGCGATACTCAGTATAAATATTACAAAGTAACTTCAAAAAGTACGTTTTTATGAGAGGAAAAAGGACAGACGATTTTATAAGTGTAGATTAAAAGCTGAAAAGTTTTACTATAATATTATAATATACATTTATGAAGATAAATATGCTAAAGAGAAATTCAAAAGATTAAATTTTGTTTTTCGTACTAGTAAATATCTTGAAAATTCAAAGCGTGAAGCTTGGAACTAGATTCGGATTATCTTGATTGTTCGCTACAGAGCGTTGATGTATGACCACGTATCCTCGGATGAATAAACCTGCAAAATTTATCTTTCGCTATACCAACAACGGGTTTATCGAATAGTAGCATGAAGTTAAAAGATAGAACACAGTTGACATCACATAGAAATTTTGTGAAACGAAAAATTAACTTCAAGGTAAATATAGACAGAAATACCATTTATTTTGAGATCACTACATAAAAAAAAAAAAAATTATTTTTACATCAAAATCTATTTTATAGTATCAAGTGAGTATTTCGCTTATTTCACTGGTTTGTTTTTATAAATCAAGGTAACTTTAAATATTAGTATAGACAGCCAAGACAGTGGAGTAATATGTAACCTATAGGCTTCCAATACTAGGAGGCTTGCTACGATATCATTAACAACACTGAGTAATATAGGCTAAAAATAAAATAAAAAACATAGAAATAATATCATAACTCATAATTTAAATCAAAAACTACTTACTGTACACAAAATTAAATACAGAATTTCATCACCTTGGTTACAATTAGTGAAAGTTTTAATTACCTTGAGCTTTATCAATTGCAAGGCGTTCAAAGGTGAATCACTATAGACTATAAATTACAAGACAAATAAGTATTTGAATTGAAGTACTACGCTGCTACGTTTCAAAATATATTCTACGAGTGTATGCAATGATGCTACGCCGTAGCTTATACTACGCCGTAGCAAGTCAACCGCAATATACCCTACCTACTGAATATAACAAAATTTATTTATATACATTTTTTTCTTCGTTACGTTTTTATCAGTCGCTAACTTCCATACTAATGTAAAATACAAGATTTTGATTTATAATTTAAACTTAATACTTACTTACGTTTTAAACCTTTTACACCGATGAAGATTCGGGCAAAAGCTTGTATTGATTGAAGAAATACGATATGAAAAGTTTTTGTATTAAAAATAACGTCTTATTTTCTGTGTATGCAACATTTCATTTGAGATACATTTTGCCGTAAAACAACGAAGATTTTTATCTTTGCCATTTCTATGTTTACCTTTACACTTTACCTGTCTGCTACAAAATGCCTGGCTTTATTTAGCTTAGCATGAATGCGGATAAGCCAGGAACGCGACGATCATACATCATAGGATTAATGCTTGCGCGTCGATCTTTAAAGCGAAATTTTCTATGACAATTTGTATACAAAATTATTTAGAAATAATACATTTTGTGTATATTTATACACTTGTCATTCAATAGAAATGTTTTACAAATTCTTCTGGTTTTAGTGCCGCCAGACGAGCTATCCAAAATTACTTAGTGCCAATAGGTTTATTAATTTTACTTACTCTTCTAGCATATTGAAAAACAAACATACAAATATATATTGAAAAACAACATACAAACAAAAGTCTGGGGTTTGCTGTAGGTACATTTAAAATTAAGAATTATGTAAATTTGCAAATGGAACACGTTCAAGGTGTAGTGTTTCCACGTAGCTTGGCGCAAAACTTGCTCGGTCGTTAATTATTCAGTGCCTAGACACCTGACGGCTCCCGGTCAATAAAAAGGCGAAAATTGTTTTTTCGCCTTTACGACCTCGCGTTTCGTGTTTAATTGCACTTTAGTGACAGTAAAAAGAAAATGGAATTGGTTGGAATTATTCCTTTAATAGGTTAAGGCGGGTTGACCTTTTCGTGTTAAATGGAAAGGAATCCGATTCGATGGAAGTACTTTTGTATAATTCTTTGTAAATACAATAAATTTTAAATTGGTACTAAAACAGGACCAAACAGTCTTTTGTAAAGGCTTGGATTTTAAATACAATGACATTTAAATGTGGCAATAACATATATTAAATGATTTATTATGATATAAGCTTTTCATATCTTTTTAGAACACTACTTAGCTAGATTATATAAATTAATGATTTAAACAAGTACGTGATTTACTAGATTTTTTATCTGTCAACATGTTTCTGATTTTCCAAATGTTGCGTTTTCTTTTACTCACGAACACGGCGCGTATATATAGAATTATGATGAATAAAAATATATGCAATAAAATTGTTTGATATTAGCGTCATAATTAATATGTCCCAATTGAACAGCGATAATGTACTGCGTCACTAACGGTCATCGAATGAGTTATAGCGACTCCGGGTATTCCCAATTTATGCCTTGATTGTCGGTATCAATTACTTTTTAAACAAAAATACTAAAAATTAAAGAGGCGTAATAGAGGTTGATGCATATACAAAACTACATAGAGCTTGATCATGATAATATAAAAACTAAGTATCTAAATAAAAAGTAACAAAAAAGAAAAAGTGTCTAAATATAACTTTTGAAACATTTTCTAATCAACTGTATATTAGAGATGGCTAATAGCTAAGTTAACAAATAGCGAATGTGGTAAAAAGCGAAGTAGCCGAATGGCATCAAACCCATTCTAAATCTGCAAATCAATGTTATGCGTATGTAGTTTTCATTTTCATTATATTTTAATTTTATTTTAATTTTATTTTAATATTCACACATTCCACACAGCACCATCTAGTTCTAAAGTAAGCAACTTAATGCTTGTATTATGGAAACCAGATAGTTGATATACTACATACAATACTTTTTTTTTGTAAATACATACATATTATAAATACAAAACATCCATGACTCAGGTACAAAGGTAAATGTTAACACATAAACATTTGCCCCTAGCGGGATTCGAACCCGCGACCGTTTGGTTAACAGCTAGGGTTACTAGCCACTAGACCAAACGTGTCGTCATATACGTTATATAAGTTATATAGGTCTATATTGTAGCACAATTGGTCGATTGAATCCCTAATTAAAATGCCATAATTAGTTCAATTAAAAGTTATGATAGATCGTTTCCATAATTTCAGTGGTAGTGCAAGAGCGATGAGTTGAGTAAATGACGCGTTACTTGGTACTGGTAAAGTAGGGAGAAAATTGCCATAAGTTATACAATTTCACTACGCACCATTAGCTACAGGCCTCGAGACGGGATTTAGTAGGAACGCTGATTGCACCGTCTGCAGTGAATTTACTTGAGAGTACCTAAGTACATTTACTGTTTTATAAAAACTTTCAAAGTAACATAGCGGACGATATTCCAAGTATTGATTGAAGTTAAGAGTTGTATTAAAATGAAAAAAAAAAAAAAAAAAAAAGAGATTATGAAAATTCTTAATAAATTTAAATTTGATTGAAAATTCCATGTTTTGTTTAAGACATTGATGATAGTGTAACGTAAAGAAAAGACTATATATTTTTTTAATAATAATTAATTAGTAAAATTAATTATTTAATTTAGACGCAGCGCAGAGGTTACAAAAATGTAATAAGAGTATACGAGTAATGAGAGAGTCTTGGCAATAAATATAGAAAGGAAAGTGAAGGTTTCAAAAGGGTATGTTATGTAGTTATTACAGAAAGGATGTACGGTTTTACTAGCTGGTGCCCGCGACTTCGTCCGCGTTGAAATATAAAAAAAATAAAAGCAATATAACGCGTGACCCGTTGTTACTTCAACGCTTTGGACAGGCGCTAGTTTTTTTATTTTATTTTTTTATCCCTCCGGAATAGTCCTCTTCTACCCTATGTCCTTTCTGATATTACTGACAATGTAAGCAAAATGTTATGATAATCGGATGAGCAATTAAGGCGTGAAAAAGTAACAAACAGGCAGACAGAGTTACTTTCACATTTATAATAATAAATATTAGTATAGAGTGTGGATTAGTCGAGCTCTTGTATTATTGACAAAAATGCTTGAACATTTTTCTTTTTTACTTATTGATTTATAAAAAAAAGGAAAGTTTCGAAATAGATGAAGAAACGGACTTTATTTGGAACAAACACAGTTGATTTGTGTTATATCCGCAGTGAGAATATAAGTTATGCGTCTCACGAACTCCGACAATCGTCTATAGCAGTGCTTCTCCACGCTCGGGGCAATCGTTGAATACCTGCTTCCCTGTGTAAGGCGTCGCATCTCGGTAGAAATGCTTCGTCAGCTGTACGAGTGAGACAGATTACTCACTACATTTCTCTTTGTTCTAACTTATCTAATTAATAAAGCTTCCTCAAAAGTTAAATATACTTTTTTAAATTAGACCAACAGTTTTCCTTCTGTTAAGGCGGTTCTCTATTTGTTTAAAGAAACAAATTTCACGAACACTTAGCGTTTATTATTAAAACTAGCGATCCATTCCTGGCTTTGCACTTATAATAAAGCTTTATTATATACTAGCTGGCGCCCGCGACTTCGTCCGGGAGAAAAAAGTAGCCTATCCTGTGTCCCGTACGTCTAAATGTTTATCTACCAAGTTTCATGAAAATCAGTTAATTCGTTTAAGAGTCATGGAGGAACATACATACCTACATACATACAATACCTACACTTACAGATTTATTATTAGTATTGATTGTTTGATGAAGGTAGGATATAACAGTTCGTTTCAAACAGCATTTATTTTAAGCCATTCCACTTAGAATTGTTTTCTGAAATTTAATTGTTCCGTAAGACGTATTAAGGTCGTGTTAAAGCGTTACATATAAATACGTTTTATTCCGCTTTCGCATATAATTTAAAAGCTCTAAGCGTGAGCGTCGAGGGTTAGTAGAGAATTGTGAAAAGTATTGATTCCTGTGTCGTGTATAGGTAACTATTGTATATTTTTTCTCGGTTTTGGCCATATCCATAAGTAAGTAATATTATAAATGTGAAGGTAACAGTGTATGTCTTTTACCTTTTCACGCCTTACCTATCATCATTAAATTTTTCCACGGGGTCTTTATTGTTACAACTAAAGGAAGAGGAAACGATGTGTATCTATCGGATCCATTTCGGTTCGTAGGTCCGTTTGCTAATGATTACTTATTTACGTCTGTTCTATCAATGAAAGCTATTTATGGGTTGTACTGTGTATGTGGGCAGCGTTCGGGAAACTCCGAGACATCTTTTCGTCCAAAATTCCTCAATGCCTCAAATCAAAAGTTTTCGACCTATTATTGGCCTCATTACAAAGCTCAACGAGCTATAGAAAGGGCTATGTTCGGGTTACACTACGAGATCGAATCAAGAATGAGGAGATCGGTAGACGAACGAAAGTTACCGACATAACCCGTCAGCACACTTGCGTTGCGTTGCTTGTGTTATAGACACTAATAGTTATAGACACTACCATCAAGTAGACAGTCAGCCTGTCTGCCGACCTTAACTTTAAAAAAGTGAAATTGTAGCTCACGTCCAAGATTTTGCATTTAGTATTTAAATGAGTGCACTAAACTTTATTGACTAAAGACACTTCCCATTAGTGCCTCCTTCCACTTGGATCCACCTGGTGGAAAAAGAAGTATCCATGGATCCAAACGGGCATTTAAGAGTAGATAAAGGTATCCGCGGATCCACATGTGGAGCCAAGCTGTGGATCCAAGTGGAAGGAGGCCCATTAGTTGATATGCATCGTCTCCGAAGCATTTTGTTCGAAATCTTTTAAATAAAGTTAGCACGTGATCGTTCCGGAGCCGGAGTGCTGGCAAAAGAACGTGTAACAACAGATTTTTGTAATGTTCTGTATTGGTAAGCGAGGGCTGGCCCTAAGCCAATTCGGTCCATCGATTTACAAGTTGACTTTATGTTCTACGGGTTCTCCGAATAAAAAGGATTCTTGATTCGTTTGCTCCCTTTTTTATTACAAAGTTTCCCTAAAAATAAACATATTTTATATAGGAGAAAAATATAATGGTAACTTCAAGTTATCTTCAGCTTAAGAAGGTCTTGTTAAATTTACAGAAAACGAAACAAAATTTAGGTAACCTGTATTTCATTGTGTAACTTAGGATAAGTATTGACATAAAAATTTAGCCATGTTGACAAAACCAATTATAAGGGTAGAAAAACGTTGAAATGTCGAGGCATTGTAATAAAATAAAATTGTCCTTTAGCTTGTATTATAGCTATGTTTTTATATTAGTCCCAGTAATGGAGTTATTTATTCATTACTTTTTGTAGGGTTTTTAGTACAGGCAATAGAGGAGCCGATTATTCTTCTCCATAATGCACTAAATTGCAACTCTTTTTTTGTTTTAAATAGGTTCAGTATCACGTACTGACCCTAAATGCACAAAATCCTTACAAATTAGGCGGGCGGACGTGCCGCCATTTTAACAAAAACCGTTTCGGCCTAAATCTCCATAACCGTACTTGAGGCCAAAAATGGTAATAACCTTTATTGTAGATAAATAAATTACCTATCATTTATGTACAATAATTTTTTCTATCACTTACCATTTACGACTTATTCGACTATTACGATTTGTTGAATTTTCATATGTATATTTTTTACTTCTTACATGATATTGACAACCCTAACGACACACTCTCGGTTTACTTCATAGATAATATCATATCTAATAGGCCTTGCAAATTAAAAAAAAAAAAGCCATAGTTTTATTTGATAATAGAAGTTACGCACGAGTGCATTTTTTTCTGCAAAAACATTTTTATTCCTTGTCCAACGCTCTTTCCATTAGCGTAAACAGCACATGCGTACTAATATTATAAATGCCAAAGTTTGTATGGATGTTTGTAACTCTTTCACGCAAAAACTACTGAACCGATCAACATGAAATTTTGCATACACGTTGTCTGGGACACCAGAAAACACATAGGGTACCTTTCATCCTGAACGCGGACGAAGTCGCGGGCACCAGTTGGTATGTACATATAGGTATAAAAATCCGTTCAGTTTGAGAAAATCGCGAACATACATACAGACATACAGACAAAACCTGCGGGAGATTTATAATCCTTACTTAAAATTATAAATTTGAAAGTAACTCCGTCTGTCTGTATCATCTAAAAATAAGAAAAAAAAACTAACGCCTGACAAAAGTGTAATAGCAATGTCAGGCGTTATATTGCTTATTTTTTTTTTTTTTTATTTATCAACGCGGACAAGCTATTAATGAGCTGAGACAATGAGAATTGAAGATAATCATAAATTGAGTGTACATTTTCCAAGATAATATTGACAGTAAAATATCGGGGTCATTAATTGGATCGCAATATTGCTTCAAGAAAACAAAGGACAATGTGGATGACAAATTCGCTACGTCCTCTAGGCACCCGTTGATTATAGGATACGCGTGACCAGTATAATTTTTCAGTAGGTATAGATTCTATTTCAAATCCTTAGTCACTACATATTATAAAACAAAGTCCTCCGCTGCGTCTGTCTGTCTGTCTGTTCGCGATAAACTAAAAAAACTACTACACCGATTTTCATGCTGTTTTTGCACCAATGGATAGAGGTTCTCGAGAAAGGTTTTAGTATATAATTTACAAAGTTACGCGGGCAAGGTCGCGGGCAGCAGCTAGTTATTCTATAATATGAAAAATTGGGCGTCACTGTCGTCAACAGTGATGGCACCACCGTGGTGATAGCGATAAAGATGTCAGGCGTTATATTTTTTTTTTAATTTTTCAACGCAGATGAAGTCGCCGGCAGCAGCTAGTGGACAAATAAATTCATTAGCATTTTCGAATACCAATTAATAATATTGTCGTAATAAATTATTTATTTCCTCTAGTCAAATTTATCAATAACGATGTTTAAACTTTTTTACTCATCTCATTAAATTATTTACGAGTATTTACACACCAACAGCTTAACATAATTATAACTTCATAATGTACTATGAAGTAGATTTGTTATGTAAGCCAATTACAGGCGTGACTTTCCATTCTGAAGGTTTTAGTTTACGGTGCCGAAATCAGATGTAAATAAGCCTCGGGGGTTTTGGGCTGCGATACCAAATAATAAATTGAATCTTAAAGGAACCTTGGATAAATTTACATTTTTCTTGATTTGCCCGACGCTCCATCTGCGCTGTAATGAGGCGTATTTATATTTAGACAACTCATCATTACAAAATAATATCAGTTATATTTAAATTTAGGTAAGACACAAGTTTTATTTTGGGAATTTTTTGCCATCGCCCACATTTGCCAATCACATTTATTTATTTATAAAACTCACGAAATACATAACTGACATATTCATTTCTGTTATATTTACTTATGCCAGGCGTTGACTTAGCTTAACTTCATTTTAACTAATTTAGATCTAATATGAAATAATTTAACTGGCATGGTAAAAATAAATTATCTCAGTACACAGCTTAATAAAAAAATAATAAAGTCAATAAAAATTAAAAAAATTAAGGTAAAATGAATTTTTGTGCACAGTTTTGTACACCAATAGAGGGCAGTAATGTATACAATCTGCGTCCACTTTCCCAGGAAGGTTGCCAAGTTGTGAAACTATGTCAAACAGGGCTTACGAGTATAAAATTTACAACACCGTGTTTCTGTGCTACAATAGACACGACTGGAAATCTAACATTTGACCTGAACGCATTAAACTTAACTTCAACATGCTTTTGCTGTGGTTTTTACGAGTTACTTTTGCATTTACAAGCATTGTGCAATAGTTTTTTACAATATCATGTGGCTGGGAGTTTTTTAGAAGCTCCCTTGAGTTGGTTAGTGCGGTTTTTGTTGAATGGATATTTACACTTTACTTGCAACTACTGAAGAATCCACACAATGGACTAGGGACAAAAAATTATTTATTTTTGCTGTAAATTTGAGCAAAGCACAATATAAATTATGTGTTTATTTTTAACTATCTGTGCCCGCGAGTTAGTACGCGTTGTAGTTCGTTATTATTCATCTAAACACAACAGCAAACATATTATACTGTTGTTTCACGATGATTTTCTGTAAGGGGCTGATTACGGCCTCCAGATGGGTTGGCCATATAAGCAATTTTTTTAAATGTTCATAACTACGAAAAAGTTTTTAAGTATATGCTTTTGCTTCTATATGAACATGTGACGGTCTCCATGTTCACCATATAAAGTAAATTGAAGAAAACAAAAAAAATATTTTAGAATAAAATCCAGAATAATTTTCCCCACACTAGGTTTGGCTTGTCCCATGGGAAAAGTAAATATTTTTAATATACATTTGCATGATAATTATGTACAATAATATATAACACTAATATGTAAGAAAAACCATAATATTTTACTCTTTTGAAAATAACATAAAATTTATACAGTGTGCGGGTGTAAATGTGTGTGAATGAGAAATTATGTTTAGGTAGGTGTGTATAATTTTTTAATAATATAAATAAAAATCCTTATTACTCTTGCAAGTGAGACATTAATTCTTAATGTAATTAGTCAAACTCTACATGCAATATATTGCAGTTCTGAACATAGTCCAAAGTATTAATAATTCACTCGACTATTGTAATAAGATTCGCGGAGTAGTACACGCGGAAACCGAGATCTCAATTCTCAAGAGGAACATATGCAAATGAATTTTGGGTTACTTGATAGAATGCATTACACAAGAGCTATGCGATGTTTCAAAGTAAACATATTACTAGTATGTATACATCCTGTTAAGTGTACTTTGTCTTATGTAATTCGCAACATAAATTACTAAGGATCATGATAATAGCTTGAATAATCCGATTTCTAAGATACGCGCTTTTAGCGCAGTTATAACTCATAGTCTCACAGAACGATACTGTAAAGCTTAACGAAAGTCTTAAAATGAGGTGTTATCTATTTTAAAGTCTGTTTTTAATATCAAAAGTGGTTTAGAACTGACAAACCAATTAAATACTAATTAATTATAAAGAACTAAAACTAATCTATTAAAGATAGAAATAAGTTAAAATTGTACAAAAAATGCAAGGAATAAAAGGCTTTTTATTTATTTTATTTTATTTATTATGTCAAAAGTATTGAAATAATATTGAAATTACAAAATAGTAAAATTTTACCCGATTATTACTTAATCCATATCAGGAACTTATCATACAACCCTCGTTATTAAAGGCAATGTGTGTATGTATGTATGTTCCCCATGGACACCAAAATCGCTGAACCGATTTTGATGAAATTTTCAGACAATCTTCATATTAGTCAGCGGGTGATCCCCTATGAAGTTTTGTAGCGATCGGACGCGGACGAAGTGACGGGCATATACTAGTTTTAAAATAAAAACATACAAAATGTCCATAATATTTACTTAAGCTAAATATTTAGGACAGAATTTTGATGCTAGTTTATTTGAAACAAACTAAATAACGCCTGAAAATGTGTCGAGCTAACTTATAAAGTTCAATTCGGTTAAATTTATAGACATGTAAAGCCTAGAGGAGTCTGTGTGCCAAACACTATTTGTTATCTTTGTACCGAAGAGGCTTTAGGGCTTGACATTATGACTAACATTTAGATTGGAGTTATCAAGTCGAGAGTATACGTTATATAAATACTAGATATTGCCCGCGACTTTGTCCTCTTTCTTGTGTGTTTAAACCTCTTGGGTTTTGAAATTTGTATTTTTTTTGAATGAAAACAGTACTTTATTTCAATACCCCTGACAATGTGTATGAAAAATTTCATAGGTTGAGTAGTTATGGGGTGAAATCGTGAAATATAACTTTAGAAGTTATAAATATTTAAGTTTATTAAGTATATTTTTTCATAGTTTTTTCTTGAGTATTTTCTATAGCTTTTCTTTAATTGTAAATAAAAAGATTGAAGTTTCGAACTTATTTTTGACATTTTGGCATTTTTGACTTCATTAATTTCTAACTTATTTTCAGGTACGACTATTTATAAGTGCTGAGTATGGATTCTAAAACACATTTTCAACCATCTGCTTTCGACCAAAGTAGAACATGGCAAATTTTATGTAAGAATTTCAGCTCCTTCAGATAACGTATATGACCGGGATATGCAAAAAGAGGAGTTCGCTTTTTAATTCCCGACCTGACGTAAACTATAAAGGGTATTTTAGACTGCTGTGGCGTTGCTTGTGTTATAGATATAGTAGGCGACCGTAGGCACCCTTAAATCAAGTGGCCTTGCAGCCTGTCTGTCGAGTTTAACATAAAAAGAGATAAACTTTTACGCGGCTACAACTTTTATTATTATTATTATTATTATTATTATTATTATTAGAGATGGGTTTGCTCTTGGCCAGCATCTAGCTGTGTAGCGAAGAGGTGGCCTATGATAGAGTGAGCTCACCCAGATGATGCCTATTCACTCGACCTTTAAAAAGGTTTGAGTTATATGAGCTCGGAAACACAGACGCCGGCAAGGAGTTCCAAACCTTGCCAGTGCGCATTATGAAGGATGTTTTAAAGCGCTTGATCCGTAAAAGAGTGATTTCGACAAGATGAGGATGGTAACTAGCCATACGTCTGAATGTCCGATGGCAGAAAGGGGAAGGCGGTATGAGCTTATGCAGCTCCTGAGCACATTCTACGGAGTATATGTGTATCGAGATATCGTTTGTTTCCCAAATATAAATAAAATAAAATAAATAAAATATCTTATAAAAGGCACATAGACAGGCTATTTTGAGAGTATATGCTAGGCTCTGCATCTTCTGCCGTCAATGAGTCTCCTACTTAGAATATACATATCTAAGCAAGCGTCTCCTAGCTCTGCGTTCCACCGAGTCGAGTGTTGCAAGTTGGTATTTGGTTAAGCTGCTAGTAAAGCTAGCTTGTCAATATTTTTTTGTAGTTGTAAGAAGGTACGAGTATGTAAAATATTAAGACTTGATGTTGACGAAGATGCCACCTGTACAAATCGCAGTTAAAGCCGACGTTAGCGAAGTGAACATTTCCAATGTTGTTTATTCAAAAATGCTTATTCAACCGCACATTTATGCACGGTGGGTGTGCAAACAAATATTGTATGTGTATGCCCCCGAATGCCGAACGTTATTACGGCACTTCTCTATACGGTAACACATGTAGGACTCATAAATTTGGTCCTGCACGTTAAAATTAGAAATGTAAGCTCGGCACGGAGAAATATGTGCCTTTAAAATTTATACTGTATTATATTTGTTCATATGCACGCGGCAACAATTGTTCTCTACGTTCCTGTTATTCGACTCAATTTACAAGCGCTTCTATGGACTTCTATACTGTTGATGTTTCGGTTTTCACTTTATTGTGATGTAGGTAAAAACAGAATTTTCATTTATTTTTTTTTAGTTTAAAAATGTTATGTTGGCTTGTCTCGAGAATGGGTGGACCGATTTTAATTCGGTTTTCACATTATAGAAATAGTGATATTGAAATAAAATCATGGTTCATTCTCTGATGTATACAGCCATTTCCTTTTCCTCTATTTCTCAATCTCTTATCCTTAATTCCAATAGTCGGCAACGTATTTGCAGCATCTGTTGCGTTGCATGAGTTGGTAAAGGCGACGGTAGCCACCTACCATCAAGTTGACCGTCAGTGACTGTCAGCGGTAACTGACGCTCAAAAAGTCAACTTAACCCGACAGAACAAAATATTAAGCTCTTTACATTAAAAGGAAAAACACTTTGATCAAATAAATTTTTCGTTTTCGAATTTCACAAAACTCTGGAAATATACATATCAATGTCAAAGTTCGTGTCAAAAAGCTTTTAAAAGTTAGATTTACTGTATATTTTCAGTTTGGTTATTTCCCTCGAGAAATATATATTAATGTGTCCAGTTTGTTATCTATTATGGATGTTATAAGCATGCAAACTTTGAAAGTTTGCTACGAACATGTTCACAATAATGTTAAAAACTTTCAAACACGAAGTACATATATAGATATAATTATTTTTCTATTATTACATTATAATAGTCAGTTTCTACGTTAGTCTACACACTATTTTATTGCTATTTTTAATATTTAATTTAAATTTTAAAATCTGGTCAAAATCCGATTTCATCAAATTTAGTTTCGGCGTTTGACTTTTTGAATTTTTGAATTTTCATGTCAGACCTAGGTTGACTAGCCAAACCTAGCTTCGATGTTACACATACATTTATAATATCTAAATGTACCTAAATAACAATAAAATTTATAAATTAAAGAAAATATAATAAAAGCATCTATTATGCCTTATTTATTTTGTCTGATTAAATAAAAAAGTTATAATTATCGTCCTTATACAAGTCAAAATTTTCTTTAAAAATTTACGTCACCTACATATAAATAGACTTGATTCTAAAAATAGTGAATATTGCAAATTCCAATTATGATGGTCTCTTTACATGTCAAACAGTAGATAAATTAATTGAATTCGTCCTTTCTGGGAATTACATGTAGAGCGTCAAAAGGCACTTTTGGTGAACCAAATAAAATCAATTAAAACAACTACTCTGAGCCCAGACGGCTAGACCGCCCTTCCAAATATTATTTGGGCTTATAATTTTATTTGACTTTCATCCAGTACCATTCAACATTCAATTGGCTTCGCCTGTTTTACTTTATAGCTGCAAAATGTGTTCAAGTCCTCTAGGCTCCTCTGTGAACTTTGTGAGCGAGTTCAGAACTTATTTTTTAAAAGTTTCATTCCCCGGGGTTATATTTTTTCTCTTCTTCGTTTTGCTGTCCTTCATAGCCTCAAATACTTTTTGTATGTACAAGTAAGTACATATTTATCATGAGTTTGTGGCGCTTATTACCCAGGCGCTTATTACATTAAGCAACGAAAAGTAGGTACTAGCATTGTAAGCGGATTTTAAAAACTTCAGAAATGGCAATTTTCAAAATGAAAATAGGTGTTTATATGCGAATTTTAAAACATTTACAAGATTATTCTATTACGCAACTTTCACGTAGCAGAATTTAACTTTTGTTTTTCAATAATTTATTGGAATGTAGCGGCTAGTTCTTATGTCTCTGTATGTCTGAAAACATGTGTAATTTGCAAGCATTAGTACTAATGCAAGCCTTTTTTTGACGAGGAGAAATCCGCTTAAATCCCTACCCCTGGCTAGGTGGTAGGGATATGTGGGGGTCGCCCAGCACCTGATGTTAGCGGCACTGGGAATACCCACTAAAACTTCCCGGTGCCTCCTTGCCCTGTGAGCGAGGTGGACCGGGCTCTGCCGAGGCAACTAACTCCGATCCAAGTACTAATGCAAGCCTACACTACCCTCCTTTTTACAGTAAAGAGAATAAGCATCACCCGCAAAATGACAGCACCTGTATCGTCTGATAGATACAGCCTATTTTTCACAATTCTTCCTGGATGTTTAATACGTGTTCCTAGATATGATTTTGTATAACTATGTCATGTCTCAACTAACGCGCGGCCTGCCTGTCGTCACAGTTACATTAAAAAAGCGCCAGTGGTGTCAGAGATGTGGAAAATGTAGTCCCATGTTTGCGAAATCTGTGGGTCTAGTATGAGTTTATAATAACCGCACTCGCTAGCGAGAGCGAATATAATTTTTTTACGTTCTCGCCTAGCGATTGTGGATTGAACAAAGTAGTCTATGCATGCAACATGAATGCACAGACTCTCAATTAATTGGTTCTAGTTAGTTGCTACTCACTATGAAAGTATAGAGTAAATGTATTCAATTATACAGTTTTTTAAACATCTATGTGACTCCCCTCATCCGCTGTCTTTGTCTACTAAACAAAGCAACAGACCTTGTACGCACGCGAGCGGCGAAATGAATTTTTCAGAGGCAATCTCGGCGACGAGGAGTGAATTTTTCAAAGTGTATTTTCCCGCCCTTTCAAGCGCTAAGACAGGCAGCTTAGTGATTTCACTGAAATGATTTACTAACTTACGTCTTGAGACCGCTTTCCTCTTATGATGCTATGATGGAATTTTATATCTTTGTAATGTCTAAACTTTACATTCTATTCGTCGTAAGGCATACTACATTTTACAGAAGAGTATCGTGAAATAAGATCAGGTTAAGTTAGTGATGTATGATATCAATTTTCATTTCGCTATCTACTATCCTTATTCTCTCAGCACTTGTGGCGTTGCTTGTATTAATAGACGACTTAGCTGCTTGCCATCAAGTGGATCGTTATCCTATCTGACGATTTTTAAATAACATGAAAACATTTATTCGCTACACAAAGATGCGGGCCAAGAGCAAACCCATCTTTAAAAAAAAAATACTCTGCTAGTATTTTTAACTATTTTTATAAAAGATTTTCAGAAATATCGTTTATTAAGCTTTACATTTCAACAATTTAATTAGCTTTAGTCTTTCAGCGGTAGGTCTTTTATTGTGTTAAGAAAATGGGCTCTAGCATCCTTTATCCATTCATAAAAACGCAAAAGTACATGTGCTGTTTTATTACTCGTTTTTCTGTAAGTAGACAGTTGGATGGGCTGTCAATTTTATAATTTACTAATTTACATAGGTACTTCCCCGAAGGACTACTTGATGGCTGATCTTGATTTTAATTTTTCGAATGATTTAGTGACCGTTTTTCGATTAAATATATACAATAGCAAAAGGCACGGTGGCGTAAAATCTTCAAAAATATCCTGTCTTCCGTTCTTTTTTTATCTAGTGTATCGTATATACATGTATGCGACTTTCGTTAAAGAACCTTATTTCGCCAAACAAAGGGCCCGTGCGTTGGAATAATGAGGTTCTCACTAGAGTACACTTGAATCGTTCCTTCCGACATGACGTTAAGGGCTACGTAAGATACCTACTGACACTAATAATACTTTTTTTATTTAATACTACAATACAATACAATACAATACAATACAATACAATACAATACAATACAATACAATACAATACAATACAATACAATACAATACAATACAATACAATACAATACAATACAATACAATACAATACAATACAATACAATACAATACAATACAATACAATACAATACAATACAATACAATACAAAAAATACAAATTTATGTTTTGTCAAATATTTCCCATATTTGACAAAACATAAATTTGTATTTTTTGTATAAAAAGGATAAATGTAGGATTGTTGTTATTTTATATTTTAAAGACTACAAAAAGAATAGTATCCTGAGTTTCTTTCGGGATTTCTTCTCAGGATCGTCATCTTGTCCTTTTTTCCGAAACCATAAGAGTTTCTTGTAGACCCAATTGATAAATAAATATTTTTCATTTTTTTTGAAACGACCTAGTAGAGTTATATTATGGCCGTCTAAAGATTTTGCGCGGGGAACTCGAAGTTTAAATAGTTTTTGTGACGGCGGATATTCAATAATTCTTAGAATGACTAAATATCATATAAAAAATTTCATACAAATAACTACTAACTACAAGGAGATAACGGCGTATGTATGTAGATTAAACTATATTACAAAATGAAAAATACATTATTGAAATTCTCATTATTGAAGATCATTTATACCTATATAACACAACTCGACAGATTCCCTTACAATATATTTTATCATCGTTATAACCAGCGATTCAATACGGATCGTTGGATCGAGGTATCATTGTTTATGTTAAAATCATTCAATCAGTTCCAAAGCAGTAACATATCGTTCAGGTCGAGCCGCTCGTTAATCTTAATCTTCGCATTGTTGCTAGTCACGGTTGGTTTCTTCGAATATCACAATGAAAGGATGAACCATCACAATATGTTACGGTTGCAGATACTTCAATTTCATTGATAGTAACTTTTTATGAGATGATTTTACTATCACATACTCACACCTCGAAATAATATTTGTATAAACATACATCTGTTAGAAGGTTAGACTTTATGATTTTGGAACACAGTGTAATCTATCACTAGAATTCTTAAGTCTTGAAACTTTTGTGTAACAAATAACTGTTTTAAGCAATCATCATTTGTCTACATAGGCTTTACCTATAATTTTCCAATAAGACCAGTCAACAGTCTGGATCCACCGTCAACCCGCAATTCTAAGCAATGTAGGAATAAAAACCTACATAAAAACCCTATAATGAAATTTCATTTGTGAACATATACCTACCTACGTCCGTAGCTAAGCGGATATAAGTGTACACCTAATGCAACATACCGTTGAAATCACCTGCAGTAAAAACTGAGCACTATCATTTCGCGTATACCCTGAATATTTTGGACGCTTAAATACAATGTAGCAATTTGAAAGACGAGTTGGTACGCCAACTTTGTCAGCTCGTTTGGCTCCCGTACGATCTGGAAAGTTATCTCGGAGTGCATCGGAATTACAACGTGCTTCCAACTTTGCGATTCGAATCGGGAATACGAGGTGCTTGCATAAATCACCTAGAAGGAACAATAGAAGGGAGACAAATTTATAAATAACCCAAGACGGACCACATTTGGCCAACATTGGGGCCAATGATGTGGCAAAGGTCAATAGTTTGTGATGGCGTCCACACGTTGGAAGGGCGTTCAGTTTGCTTCGATTCAGGCCAATATGCAAACGAATTTATTAAAATTGATATTAAGCTTTATCAACTTGGTAAAGCTCTATGAAGCAAAATTTTTATTCATTAGTTATTATTACTGCCATTTTGTAGACACTAGTTGCGATCACGAGGAGCGAATTTGAATATCAGGTGCATGCGGGCACTCTGCGAGCTTGTAGCATACTACATAAATTCGTGGACTGGACTCCGTGTGGTGTCGAAAAACCGACACCACACGGATTTCGCGAAAACTATTGGCCATCATCATTGGCTACAAGTTTTTTCTTTTTTAAAATATTATAAAGGATGGCAGTTAAATAAAAGAAAAAGGCTGCCATGGTCTAAGGCTGGTTTTCATGTCACGCCGAGCGTCAGCGCCGACAGGCCATGTTTTAGGTGCTATGAAGTGTATTAGAGTAACGCCGACCTACTGAGTAGCGCAGTACCTACTGAGCCGTACACGCCGACCGCCCTCGAAATGCCTCTGAGAGAGCGTTTTCGTGTCGCGCCGACCGCACGCGCCGAAAAGTACAATCATAATATAATTATAATTTGCCTGTCAGCGCTGACTGTCAGCGCGACACGAATACCACCACCTTGCGCTAACGCGCTAACAGCTACGCGCCGAGGCCTCGGCGCTGACAACCAGCGCGACACGAAAACCAGCCTAAGTACATTAGCAAAGAGCATGCAGATACGCTGCTGACCCCGCAGGAATTTGTTTATAAATAAATGTGTATATTATTGTAGCAAATAGGAAACACCTCATAATAAAGATGACTAAGGCTCGTTATAAAAGTATTTTTGGTTTACTAAGATTTGTACTATCTAGACAATTTTATAATCTGTGACAGTAAGATACTTATTTGTGTAAAACGTTATGTGCCAACTTTGATGGTTTTATCGATTTGAACTTACTGTAAGTGAACTTACTGTATTAGGTTTTTTATATTATATAGTTAGTTGGAACTTTTTAATAAGTTTATAGTTGACGTTTGAATATTCATTTTTTTTGAATTTAGAAACATAATAATGTGCGCCAGATTTAATTTGATTTACATACAAATTGAATTGTCATCAGAAAAATAGTTTTGAGAGAATTTGGTTAAAATACTGCAGAGCTCCAACTATGCAAATAATTTTTGTAATAATTCTTTCCAGATGAATTGACAAATTATTCAGACGAAATGGTAGAACTGTCTAGGAAAATTATTTCCAGAGAAAACGCTGATGCAGTATAGTTGACACAAATGCTGATTAAGCGGTACCGACTATGAGTTTATGACGCGGTTAATGCGGAGAAATTGTATTATTCCGTTTTAAGTACATGATTGAATATTTAAAAAATATAATGGCCAAGCAGAAATTTATATTTTGAGTTATATAAACTTTTATAAATGAGAAGCTGGTGCGAAGAAGTGAAAAGATGAAAGAGTATCTTCTTTATTTTATCACTAGCTGTTGCACGCGACTTCGTCGCTGATAATATAGCTATTTGAAAAATTCTTTCACTGCTTCCCAACAGTGAAAGAATTTTTCAAATCGGTCCGATAGTTTCGGAGCCTATTCAATGCAAACAAACAAACAAACAATCAAATCTTTCCCCTTTATATAATATTAGTATAGATGATCGACTTGGTAACTCCACAGTATACTACATCTCATCCAATTGGTCACCTTTTGTAAAGCCTAATTTATAATCTGTGTAGATTTAACCAGATGTGAAAGCTTATTATAAATATTAGGTTGTTCTTAAAACATTTTGCTTCGTTAGAAATAACTTGAGAAATTATAACACAAAGAAATCGAACTTGAATGCCACCGTTTGTTCATTTTATATTCATTCTCATTTTAATTTTCTCAGATACACCGTTATCTCAGTTCAGACCTGAAAGGTGTCAACGGAAATAAACGAAATAATAATCTGCGCGAACATTTTGTAGAAATGAAAATTCCCTTCAATATTTTTATCGTACAATAGGCGGCTTTGTGAATGAACAGAACACTTGTGTGACGCAACGGGAACGGAAAATGAAAAAGTTGTGGAGGAAATGTTGCCGATACAGGAATCGAGGCAAATGGAAAAAGTTTGTAGGCTAAAAAAAATAAAAGGACAATGATTTGTGGTAGTGTTATTGTAATAGTGAAACATAGGCTATTGGCAAAATGCAATATGGTGTTTGGTGACGTCATGTACTAGTAAGTGAAAGAGAAATACTCCAACAAAATGTTTAGTACAAATAGGATGGCTTACAGCAACCAATTCTGTATAGATATGTAATATACCTAAAGCAAGGAAGATTCAAGATTCACTTTCCAGCCTGCTTTAGCCATTTTAAAATATCAATATTTATTTATTTATTTGCCACGGCACCATTCACCATTCCACATCTTTAGTTTTATATGTTTATATCGTCACAATATCAGACACACTTACTTATTGTGATTATTTATGTCTATTATAGTATGCCAGTACACCAGTTGGTATACACACATTCAATTCAAATATATCAAACAAGTTGAATAAAAATTGAACGCTTTACAAAAATATATCAGCAATAAATAATAATCTAGTTATATACAGTGTGTTTGGTCATGGTCTAGCTATATTTTAGGTTCATAAATTACAATAATTATTTTAATACACAAATATAGCTCAAAATATATCGATCGAGAAAAAAAAAAATTAAAAGAGTCAAGGGTTTTTTTCCAGTGATTTACATTTGACTGTAGTATTTTTTTAAGTTACGAAATCAAAGGATTAGACCAATAAAAGTTTTTGTTTACGATCTAAAAGTTAACTTTGTCGACCTACCTTTATCTTGTTTTTTAGTGTGAGTTTACTCAATTTAGTTCCAAAACCTGTATAGCCGAGCGCGTGCATACTAACATTTCGTTTAAAATTACTGTATGCAGCAAACTTTCTGCTTTTAATCCGTTCGGGGACAAACTCAAAGCAGATTTAGGTGGGCTTTGCTCTGTCGGACTCTGAATGCGGATTTTGGCGGACAGTTGCCAGTGTTGCCTGTATATAGATTAATGTGTGACGCATGCGGCACAGCCGGACGCTTCGCTTTTGACCCTGTTTTATAGTTTCAACACTAAACTTTGCGCCATCAAATCTCGTTTTCAAATATTGAAGTACGAAAGAGAGGACCACAAATCAAAGTAGATAACTAAGTCATCGGCTCGGATATGCTGAAGACTTAAAAACACACCAATTAGGAGCGTCATGCTATATCAGTAGTCGAAAAGAGAGCTTAGCAAAATGACATGTGTCAAAAGATTCTTGTCGTAGGATCAATATTCTCAATTTTATATATTCTTATTTTTCAACTTTCTTAATTTTTTATGTTCGAACATAGGGTAAAGGCGGGATAGATGCCCCACTTTTTGAAAATATCCTCCTAATTTAAAAATATCAATTTTATATAAATAATGTTTATGAATTTAGCTAGTTTAATCCTTTATGTTTAACTGTGATTTGTATTTTTGGACCTACAAAATACAGATTTTGCAAATTTTAGCTTTTTGTGGAACTCCTTTTTTGAGGATAGATGCCTACCCGTAGGGATAGTTGCCCCACCATGAAAATACGAAGAAGGATAGATGCCTGCGGCGCGGGATAGATACCATTGCCTTGCAATGCATTACCAATTGCATTGCAACAGCCAACAATTGTCATTGTTTCTCCTTTCTCGGCAGATGTGACTGAATTGATGACTTTGGCACCTTTTTTCGCGATGACTTTTCCGGGTTTATTATTCAATTGGATTCCGGATTCATCCATATTATATAATCTTTCCGGTTTGTCCAACAGATCATTTTCGGTCAAGACTTTGATCAAAAGATCATAGAAGTTATTAACTTCTTCTCTACTCAGACCCTTGGCTCTAGCCACAGATAAACCTTCAGCTTGTCTAATAGACAGCTCTGGATTTCGTTCAATAAAACTTTTGAACCATGCAGCTCCAGCCATTTCGTTTTCGTGGTCAAAATTATGTTTTAGCTCTAGCTTTTCAGCAAATTGATAAGCTAACATACGTATGGATTGTCTATTTGGGGGAAATCCTGCATCTCCAAGCTTTAGAATGTGCTTTACTAGCCTTTTTTCGTTGTCAAAATCCAAGATAGGATGTTTCCCTACAAAAAAAATCTACGTTAATAAATCTAGGTATTGGAAACTTACAGCAATTAGTTAAATAAAAGTTTGTTCAACTAGGTTTGTTAAATCAGGGCAACTATCCTTTTTGATAGGGATAGATGCCCAAGTATTTTTTAAATAAATAAAAAACAAAAGAGCAACTATTTACATCTAGATGCATACTTGATGAATCAGTATATTGACGTAAAAAAAAATATAACGGAATTAATGACTACTTATAAAGTTATACAACAGCGAATACTAACCTTTAAAACTTTGATGCGTTTGTAAAGTTCGCCGCGGAGATGAATGCACACACGTACGAAACACGTCCTCACCGCACAACGGCCCGTGGCTAATTTAGGTGCGGGGTGACTGCAGCTCTTAGTTATACTATTGTTTCTTAGTCGCGAGTTTAGGAAGTTAGGTTTTTGGAAAATGGGGCATCTATCCCACTGGGGCATCTATCACGCCTTTACTATAATGCATATAAC
Organism: Synanthedon tipuliformis; assembly: GCA_947623395.1. Classification (NCBI taxonomy): domain Eukaryota; kingdom Metazoa; phylum Arthropoda; class Insecta; order Lepidoptera; family Sesiidae; genus Synanthedon; species Synanthedon tipuliformis. Next base: position 6,163,029 of record OX392420.1, on the reverse strand, counting down.
TCGTGCTATTTCTGAATATTTCGTGCTATTTCGTAGTGGTTTTCTGAAAGGGACCATGATGACTAATAAAGGATTTGATGAGAGTGTAAACCCAGGTGTACTAACTAGTCAAGTGAACCCCGGGTAAGAAAGGATTTGACAAGTGTCTGCGTAATCATTTATACTACTGTCGAGGTTGTAACTGTTTAAAAACTTTTTTTAAAGCCTTTATAAACTATTTTCTCATTGTCATTTGATCCGTGATCTGAATACTAAGCAGAAAATAAAAGATTTCTCAGCAAATAAAGTCATGCTACAAAAGTTTTGAAGTTAATTGTATAGCCAATTTAATATTATGTTTGCAGCAATATTATTAGTAATAAAGCGGCATAACGAATGTCAGGTTTAACCAGATTTCAGTAAGCTGAAAATGCTATTTTGTTATGAGAAAATAAAGCTGATTTGTGTTTTAATAAAATACTAGCTTATTTTACGGTATTTGTGCTAACCAATCAAAATGATTAAATTGTAATTTTAATACTATTATTAAAGAAATATAGTTTCAAAATGGAAGCTATTTGAGTATATTACCAATGCGTTATTTATTTAAATCACATTCTTAATGTTACTATGTGCCAACTTAAATAACGCAAACAACATAAATGTCAGAAATAAGAAAACAATATCTGGCATTTATAGTTTAATTAAAATGTGTAAAATCTTCTTTGATTTAGAGACCAGTATTTTGAAAATGTAGAGAAAATATTCTAAGAATGTACCTACTTGTTATTTGAAGAGGTTTCTTGTGAATCAAACCTTTTGTTGGACACAAACGTAGTTATGTCTATCCGAAACCTATTGGATAAAGCAGTATTATGCTGTTACAATAAATGATTCAATTTCCTTTACGCAACTATCGGATCCACTTAAGTATTATGAAAGTAATAGAGGCGAGGGAATAGTTTTCTTGCTGACGTTCCTTTTACGATAATGACAGTAAACGCGGTCCAATATCTATAAAATATTACAACCTCCTCGTCCGAATGCTGGACATGGCTAAACCTGAACGTAGAATCTAGAGCACAGTAGTAACACTTTATTTTAAAAATGGAAAATGTAAAGATTTTTTGATTTTTCTTAGAACTATGTGAGTAATTTACTCTGTTATACCAAATATTATTCAAGATCCAGTCCTTCGCCAAATAAATGAATTCCGAAATTTATTTATTTATTTTAATTGAAAACATAGAGTGATTTTATTCTAATTACTAATAACTAACTAAAAAAATAGTTTACACAATTTACATGTCTCCTTTTTAAATGACTAAAATAAAATTGTTAAACATTTGTACCTTCAAAATATATAAAACCCAGTAGTATTTAAAATTATACTAGTGTTTAGGTTGTATTTATTCATGATAAACACTTAGGTATAGCTTATATTTATATTTGAAAAACGCTTGACTACGGCTAACGCTGTTGCAGCTACGAAAGGCCTCAAACTCCTCGTGAGAATTAGAAGTAAGAATAATATGATCCATTAAAGCATAAATAAAACATCGAAAACACTTTAAAGTACAAGGAAAGTGTTGGGTGTTCAAAAAAACTTCCAGAAGGAATGTTAGATGTATTGCCAACACGGAGTTAACAAGAAGGATAAACAAAAGCCCAACCTCCTTCACACAGAGTAGAAACTTTGCGCAGAAATAGAACATAATTATGTATATGGGGTAATTTAGATTATTTTATATATTTAAAAATTATTTTAACTACTGGCATAATTACATAGTAAACGTCTAGCAACGGTTTGAGCGACAAGTTAACTAATACATATAAGCACTGCGGCACATGGAATATTTTACACACGCAATATACTCGGCTGCGTTTTAGCTTGCACCGTTTGGAAACAAGCAAATAGCCAGCGCATGTAGCCTTGCAATTATTCCCATCGTGAAGTTGCAATATTAAATTTTGGAATAGAACCAACAATGCAAAAAGTTTTGAGTTCAATAAATTTTGATTTGCACGTGATTGGTGTATAATAAAGTTATTGTACTTATACATTTAACTACATACAACATGACAATATTAGTAGTAACAACAGATCAATAACATTGTTTTAAGTAAGTGATTTGTAGTTTTTCCAAAATTCACTAGGAACAGGGTACAATACTTAAAAAAATATCACACTGTAGAAATTTGAACAGCCCAAAGGTCATTTCCATATTTGATATCTTTACAAATTGAATACATACATGACCCTAAAATCAGTGTGCGATTCCCAAAGGAAATGTAAAAGTTGATACACTATACGAATGGTATATTTTGTATGTATTGTGACGATAACCTAACCGGAATACGACGATCGTTCATAAATTTGATAGCACGAATTAACTTTAGACAGACCGCACTGTTGTGTGTACTAAATAGAGAAATGGTGGATTATGAAGGGATTTTGTGCTTCGTTCTTGTAATAAAATACTTTGTAAGAAATCTTTCGTGTAACCGTTTCCTTGTTGGCTTGAATAGTATTCATTTTTAAAGATAGGTAAATAATAGATCTTAAACTCGGACCTGGGGGCAGAGCGTTAAGCAAGCACCGAAACCACTCGACCAAAATTAGAAAGCACGTTAAAAAATTCCATGAATAAAAAATTTGATCCTATTGGTCTTATAGAAACGCCACTCGACCAAGAGGCTCGTCAAGAAAATACGAAGAACAAAAATATCGTCGCATAGAGAAAATAAGATATCACTTTCTCATCACAGAGGTTCAAGTCTTAACAGCGCATTTTAATAGTGTTATATTTTAAAATAAAGCAATTTTAATTAACATAAAATATTCTAAAATTTAAAGTTTGTTTTCAATCTCTACATTCCCCACATGTAAACCTAATAAACAACATTACAGAGATGTGGAACAGTTTTAAATTTAATTAAAAACTCCAATACAAACTGTTACGCTAAACTTATACAGGCGAAGTCATGTTTGCAAAGCTTAATGCAGACACGCGCTAATGAAGGGATTAACAAGAAAAAGTGGTTCGACCCTCCGACTGGCAGAAACTAGATTAGCCCCGAGATCGCATCATTAGTAAGCGATACACCTGATTAGGGGCTTAGACGGCGCTTTGATACCCAGTGATGAAATACCTATAATGGAGTAGTTAGGTAACACACAAAAGACCAGGCCAAACTTTTAAGTGGAGAGGGCAAGGGTAGGTGTATACAACTATACATACTAAGTACGTAGTGCTGACATTTATCAATTTCGTTAATAATGTCTTAATTAACGAAAACATGGCCGAGAGATCTTAAGATTTAGGTTTAGGTTTAAGATGTTTCTGAAAACCTTAATACCAGAATTCAGAATTCTGTGCCAAAAATTAGATGTTAGTAGTGGCACACTGCGTTCCGCAGTTAGATACTGGGCAGCCAGTTTGGTTGTGGAAACCATCTCCGTGTTCATACACGGATAACATATAAAATATAACACGGATAATATATATAACAGAGCTGTTTTTTTTTCTATGTCTATCCTGTAAAAGAAAACAGCTTTATTAATATATTCAATTCATTTTTCTATGAGGTTGGTAGCACACTTGAATTCCCTCTTAGACATCTACAATAATGAAGACTGTTAGGACACCATGGCTAAGAATTAATGCATATTTGCCGATAATGATAATTTAGGATATATTCTTGTGAGGGATGAGAATAGAACAGCGTTATAATTAACACAATAACAAAAAAATATAGTCCTATTTGGTCTCATAGAACAAATTTTGGTCTAGGATTATTTTATAACATTACCACATCCAAACACTTTATATTTCCGGAGTTGTTATCTGATAAATAAATTCCTTCATTGCCTATTTCAGATAGGCAGATGATCTTTGATAGAGTAGGTAGATGATTCCAAAACTCACAATGACTGTCATAGCTACTTTACAAACTGAAGGGTAAGTAGATACGAATAGATATGCGGCTCGTCTTAAATCAGAAGCTCTTTACTGTTAGGAAATTGAAATATCTACGTGAGCTTTGCAATTGGAATTGGAACCTCGCTGCTGGTTCGTTTCCGCTCGCAGCCGAACCAATTAGAATTGACTCGTGTCTCAGGGAGTATTATTAAATATTCTATTCAAACAATTAACAAGGTATTATTGAATTTTATTTTGACCGATTTATTTAATACTAGCTGCTGCGCGCGACTTCGTCCGCGTAACTTTTATAAAATATAGCCTAGTTACTCGCTGATAATGTAGCTTTCTATAAGTGTTTTTTTTTAACGGTTGCGCTGTTTTGAGTCACAACAGCCCACACAAAGTTATCACAGTGGTCTTCTGTAAGGAGATGATGCTGCCGCCAGACGGGCTGCCTAAATGACTGCGAAACGTAATGTGCCCTGACACTATTTTTAGATCCAAACCAGAGAAGTTCAATTCCAAAATTGGCCCTGCCGGGAATCGAGCCCGGGGTCCCTGGAATAAGACAATCATCTTAACCACTCATCCAACATGCTTTATAGTCTTTGTTTATAAATGTCTTCTAAAGTAACTATTAAGTTACTTTAGAACTACTATTAAGTTACTTAAGTATTCTAAAGTATTTTAATATAAGTACTTTATTAAAATTTTATTCCGAATATAATGAGTATTTGATGACATTAGTATAATTACAAGAAAAACAGATTCAGAGGCTCATCGAACTAAAAATATATAATCCTGCACCATTATGATTGAGCACAAAGTGAACATACGAACTTTTTTATTTCATGAAACGAAGTGATTTAGCTGAAGGATTTCTCTTATAAATTTTAAGGTCTCTCTCGCTGTGTATGTGTTTTCACATTTTAAAGTCGTGTGCGGTAAACTCTCAAATTGAATTGAGAGCCAGCAATAAGAAGTGTTTACGTGTCGTCTTTCAAAAGGAAACCTTTTTAGACATTTTCAGTTTTCACTTCGCACAAATTGAGGCGAAAGAGTCGTTCCAAAAGACCAAAATGGATATACGGTTGTAAAGCTTTTCAGCTGTTATCTCACCGATACGTACTCTTATTATACAAGTTAGTTTTATACAAATATAATAAAATGTATCAATGTTAAAATGTGATCAATGTCACACCGTCTTAGATAGAGTCGTCTTCTTCATAGCTGAAGGTCATGCCGAAGGAATCGACCACAAGCTGTTTCCATTCTACCATGTCCTCAGTCCTTCTCATAGCCTTCGCAACTGTAAGCTTTCATAACTTGGTCTGTCCGTCGGCTAGGAGACCGGCCACGAGACCTGTTGCCATCCTTTCTTAACAACCACTACCAGCTTCTCCAAGTTTTCTGGTTCTCTGTGGGCTATGTAAGAATTCTATGATAGAAGTGGCGGATAGTCTTCTCCGAATCGCAAGCTGTTTGAGGTTCGAGCTGTTTCTCCTCTTGGCCGTCCATGGAATGTGAAACGTCTGTCTCTAGAACTACATCTTTTTGCGCTTAGTTGAAACCGTCTTAGTTGAAGATTAATAAGTAAGCAGTATACGATTCTAGATAAATTCAAACCGAAAGTTTGAGTGCTTTGTTTCAAAGTTCTAAGAAATAATATTTATGTGTTGTCTGTTTGTAATTTTAGTAACAATTAAACGAGAAACCTATGAATGGGGACGCTCCTGAATAGAACTTTTAAGGTTTCACAGACGAAACCTATGTGTAAAAATAGACATTTATATTTTCTTCAAATTTCCCCTGGTACCTAAGTTATAATGCAGGACAGCCTATCACTACGTGTCTGGGAACTCAAGTTCTTCAGGGATTGTGTATGGTTTTTGAATTTATGAATACGTGTAATATTTGAATATGTATTGAAGGATATAAATTTTAGATTATTAGTATATCACTTATTTAACTAGACTTACTGATATGACGTGAAAAATAAGATATTAGTATTTTTCTTTATCTATTTATTAAGTTGAAATGGGCTCTGGCATCACTTACTCACCCATGAAACACAAAAACACACATGCTCTTATTTCACGGTAGTCTTTTGGGTAGTTACTGCCGCCAAATAACTGTCAAACGCAGTGTGTCCTGCCACTACTTTCAGATCCAACTTTGAAAAGTTCTTTCTAAAGTTGACTCTACCGGGAATCGAATCCAGGAATAGAGCATCAAGGCAAGCGTTGGCCATTCATTCAACAGGCTCGTCAAAAAAGGTGTCACAAAAATAAGTCTAAATAAGTCGATAGTGTAGGTAACTAAATTAAAATTACTTAATAAAAGAATATTAAGTATGTATAATAACTTTAAAATAAAACATTTTACAACTACTTACAAGTTTTACACTATTAATTAAATCTACCGCCCTACAAATAATTATCAAAGGCAATAAAGAGAAAATAAATTAAAAATGAACATAAACGAAAAAGTTAGTAGGTACATATGCAAATAATGAGTGCACGCGAAACGCTACGTTATTTTGGAGTCATTAATCCGAAGCTGATTTTACACACATATTCGTCGGTAGATAACTTCGCAGGCGTACAGTTAAACGGATTAAATTCGGGAGCAGCTGGATTGTCCCCGTAATGGACGCCCTCCACACGAAACGCCGGGCAAACTCGTTGTTCCGCACTGTATTGCGGGCTGTTTTCAGCCTGATCTACTATTGTCGCGCTTTAAAATCTCTACCCGCAACAAAAAGGAGATAATGTTTTACCTGTAATAATTTTGATTAAAAAGTAGTTATTTAGTATTTAAAAATTCCAATATTTTTAACTTTATTAGGGAATTGGCTAGCCTTTTTTTTAACGTTGGGAAATCCTCTTGGAAACCAGGCAGTGTAGGGGATACTGGGGATTAAAATTCAAGTACTTTCTAGCGCGGCCGTAGATGGGCGAAGTCGCGGGTACGTTATAACACGACTTCGGTGCCCAGGAAAGTTTAGCGCGGGGAGGGCTACGTTCTCTTTCAGAACCTCGGCGTACTCGAAAGTGGAGGTACGCCGCAGCCATCTCGGCGGCGATACGATTATATAAGGCTCGTTAGAATACCTATTAAAATACTGTATACAAATACTTACGTTTTACAATATCGTAGTACTTTTGAACAACAATTAATAAAATAAACACACGAAAATATACTAAATTTAATACATTATTATTTTCACACCGAAAGTAGGTAACTAGTCTTTTGACGGTAGTTATCGATTTCTTTCCTTTAAGTAAAAGTTTTGGAGAGCCTTTCCTCCGCGTTGTAATAAATCTTTTCCAATTTCATTGAAATTTAACGCTCGTAAAGGCAATGGCCCTGGATTATTGAAAGTCGTTTCAATAAATCATCCAACAAAAAGTTCCCTTTTACATGAACCGCCTTACTGTTGCCGTTTTAATTTTGCACCTAAAATAAACCTGCTCGGGTATTACACTCCCACATTAATGTATATAAAAAACTAACTCTTGCACGCGACTTCTTTCGTGTAACTTTATAAAGTTTAGCCTATGTTACTCGCTAATAATGAAGCTTTCTATAAAGAATTTTTTAAATCGGTGAAGTAGTTTTTAGTCTATTCATTACAAACAAAAATACAAATCTTTTTTACAATATTAGTCTATACTAATATTATAAAGAGACAGCGACCTCGTCAAGTAAACTTGTAAATAATAGCCAATAATGTATAAAATAAATTTAAATAAAGTTACATAAATACCTATTATAAGATTAACAAATGTCCATACATCCATCCTCACAAACTTTCACCAGTATTTGTATAAAATACTTTATTGCCACCATTGACGTTGACATAAGTACAGAAAAGGACATAAAGTCCACCTTTCAAGTAGGAGAAAAGTACTTTTCCCGTAGGGTTAACCCAAAAAATATAAAAAAATCAACGCCAATAAAAATATTTAATGTTGTAACGGACGGAGTCACAGGCAAAAGTTTGTCACGGCTTTAAGGGCCTCTTTCACCATCTGTCAAGTAGGCTAACCGTCATTTAAAGTCACCTGTCACCGGGAATAATTTAGCTGATATACCTTTGTTTGTACGGTAAAAGTCCCAAACATTAAAAAGAAAATAATAAAAAAAATCGCCTATCAAAGGATGCACTAAACCGAGTGCATAATTTAATAAAACATAAAATTATTTCTAAAAGTAACTAATCAACACTTCACTTGTAGTTTGTGAAAGAGGCCCTAATACTATAATGTGTTTAAATCATAATATTAATTTTAGAGTCGTGAAACAGGCACACGTACTTACACTTAAAATTATTCTTACTTGTTGGAGAAGCAATAAAAGTTTAAGAAATAATTTCCACCTACGTTTAAATGGAGTCCCGAAAATTTCAGTCATAAAACTCGAGTGGAGAAAGTGACAGCTACATTAACCAAATTGCAGAAAACAAACATATCTAATAATTTCGCCGCGAGCACGGAACCTCGTTTTGTGGAATTATGCGACCGCTATAACTTTTTCAATCCTAACTTCGACAATTAAATTCACCAACTTCCAAGTCTCAACATAACATTTCAATAAGCGTTGCGGATTGGTTAATTTTCCCGTTTGTCTTTCAATCATTTTTTCCCTCTCATTTGAATATATAAACAGATCTTTTTGGAAGGAAAAAAAATGACATTAGACCTTTTATAAGTAGAATATAAAGTTACCAAAGTTACTTTATAATTTACCTATAGTGTTATTGTTAAGGTGACGCTCCCAAAACGCTCTCTGTGGACGCACAGCGCGGTACTGAGGAACACTCGCATGCATTCTCTTTCAAACACAAATACGGTTCGAATAAGGTTGAATATCGAATGATCCATTTCTCTGTTTTTCTTGCATAGAACTAAAGGACGTAAGTCTCAAATCAAATTTAATTTATTATGAGAATAATAATCGTTCTAGGTAAATTTTGTCTTGAGAATAACTAATAAACCTCATTTTCTTTCTATGAGTATTTATTTTGCATATGTAACTAAAGTTGCTTCTGAGATAAAAGAAAAAATATCGAATAAATGACTCAATCTTAAAAAATAAAAGTGTCGAGTCAATTTCCACTAATTGTGTTTCTGTCTTGACAATGACTAGAAAAAGGTTTAAAATATAATATTATTTAAGTTTTACATTGATGTGATATTTGGTTTACTTACAGTTTTACGGCAAACAATCATAATGTTTAGGGAGCGGGGCCTTAATAATATTTTTTTTGTAAAAAAAAATATCTATAGACTTTTCCAAGAAGGAAGTCACTTGGGACTACATCGACACTCGTTTTAGTTTTTTGATAGTTTTAGTGATGTACTCAATATTCAAATAGATAGTATTCGAATTTGAATTGAATAAATACTGAAATTAAAGGAATCACGGTGAAGTCCAAGTGACTCCTATTTGAAAACGATATTTGTACACACCGCTTCACATACCCTATCCCTCTCCTTTTCCCGTGCACAACCGTCCAACGTGGTAGAAGGAGAAGGGAGACGGTCGATGCGCATACGCCGGACACTGACGCGTCGCAGCGGCAGTTGTTATTGAAAATTATCTCGAACTAACCGCTATGCTTATAACCGCTTTTAACATTGATACGAACATCTTGTAAAAATAGCAATACATATCTGTGAAGTGTGCTACGTAAAGTGTCTCACCAATATTAATTGTACAACTAACGTATAATAATGTCGAGGTTTAGGACAATAGGTGAAACTCTTCAACATGTTCATTTTTATGAAAAGGATCAGTATTATGATATAGTATGTAATGGTTACAATAAGCCTACAATACTTAACTTCGCAGATATTGTAGGCTTTAAAAAAATGTATGGTAGGTAATACATCATTAATCTTCACATTACAAATTCATTTGGTAAGAACTCACTCACTTGGATTACGCAGAATTATAAATGAGGTGTCACAGAAACTCTCACAAAAACTGTGAACGAGGGAAGGTCTTTGAAAGCATTGGGCGCGTCGTCGGTTTTTAACTGGAATGAAATAGGCTTATTGTAAGAAGGATTAATAGAAGCACTTCATTCTCAAATAAAATATGCTAAGAACGATTTTAAATTTAACAATTTATCAGCATAATTTTCCCCTTTTTTATATGAAAAGCGTAATTTTATTGAAGACGTGAGTGAATGACGGTGATAATTATGTCGCTTAATTCCATTTTTGAAAAAAATCGCGGTTAAAGTTCTACTTTTAATTTTTGAGATAAGTCGCCAGGGAACTGATTTTTGTACTAAATGATGATGCAAAGTTGTGTAAACAACCTAAATTATAAAAAGGTATTAGGATAGCAATTAAACACTTGTATTATTTTTTAAAATAAAAAGTGAATTGAATTCTCCTTCTTCCATCAATAAAAGTAAACTTTTCTACACTTAAATGTATTGCTTTTTAAATTAACTGTAGGTATATAACACCTTTTTAACTTTCTATTTTCAAAAATGTATCTTAAATCGACGATCTAAAGGTCTGTAATCATTTATGTGGACATATTACCTACATCAACGCAACAAAAACGAAAAAGCCAAAAATGCGACATATCACCTTCATCTACTCATGTCTTCAATTGTTAGTCGACTTTTAATTTTAATAGAAAATGTCTATTAAAAAAGCAGAAAGAGATTTAAAGATTTCATAGATAATCTAATCATAATAATGATCTAACCATATAATCTATAAGCGCATAAAAAAATGTTTTTTTTTTTCATGACTTACCGTACAAACAAAGGTACAGGTGACAGGTGACTTTAAATGACGGTTAGCCTACTTGACAGATGGTGAAAGAGGCCCTTAAACGAATTAACTGATTTTTACGAAACTTGGTAGATAAACATTTAGACGTACGGGACGCAGGATAGGCTACTTTTTTCACGCGGACGAAGTCGCGGGCGCCAGCTAGTAATATTATAAAAGCTTCACATCAGCCAGTAACATAGGCTATACTTATTTTATAAAGTTACGCGGACCAAGTCGCGTTTAACAGCTAGTTATAAATAAATTAACTAACTGATTTGTTGATACATGCCTGTGCCAAATTTCTTACAAATCCGTTGACTAGTTTATACATGAAATAGTAAGAAACATACTTACATCCATCCTCGCAAACTTCCACACTTACTATATACAGTTACTACACACAGCGCAGTTTTAAACACACAGATACAAGTGACGATTTCAGTGGGAATATTAAAAAATATGATCCTCGAAAGCCTCTAATTTACTATCTGCCATCCATATTGAAAGGAAGTTGAGCGCAAAAAGCGGTGCGTTCAGTGACACCGTCTTTTGTTGCTAGACACTCGCACAACCGCGTCTGATAGCTCACTCCCAACCACTCCAATTTGTATGTAGATAAATGGAAAGACGCATTAAATCGATTCCTCCTTGAGCCAGATGCCGGCTTGTGATGTTCACTGAAGAGACGTTTGATTTTATTAATGTCGTTTGTTGATTCGTGGAGACGTATACAAAAATATTACGGTAATGTGTGAAGGGCCTCTTTCACCATCTGTCAAGTAGGCTAACCTACTTTATTTAATGTCATTATTTTTTTTTTTTCATTCAATGTCACACCTGTCACCGGGAATAATTTAGCTGATATACCTTTGTTTGTACGGTAACATTAACATTAAAATGAACCAAACTTATGAAAAGTAACTTTAAAAAACAAGGAACAATGATGAATTAAAAGTAAAAATTCATTTCTTTAATAGATTAAAAAACATCAAATACATAAATAAGAACTTATAAGTATCTATATGAAGGGTTACCTACGTGTGATTCAAAGAAAACAAATGAGTGTGCTAACAAGATTATTTCAATTCAGAGTCAGCTAACGAGACTCGTGAACAAAAATAGAAGAGAAACAGTGCAAAGCTGTCTGGACTGTGCAACGGGCCTTTGATTCATTACAGTTTTCGATTAGCCGCTGCGCTCCTGTTATAAAATATACTTGTGTAAGTATAGTTTTTACATACTGGTGTTTTGAAATTTAATTATTAAAAATGATGTCCATTAAAGTGGTATACCTACACTTTTATGGGTGGCTAAAACGACGTAATTCAATACCAGACATTGTTTTTTTGAAACTAACAAATTGGAGGATTTCTCAATTTCAGTAATTTCCTGTGAATATTTCGGATTTATAAAATTCAGTTTATTTTCATAAAAAACATAATAAGTAGGTATTTCTTTTGCAATGTTACTAACGTTCGAATGTACTCGTATAGTAACAAATTAAACGCTAAAGCGAGTCTCAATAAGGCAGCAGACACGAATGGAAAACGTTGCTAGAAGAACTTAAGAACTTACTAAAAACAAATAGCACCTAAATATTTATGGCTGTTTAAACTTTGCTTAAGGCTTAACGGCGTAATAGATTTAAAAGTAGCCTACGTTCAGAGTTCTAATTTTTTTTACTAAATATCATAATAGATATTAAAGATATTTATAATTATTAGAGAAATAGGTATTTATAAATTTAAGGAGCTGATAACGTGATGTGTCACATAATATGTCTTCAGCGATTCATCGTTCATTCATAAAGCAAGTTTTAACGAAAGGAGAACTATTCGTAAATGTTTGCAAAGCCTTACATACTTATTGTAAAACAAATCCTATGCCGCGTTCGCAATAATCCCAAAAACTACTGAACGGATTTTCATGCGGTTTTCATTATTGAAAAGAGAATTAAACGAGGAAGGTTTAACTCTATAATTTTCTGAGACAATTTCTGATCTAAGAAGTAGCACCCGTGCGGAAGCGGGTCGCTAGAACTTACTAATTACGAAATAGATAACTTTTTTAATGCTAATTATGTTTCAATATTATTTAACATGATTAGCATAAAACGTACACTCCGTTGTTTAATATTTTCAAAGAAAAGAAATTGTCTTGATTTTTACTTGAATGTTTAGGAATAATAAAATTGTCTATTGAAAAGATTACAAACAATATAATTCAAGAAACTTTACAAGTAATTGTGTTGTGTATTAAAAATAGCTTCTTCCAGCACAATTTCCTTCTGTAGTTGCCGTATCGAGCTGTCTATTGCTAAGTAGAGACGACTGCAGAAGCCGCAGCTGACAACTCAGTCAGACCCTTTCCAATTTGCGTTCGAATAAATGGAATCGCTCGTATCGCACAAATGAAAATTGTGTTAAAGGAGTCCCTTTTATATTTTCCAAAAAATGTTTCCTAACAATCCATAACATCAATACAGCGGTTTATAAGATTTCTTATGTGAATGTGGTTGCCTTAAAGCTCTGTCTCAGGGGACCCGGGTTCGATTCGGCAGGGTCAATTTTGGTAATTAAAGATAAAGATAAATAAATAAATAAATATCTTCAAACATTCCATACAGCACCATCCAGTTCCAAAGTAAGCAACCGCTTAGAGAAGACCATGTAATATAATGGTCATTATGTTACAGTGAGTGAGGAAGGGATGTCAGAGCCCATTTTCCTTATATCCTTTCACAATCGTCTATCGCAATGTGCCTTATTAAAGGATCTCATTATTTACAACTTGATATTTATAAACACTTGTTTTAAAGTTGTTATTTTTTCACATTACTAAATTATAAAGCCGTTATATATAAAGCTTGTTATTTATAGATTAGAAAATAAAAAATATTAAAAATATGTACATTATATAATACCTTTGTAATTACTTGTATTTTTCTCTAGCAATTGAACTGCCAAAAACACGTTTTTCTCAATATATATGTAAAAACGAGGGTCCCTTTGTCGTACGTAATCGTCTGGTCTCATCACGCACGAACTGCTCTTCACTCGTATCCCAACAACGCAACTAACCAACCATACACGAAATGTTTAATTGAATTTTTGTCAAAATAACCGTAATATTACACAGATTTATTAAATACTATCTTTTCCAGTGGCTTTGCTCGCAATCAAATTTTCAGTATATTTTGATAGTAATTCTCTTTGTTAAGGTCGACAGACAGGCTGACGGTTCACTTGATAGTAGGGTAGCTACCGCGCATAGTAGGGTAGCAGACCATGCAGAAAAGCGTTTTTTTCGTCCCCTAAGTTTGAGTTCTTAGAGTAAAATCACAAGTTAGATAAAAATACAGTGCATAATGAGCTATATAGACTATATAGGTATAGGCTATATTATATATACTATATAAACTATATATCATGGATAGATCAATATATCTTTATGTAAAGGTAAGACGGGCTTGTGTATATAAAGGTCACAAAAATGTAACCGTGAAGAGCCGGGGCGGGTCTCTAAAAATATACTTTAATGATGATTTGCCATTTGCCATAATAGCGAAGAAAAATACCCTGACGAAATGTGCATTTCCGAGAGGATTAGCCATCTTCGCAGACTTTCACTAACAATGCATACAGAAACGTCGCAAGAGTAATTGAAAAGTATGATCCCAGAAAGGAAAATTAAATAGACCCTTTATTATCTTCTAAGTTGCTTGCTCAACTTTGTTACAAGAATATTACTGAAAAGCAAATAAAATATGAAAAACTATCCAGTAATGTCACAGGTGTTTTTACTTAAGTAAGATACAGATTCTCAGAACTGTTGCAGCCACTCAACCGTTGCAACGAAGCAATCTAACTCGAAATCAGATCTCGTAAAATGTACCCATAAATAGAAAAAAGTTATGTAACAAACTCGCAAAGAATTGTACCACATTATTTTTTTCCAGGTTCTTTCGCTTGCTGGCTTTTAAAAAAGAAATGCTTTTGAAGCATTCACACATGATGTTTCTTCGTGTGTCGAAGAGGTTTATTGTCGTCTATTACTTCCACACTTTCAAGGACGTTCCACACTTATTTCGGTACTACTTTTAGTGTAAGAATAAAATATATAATTCTCTTTGGAATACGCCAGATTCTCTATATATTTTATCCATAAGTATGTCACCTTCATAATTCATAATTTTAGATATCAATTTAGGATGCTAGAATGATTTCAAAAGTGCTCTGGCATACTGTTGGATATCTAGCGCTATATTTACTATGATATACTTAGATGAGAGTGTGCTTGCCAGCTAAGCAACAGCTAACAAAATTTATATATTTATTATAATTTTATAATTTATTTACCATAATAGGCTAACAGTTTAATTGTGATTGAATAACAAACATCAAAACATATTCAAGTTTCATAAATTATCATATTTTCAGATTTCATATAAGATCATATTCCTGAAATATTACCTAAATTCCTGAATATTCCTGAAATACTACCTGGTAGTAATAGAAGTTAGAGCGAATCTTATGCAAAATTGAACTTCTTAGTACGACAGATTGAATATTTTTTACTTCATGTCTAACAAGGTTTTTATTAGCAATTGAGCGCGTGCTCCTAAACTAAGGAGGCCTAGTCTCTCGAAGCCCGACAGGAGGGTCCTCCAGTTAATTGAAAGAGATCGAGCGTCAAGGGTTTCGTGCTGAGTGTGGGCACAAACTAACGTGATGCCACTTCGTTTAGTTACTGGCGTGTAGATTCATTTTGCTTGTGTTGCTTCAAATGATAGTGTGTTTTCCGTTAAAGTTTTAAAAAAACAGTAAATTTACTAGATTCTCTGTAAAATAACCATGTTAAGGAAAAAATTATTAAGATACCTTTGTTGCAAATTTTCTTTTATTTTCCATATTATCGACATTTTATAATAGGAAAAGTGTGTTAATACTAGTAAATATACATAAAGCTATTCGTTAGATTGAATTGAGTGATTCCTTTGGGGATCAACTTTAATAGTTGACCTTGGTTTGGTTTGAACGTACAGGCTTTTGGATTTAGTTGATTAATGTGTGGTTACAATGTTCAAGTCTCGTGTTCTAGCTTAGTACTTATTGAAGCATTGTGCTTTAGAACGTGATTTCAGTGAGTCAACTGACAAACCAAATGAAAACTTTTAATGAATCCCTGAAAGAGTACACCTGTAATGACAGTTGGGGAGAAAAATTGCGAAACGCCGGACAGCGAGCCTAGGGCGAGGGCTATGTCCTCTACTGCACGCTGGCAAGAGTACACCATAACAGGGGCCCTAGCCAAGATCATACCAATGCAAACGTTTCGTTGAGTTCTGACGAATAGAAACGAAATAAAGCCCGGTGATTGGTTGTTGTAACGCCCACATAAATTTTTGACCAATCACCGGGCTTTATTTCGTTTCTATTCGTCAGAACTCAACGAAACGTTTGCATTGGTATGCTCTTGGCTAGGGCCCCAGGAAGTCTTACTAAAATACCAAATGTGGGAATTGGTGAAGAATTTTGATATTTGTTACTTAAACATGCGTAAAACTGGACACCTATCTATAGAATAGACTATGTACTGAATTAACACAAACCTATGTATTTTTTTTTCTTATAATATATTTTCATGAAGAATCAATTGAATGTGACTTTAATAATATTTTAGACGTGAAATATATGCTTAGATGGCGCATGCCTGAAAAAAATCACATTAATGAAATAAAAGATTAAGATGATTAAATAAATGAATAAGTATTTAAATAAAAAACAGAGATGTTTCCAAATTAACCAAACGATTCACTAGTAACGTTAATTTGTGAATTTCTGTGTGTAAATTAACTGATGTTTTGTTTAATATAATAAATTGAAAATTGTTCAAGAGAATTTAGTATTTTCCAAGTAATAGAATAAAAGCTAAAATTATGTGTCAGATTTCCGCTAATCGCTTGTTCCTTCCGTATATTGAAGAGGCGGTCGTAAAGTTTACGAGCGACAACGGCAAGCCCGGGTCACAACGATCCGGCCTCTGTTCCAAACAGGGAATTCCGTTTATAACACTATAGGCGTCTTACGGATAAGCTGACTAGTCAGTAAATGTAAACAGAAAAGGTAAGTAACATAGGCAGTAAGTAGATAAAGCTGGTAGAATTTTATTTAAAAAAATTTGAAAATACACGTACATACATGGTTATATGCAATTTTTATAGAGAAAAAAAAAACACACAACAAAATTATCCTAATTATAACTTATAATAATATTATAGAGTTGTATAGTTTTTACTAATACCTATTATATATTTATAATAATATCGTAAAGTCCAAACTTTGTATTTTGGATATTTGTTGCTTAATAATACAAAAAAAGGCTAAAAGGATTTGGATGAAATTTGGCAGATATATTATATGTATATTATAACATATAGAATTGTTTTTGTTCTAAAAAAAATAAGGTTCCTGTGGAATTTTCAAAAAACGAACCTTAACCTTACCTTTTGATGTGTAACGAATCTTGAGAGTCGCTTCCGTAATACCAAATCCGTACTAATATTATAAATGCGAAAGTTTGTATGGATGTTTGTAACTCTTTCACGCAGAAACTACTGAACCGATCACCATGAAAGGACATAGGGTCCCTTTCATCAGGAAACCCGGACGAAGACGCGGCCAGCAGCTAGTTTTAATATAAAATTGCTTGCTTGTTTAAATCAATGGGATAATGGAAGAGATACTATCCCACTTTGTTCGTAATTTGAAGTAAAACGGTTACTGGTACAAATCGGTTTTTCTCGGGAACATTAAGCATATAGCCAGGATTCGACTCACGCAATCTGTCCCTAATGGTGCGTGGAAATGCGAGTTAGACAACTCGATGACTTGTTACAATTTTCCCCCACACTGCGCTGATTTGACAACCGGGATGATACAGTTTTTTCTTGTTTGCGGTAAATGTTCCGATGTATGAGGTAATGGTCCCGCATTTCGGAAAGTTCTAGTACGATGGAGACAAGTGATTATTTCGTACAAAGCGGTGATACGTGACGAAACTTAAACTTGATTTTGTTACGTATCCTCTTCAAGAGGTCGTGCGTTTTATTTCCATTTTTATATACAATAAGCTGGTGCTCGCGACTTCGTCCGCGTGGAATAGTTATTTTGGGAATCATTTGGGTATCTCGAACGGTTTTCGCAGCGCACGCAACGGAAGCCCTCAAAGATGAATTATTTTCCCCGTTTTTTTTTCCACATTTTCGAATGTTTCTTCGCTCCTATTAGTCGCAACGTGATGTTATATAGCCTAAAGCCTTCCTCGATAAATGATCTATCGAACAAAAAAGAATTTTTCAATTCGAACCAGTAGCTTCTGAGATTAGCGCGTTCAAACAAACAAACAAACTCTTCAGCTTTATAATATTAGTATAGACTAGCTGAATGCCATGCTATCTGTGGCTCGTTTTTTTCCAATTCCCGTGAGAACTATGGAGTAAAAAGTATAAATGAACACCCTTCTGTTAAAAGGCTGTTCTGAATTAAGTAACTATTTCAAGTTTGTCAATCGGCTATTTTTCTAGTTTTTGGGACATAAACATACTGAGGGTTTTTTTAATATAATTATAAATACGTTACGTTATTTCCTACCGACTAACACTTGTTTCAGTTGGCGCATGATACAGGAGTCAAATCTCCAGGCTATATGGTAATTGGATATCGCACGCAATCTGCAAACGAATAAAGTGGACTTTTTGTGCATTATCGCGAATCTTCCATTCTTTCAAGTTCAAATATGTCAGAAGTATACTGCAGACACTTCGTAGTCTCAAAAAAACATTAAAAAAACCCATTCATCTTGAAAACATTTTAGTATTGGACACGGAAGACGGAGATGGAAAGAAAAGAAATGAAAATGAAGTTAAAAATTTATTTTTAATTAAGTTTTTAATTAATTAAAAAGTTAGAAATTAAAAAGTATTTGTAAATAAATCGATTCCTTACAGTTATGTTCCTTTTAACGTCAAAACGAAACGAGCTTAACTAAGTGTAAATTAATAAAGTGATAGTTGGAAATCCTTTTGGAGAGTGTACGAAGTTTGTTTATACTTATTAGTGAGTGAAATTAAATTGGTTTGAGCAGTTGTTACGCGTGGGTAAGAGTAGGGTTCAACCACATGTGGATGAAACACGTTCGCGGCTCAGATTAGTTCGAGTAGTTAACAAGCAGGTAACTTTTGCGATTAATGCCGACCGACCGCCGTGGAGAGGTTATGTTGGAATCGATTTATTACATCGTAGGCACTAACTACAAAATTCGAAGACCCCACAAACTTCTCTGTTTATACGCTTCCTCGCGCGACGAGTTTAAGCTATATTGACGTAAGCACATTCCAGTTAAAGTTGCTTTATGTGCCAGCTTTGTATGACGAGGAAATAGTGAGGCTGTTAAGCTAAATTTCAATTTGAGTTTTTTAAATTTTCAAATGAATAGTTTTTCAATATCAAATGTCTTCGTCATTATGCAGTAAGTAACATAAAATATATTGTGCAAAGTTTATGAATAATCTGTAGTGTTTTTATAAGGATAAATAAAACTATCCATAGTCATACCGGTGTGACAACATAGTGTGAAATCGGTCGCGTATTTTTCATTTATATCTTTTGGAATGAAAAACATTCACAGTTCTTTTCCTTCAAAAATTGTGTATGTTGTATTTTTACTTAGTAACGAATATGTGGCAGAGCACTCCCACATAAGAATAATAACAGCACGAGTGCTGTTGTGTTGCCCACTTCGCTATCCCCTTCTAATCCATTATCCTTTTTCTTACTAGAATTATGTAAAGTCTCATACATACTATGCAACAGATTATGACAGTATAAAAGGAATAAATATATAACTTCTATTTTCGGTTGTAATCTAACCAGCCAATAATGATATGTCTCAATTAGGCATTCGGGACAGGCCGGGCCCTATTTAGGCTACTCGTAGGTAATTGCGCAGGCGTGAGATCCCAAAGGAGTTTTTAATCCAACCCGCAACTTCCAGAGTCACATTAATGAGGAAATAACACCGAATTACCGGAGGCTATTTCGTTCACAAAGTTAGATTGAATAAAAGGTTGTATTCCAATATTAGAGTCACAACTTTATGATTTAATTTTATGGTGTTTTCCGCCTTTTAATTACATTTTACGCTTGTTTTCTTTATGTCGACAAAATGTTATCTTTATGTTGTTTTTATAAATTAATTGTAATCTGTTAATACTTTTAAATAATTTCTCATTTCGACAAAATAAATGAATTATAGTATAGTATTTAATACAAGGCCAAATTTCATACAAATCCGTTCAGTAGTTCTTGCTTGAAAGAGTAACAAACATCCATACATCCAACTTTCGCATAATATTAATAGGAATAATATCCTTACATGTAGCTTACATGTAGGTACTATGACGCCTTTTATAATTCACGAATTTTCCAACGATGTTTTATCAATACCAACTTTTGATATGAATATTATAGAAAATCAATCACATACTAATATTATGTTAACAACTTATGTATATCTAAAACTAAGTTATATAATATATATTTACATTTGTGTATAATATTAAGCTACGGTCCCCCAGACAGAGTCCTAAGCATACTGATTGCGTTACCTCATTGTATGGCAAAATTCCAACTTAAGTTTTAGTAATACCTACATACAAACGCGACTGCATTGAAAGATTTATCAACACAACATCAATCAGTTTTCGTACTTAAAGTAAAGCCGATAATAATGGAATATAATTAGAGAGAGCAACATTAACAGAGATCAAATACGTCCCTAAAACAATAAAGTGGTATTAGGGCATCGAACAATGCCAATTTGCGCGCAACGCGCTCTTGCTAATTTACAACCGATATTAAAACCGCGGGTTTCACACGTGTCCCATAATAAATTTGTTCCGACTTCACTTTACTTCGAAATTGGAGCGTAAATTGTAACGTTTTAATATAATAAATTATTTGGTGCTGAATAACTTGCAGTTCGCGATTTTACTTGCTTTGCTTAGGTACACAAAATAAAGAAATATATATAATTATCTTCTTCACACATTCCACACACCACTATCTGGTTCCACACTAAGCAACTAATGCTTGTAATATGGATATCAGACAATGATATACTACATAGATTACTTCCTTATTTTTTCTTTTTTTTAATCACTCCCTGACTATCAATTTAAAAACCAAAAAAAAAAATTAATAAAACAATGTGTCCTCGCGACAGTGAATCAGTACTGTAAAAAACACAGACCGTAGCACCATTACCTATCAGTTGGTGTAAATAAATTGTTACTTATTATATTTATTAATTATTTATTTATGCCCTCAAAAGCTATAAACAACGTCAGTTTGACGAATTAACTAATTTTATTAATGATTTTTTTTAATGAATTTATTTTTTAATTTTACTTATTTTTATTTTATTTAATCGAACTACCAACAGCACATCAAAATTATATAAAACACATTTATAAGTTATACAAACACGTATACGCACATTTATGTACCAATTACTGGTATCTACAGCTCATGTTATATTGTCTCTTTTGAAAATTTAGAAAAAAAAATTTTTTAATTAATAATACATATTTTATATTTATTTTATCTACTAGAAATTTAAGCACTCACGATAAAAATAAAAGAAAAGTTGAGCATATGAAATACCATACCATATGAAGCGGAGCCATTCACTTAAAATTCAATTAATTATAAAAGTCAAAGTAATATCCAATAATAAAAATTCGATCCTATCCACAACAATCTTACTTATCAAAAAACTTTAAAATGTAACTTTACAAATGTCTTATCTTGAAAACACAATACAGTTACATTTCTCTGTTGGCTTTGAGCATCAAATATGGTATAGTTCCATGTGGCGTTACTGTAACCTCGTTGCGAGATGAAAAGAGCACGTAGCTTACATCGCTATAGTGCGCGTGGTACCCAAAAAGCCTTGGGTAACGTTATGCATAAACTTGTCCAAGCTGTCCTGTTCAGGTGACCCGTCCACCGTATATTTGAATAATGCAAATTAAGTCGTGTTGCGTTGAACAAAAGGTCCATTATTATTTAGAGCAGAATGTTACGTCAGCTCTTATTTTGTTCGTTGAGCTTCTTATCAGACAGTGTATAGTAAAGATAAAGCGGACCACCGTTGGCTCCGGACCTGTCTAGTGGCGGAATGCATTCAGTACACTCACGTACAAAAGTAATTCGCCTTGCTTCTGTAATTGAAAATTTTAATTAATTCAATAGTACATTGAAGCCTTAATTTGTGCTAAGTAACAATTGCAAAATTAATTGCAATTCATGGAAAAGATAAATTAATATCAGCGCTTTAATTAAGCGTTGTATGGATATGCGTATTGCGAACGTGTTTGTAATTAAAACATTTAATGTATTAATAAAATTCTGATCATGAAAATTGTATTTTCATATATTTTCAGAATTTGTTTTACAATATTTCAGGCGTGTGTTCATTTATTTGGTAGTTTGGTGTGGTGTATAGGCGGAAATGAAAGAAAGAGGTCAATTTGATTTTTGTCTTTGTTGAAATCAAGAGGTAAGTATTCCTTGTCGGGGGTTTTGTAGTGTCTGGTTTATTGTCCAGTCCGGGTCTTGTTCTGTCAAGGCCTTTGAGATAAAATACTAGATCAAGATACGTTGTATGGTAATTCATTTTCCTATAACAGTATCCCCTTAGATATGTTGATACTTTAGTTGTCAGCTTCTCATACTGCATTATGAGTTTCTTCCAATGAGCAGAGTTAAAATCGGATTATTTTATCTTGATAAACAAATTAATAAATTGTAACTTAGGAATTATGCAGCAAACTTTTCTCTTGTTTTTTTTTTCAATTTATTTACATACTAATTAGTCATATTAAAGTCGACATTTTTTTGCAATAGGGCCAACAATTGTCAGTTATGTCAAAACTTTATTTCAAACATCTATCAGTTGTCTTATTAATGTTTTAGTTGCCAAAAGTGTTAAGATTCTGCGACTTGATAAAGGAATGAATTTGATAACTGACGAAGATTTTCGTACCCCGACTGTACGTAGGTTGGTAACTGTGATCTAGAAACATAAACACAAGAAGAAAAGGTAGAAGTTAGTTAGTAATATAATCTTTATTTTTAATATAAATATTTAATCGCAATGCTTTGTGTGGGTCAGTGTACTCATCCAGTCATCGGGTGGAAGACTGAGCTTTAGTGCATGAAATTTGACAGCACCCACCCGGCCGCAGCCGCCGCCTCTTTCCTCCCAACATCTATATTATTAAACCAGCTTTTAACGGGAGTCCGCTCGGGAAGTAAATTAATAGGCGTGCCAAATAACAACGCTGTCTTAAATAATCAAAAATTTGTAAAATTTTGTAAATTTTGAAATTATTTTAATTAATACTGATATACATACGAAGTCGCGGGCACACCTAGTAAAAATATATATGTACTTTTACCTATGTACAAAAATTTTTATTAGTACAAGTTGAAAACAGGCAGATACATAAATTATGGCAACAAGACGCATGTTAATTTGTTACTTAATGTAATATTCGCGCTTCCCGTTAGTCTAATTCATTTAAACCTGCAGGTCTACTGAAGAATGTTATCGAGGCTTTATGAATATTCAAATCAGGTAATCATGTCGCGTAAATAGGATTAATTTGTGTCAGCTTCTCGACGTTATTGCAGACACTTAAAACGAGATAATATACCAATGTTGTTAGGTAAGTACCTACATTAATTGTAATTTTATGTTTGCGTTTTTATGACAGTTACCAATTTTAATCTTTGACGCCCGGCGCAAAAATGGAGTTTTCTAAGTTTGACGTGTGTATGTATGTATCTATGTATGTATGTATTTATGTGTGTGTGTGTTTGTATGACGTAATCTTCAATAGTTTAAATCAAGTTAGTGTTTACAAATACATAATATATGTAATTTAATATTTGACGGTTTTTTTATTAAAATATTTTTTAGTTTTTAGTTGTGATTTTTAGTTACTTATATCACTAATATGGTCACAATTTAAAATACACATAATTACAAAAAGAAACAACACCCAGAAAGCTTTCTGGGATGTTATTATCTCCTATCTTATTTAAACAGAAATTTTAATATTAATTAATTCAACGAAATTGTCAAAACAACCATTTTTTACCAACAAAATTAAATACAATAAAAGAATTAAATATATCAAATGGAATTGCAACTTTTCTGCGTACAACAAATTCCGTACAAACCTTAAACTTTTGTGAAGTTCCAAAGGGAAACATTCTGAATCTGTACAAAGGCGACTTCATAAAAACGCCGCAACTCCATTCAGTGTACTGTAATCATCTTCTATTCCCAATTTTGCAAAACTTTTTTCATCTTTGTTCACATCTGTTTGGACTTGGCGTATTTCGATTTGAGGATGACACTCTGGAAGTTTACAATATTTTATTTCAGATTTATGGAATTCGAATTTCGAATTTCCACTTGGTAATAGTGACATAAAACTGTTGCGATTATAAATAGTCAGAAACAGTTGCTATGTAGGGAATAATTTTGATTTCAATGCCTTCCCTTTAAATGCTTTCTATATCTGTGCCAGTTATGGTAGTGTAGTCCGTAATGCTAAGAAGTTTAGAGCAAAAATCATTACATGACTGCTTTGTCAGGGAACATACGACTAAATAGATCGAATCTGATTTTTTAAATATTGTATGCACTTATCTAGTTATCATCTACTATACCTATTTAATTGTCTAAACATTACTTTGATTTAAAAAGTACCCTATAGGTAATATAAGAAGCAAGATGTTTAAATTTCTATCAACGTCATAGACAGACGAATATTGCGGAGTTTAGTTAATTTAACTTGTCTAAACGATTTGCTATTCAGTTAAACATGCAATATAGTCTGAGTACCCTGCACCTGCCTACAACGTATTCGCGTTCAGCAAAGCCAGTGATTGGTCGAACACGACTGCAAGTGTCCAGATACGTGACACGAATACAAAGTGCTGAGGAGAACGATGGAGAGGACAAATATCGATGTGTGAATGCAGATTTAATCTCAGTTTCCCGACGACGCTTCGTCGACGGCTGAAATAAAATTTAGATAAATAAAATATAGATAGTATTAGCACAGCATACTTATTTCCTACAGTAGGCCGACGCCTTTGATGTTGGGCGATATCGCCGCGTAGATATTTAAAAATTACGGAAGGGTAATATAAAATGTGCTTAAGTACCTTTATTCATCGTGCAGAAATTGATGAAAGCTTAGTTCTTTATTTATGCGAGATAAAGATTTGCACGCACTTACAGCACATGCCGTATGCACCATTTTGATTTATATAATAAATTAAAATCTGAAAGACGCAATAGCCCTGGAATATTTATCCTAAGCTACTAAGAACGACGAAGTATGCAGCTTGGGCACGTCGCACTAGCGCCTCACCCCTCACGCCCCGCACGATTGCCCTGTCTAGATGTCTCCGTTGGCCTACTGTATGAAATAAGTATGCTGTGGTATTAGACAAGACCAAAAATTTTATTAGTCAAAGTATAAAGCTTTCTAATATCCCAACGGATAAAGCTTTCTAATAACGGTTTCTGTAAAGCTACTACAAAATATCATAATATAAGTCACTAAAATTATGTGGGATTATAGCTTTTCATGCAATGATTTCTTTACAATACAACATTGAATATGCTATTCAATTTTAGATTAGAATGGCGGGTCAAAGTGCGCAGTGTAACTCACTGTAGCACTTATGTGGTATCCTGTACATACCGAGCTTGTAGCTAGGAGTCGCTCTACAGATTGATTTATTGGGAGCAGCGGACCTTCGACGCATTCCCGGGCCGTTAATGGAAAAACCAATGGATGTATATTTTTTCTTTTTACGCCAATGACTTCGCTTAGTAGGTAAAAAGTTTTGCATTGACGACGTTTTGCTTATATCATGTTTTTTCTGGTCCGAATGAATATTTAAAATTTTTATTTGAAAAATTGCATTTTCCAACAACATTTCATTGTATTTATTTTATTATATAGGCTAGTGTATATCGTCTTAAGATAAGTCTTAAAACTGTCAAGAGCTAAAAAAGCTCTACGTTTAGATTTCAAAAAATAAATTAATAATGTCCTAAGACAAAATTTATAATATATTTTCTCAAACGCCTCTAACATAATATAACATTGTCCTATTAATATTACTAATTATTATTAATTACACAACATAGTAAATAAGTATAGCAATAGCATAGCATCGTATAGTAAGTATTTTTAAATTAGATAAGAAAAAAAGGTTTATACATCAGGTAAAAGGTAGAATCTCAGTTTTATGACATTACACGCAAGACAAATTTACAAATCAACTACATTGGCTCACTTCGTTTTATGACGTTTCTGCGTACAGAACCGTGAAGAAACCATCAAAATTTTCATAAATATGCAAATCATAGAAGCCAATCCTGCATTAATTCGAACCACACCACACGAGCGCAACACCTTGTTCCTCGTTATGTAGTAACTTATGAACTATACTGTTTTAGAAAATAAATAATTTTACTCTTGTTGCAAAAGTAACACTGGAAAACAAATCTAATATATAAAAATTTCGTGTCTAATATATAAAATATATAAATTGAACCTCGGGCGAAGCAGGGAACGGGTCACTAGGTAGTTATATGATTTTTTTTATTTATGTCATTTGACATTTTTTTTTTTCAAATTTAATCTTCTTAAAATACTTTGTCTTACTTGCTAAACCCTAAAATAAAACATTCCACACAGCACCATCTAGTTCCAAAGTAAGCAACTAATGCTTGTATTATAGATACCAGACAGTTTATATACTACATAGATTACTTTTTTTTGTAAATACATACATATTATAAATACAAAAAATTCCATGTAGAAAAAAATTATAAATACAAAGGTAAAATGTTAACACAAAACATTTGCCCCTAGCGGGATTCGAACCCGCGACCGTTTGGTTAACAGCTAGGGTTGCTAGACTAAACGTGTCGTCAAAAAATGTAATGAAAAATATCCTGCGCTCCATTTTTTTTTCGTGACTGCAGGCTGCAGCTAACTCACAAAGCTGTTAATTGTCAATTCACAGGACAGCCAGGTTTTCAGCGTTCGATTGGCAGTCTATTTTCGATGGACAATTGTTTTGTAAATACAATTACCGTGACAACTCTAATGGAGTCCGCTAGGGTGGGAGTTTGATTGCATACATAATTAGACAACTGAATAAAATACATTTCGAAATACAATTTATAATGTTATTATATAAATATTTAACTTTTTCAATGAGAGCGAAACAATTCTTTTGTATTGGCCGCCATCTATATCTATACTAATAATATAAAGAGAGATTTGGTATGTTTATGATGAATAAACTCAAAAATTACTGAAACGATTTTAAAAATTCTCACATATAGAAAGCTACATTAGATAGATTAGCACAGATAGAAAGTCTCGCGCAACAGCTAGTTTATTAATTAATTAATTAATTAGTTATATTATATTAATTAATTAATTAATTAATATTACACATAAATACATTAAAAGTATTAATACCTATGTACTATTTACATATTTATTTTCTTTACATCTGATTATAAATTATAAATTAATCATAAGCTACAATTCTTCTAATTTCAAATTTAGTGTTCGATTAATTTTCGATTTTTTTTTTAGTTTAAATTCTACGTTTTAAAAATTTCCTCTATTGGAAAGAAATAAGAAGTCTATACGACTTTATTACTCAAAAAATATTTATAATATAAGTAGAAGTATTAAAGAATACACGTGTACAACACAACTATAGATAATGTCAAAGTATTAGTAGTGAAAAAGTACATAAAAGCGACAAAGAAGTGGGAAGATACAAATATAAATAAAGCTACATAAAGTAAAGTTTACTAATAAAGTGCAACAAATGTAAATAATTTACATTTTGAGTTGGAGCGTTTGCACTGACACCGGACAGATTAAAAGCTCTTAAATACCGACTCCCGGTCCCAACTTATCGGTTAGCCAACTGCAGCGAAACTTGCTCCTCTGTTTCTTGTGAAACATAATAAATCTTTCTTACTGTCGTTGAAATTTAGCTCGGCGAGGGATGCGCGGTACAAAGGAGGTGCCTTCAATAAATCATTTACAAGTATTTTGTTTGCGTACACTAGCGCGCTATATCACGCTCACGATTGCCACAGACAGCTTTAATCAGTTGCGCAAATCATTCCAGATATTGTTAACTTGTGAGTTTAGTTTCCGCAATGTTACTTGAGAGGTAAATACCTTCATATTCTAACATTTCGTTCTAATAATAGGTTCTAAGAATAGATCACGTGATCATACGAACGAATTAATAATAGTACAATAGTGAAATCAAATAAATTGTAAAAATTCTTTTTAGTATGCCAATGTACCTACTCGAATCGGTCTCTTCAGAATATTTTTATTGAAAAATTGATTTATTGAAAAATTCAAAGCACTTATTTCTATATACAGATAATGTGATATATTATGATTATTTTTTATATATATTAAAATGGAAATATTACTACCCAATTATTAGAATTAATATACAAATATTAGAATTTCTTTAAGCAGCTATATTTTGTCTTCTTATGTAGAGGCTAGCAGACAGTCTGACGGTTCATTTGATTGTAACAGCTTAAACTCTGCCTGTTTTACTACGAGCTACGCCACAGGGATTGCAAGTTATCTGTTGTCATTGATAATACAAATGTTACGTAATACGGAAATGGGCTTTGGTACCTTTATTACTCACTTATTGAATCACAACAGCACACGTGTTATTTCACCGAGGTATTTTGTAAAGATTGGTTACTGCTGGCAGAAGAGCTGCCAAGTGTATGAACGCTGTGTATGTAATCTGCTGGTATAGAATATTTTATAAAATCGATGTCATAATTAAGATCTATTTGTTGAAGGCTCGAAATCCACTTAAAATAATTAAAATACCGAATCATCTTTACTCAATCTGTATTAATGAAAAACGTTTAATTTTTTTGCCGAGAAGGATTTATTTTAATTAAAATTGAAATTTGATACGTATTGCGGTTTTTCATTTACTTTGAAAGTATAAATTAAATATTATACTTCATTTTCGTTGAATTTTTAAATGGCTCTACAATGTTCTGTGAGTTATAATAATAATATTATATTATGAGTTTTCAACAGTAAGTTTTCAGAGAATACGAGCCTTTTTTAAAACCTGAAAAATCTATTAAAATAAACATAAATTTTCTTTACTTTCTACATAGCGGGTAAAATATATTTAAATATTTTCATTTATTTGTCTTTAAATTGCTAGTCTATGGCGATTAATTACTATTGGTACGTTACAAACATACACATGGGACTAATTGATAATTAGCCACTACCTTATTAGAATAACTGTGCATTGGCATTGTATTGGAATTTGATTAAGGTATAATTATGGTACTATGATAAACTAATTATATATCTGCATAACGTTTAGGATCGCTACCCAAATTGCGTTAAACTTTTAATTAATGAAAACTAGCTGGTTCCAGCGACTTCGTTCGCGTTGTAAAAGCAATATATCGCCTGACATCGTTATTGCTATTACACTTGGCCAGGAGTTAGTTTCTTTAATTTTAGATGATCTCTCGGGAGCAGTACTTTTTTCTGGATGAAAGGTACCCTATGTCCTTTCTGGTATCCCTAACAACGTGTATGCAAAATTTCATGGTGATCGGTTCAGTAGTTTTTGCGTGAAAGAGTTACAAACATCCATACATACATCCATACATCCAAACAAACTTTCGCATTTATAATATTAATAATAGGAAAGAGGATTAGTAGGACTAGTAGGAATAGTAGGATTAGTAGGATATAACTGCACCTCAGCTTAACATTTCATACTAAGCTTAATATTAAGCATAATATTTTTGGTTGAAAAAATAAATTCCATGTACCTACTTCTTACCTATGTTACTTACCGCAAATAATATGACATCCTTTTTGGTATATATTATACATAAATACGTCTCACGGGATACATAGCATAATGTGCAGGCTACGTAAAATGTACAAATATTAGAATGTGCAGTTCGCAAAATGTGCAGATCGACATTTTTGCTTGGCATATATGTACTTACCTAACTTTACTATGTACTTGCAACTGATGCAACTGTCATATCTAAATACATTTTCAAAATCAAAGGCATTCAAAATCTTCAAGAAATCAAGAAAGAGAATCAAGAAATCAAGAAGAATCAGCATGAGAAGAAAGAAGAATCAAGAAAGTGGGATAAACGGGTAAGATTTTCATGATAATATACAAAATGCACCCCGGGCGAAGCTGGAACGGGTCGCTATAGTTTCTTTAAAAAATAAGTAAAATAAACTAGGTTTTAAATAAAATAAAATGTATTCTAGTAATACTACAACAACTAGAGACAAGTATTTCCTTAAGTTTATTAAAGTGAACGAAGTCACCCCAGTAATCCATTTAACATTGTGTAGTTTGTTTTTTGCTACAAAATACCCTTTGGAAACATGAATGCTTCAGTCGGGAGGTCGTTTAGCGAGGAGAAAATACGATTAAATTAAATATTCTCAAAGGGTCTTCCGATACCCACAACATCTTTAAGATTCAAGCCTTTTCTGTGCGCTTGACCGTTTCATGCATTACCTACTATCTGCTTTATCTAGAATCTTTACGTGTAAACGTATATATTTTACAATTTGCACGACATCTTTATACTGTTATTATTTGTAGGTATATATTATATTTATGTGTATTTTCGTTTGTAATTTAATTACTGATTATGTGTTTAACATAATATGCATAAGATAACTAAAGTATTTAATTTGATAATAAGGACATATCATATCCGTCTAGATATAATATGTTTAATTTTTTTTTAACATTTGAATGGTTATAGAAAGCTATTGCGGACTTTTTTGTAGATCTATAAAAGAGAAATAATTAAATTAGTCAGCGCTTTCAGACGGGTTGATTTTTTCCGACATCTTCAACAATTATCGTCATATTTCTTTAATCACTCTATCTATTGTTGAAAACCGCATGCCGAAGGACAGATAGGCATACAGACGGAGAGGAGCGACTTTTTTTAATATTAAGAGATCGACAAGTTTAATTGGTAACCCTCTACAATATTAATAAATACCTTTTTGTGTGACTACCATATAAGTCTAACATCAATAAATATTTTTAGGAGATATCTCCTAAAAGCAGATATCGATAAGAAGCAATTTCCGCACTATTGAAGCGGACACATGCCTGTTACGCTCCGCGCTTCCTGTCTTAACAGTTATCCACATACTCTCTCGGGTCGTTTCCTTTAGGTGCGGATCTCATTTGACCGGCAAGCGCTATGCGGGAAGAATGATCGCCCCTTAATACGATCTAAAACGGCGTATTACCAATGGCATGAATGGCGATGCAATTTTATTGCAGGAGCAATAAAATTCAAGATTTCTGTAGAAGTTATTATTAAAAAGAATTTCATCAACTATACACATTTAATACTGCTGCGTTTCTAAAGAGTACCTACAATTATTATTTTGCACTGGACCTCAGTACGAAATAGCTAGTTTATTATCTTTTTGGACAGATTGCTTATTACACCAGTGTGATGCAAATTACAGCAAGAGTGTTTTACAAAGCGGAGCTACGTTATCTGACGTTATTTTGACATGCTACGTACGCCTCGATTGCTACGAAGCAGCTACGAGACCAAGTAGTGCAGTTATTTGGTGCTGAAGAAACAGGTACTTGGAAAGTTTTCCGGGAGTTTTGAAATTGGTTTATTTTATAGATTTTCATGTGGTCGTTCCGAACTTCTGTACTAAAATTATAAATTCGAAAGTTTGTATGGATGTATGGATGGATGTATGTAACTCTTTCACGCGAAAACTAGTGAACCGATCACCATGAAATTTTGCATACACGTTCTCTGGGACATAGGGTACTTTTCATCCAGAACGCGGACGAAGTCGCGGGCACCAGCTAGTATTTAATAATTGGCTAACAAAGGGAGGCTTGAACGTCGACAGTTAGTTCTTTTTTAAAAGAAAGGAGGTTCAGTCTGCCACCCCGGCAGACTGGACCTCCTTTTAAAAAATTCATTACAGAATATTTAAAGATCGTAACGTATCTCGTAGTCTCGTCTCGTAGTGTTTGTTGTCTTATAATCTGTACGGCTTAATATGTCTTTGCCAATGAAAAACTTTGTACGTTTCAATTAGAGTTCCCTTTTAAAACTGTAATTTCGCGACGTTAACGAGCTAAATTTTATCGAAAATTAATTGCGACATCTTCATTGAAAACTTTTCACTCAACTTTGATATCAGAAATTTTCTTGAAGCGAACTTTGACAATGCAGTGTATCTGCCGTGAAACTCGTTGAGAAACAGAAAGGGGTGACTGAGCTCTTCTCTTACATAGGACTAAATCTTATACAAATTTTCTCGCCAATTACCCGTTGTTACCATCTCAAGAGATTACAAGATATTAATTAGAAAGTTGCCTATCTCATTCTCTTCTTAGCTTCATTAAATAAAATCAATGGACTTCGAAATGTATTACGTAATCTCGTTTGTCGTTTAGAGAGTAAAGGACAGTTTAATTAAGTTTCGGCTTAGATGTGAAAGCAAGAATGTGTCTCTTCTTAACTTGGTAGACAACTGGAACAAAATCTAACATAAGCTTAAGGGCAGGTCTAATCTCGATAATATTTAAAATGTATATTTTTAAACATCTGTGTTAGGTTTAAAAATTGATTAGATATTATTACAACAAACATTATTTGTCGAAATAATTTGCTTGAATATTTCGACAACTTACCTATTAATAAATAAAAAAAAATTTGTTATTACTTTACCTTATAAATACCGCTATTTTTAGGAATAATTGTGCTGTCTCTCGATAGAGAGATCGATCGAGAAAAAACAAAAAAAAAACATGTATGTACAGATTTGAAAAGTGAAACTTGTCTGGCGATCAACTGTAAAGGTCAGTTCACACTGAAACGAGACGCGGCACGAAGCAATGTGAAGATACTTGAAGAAGCTAAGATGCTCTACAAGCTAAGACGCATCATGTGATCGTCACACTGAAGTGTTA
The DNA here is from genome assembly GCA_947623395.1 of Synanthedon tipuliformis. Lineage (NCBI taxonomy): Eukaryota > Metazoa > Arthropoda > Insecta > Lepidoptera > Sesiidae > Synanthedon > Synanthedon tipuliformis. The sequence goes on along the minus strand of OX392420.1, from coordinate 6,130,101 downwards.
CTAAATATTAGACCTTGAAATTTTACTGTCATCGTGCGCAAAGATGTTTCACTTCAAAATCTATCAAAATATGCACATAATGAGGCATATTAAAATTTTAAATTATACATCAGTAAGCATTGAACTTTTATATTTAAGCAGGAATGTAAAAAAGACAATTAAATTTTCAATGTCTATCTTTTAATGTCTATCTTTTAATTAAATCCTGAAGAATGAAATGACAATACATTTTAGACACTGCTGAACAGACACGTTCAGCAGTATCTAAAATTTCTAAATTTGAATTTAATTAGACTCCCCCTTTCCCACTTATTGTACACAGTTTTAGAATAAACAAAATCCTTTAAATTCAAATCATCGTTAAGGATTACAAGTTCAAATCGCTTCTGTGTGTGGGCAAGGCAAAGTTGTGAGTCGGCTGGCGTATGCTTGTGTGAGTCGAATCGTCGTTAGTGTGCACTACATTTACAAGACCCAAAATGTTACTTTCCCGCTTACACTCGTTGCTCCCTTGTAACTGGTTCGTTTGTGTGCGTTCAGTCGGCTTTTCAATGAGCTCGCTTCCCAATATGTGTGCTTCATCCGGGACTAGCCCCCGCCAGTGGCGAGCCGACTGTAGCGGTTCTACGACGTCGCTAGCTACGCGTTTCTCTCATATTCCGCCCCCTTTTATCGAACAATAAACCGGCGACGTACTGTGTGAAGTTTTGTTCTATTTTTTTTGTAAAATGTGAATACTAGTGACTAACTATTAAACAAAGAGACACTCGAATAATACTGTATGTATTTTGTCCTCAACGTATATTGTATTTGTTGATTTTTAATTAAAATCGCAAACTAATAGTTCAGAATCACGTTGCGGTTAGATAGGGCAAGATGTAACCTAGAGACTAGCAAGACGTGTATAATTTAAGGACGCCGAAAGCAGTTTTCGTATATTGTAAATGTGACGTTGTAGTGTTTGGTGAAATGTAATTAATATTAGACAATTGAATAGAGACATGGAATTGCAATTTCCTCTTCAACGTGCGCGGGCGTAAGGTAATTTGTGTTACATATTAATAGCATTAAGGTTTAAATTGGCACTAATGAGTAAGATAATAATATTACATTTTATTTTGTACATATCTACAATCTAAAAATACATAAACAAAAAATAAAATATGTAGTAAGCTTAAGGTTATTAGCTCACAGCATTCTACAATATTACTTTTAGCATTTGTCGTAACTTCTGAACGAAAGAAGGTCTGATTCCAAAAAATTGAAAAGCAATTCCCATGTACATATTCAACCTTTATTTTGAAATAAGTCTGGTAAGTATTAATAATTATAATTATTACGAATCATCTTTCGATTCTGATATTAATTTTGATTAACTAATTTCAGGAAAAAACGATTATTGTGACTATAATCTCTAATTTATAGAAAATAAATTATAGCCTATGTTATAATATATCTTTCTATACATGAAATAATTATTATATAATTTAATTTTATATTAATTATATAATATAATATTTTACTATATATAATATAATATTATACTATATATAATATATAATTATGTTGTTTGCGGTTTCGAATTTCGTTAACTAGAGTGACAATTCATCAAAAGAGTTTCATTTAATCTAATGCAAAACCACTAGGTATAGAAATTCTTAGTAGCGCAGTTGTAAATAACCTAGGACGCCCATTCGGAAGCAGTAACTACAGTCACAACACAAAAAACCTCTTAACTCTTGTTGGATTTTTACTTTTATCCTAAGGGGTTCTGCAGGGCATTTCGCATCCATTGCTTTTGTTAATGCAATTGTTACCATCAACTGGAACGTCAGCCTGATTGCCATTTTATGATTATAAATTTTTTTTTTGATATTTTTATCAAATCGACCCAAATTGCTAGCAGACCTTAAGACACTGTTGTGTTAAATATATTGACTGTGAAATAAAACTGTCGCAGCTGATATGTTTAATTGTCAGCCACATATCAGCTGTCAATACGGACTTTGGGCAGAAAAAGAAATCCACGGGCTTTAAAGAATATTTGAAAAATAAAATAGCGGTATATCGGTTCAGCCGTTCTCGAGTTTTGCCCTTAGCAACATATTTAGCTATATATTTTATTTATGTGGACAAACTTATTATATTTTAATAAATTTTATGTTGCATTTTTCTTAACAGCTAAAATGAATTATCATAAAATACAAGAGAAAGAGTGCAAAGCATTGAGAAATAAAAATAGTGTCATTCACGAGATTAAAACACGCCAGACGTTCTAGTTTCGTCGCTTGACCCGCTTTTCATACTTGATGTCAACGGACTCTACATTAGTGAAGAGAACTCTACAAAACACAATCAACACCAGAGGACACTAACTTAAACTATTTCGCGTAATTAATTAGAACAACGCGTTCGCTAATGCAAAACATACGGGTCGCGAAATGTAAAGTTTAATATATTATTGTAAACTTATACCACAGTCATACTATCTAAAGATATATCCCTATTTTTATTTTAAGGTTGACAGACAGGCTACATACCTTCACCACACACCTAACATAACATAAGCACCAGCACAGGTGTTGCAAGTGCGCTAACAAATATATTAGGACTAAGGTTGAGGGATTGGAAAGGGATTCACAGCACTCATCGAAACACAAACAGCACACGTGCTGATATTTCACGGTGGTCTTCTAAATACCTTTTAGGATTTTTGACCTGAATACGTGGTTATGGCAAAAATTTGTTCCAATAAGCGTCTATGAATTAGTAAAAACAAAAAAAAAAAACATAAAAGTAGGTACCTCTTTTTTAGCAACTAATAACTGTAATCTAAATAAATGCAAAAGTAAGACTTTTGTATATTTTATACTTTCACGATGATGAAATTTTACATACATGTTGTTATAGGTACAGAAAGACATCAGTAGATACATTTCATCTAGTCACTTGATCGTTGCGAAACTTTTTGTCTTTCATTCAGAAAAAGGTGCTGTTTCCTATAGAAACAAATAAAGTAGGCTGATGAAGATGCTTAATTTTCCCCTAAACTACGAAAAAAAAGACATTATAATACTATTGAAATCTTCTGTTAAGCTTAAGTTGTACTTGTGAATAAAATGCCAAATGCACACTTGTAGGAGAGGTTATTCGAAATGTACAAACGCCGTCTAAGCCATCAATAGTAAGTATGAATGCTTGTAAAAAATACAATGGACGAGCAAACGTAGCAAGTCCCGTGTACACTAGCAACCGATCCGTTGTTATGCTGTTTGCATGGGCGGTGATATCGCGATTGACTGCTTTCATTGTTTGAGCCGTAGTACAACATGTATTGTGGACAAGAAATGTCGTATCGTTGCGGGAACATCGTTCGCTTTCGACGTTTACTGAGGAAATGTGAATACAATATGAAAACGAATTGAGATACGAAATATTAATGAATAACTTCTGAATCGACGAGTATAATTATAACACATTCAGTACATTATCTTTTTTATTTGTATAAAAATTATTTTTTACATCGTCTCTTACTAATATTAGAAAACCGAAAGTTAGTAAATATGGATATAGATTCATCCATCTGGATAGATCCAATATGGATGGATAGCTTCAAACATATGGATTATTGAAGCTCTTTTGAGCAAAAAATAATAAACGGATTTTATATGATAATCCTAATACATAATCCATAATCCTTCTATGATCCGTAGCGTACTTGCAGCACCTATGGCTTTGCTTGCGTTAAAGGCGACGGTAGCCATCTACCATCAAGTGGACCTACCAACATAAAAAATAACATATATAGTTTATATATCAGAATAGCACATGCGTGGACTAAAGATAGTGCTTCATCATTGATCATTTTCATTTCAACCGTAAGACCAAATAGAACGTAACGCATTCATGCTCGCATTCCGTGTAACAATTTTGGTTTTTACTCCCATAAATTTTCATACCACGGCCTTATATTATAATATTATTATATGCAAATCGATTCTTAAGGAGTAAACTCCAAAAGAAAAAGACATAGGCCTCCCCCATAATTTTCTGCATTAAATCGGTTTTTAACTCATTAATAATAACGCTATAATTATATATGACTAGCTGGTGCTCGCGACTTCGTCCGCGTGGAATAGTAATTTTGGGAATCATTTGGGTATCTCGAACGGTTTTCGCAGCGCACGCAACGGAAGCCCTCAAAGATGAATAATTTTCCCCGTTTTTTCCACATTTTCGACTGTTTCTTCGCTCCTATTAGTCACAACGTGATGTTATATAGCCTAAAACCTTCCTCGATAAATGATCTATCCAACACAATAAGAATTTTTCAATTCGATCCAGTAGTTCCTGAGATTAGCACGTTCAAACAAACAAACAAACAAACTCTTCAGCTTTATAATATTAGTATAGATTATATGCAAATCGATTCTTTAAGAGTAAGTCCAACTTAAACTGCAAAAAAAAAATGCTGGACATAGGCCTCTCTCTCCAATAAATCGGTTTTTAACTCAATAATAATAACTATATGATTCATCATTATATCAAAGAACCATATTAGGTATTATTAAATGTAGTCTTGTTTTAAAGCTACACAACGTAACTACATGACAGTGTTGTTTTACAATTGCTTTGCAACGCTTATTATGAACCAACAGAACGATATTTCATGGGTAACGTGTTATAATTCACACGATGCCATAAATACATGGGGCCATAGTGCGGTATGACGTCGCCTTGTTCACAATAGGTTTAACGCTTGGTACGAAACAATAAAGCCTCATTCAATATACCCTGTTGATACAATTTACTAAGCATAGGCTTGACTATGGTATCAATAAATTATATCATATTGAATATTGGTTTAAAGGAATCATCGTCATCATCAAAGATAAGTCAACAGTTAACCTGACTTTTGCAGTTTAACCTGACTATGCGCCTTAAATCTTCTCAAACTTCGATGTAATAAACTGGATGTAATAATATAAATGTAGTTGCATTCAAAGAACATTTGATAAATTTTGGCATCTAGTGTTGAGAATGACCTGTCTAGTATTTTAATATGCTAGAACAAAGTTTATATTAGACATAGAATATGGTTAGAATTTCATCCCGGTAATGACAGTAGTGGGATAATAAGAATATACATTGGACTGCAAACAAAAAGGTTCGGTTAGAAAATCTTCAATATGTTCAAAAACACCTGACCTAGCTTTTTATGAAATAAAGACTAAATTAAAGAATATTTTAATGTGCTCAAATAAAAATATTTTTTTTTAGTTTACCTTTAATTTAGTCTTTATTTCATAAAAGCTAGGTCAGGTACTTTAGAAGATTTTCTAACCGACCCTTTTCTTTGCGGTCGAGATAACACTTTTTTCTATTTCGATGTTAGAGCTTTTTTTTTGTGCAAATTATACACACCGTTATCGTTTATCGCTCTTTCTTTTAGTGAAAACCGTATTGAAACGGGTTGTTTGTCGTATACCCAGAATAAGTTAGTACATATATAAATTAAACCATTATCTATATGTTATATTAGAACAAAATTGTCATTGTGGGATATCGCAAAGGTTATTAATAAAGATATAATTTCCTCTAGTTATGAGAACGGATATCCATCCGGTTCGCAATTAAACCCCACGAAACGACCCGGTCCATGGAGATTTGCATATAGATGTACGATTATAAACGAAACGACTTCATACTTTAATATATTAACGAGTAAAAATATTGAGATTAACCGAGGGACTTTAGCGCTGTTAAGCAAATTCTATTATCAAATTGTCGAAAACTTATGTTGTTTTTATATATATTTTGAAGATCCACTTTGAAAGGTATTGTAAATTTTAGGTTTCATAATATTCGGATATTAGTCATTGACATGTCTTTTGCCTATTTGTCTTTCTTCAAATATACTCAGCAGCAGTGCAGCGTAGGGGACGCTGTAGTTTATGCCGGTCTACTACCGTCTAAAACCTTGTTCTTAGTAACTGAAATTTAACTGAACTGAATTTAGTAACTGGAAGTAAATAATGGAAGTAAAGTAAAGGGATAAGGCTAATTAGACAAAAATTGGACTAAAATAATAATAAGGTCTAACGAATTAATTTAACAGTTTTAATCGTTTTAAAACCAATATATTGCTTTTGATTGTATAGAATAATTGTATACTGGCACATAGATGCAAAATTACCAGTTTATGGGTCTTTTATAAGATGTACTTCGGAGAGTGTGCTCAGGAGCTGCATGAGCTCATACCGCCTTCCTCTTTCTTCCATCGGACATACAGACGTACGGCTGGTTACCATCCTCATCTTGTCGAAATCCCTCCTTTTCGGACCACTTCCTTCGCTTTGAAACATCTTTTATAATGCGCACTTCCAGGGTTTGGAACTCCCTGCCGGCGTCTGTATTTTCGAGCACATATAACCCTAAGGTTCTTTTCAAGGTTCGAGTGGATAGGCATCTTCTGGGTGAGCTCGCTCCATCTTAGGCGTCATCCTTGCCACACGGCTGGTTGTTGGCCAAGAGCTAACCCATCTCTAATAATAATTAAAAAAAAACTAAAAAACTGTTTTGATTGTAATTTCCAAGGGTTGGTATTTGAGTGATTTTGCGAAAAGGCCATTCTTCCCAGTGCTCAGGGGTTAGTTTAGTAGTGTTCATTTAGTCGTCTCGTTGACTCAGTAATTGTGTCTTGACCTCGAAAGATTAATGAATTACTGCCTCGTGAGTGAAGCGTAACAACATTTTGATTTTCTCGAGAGCAAACTTAAAGCTCAGTACAGACGTGCTGTTGGCAACTGGCTAGTTGGTGGCCACAATAGTTTTAAATAATATTATAAAATATATAAGAAATATAAGACAGTAGCAAGACAGCAGTAGAGACATCAGCAGTGTGAGTGTTAGTTTATTAGACTTAAATATAAGTATTTCTTTAATTTATCATCACCGTTTCATTTTCATAATTACAGTCCTCAACAGCACGTGCCTATAGGTAATATTAATTAATATGCTAAAATATAAATCCATACTTTACATATTATTTCATAGTTTTAATATTATAAATGTCTTAATTATTAATTATCATGAAAATTTATATACACGTGGTCAGGTTTACAGGAAAGGACACAGGGTACCTTCATAGAGAAAAGAGGACGGTTCCAAGAGATCAAATGTTATATTGGTTATACATTTTTTATTTTTTACTGCGGACGAAGTCGCGGGCACTAAAACGATATAGCAGAATAACTAATATCTATTAAACTAACCGCCTTTAATCCTTTAACTCCTTTAACAGAAATGACAAGTATAATACAAAAACTCCAGAGTAAAATTATAAAAAATTCAGAGTAAATTATTTCACATTCAAGCAAATTATTTGTACGTTTATTTAAAATCTCTTTATTGTTCTAACGCCTACGGTCGGTTTATTTAACTTTTTAATTTTCCACCAACTCGCTGCCACGCCACATGTTTGTTACGGATATTTAAAAAAAAAACACTCCCTTATTTACGAAGTAATTAAAATGTTGGGTGGCCTTTACGACCAGCTAGCGGACGGAGCGCTCTATTATATCGCCCCATCCTTTTCTCGCGTGAAATGAAAGAAAAAAATATATTTTAAGCCTTCCGTTTGAGCAAACGTCACCGTTTATGAATAATGGATTCTTTATGAGAAAATTAAGTCTCTACATTAAAATGCTTAGCAGGACAACTGAATTTGAAACATAAAAAAAATACAATTGCTGAAATCGGTCCAGTAGTTTTTGAGTTTCATACAAAAATACAAATATTAGTATAAATGAACATAAAAAGCAAATGCGTTTCAGATTTTGTAATATTGCATAAATTACGCAATTGATTGAAGATGTTAGTATAATGTACAATTCGGTAAAAACTACTTCACAAATCACTTAACCAAGGATTACATTAAACTAAGTAGGTTCAGACTGTTTATATGTGAAGGTAACTACTCTCTACATTTTCAAAATTCCATATGACAGAACCTTTGACTATAACATAATAATATTCTCAGATTTTACTACAACACTCAATCCATAGTAAGATGATTTTGGGTATAAATCTTCCTAAATCGTAAATAATTATAAAGGAGTTCAATTCATTTATTTATGTTACCTAAGTAATCTTTTAATGGAACGTAAACATGTACCTATCCCTGAGGGGCAGTTTCGTTACGGCTTTGATCATAAATATATAAAACCTGCCGAAAGATATACACCAGGGGCCAATCATTATCGATCAAGTGACCGGGCGGACAGACCCTCCCCTCAACGAACAACAGACCCCTCTTCGTAATCAAAACAGTAATCAAATGGCTTGAATTGGGGAGGATACGAGTTAAAACTTTATTTGAATTTTAAATACGCCCGATACGTATGAATGTTAATGCGCCAACTGTACCAACTTTTTTCAATATAAAATGTATAGACGGATTAATTTGTTTCACAAACGTAGTTTAGTTATTTGTGATTTATTTTACCAATGTAACTTAGTTCACACAGATGTGAAACGTGTTAAGTTGAGACAGATTAAATGTTTGTTTGCTATGAAAACATCCATTTGAAGTTAATTAAAATCGTTTAAATTTTAAAAGTCTTACAATGAAAATTGCCTGTATTTGAATAGAAATTTGACTGATTGATATTTGAGGAATGTCACTGAAGGAATGTCAAAGCGAAGCGGAGGCGTCTTAATAATTACAATAATGATTATTTATATTTTTGAAATTTATTTTATTTTATTACTCTTTAGTGGTCAATGCTTAGATCATTTAATACACAAGATTCTGGATTGTTCACTAAAAGAGCATAGTAAAATATCACCGCACTCACAGCTTGGGGTGATATTTCAAATTAGTTGAACAAAGTTGTCCTTAAGGTGAACACGTTTTATGACTTGAATCATTATTACTAAATGTTAAGTTTCAAATCAGTCATGCAACATTTACATTATTCATCTTGTTATCAGAAATTAACGAGAGAAAGTGATAGAATGTATAAAAAAGTCCAGTGGACACTTTTTCGTAGTGATCTTGTGTATTAATGATCTAAGGGTCAATGTCACAATGTGACAGTAAAATGTGCATGTTAATCATTTCGTGGCATGTCTATTCAATTAATATTGCTTTAGTGAGATGTAATATTGATTTTTTAATTTGATACTCGATTAATGGGGGCTTTTGGAGTTTCGGTCTTTTGCGATTTTATTCTCAACCCTAAATTAATTTTGAATAGCATTTATCTACGAACCATCTGTGACTATGTTATCGTAACTCTAAAAATTATTGCCGTAAGTCGTAACTTTATAATAAATACTGTGTGTGGATATATAAATCGAGTATCGAGTATACTAAATTTATTCGTTAGGCCTCACAGAAACCTTTGCCACCCAAATCACAAGCCAAATTGTGATTTACTCCATTATAAATAAGGTAACAAATTAATTTAGCATAAACGTTTACCAACTAATTCTTAGTATTAAAAGGAGTGTTCGCGCGACGTTTCTCGCGACCGGCCTTAATCTGGGCCCAGCTCGCTCGCCAAGCAATTATCTACGTGAAATAGTGTCCGTATTAGAAGCACTTACTTTGTACCGGCTTAAACTGGATTACGTTAACTGTAAGTAGCCGTCTGTATTGTAGCGACGTTGAAAATAACAGTATTAGAGCACAATGAGAAACTGTTTCGGAATTAGTTGTTGGTTGATTAAAATGGCTTTTGCAATTAGTAATATAAATAACAAGTAACTTGAATGAGATGAAAATTTTGATTTTATTTTAATTTCAAATTTATAATTTACTAGCTGTTGTACGCGACATCGCTCGCGTAACTTTATAAAATATACCTAGGTGAAATAATTTTTAAAATCGGTCCAGTAGTTTTTGAGTTTATTCTTTACAAATGTACAAATCTTCTTCTCTTTTTATATATAGACTAAATGGAGATATTTTTCTTTAATTGATCTGGTTTGAAACTAGATTACTAACTGAGTTTTAATGTTTTGTGAGAATCTTATCAAAAATTGCATTACATATTACTTTGACGTAGTATTAACATTAACAGAAAAAAATAAGCATTAATGTTTCCTAATAGCCTTTTTTCTGTTGGGTTGTGTCACATTTTTTTTAAATATCATTATAGTTACCTTCATTATTAGGATTGTAGTTGTGGAGATCAGAATTTAGGCATAAATAGCTAATGTTTCGATTATGTAATATAAGAATGTACTGTATCTTAATTTTTGCCTCTATCTACGCATTTTGTACACATTTTGTGTATAGACCTTTATAGTGAGAGTTTATTGTTTGTTAAATAATAGAAGCAGCTTACGAACAGTCGCCTTTCCAACCCCTATTAGTATTCTCTATAGAGTAGTTAGTCCATAAGCCACTAAGATATAAATGTTTGTCTCATGGAATAAAAGCTAAGGCCCTGGTAATAAAAACAACAAATAGAAGGATGTTATCTATTTATGTCGTTTATACTAACGGTATAGCCGGCATATAAAGTAGAAAACATTGTTTTACTGTGGACTTTTATTACTTACGAACACATTAAATTATCTAATAGATCTCTCGTGTGACCAGTGGTCATAGTAATCCTCTTTATGATTTCACTAAAATATAAGGAACAATGATAACCCCCGGCCGGTCATAACACTACTTTCAGAAAAGATAGCTAATGCTATAGAGTTGATGGCCTTTTTGTGGGACAGAAATCTCAACGTAATGGTTCCCACACGGCTTCTTAGTTTGGGGGCGTACATGCGATAAACTAAAATGTTTTTTAGTATTGACATAGAAAATAGTAGAGCAGATAATGCATACACCAATCTTGGATGTGGAAACCAAAAGGGCTTATGTAATTAGAACCAAGATTTTCAAGTTGCGTGTGTTTTTTTTTTGTAATGGTATATTAATACTAATTGTTATTTTGGTTTTTGAAATGAATACTTCTCTAGGCGGTATTGGGCAGTTTGTAAGGAGAATTTGGCAGAGGCATAAATGCTATGGATTTCGCACAACATACAATTCACTACGAACTTTAGAAGAATAAGTTAGAAGAATATATGAAAATTCGTATTATCCAAGTGTATTATGCAAGAAAGAAATATCTTAATATATCTCTATGACCTTCGACCTTCGACAGATATTTAATAAATTAATTAGAGCCGACGAGGTTAATGAGAATTTCTGTTATGAAAGTAAAATTACCGCAATCTCCTTGTAGATTAACGACTCAGTGGTACCGGCCGATTTGTATCACGTTACCATTCAGTATTTTTATAATGTAACTATTGCCTCGCTACCGGCTTCGCTCGGGGTGCAATTTTAATATTTTTAGCACCCTCTACTTTAGGTATAAGTACATTAATTAAACCACTTTATATTTAGTCCCAATACTATTATCGTTCGACCCATATATCAGAACTACAATTATCTACAACTGTAAGATGTGACCTCTCTTCGCATCTTATCATAACCACCGAATGAATCTAATATCATGCCACCGAATGAATCTGAATGAATGAGCACCTCTTTTTGCAACGTCTTTTTGCAAGAGTTATAGTTATAACTCTAGTGACTAGTAACCCTAGCTGTTAACCAAACGGTCGCGGGTTCGAATCGCGCTATGGGCAAATGTTTATGTGTTAAGATTTTACGTTTGTACCTGAGTCATTGATGTTTTGTATTTATAATAAGTATATATTTATAAAAAAAGTAATGTATGTAGTAATATCAACTGTCTGGTATCCTGTCAAGCATTAGTTGCTTAATGTGGATCTAGATTTTGCTATGTGGAATGTGTGATGATATTTATTTATTTATATATGAAGAAAAGTTTTTTTTTATTTACGACTATTATTTTAAGTAAGAGATGAATGTATCTATCTATTTATATATGTACCCACTATAATGACGAATTTGGTCGCAACGGTTGAATGTTTGCAGATAACCGTTCGGGTCAGTTGGGACGGTCTCGGATAAATAAATAATAATATATTGCTTACTTTGTAAAAATATTTTCTTGCTTTATTTCATAACAGCCTACAACGAGATAAACATAATAGCAGGACCAGACGGGGATATTATTTATTGACTAAGGTTTTTTTACGAGTTTTATTTACTTTAATGTTGACATTACTTGTGAAGTCCCCATTTTTATTTACAAGAAACAATATAGTATTTTTATAGCCTATTTTATATCTTCGTTTAAAAACTTGCAAGACTTCTTCTATATCTCTAACAGATCCTTTCTTAGCCGTTACCTCTTTACATAATATATAAATATAAAACAAAATAAAGAGCGTTAAAAAAGGAAGGTTTTTATATATAACTAGCTGTCAGCACGCGACTTCGCTCGCGTAATCTTATAAAATGTAGTTATGTTACATAGTAAAAGTCTATACATAGTAAAAGCCTATGTTACTCGCTAATAATGTAGCATTCTATAGGTTAAAGAATTTTCAAAATCGGTCCATTAGTTTTAAGTCAATCCATTACAAAACATACAAAAATACAAATCTTCTCTCTTTATAATATTAGTATTAGATTTAGTACAAATAGTAATAAAATAAATAGATAAATACAACAAGTCCGTCTGATTGAAATGAGACTCGGTCCTTTAAAACGGAATTAATTGACACCAATATATATGTAGTAGCACAGAACCCCTTTCGTTGGGTTGTTTTGTTCAAAGCCGGGACAACATGTGGCATTGTAAAAACAGACCGAGACACTCCAGCCCCTTTAATCCAGGCTACACAGTCGTTCAAAATACCCTTCACTCATTTGCATAAGTCCTGCCCGCTACAAGATGGGTTGTAAACTTTAACAAGATTATCTAATGTCCACTTTATTCAGATTTATTGGGCGTGCGAGGGTGTTTTGTATTGAAAAATAAAAGGGGTTGCGAAGGTGAGTTGTGATCATCAATAATGGTCAGACAGACGCATAATTATGTGATATCAAACTTACCCGCACGGATGTTTAAAGGAAAATTGAAGACGGCTCTAGAACACTTTCCTATAACCAATTTATTCTGGTGTTTTTTTGTGTTTGTTGTTTGTTGTTGTTAATGGACTTTTAGACTGTCTGTGGCACATAGTCATGAAAAATATTTTTAGATAATTCATTTTACTTTCTTATGACTGTCTGTCTGTAACTCCTCCTAAACCACCGAAAGTATTTCATTTAATACAAACTATATGAGGTTAAATAATATTACTAATCTACTAATACTAATCAAATTGGTCACCTGATAAAATAAAATTTACTTCAAACATTTTATCAACACAAGTAATCAAAAATTATTTTTGTTTGACTAATTTGAAATTTGAATTCTAATATATTTAAAAATATGAAAAAAAAAGCTAGATAAAATGGATTTTATTGTAAATTTAATGTTTATATAGTTAATTAATGCCCTGTATTCTTCATGCGCCCTATTTACTTCCACGGTCCACTTTTTTCATCTGACGACGCAATTAGTATTGTCCTTGTACGCTCCGTTTTTAGAAGAATATTTTTTCTACAATAAATTCTCTTTTATCATTGAATGAAAATTTTAAGCTTGTATTATCCGAGCCTCACTAATTAGTTACGTGTTTTAATTTAATATCAACATTTGGCAAAGCACTTTTAAATTTACGTGTTAGTTTAATTTTAAGAAACACTTTTTAATTTTTAAATGAACATAACGAAAATAACGAAAAAACAAATAATAAACATAACGAAAAGACCGCTTTTTAAAAAGAAGAATCATTTAACAAGCGTTTGACTTCATTGTAAATTTGAGAAGCCCGTTGAATGAGTAGTTAGGATGCTTGCCTTAACGCTCTGCCTCAGAGGGCTTATGCTCCACTCGCACGTGGGAGTTTAATATTTTTTAAAATACCTACAAATAATTCCCCTTTCGCACGAGTATAAATATGAATTCCCCGCTCGCACTAATACAAAAGTACAGTTCACAAAATACAAAATGTAAAATAAAATAAAAATAACACACAAAAGATATGTAAAACTTGTAACGAAAAGACTTACGACTTTTAATCAATTTAATAGGCTTAATTTACATGCATTCTGTAATAATAAAACAAAACATAAAGTAAATACTAAAACAAAATAGTGACATGTAACAAAAATGTACAAATGTTAATAAATTTTCTTAATATCAACAACAAAACATAATTTGTAATAAAATATTTTTTCTATACTTAATGATTTATAACGTCTTGGAATTTTCGATGATGACTTACATGCTAATAAAATCGTACCTTGTTTTAATAATTATGATTCTCGTATTATAATATCAAATTATTATTCACTTTACTAAATTGCAAATTTTTTCTATGCAATGGCCAAGACATGTAACAAAAATATACGAATGGTAACAAATTTTCTTAATATAATATCAACAACAAAACATAATTTGTAATAAAATATTTTTTCTATACTTAATGATTTATAACGTCTTGGAATTTTCGATGATTACTTACATGCTAATAAAATTGATTCTCGTATTATTATTATAATACTAATTCATTATTTTGAAATATTATTTACTATGCAATGGCCAAGACTTATCAAGCCACTTAAATGATTTTGAATGGTATTGTTAATTTTTGCGTTTTTTTTCTAACAAATTAGAATTTCTAGTGGAAATGGGTTCATCTCGGTAAAATTGTTTTATTTTTAAATCGGTCAAACAAGCATTATTATAAATCACATCTAAAAACTATTTTAAACTTGTACACTATTTTATAATTATAGACAAAACAACGAATGTGCACAATTTAACAAATATATATATAACTTTGATGTTGTCTAACAGAGGCGTGAATATCGACTGAAGGAAAGGAGACAAATTTAAAGGCAGGTAAAACTTATTTGCAATTTCATAAAAAAAATAATTTACAATCTTCCTATTATAATAGGTTACAAATATTTAAAAAAATCTGTGTGCCGTCGAGGTGTCCTATTATTTATAATTTACCTAATGTACTGAAATGCACGTGCATCCTTCTAGTTGGCATTCGGCAACAAGCAAAATACCAATGTAATTTCTGTAACTACATTGTTGGGAGTTAAAATTTATTTATTTTTGTGTCTAACTGTACAAATTCAGAGTACTCTCGTGTCTCGTGGCAGTGGAGCATATGTATTCGTGCGAAAGGGGAAATTATTTTAAAAAGTTTTGATTCGTGGCAGTAGAGCATACTTATTAGTGCGAAAGGGGAATAAATTATTCGTGCCAGATTCTTCGTGCGAGTGGAGCATAAGCCCCTCAGAGGTCCCGGGTTCGACTCCAACCAGATCAACTATTGAAATTAACTTTTATAAGTTGGCTCAGTCTGAATTTGTAGTGGCAGAGCAGACTGTATTTCGCAGCCATTTGGGCAGCCCGTCATTCGTCAGTAACCACCCCTTTACAGAAGACCATTATGAAATAATAGCACCTGTGCTGTTGTGGGATGCTAGAGCCCACTTCGCTATCTCTTTCTTATCCCTTTCCTTATTCCTCCTCTGATAGGCAGCGCACTTTCAAACATTTCAATAATGAACGTTAATTCAAAATTATTCAGTGTATATTTTCTTTTAGTAATTTATTATTAAGAATTATATGTATTTTAAATCCTATGGCTATCCTTTATCCAGTGCTTTTGGATAATAAAGTCTGTTGAGGAGTGGACTGTATTGTTTGAAATGAAATGATGATCAGGTATTAAGAACGTATATTTAACGACAAATATATATACATAAATTTGACACACAACCATATATATATATATATATATTCTTCTTGTTCATATTCGTTGTGGCCACAAACCAGCCAGTTGCCAACACAGTCAGTTAAAAAGGTTACAAGAGAATTAAAACTACGTTTAAGAAAATACGCAATTTCGTAAGATTGTTAAGAAGAACAAAGACTTTATACATTTTGTAATAATTTATTGTTAATAGAAGCCTTTTAGGTTTTAATTGATTTGATAAATATAAACGCAGTTTTATTACTCCTATATATCAGACTAGAGTGTACAAGAAAGACGTAGAACATTTCTACATAGAAATTGGCTAAAAAGCGGCGTCACGCCACTAGTTCAGCCAATAAATATTCCTAACTGCCGTTTCGTAAGGAAACAAATGCTCGAAAACACAATGACGACCGCCGACAAAACACAATACTGCTCATAGTAAGTGAAGCGTGGCCAACATATTCTGTTTTGTTGGGAAACTGTGGGCCATGTTTTTTCTTCGTATTTGTTTTACCCGTTTCAATGGTTCCATAAAAGGAAATTTGATCGGCTCTCGTACCTGTGAGAAATTTACCTTTAGAGACAAAAATGTCAAAAAAATTTTTTTTTTCTTTGAATTTATTCGTTAGGCTCAATTTTTAGAGAAGAAAACAAGGGAATACGAAACCTCGATTTAGTCAAAAATTTTGCGGGTATAATCGGTCTGAGTTGCATTTGTCCTTGTCGCACAATACAGCTTGTCGTTTGGGCGCAGCGCGATGGCAATAGTTTCTTCAAATACCTAATTTTCAAATGCTACTATACCCGCCTTCCCTGTTAAGTTAAGTACTATTTACTCTATGGCAATATTAATCCCTTAATACTCGCTGATTACAACAACAGTTACATGTTCTTACAATTAGTGAACATCTGTAAGGAGGTGAAAATTATGATTTAATATAGTAATTATAATATTTGTGATTGTATTATCGTATATTTATCGATAATGAATATTATAATAAAAGCAAGGCTCTCTATAAATTACTCTTACATAAAAACATTCATGCGGTGTGGTTGTTTATAACTTGAAAAATAGACGGAAAGCGATATATTACGCGGGCATTGATGAAGCGCTCTTCGGCAATCCATAATTCTGGGAAAATTATTTACGGCAACTTATCCCCACAACATTAGGAACTTTGTACAACTTTGTGTTTGGAGCTCATTTTTTTTCGTACACATTTCTTTTGCGAAATAACTGGTGATTAGATAAAGATAAATAAACATGTACTTAATGTAAGTCAGGAAAGAGATATATAAAATAAATGCAGTTATATTTACAATTAAAAAAAAAATAGGATTCTTATAATAGGATACATTAAAATGTACTTAATTGTATAATTTTTTTTTTATGTTAAAGTTAACAGACAAGGTGACAGTTACTGCAAAGTTCGTTGCAATATATTTTATTCCATAAAACGCCAGAGCCCATTTCCCTATCCTTTCCCAAACCCTAAATTATCCTTGATCCCAATATCACACTAATTTAATAAATCAAACAAACAATGATACTTCATACTTAGTTGAAAACGATAAAGAAATGTTATCTCATCAAAATTTTTATTCCCACAGGTTTATGATAGAACACTTGGCTTGCTAAAAAGTTTGTAACGGAGTTTGCCGAAGAAAAATGTCGATCTATTTTTCTCCGTCGTCCGTATAATTTGGATCATGTGGCTGGTTGCGCGATCGTGCAATGAAGAGATTATAATAAAGTTAGAACATTGTGGAAGATCATTAATTTTGAACGCTCTCATAGGCGAACGTAAAATTAACGGTTTAGTACTTCGGCGGCATTTGATTGGTTAATAGGTAATAGTGGAGCTTAAGTTTTAATATCTCGTGCTATACATTCATGAGGTTAACGATTTTATGGAGTATTATATTCTTAACGCTAAATACTAGTTTAAAAGTTATTTAGAAATTGTTTGCGCACATAACGGTGTTGACTATCATTCATCATCTCAGCCGTAGGACGTCCACTGCTGGACATAGGCCTCCCCCATAATTTTCCAATAGGACCGGTCAGAAGCTGCCTGGATCCACCGCCTGGATGCCTGGATGCCTGACTATCATTAATACAACTTTTTAATAGTTTATCCTTCATTTCTTATTCTTTTCTCAGTTATTAAAGATTGGTAGTCAAACTCTTAATGAGAAGAATCATTCTGAGCTATGACATTTTCCTTCTACTTGATCTCATCTTCTCTTGAACTTCTTCCGTCATGATCTGATCATTCTGAGCTATTACATTTTCCTTCTACTTGATCTCATCTTCCCTTGAACTTTTTCCGTCATGATCTGATCATTCTGAGCTATGACATTTTCCTTCTACTTGATCTCATCTTCTCTTGAACTTTTTCCGTCATGATCTGATCATTCTGAGCTATGACATTTTTCTTCTACTTGATCTCATCTTCTCTTGAACTTTTTCCGTCATGATCTGATCATTCTGAGCTATGACATTTTCCTTCTACTTGATCTCATCTTCTCTTGAACTTTTTCCGTCATGATCTGATCATTCTGAGCTATGACATTTTCCTTCTACTTGATCTCATCTTCTCTTGAACTTTTTCCGTCATGATCTGATCATTCTGAGCTATGACATTTTCCTTCTACTTGATCTCATCTTCCCTTGAACTTTTTCCGTCATGATGCTACACAGCAACTGATATCTGTCATGGCGTAGCACATGACCCAATACAATTAAATATTTCGCAGCTTGATTGTTGGTACAAGCCCCTTTTCCCTGCCTATACGGTTTAGGACCTGTGCCTGCATTTGTTACTTAAGTATGTTGTTGTGCATGTTAAGGTCGACAGACAAGATGACAGTCCATTCTATTTTAACGTTTCACATTCCTTGCTCATAGGGGCACTTCTATGTAGGTATGTACTATCTTCTAGAAGATTTTTACTCTATTTTTATAATAGATTGACCGATATTAGTACCTACTGTACTATACCGAATTGATATGCCGAAATCAAAGTAGCTTATTGAAAGACAATATACTTGAGTGAGCGGTGACATACCAACCGCCGGTATATGTTGCCTTGGACTATACGCAGCGTATTCCGGAAAGGGTATGCCAACCCGGAAGCAGTGATATCTGCTATAGATTTCCTATAATCCGCTCCGGTTGTGAGAGCCGATGTATCTAACCTGACGTTAGTTATTATATTATTAAGCGTTTAGTATGATTTAATGAACGATTTAATATGTAATAATAATATTTATTAATTAGTTAAATTAATCTTTGATTATCAAGCTATAATTAAAATTATAAACTAACCCCGAAATTCTATATCTTCTATAAGTCGAATAAATTTAAGTATAAACTTATTTTAGACAATACAAAACTAAAGAAACACCTAAGTAATTTGTAGGTGTTATATATATAGATAAATCAATAATATGATATTTTAAAGACATCAACAGCAATATAGCTTTGTTTTCTACAAATTCTTGATAATATCTACTAATAGTGATGAAATAGCTAAGTGTGTACGTACATATAATAATATTTTTTATTGGAAAGAGTGACAAGCACTGCTACTTATAAGATTGGTAAATGCTTTTATCGTAATGCGTGGGTGACCACCGTCATGCGAATAAAACAGTAAGTATAGAGATAATTATTGTAAGGCGCTGAATCTTGGACGATTTGATCTCTGGAGCGCAAAAAGATCTAAGAGATGCTTCTGAAATGTGGTGCTGGAGACGGATGTTGCGCATTCCATGGACAGCCAAGAGGACGAACAGCTCAATCCTCAAACAGCTTGCGACTCGGACAAGACAATATTATCTATATTAATATTATAAAAGAAAGTATTTGTATTTTTTGTTTGTAATGAACAAACTCAAAAACTGTCAAAATGTCTATAAAAAGTCATGAACATCAGCCCTAGATAAACTAGATAGGCCTAGCCTGATTCGTTCTTTATTTTAGTTATTACTTATTCTATTATAATTTATTATTTTATTACTACAGTTCCTTCACTGTTCCTTGACATTTATTATGGGACACATAGAATTATTTACAAATGGAATTACATTTAGAAGATATCCTGTTTGGTTTGGGTCATTGTATTCTTTGTGTCTGCATGGGTTGAATATATAAATTATTTATGTTACATGAGATAGCGTTTTTATGTTCTATTTTTATTTAAAAGAAAGCAAATCTCCGGCTAACTGTTAACTTGATGGCAAGTAGCCTACTAACATGTTAAGGACACGATGAAGCAATACCATGAGCTACGAATAGTATTATTTATTCGTAGACCATGAGCGATGCATATGCGCTACAATCCATGGCTAAAATAATAGAACTAACTACCTACTTAAACTTAACAAAAATGCTCATAGGTTTTGACTTCCTTTTTCTTTCTTAAATTGGATGTTAACTTAAACGACAAAATTGACAATTGACTTGGGTTTAATTACAGTTTTAAGTGCGATTTTCGAACGTTACTTAGTTCGTTAAAGTATAATTTTGTAACTTAAAATGAGGTACAAGCTGAAGTAGAATAGAATAGAAGTAAAATGGTTTTATTATAAAGTAATAAAAACTAAAACACATAAAAATATATTTATTATTTACTTTTGTTACGTTTGCCAACAAAAGGAGCTTACTTAAAACAATGTGAACAAATTAAATTTAAGCCGTTATGACTAATTTTAAGAGACTAAAGTTTCGTATTTTAGTTTTTATAAGGAAAGGGATAAAAAGTCACAAGGACAACAAGTCTTTAAACTTATATATATTTTTGGATTTTCGATATATATTTTAAAAATAGTACAGATCTACTTACCCTATATCTGATAACTTTATCATGATTTCTTATAGGGCAATCTAATAAGCAATTTTCAACCTATCTGAAAGTATATACAATATACAGTATGTCCTAACAAAAATTCGTCTAGATTCCAATAATCTCAAATGAATTTTATCTCAAATAAGCACTACGTTTTCAGTAATATTAAAACGTGAACTACTTATAATAAAGCCAAGTTAAATTTCAAGTTTCTTTTGTAAGGAACGTTGAATATAATTCAGAGGGTGTTTTATGTTCGGGCACCAAGTCTCATCTGCGGTTGCCTCTGAATAATGCTTCACATTAATAAACAAGGATGGTTCGTTCCACTACTGAAGTAGGGCCGCCGTAGGAGACGGATATTAATTACCTTAAGACGCACGCAGGTACTTAGGTAAATAGGTATACCAACCATTACTTAGCGTTTAATAGAAACTTATGTAAAATTACTTTGATACTTTTCATAAGAAAATATAGATTCATTCTAAATCTAATTAGCTGAAAATGTTTCAAGATTTTTAATATCAAAGATTTTTTTTTATCGAGGGATACTTTTTTAATACAACCAGACAGACCACTTTAACAAATTAATTCTATTAAGTTCTGAATCTTCTTAGAAGTTACCATTGAGTGTTTACTATATTTTTTTATAATATAATTTTGAATCATTTAATATTATATGTTTTGAAACATATAACTAATATTCTTTTTAGTTTGATTACAGAAAATTTTATTCATAATTGTTTTATGTTATAATTGATAGCAGCAAGTCGCATTATGTTAGTTTTAATTAACTTAGGTAAGTATATTTATAATTTTGTATCTGAAAGTTATGTTAATTAAAATAATAGATATTATTTACCAGCTGTTTACCACTAATTTTTCGTCGTGAGCTTACAAAATATAACCTATATGTTGATTAATATTAAAAAGTTTAATATTTAACACAACTTCCACTTGCAATGCAGATAACAAAAACAATATGTGCAGTTTTATTTTAAAATGTTGGCCACGTATTTGTTGGCATGCGTTGGAACAAATCCAAGAAACAAAATTAAGTAATGAGCTCGGGCGCTAGGCGTTATTGTGTTGAGCCTAAATGAGGAAATCAGGTGTGGTAATGAGATTTGGCAGAAGTTTACCGACGAACTAATTCGGTACATACTTGTATTTACTCACACAATTATATTAGTTCTTAACGCCCGACGCAAAAATGGGATGTTATAAGTTTGACATGTGGGCATGTGTCTGTGGAATCGTAGCTCCCAAACGGAGCTATTATTTATGTTTAGCTATAAATAATTTATGAAGATATGTTCAGGCCCCTGAAGACCATCAGCCAGTTTCCTAATAGTTCACACAGGGATTTCACTAATTCCCACAATTTCAATTGATGTGAAATTTGGAATACTGTTACTTCGGTGGTGTACTGTTTGACTGTTAACCATACGGTCTAAGGGCAAATGTTTGTGTTAACATTTTACCTTTGTATCTGAGTCATGGATTTGTATTTATAATATCTATGTATTTACAAAAATAAAGTTATCTATGTAGTATATCAACTGTCTGGTATCCATAATGCAAGCATTAGTTGCTTAGTATGAAATGTTTCACACATTCCATACATATTATTTCCATGATATGGTAACCTTAACCATGTCATGGATCAGCATCAAGTAGTCTGCAGAATAACTCCTCAGCAACTTACAGCAGATATAGCGTGTTTCGGATCAATAGAAAGTTGGGGCTTAGTTTATAATTTCAAGTTTAGCTTGTTAATAGACATTTATGCTTGTAAAGTTGTTTGTACATATGAATTTTCAAGGCAAGAATGCATGTTTCTGCAAACTGAGTAGTTAATGCTCGATGAACACACGCGGACAATTGAATTAAGCCAATCAGAACACGCGAACAAATGCAGTGACCGTTGTAAAACCAATAAAAATTGCGCACGCTTTGTTCCCAGTATTTTATTTCATCTCATACTATCTGACCCGCGAACTTCGTACCGCTTCAAAATACAAACGACTTTAAATACGAAAAATAGATAAGTTGCAACATAATAAAATATCCCGAAAGGTAAACTAACGCGATGTTTCCTTACGAGACGAAATAAGGTCACACTCGAGCTCGCTTCGCATATAATATGGGGTATCCGCCTAATAGCAAACATTAGTATTAATTTCATTCAAACTTAGTCGGGATTATACGTAGACAATATGCTTTGAAATAGACTGTTTAGTAATTCATAACGTCAACTCTCTTTACTTTATATATTACAACTTGCAAAACACTGAGCAAAATGGGAATCGAACCCGGGAATCCTAGAATAAAATAGAAGTAGCAAACGTTCAACACGTGCTGTGCTTGTGACTATTAGTCCAAGATTTTTAGCTCCAAAATGGGTTCGCAAAACAAAAAATCCTGAACGCCTTTTTGATAAATCTCGTAAACGGTGAGTTTTACGTTGAAAATCGTAAGGACCTTTCTTATAGAGGATGAAATTTCCCATCTTTTTTATCTAAAACTTTTTTCTAAAACTTTTTCCAAGATGGCGGCTAACGCGGGCGGTTTCAGACGACACAAACTTGGTTTTATATTTAGGGGACACTGACACAATCCAATCGAAAAATCAATTATCAGAATTTTTTGTTTTGCGAATATCTAAAAATCTTGGACTATATATGTTATTTGAGATTTAGTTTTGTTTATATTGTATCCAAACTTGTAGCTCAGTTTGCACAACCTCTCAGCTGAAATGCAATCGACTTAATTTAAACGCAAATAGTTTTAACGTATCCTAATGAAACCTTTCTTTCTACGTTTTAATACTATCAAAATATACTTCTGTATAATAAACGAGAAAGACAGTCCGTTTATCTAAAAAAATACTGTTATTGTTCTGCAACGCAAGACACTATCGAAATAATATATCTTTACAAGCACATGACACTCTCTCGATTTCCACCGAATTAAAATATATTTGGATTATAAAAATACAAATGAAGTCGGTTCTCGGAAAGTTCAACGAACGAAAAAGTAAACAGCACAACCATGTAGGTAGTTGTTACTGGAAAAACTATTTTTGTTTTAATTAAACTGAATGAAATTCATGTGAATAGTTTTGAGTCTGTGCCAAAAATATTCTCTCGTTCAAGTTGTCAACCGCATTCGATGATTGTTTACGATTTGTAGCTACACGAATTCCCATCAACACTTCATTTCCTATTCAACCCTTGTGAACGTTCGAAACAGAATTGTAATTTTGCCAATTAAAATTTTTATGCGTTTTTGTTCGTTACTACAGTGAATCTTGACATTTTTGTAGGTAATATACTTTCATTATTTCATTAATTGTAGGTATAGTTCGCCCAGGATGATATGTCGTCGGCATATCATGATATTCCTGCGCAGATCATATTTTTGTTAAAACAAATTTATTTCCATGTAAACCTAACACGCTCCTTCCTCGCTTTGCTTCGCCCCGCTCCTCGTCGCACCTATTTTTGACTTTTGGTGAAAGATTTTTGATTTCATACTTTACGATCTGCACAATTCTACGATCAGCCCACGACATCTATACACAAACCTTCCTTGTTTATCCTTCTTTCGACAAGTTTAAACGCGCGCAAATTCGGTATAAATTGGTAGGAATAATCTTACATAAGCGTTTGTATGCATTACAGGGTTACGTATTAAATTAGGCCGTTAAATAAATATATATATATATATATATATATATATATATATATATATATATATACCTAATATATGGTAATATGACATACATTCTAAAATTTATGTAACGAATAGTTCTAACACGATTTCATAATAAATTCACAGATCATAAATCACATGTAGTAGTGAATGATGATAATATAGTTGAAGCTGCTTATTACGTTCTATTATAAAAGCCTCAGTAAGAAAATGGTGTATGTAATTACTAATAATTTTAAGTGAGTGGTACTAAAATATTTATTGTAATGGTAGGGGAGCCAACGATGGGGGAGACTGCCGCCCGTCGTAAGGTCCCCCGAGTAGGCCGGCGTACCTCCACTTTCGGGTACGCCGAGAATCTGACAGGGAGCACAGAGCTCCCCGCGTTGGATAGCCGTGGCGGGGCGCCGAAGTTGTGTAAAGTGTATGATACCGAGCGTCCACGCTGTGTTAAAATCCTTCAAATAATTTTCAGATTATGAATCAGCACGATCAGGAGTCTGATCAAGCTAAATCAAGCTAAACCGTCTACATTAAAATCTGACGCGCTCGAGTAGTATTCATATTTTTCTATTTTTAACCCTCATGTACGGCCGCCTGCACCATGCAAACCGGCAGATTAACATGTATGTGTTATTAGAGACACGTGGGAAAATACATTATCAATATCTGAAGCGATCGAGTAAATCCCAAAATCCACTCTTGGGCTCCCCTACTATAATGGCATACTCAAATATTATATTTCGTAGGAAATACAGAGAATCACAAAAAGTATTACTGAAAAAAGTAAAGAAAAATTTCTTAACGTATTTTACATATTTAATGGTTATTCCTCTAGGCCATCAGCAAACAGTGCTATAGAAAAAGTCAATTTGTTTGGCTTTAGAGGAAGAGATAGCATTTAAATGTCTCAATTATTTTTTCTGAGGTCGCCTTCATTTGTCACTATGTCGCAGGGTGCGTTTCCTTTAACAGGCGTCTGGGATTAACTGTTTTTGCTTCTTAAGATCATTATCAACGCTTATTCACTGTTGTTTTCTTATTAATTTATCACTGTCCAAACGATTAGCTCGTTTAACTTACTTGCCGATATCTTTATCGTTCTTTCTTATTCCCTACGATTATGGCGGCCGAATACTCAATCGCTTTTTTTGTCTCGATCAATTTGATAGGGTTTATATTCAGCCTAGCGACGTAGTTGTCGTTATAAAGATACATTTTGATACAAACATCAAACTCGTGGTTCTAATAGTAGTATCTTTTTTAAGTAAAGGTCAACAGATAAGCTGATGGTAACTTGATGGTAGATGGCTACCATTGGATATTAACGGAAGCAACGCTATACAGTGCTGCATTTGCGCTGCTGACGTTATTAAGGTGAAGTCTGAGGCTGACGCTCTTACCTAGTCCCAAACACAACAGTACATATTATGCTTATATTTCACGATGATTACTGCCGCCAAAAGGGCTGGCCAATTTATGACTGCAAAACAAAGTGTGTTAATTATAGTTTTCTTGTAATGATATTTAAAAAATATTAGTAAATAGGGATAAATCTGAATTACAGAATCCACAGAGCTACAGAGCTGATTGAGAATTAGTTATCCAAAAAAATAAGAAAATAAATTTTTAAATCAGAATTGCATTAAATATTGTAACATTCATTTCAAGCTAACGTTTTTTTTATAACGTATGAACTATTGAATTTAATTTTATGAAGTAATTAAAAATAGTTCGATCTGCAACGCGAGCGAGTCCACTGAATTAACTAAATAGCGCGCGCGGACTCGATACGTGCTATTGCGTTCAGCTTTGTACATCGAATTTCAAATGGCATGGAGTAGCGCTTTGACTACTTAGCCCGGTTAAACTTAATTCAATTAAGCTATTGGCGAAATGAACGTTGGCTTTCAGAAACGCTCTTCATTGAATTTTCAATTTTTTTACTACATTGTTTGAAATAAACTCCACCGGGGAAAAAAGTTAGAGTGCTTTTTTAAAAATGTTTTAATTTAAAGCAGGTAAGTTAGTGTCTAGTTAGTTAACTTCACAATCAGTCTTACCATACATGACATAAAAAATGTAGTTTAAAAAAATAATATAATATTTCAGTTAAGATTCAGTTAACCATAATATTGAGAGAGATCTTCTGGCACAGTTATTGACAATCTAAGTATATGGTTCAAAATTAAATAACTATACTAATTAAAAAAATTATTATTTTTTAACATTTTATTATTATTGTATATGCCAATCTTTATTTAAGATTCATTTGTTCATATGGGGAATTTTTCATTTGGGAACTTTTAAAGTTGGTTCGAGTGTACTGAAGTTGCACTTTTAGAACTGGTTTTCTAAACTTGCTTACTGAAAAGTATCCTGTTTATGCAGTCCTCTCTAGTTGCTTTCCTAAAAATTTAACTTTTACAATTTATTATGCACAAACTTCAATTTACCTATTACGTTTAGGGAGAATTTATCACAAAGCTGTTCAGTTGCTACGCTAAAACACTATTTCCCCATCAATTATGTACCGAGCGCCATTACAATTCAAATTTAGGAGTAGGCAAATCTATAATCTTCCACGCGCGATCTAATTTCCGTGTAATTAAACCGCTATAAATTAATCACGAATCTGGTTTCGATTAATTAAACGTTGTGTTTGAACATACAAATTCGCGTCTAATAAAACGGATATTAGACTGAGCAGTACGGCGCTACGTAGTGTAAAACTTGTCTGAATGACAGTGTTTTGCATAATATATTAATAACAATAGTGCTATGTGCCCGAATGCGCACCAACATTTCGGAAGTCACCGCAACTGTGACACTGCAACATGCAAATGACCGTAAAAGCGAATTTGTGTTCCAAAATGCAAAGCGCTTACAAAGGGTTTAAATTTGCAATTCTATTTTATAAGCGACGCAGATAATACGTTGAAATGCGAAACCAATGGAATAGTTTGACGTTATGTGCAATCGTTAACTTTTGCTGCCAATATGTTTTTGCTCGCCGCTCGAACCATAGCATCGATTCCGCTCCAAAACTTTCCATATTCGCTTAATTTTATTAGCGTACTCAAATTTTACTAGAGTTATAGGTTTGAAGTATTTTCACGTTAATGCATTGATTCACGATGTGAATCATAAAAATTATAATCAATCAATCGCAAAGCTCAATTTTTTCCCTGTCTGACAGAAGTATACCGTAAAATAATTGCTCGTGTGTAGTGTTTCATTGAATGAGTAACTCTGGCAGAGTTCACTCCCCTATCCGCTCCTTATAAGTTATCCCATCCCAACAAGGTCGCCAGAGTACATAACCTCTATGGCTTACTGCTCTTACCTACAACCAAGTGGACCTACTTACCTATTTACCGGTATAGGTTCCTACTTACCGATCCTTAATAGAACTACTTTTCTCCGCTATCTTCTTTCCTCTTGAGATTTTTCGAAATCGAAAATAGCATCAAAATCAATAGTATAAAATCATTAAGTACGTATTCAATTAAGAATTGCAAAACTGAGTTTCCCAAAGTCAGTATTCACTGCTTACCTACAAACACATGACAGACTCTATTTTGTCCTTATTTAAACTTGCATTACGCAATACAAACATTGACAATGCACTACAATATAAAGCTTAGCGGTCTTCCTGCTGAATAAATAGTGGGTATGTTATTCCGTGGCTCTGTAATTGTAATGAAGGGAAAGCTCTATAATGTAAAGTATTATCAT
The DNA here is from genome assembly GCA_947623395.1 of Synanthedon tipuliformis. Classification (NCBI taxonomy): domain Eukaryota; kingdom Metazoa; phylum Arthropoda; class Insecta; order Lepidoptera; family Sesiidae; genus Synanthedon; species Synanthedon tipuliformis. The sequence goes on along the minus strand of OX392420.1, from coordinate 6,102,013 downwards.
ACCTACATCAAACAGTATTTAATTTATATTTTATTACGCATTCTTTTTTGTAAAGTATACTTTGGACTGTTAGTAAATAAATCTATCTTGAGCCTCTATCGATTCATGCATCATCATCTACATTATTAGCTTGTATCTTTCCAATACTGAATGTAGGCCTCTTCCAGACTCGACACCATCCAGCCACTTCATTTATTCATGCATAGGCATAAATAATAATCTTTTAATTATTCGAAGTACGATTTTGTCGAGCTCATTGGTCAAGTAGTTAAGGTGCTTTCCTTAAGGCTTTTATAAAGGATACACTAGATTCAGGGTCTCAAACAAAATCACTGCGAAAAAGTGTCCACTGGATTTTTTCTCTCGTAAATTTCTGATTAAAAGATGATAATATAAATGTTGCATGACTGATTTGAACCTTTACATTTAGTAATAATGGTTCAAGTCATAACACGTGTTCACCTTAAGGACAACTTTGTGCAATTAATTTGAAATATCACCCCAAGCTGTGAGTGCGGTGATATACTACTATGCCACTTTTAGTAAAGCAACCCAGAATCTAGTTTATCCTTTATCAGGTTCGAATCCAGGCAGGAACTTTGGAAATGAACTTTTACCATAAAATTGACAGTTAGCCTGTCTGACGACCACTAACCCATCTCTAATAAAAAAAAAACATAAAAAATCTTCAAAAAGTTTTTTTTTTAATTATAGTGTTATATGGGAGAATATTGAAATTTGTATAATTCTTAAGAGAACGAAAGTGAAAATTAAAACTGTAGTGACTGGCAAACCAAAGCTCGGTCTCGTGTCGTCAAATTTTTAAACTAAATCAATATCCCTAAACCGTAGCACGTGTTGTTTTCGTAGCGTACGAAGATATATCACGCGACGTAGCAGACATATAATTCGTAGCACACCGTAGCAAATGTTGTAGATATACTCGTAGAATGTATACACAGTAATCTCAACACTCGTAGCACATTTGTAATAGTAGAAAATGTTGTGTACATTTTTTCTTACACTAGCTTCCCTTGAAACCTTGAAATGTTCAAACATCATAACGTAACGAAGCAAATACAAACGAATGGCAAGTGTAAATGCCTCGATCGACCCTCTGTAAGTGGGGCAATACATTCAGCCACCCTTTTCCGCCACGTGTGGAGACCATAAATAATGCCGCGCACCTGTAAGTGGCTAGATTGTGCCTAGATAAAGAAATTTAATATATATATTTGCAGTCGGGCTGATTTATGTTTCACGTCGTGGGTACGTATGCACTTAGGGTTGATTTAAGGTCGAAATATGATCACCGTTTTATGTCGGATGTTGAAATTTATGTGCGTCCTTGTTTTTTCAATAATAAGGGGTTGAGAATTGCTTGGATACCGTCGCGGAAAACTTAGTAACGGATTCTTCCCATAATATAACATTTTGAATAATCAAAAATTCATTAGGAGTTTAGGATTCATAGTCTGATAGTACTTTATTAAAGAAATGAAAAAGTGGCTCTAAATTATTTTAGTGAATTTTTTTCATTACTTCTAGTAAGCAAATGAAAATTTTATATTACATCATAATAATGGTTAAACAAACATATTACCTTTTAAAGCTTAATTTTTTCCAATAATCTTTAAACTCTTATTAGTAAGTTTAGTAACTAGTATAACTCTAACATAGTTTGGCCACTTATTTTCTAAACATTTGGATGTGGTTTTCACTATATTTTATAGACTTACATACTTTAAGTTTTATTGTTTTTTATTTCATGTTTACACTTCCTTGTTTTAAATAGTCACAATATTTGTTCCAGGTACTAAGTTGAGATCGTTGGATCGGGCGGCGGCGTAAAAATGTTGTGACAAAAATTATTCCTTCACTTGCAATAAGAGGGGGCTCTCAAAGATGTGTTTCCTAAGGAATTTTCAAGACGTATCCAACAACAGAACTTTTCTATTCATAATAGTGTTGCTCTCGTTAAAACTGTGTAGCCCTCAAGGCTTAAACGAAGAGTTTGCTAACGAGGATAGTTTAGACTCAGTTCCGGAGTTAAGTATGGTAGTGCCGATAAAAAAAGTGAAGTTCTCGAGAAATTCTGGAGTTTCACCGTGCAGACTAAGTGAACTATTGTGTGACAGTGGTCAGTGTATCTCTATGGACAAGTATTGCAATGGGGTAGACGATTGTGGAGATAAAAGTGATGAGCCCAAATCTTGTACACGTGAGTATAATTGTTTGTTAATTAATTAAAATTAATTAATTATTTATTTTACAGCACCGTTCGTTTACGATTTTATTATAATTATGTATAGATTTGCAATAATCTTTTCTTGTGCTGGAGGGCACAAGCATGAACTATTGTTAGGTCGAATTTAAAAATAAAATCTAATGGCCTAGTTTTGAGAGCGTTGAGAGCAGAATAAACTATTATTTTTATATCCATTTAATGAGATACTTTTTCCTAATACTCACGAAACTCAGCATTTATAATATACATTCAAAGTTCTTGAATGGTAACTTCAAATAATATCGCTAGTATTATGTGAAAACTAAATGTACATTAAAAAAAATCAGTAGGGTAGGACTATTTGTAATATGTTATAGTAGGTAATTTAAGTTTATTAGGCAAGTATTCTTGGGCATATTTTCGAAATTTTTGTGATTTTTATAGTTTATATAATTGATAAATATGTTTATGTGATTATGTAAATGAATGTAATGTTTTACATTTATTTAAATTTTTATTTGTATTATAATATCCTATAACGTTCCATACAAGTTATAAATATTACAAAAAGTATAATGGGTAGCAACATCCCTTCGTTGTAGTAATGACACCGTAATCCTAACATAACGAGAAGCGGGAGGGATCATTTAGGAAAAAGACGTCTACTATACGCGCGGGTCATTCAAAAGCATTTTAATATAATCTCCCCTTCTCGGTTCGCTGACGTCTGTCACAAAAGAAAAAGGTACTACTCAGTGAGAGAATCTGAAGCGTCGTCGTATGGCAGTCGAGTGGCTGCGTCAGCAATAGACGGACTTGGCTGGCGTCTTTTATGTAATATTCATATTATGCGTGGGAAGGGCCAAACACATTTACTTATTCGTACATTATAATGTTTACATCAAATCTGACCGTTATTTAAGACAGGGACTAACCTCAGACAATTTTTACCAAAATGAGCGCAAGTTAATAACCTTAATTAAGGTGTAATATTGGTTAAATGGTTAATAAAATTATGCGTAAAACGCATAATTAGTTTATATATTATTTCAATAATTTCAAGACCCACAAAAATATATTTGACAATACTAGAATGACGTTAAAGTTATCACAAATAAGGGCGCTTCAATAATCAAGTCCCTCTTAGTTCTCGTAACGCTGCTTTTCCGGTTTTATTAGGTACCTACCCGTGAAATACGTTTTTGCGCTGAAAATGTCCGGAACGATAATTGCCTTACACAAAAGACCTCGAAGATGTCCTCACAAAGGGGGATTGAAAAAACTAGATTACACTCAGTTCCCACAATTCCACATCCCTAGGGAACGAAGAATGTTGTTTCAGCATATAATTCAAACAGTAGATCAACGTTGGAAACTTATTAAAAGTATTCCTACTTTTATATTCGTTGTTTAATACTTCACTGAGTTTTTTACACAATAAAACTAGTTTAAAATTTTTTAAAGTCTTAAATAGTTTTCTGTTTAGTTACCTTCCATTCGACTTAATTTAATTATATATTTCAATGATTATAACCTACTAGCTGGTGCCCGAGACTTTGTCCGCGTTGGAAAATGAAAAATATAACATAATATTACAGATAAATCTTAAGTAGCTGTCTTAAATGTAACTTAACTTGGACACAAAACAAAATTTAAACAGTTATTTGGTAATTGGAAAAAGATTTTCGATGAAATCCATAAATAATTTATAGACTGTGACGATATACTACGGTTTGTCTGAATTGAAGTAAGAGAGATTGTTCAAAACGATTCCGCAAGCGTAATGCTGTTACTGACTCTATTATTATCTTATAGAACTGCGAATAGAAAGTTATGGCGGACGATGACATGGTTTTGTGAATTTTTACCTTGTAACGGTATCGGGAAATCGCTCATTCGTGAGCGATTCTTTGAGCATGGTTTTTCTTTTTTTTGCATTCTCTGTGCTTTTTGTCCAAAATAAGTTATAAGTTTGGCAAAACAAAAAATATAAAAAAAAAGTTTTATTTAAGAATACACTAAATTTTGCCCGTGACTTCTTCTGTTCCACTATTGCTTAGTTGTTACCACATTTATTCAGAAACTCCCAAAATAAAAAAAAGTTATGGAAAATGAAAAGAACATAAACACCATAACGCCTGACATCTGTTTTAATTTTTATTTTAGAATATCCCCAAATTTTTTCTAGATAAAAGGTACCCTATGTTCTTTCTTGAGAATTCTTGAGAACCTGTATGCAAAATTTCATTACAATTGGTTGAGTAGTTATAGGGCCTGAACAGACAGACAGTGTTACTATTACATTTATAATATTAGTCCTTACTAATCTTATTTACTTCTAATCTTACTAATCTAATCTAATTTGCTTTATTCTTAACTAAATCTTATTCTGATGCACTAAGAATAGTGCTAATGCTGGCTGGTTTACCAGCTTAACTTAAGTATATTAATCTCTTCCAAGTTTTGCTTCAACATAATATGTGTAATATTATTATGAAGGTTGAATCTGTGAGTAATAAATTTTTAAATACTCATGAAATGAAATGGAATTTAACAATATGAATTCTAAATACCACTCAAAGGGCGAGTCTCTCCATAAACCGTCTTTAATTACAGTGGTGGCTGAAAACGAGCTTACGCTTTTATCGTTTCCATGTAGGTGGTCGTTAGCCCGAAATATGGGTACAATTAACAAAAAACCCACGCTTCCCCTTAATAAGGTGCTAAGTTTACTGTAGCTGTGTTTTACAAAATGGACGGTGATTAGTCACGAAACATTTATGGCGAAAAATGTATAAAATATCTTATCTGTGATACATTTTTTTTTATTATTGTTTGTGTCATTAATATTTATTTAGGTTACTAAAAAAATATGAAGCTTAAAATGAAGTTTGTACATTATATCATTTAACATATAAGTTAGAGGGTTAAGTTAAGATTGTTTAGATGCAAAACAAATAGAAATTAAACAAGTAAAATAAATCCTTAAAAAGAAAATTAAGTATTAATAAATTATTGTTAACAATGTAAAAAGCATACCACTAAGTCACATTTAGGCACATGTATTGGAGTCACAAAGTCACAAAAACGACTACATATATCTAGTAAAAGTATTTGATGTTCCAAACTGACTAAAGATACACGTCCGAAGAAAAAGAGTCTTTATTGTATTTGGTCATTGGCATAATGTTAACATTAACACAAAACAAAACAACATAAAAAAAGAGAACAATGATTTCGAAACCAGAAACAAACACTTATGCCATGTAATGTGCTGTCAGAGCGGACAATGGGCGTTTTTTAAAAGATTGTGAAAATATGGCCGCCCCTATTGTGGGCGCGCTTTATTCAAATATTTTTCCTTCTCATTTCCTTATTTTTGTGTTGAAAGGATTAACAATACAGGTGCCGCGCGCGTATTTATTATGCTGTGCATAATTTCTACATTATTCTCTATAAATTTATATTTACGGTGGCATGTAGTGTCGCCGTAGGAAAGGTCGCCGTAGGAGACATGTTTATCTGATTAAAATACTGAAAATCCTCAAAGATATATAAAGTTCTAAAGAAGTTCTTCTTCAGAAGAAGAATCACAGTAGACTTGCATGGTCCTTAGTCAATATCTTTTCACATAGAGGAGAAATCTGAGTATCTAAAAATCTTAAAAGGCTCCAGAGCAACATTTTAAGTCTTGCAAAAAATAAATCGTTAAGGTTGCTAAGATAAACTCGAAACCAACTGGACAAATTCGGCTATTTTTTTTTGTGTCCGAGAAAGGTTCTTATGAAGAGAAAAATATGCCCGAATTTTCCTATTTTTCTCTTCGTTTTTTTGTTTAAATTACATAAGAGGTCCCACGGTCGAATAGCTTCTGACTGTCTGGTATCCAGTCTGGTCAACTAGTGTGTGTATAGGCTGATATTACAATGGTGGTGGATTAAAATACTTATTTTTCTTTACAGCCTGTAACAGGACATATATGGGCGATGTTGGCCGAACTTACGAGTTAGAAGTAACAAGGCCAAGAGAAGACCATCTTCCTTTTGTGTGCCACCTAAACTTCACAGCAACAGGTGGTAGTTATGGAGACATTATACAGGTGAGATTCTTTATTCTATTTTAGTTTTTATTACAGGATTTAAATAAAGAAATAATAAATGAAAATGCTAATATATTTAGTATTATTCATTTATTCTTGTTGTAAAACACTACCAACTTTATAGCCAAAAGGGGCTTTATTTAGATATTATTATTATTTTTATGTGCGAATTCATTATAATATATTTTTTGTTTCAGTTAACATTCGACACATTTACAGTGGGTAAATTTGTGTCATTTACCTCAGACGGTTGTCCAGATGGACACATGACCATTATGGAGAGAAGTTCATCCCCACCCACAGGCCAATGGTGTGGCTCAGCGTGGGGCTATACAGTTTACTTCAGCGAGTCCGATTCAATCAACATGACACTTAGATTAGATAGACTGAGTCAGCAGGTGAATTCTATATCTAAAATACTTTTTTTATATATACATTTATGCTCATTAACTTATACTGTCAGCAATAGGTCAGCAAAACAACATAAACTCTGCACTGCAATCACCTTCATACTAATATTATAAATGTTAAAGTCTGTCTATTACCTTAATTACTCAACCGATCATCATAAAATTTTGTATACAAGTTATCAGAAATACGGAAAATGACATAGGGTACCTTTTTCTCAATTGTTTGTAGACCGATTTTGTTTATTAAATATGTATGTAAACAAAATAGTTTTCACTCACTTTCGCATTTATAATATTAGTTAGTATATCATGTGAGTTATCCTATGCAAGTATTGTTAGAAGTTTAATTACTGCAAAATGCGAACCAAAGGCCAAAGGAAAATTCATTAAAAAATATATGAGGGGAGATTATTAGTGCAACAACGGATGTGTGATCTATAATTAGCTCCCACAATTGAGAATAACTTTTTAAACGTTGGCAAGTTAATCCATATAATAAATGAACAACGTATATTTATCTTCATTAAGAGTCTCTTACTAAGCATCCCTTTGTATTTTACTGACATGGCGTAACTAACTACGTGTTTTCGCCTGTGACTTGACTAATATTTCACATCACCCCGCTTTTAACGGTTCGCTGCCTTTCCTTTATCTGCTGTTAGCAGCCGTATTATATGTACTAAGGGTTGAACTTTCAATCAATTAATTAAGCGACGAATACGGACACCCTCTCGGGACCGCCGCGGGATAACTGGATAAGCCTTTATTTTCTAATTTTAATAATTAATTTTAATATGGGATAATTATATCATTTAGTTAGTTGGCCATCGAAATACTTTTTTTTTACTTTGTTTAATGTTAAGTGGTACAAGTGCTCTGTTAACCAAAATTAAATTAAATAAATGTTTTTAGTAAGGGGATAGGTAAATGGGTTCTATTTTCAAATTTTTGCTCAGAACTCTAACATTTAAGTTATAAAAGCGGTTTAGACCGGTAGTGGGAAGATTATATGGAAAAACTTAGGTTCTTCTATATTATTTTCCCACTACCGTTGTTTAAGAGATCAGATCAAAGTCGGTAGTCTTTTAAGATTCAGCCTTTATAATAAATATGTATAAATGGTGCATGAAAGCGCGTTGTTACATGGATAACACTTCCTTACTTCCATAACATAAGAGCACATGTAATGTAAATTTTACGGTTTCTTCTACAAGCTTAACAAAAGTTTTATTTAGAAAAAGATAATATAATTTATTTATTACTAAAGATACATATTATCACATACTATACCTCCTCAGCAAACCTACACAGTATACCTAGCAATATTGAAAGATAGTGCAATGGTTGCAATTAATACGATTTCGCGGTATAGAAGGCTCGTCGTAATGGCGTGGGTGATAGACAGGGGTGTTTAATTGCAGGGCGTGGGCTACAATTTCGACTTCAAGCTGGCTTACAAGTTTCTAAGACGGAGTGAAGCGCAGTTGCGGTATGGGAACGCGACTGTGGGGGCATGGAGGGGCGAAAGAGTCCCGGGCACGTATTGCGACCGCATCCTCACCGACTGCGACTTGCGTGCTTGTCGCATACAGTCGCCAAACTTCCCAGGAGTGTATCCGCGGAATGCCACATGCACGTACCGCATTGAACACACTAAGGTTACAAAATTCTTCACTTTAAACAGGCTTCAACTCTTGGCTGTATCAATAAAAAAAAGTTTTAAAACTTGACGTCGCTATCGGGCTTAGAGTATCCAAAGATGTTTCTTGATTAAATAACTAAAAACTTTGTACGTTTTATAATTACCAGTGTGGGTACTTGAAGAAACACAATCTTCGTTTAATTCTCGAAGTATTTTATTAGTATTTAAATAAATTATCATATTATATCTCATTTTCGCTACACACCATCTACCACAATTAATAAGGCAGGTAATATTAGCTAAAATGACACTTTATTAAGATGATGAACGTGGAAGTGTAAGCCTGTTTGCCTTCATTGGTACCATTGTTTGTATAAGTTCGTGTTAAGACGCCATTTGTCTAGCCAAGGCACCCGCCGGTTGATATTTCGCTTAGTCTTTCTTTGTTCAGTTTTACGTTCTTTATTGAAGTCATTTTGGACAATCGCTTTAGAGCTAAAGAATAATGGGTCCCATTCAAACCCTTTCTCCATGCGGTTGGTTCTCTATGATTGAAACTCGTAATTTACGAATGAATGTGTGAACATTGAAATGAATTTTTTCGGCTGGAAATAAAAATAAAATTTCCAGTTTTAGCTCCCAAAATTATGTGCTAAAATAATTCATCCTAATAGTTAAAATTAGTGTAACTGTAAAGATTTACGTTATAGTATGTTGTACTTGTTTTTTTCCTGATTTAATCCGCGTTTAAAACTACTTAGGTAGTAGGTAGCTAGTGCTCGTTGAAACTTTAAATGTATATAAAATATGTATGTACGTAGTAATAGCATACAAGATAATTTCCCTGTACTATAATTTCGTCTACCACGTTAAAAAAAGAGCTGTGCCAGCTAAAATTTGTAAAAATAGATTACTATACAAAAATATATGTGTTAATGTAGATTCCAATAATACCAGTTGAGCCATTTCGCAGTCCCATTCAGTATCGTATTAGAAGTAATCAATCAGAAATATTGCTACTAGGTGAATAATTTAGCCAAATGAAGATACCTAAGTAATCTAATGCTTAGATAAACATTATATAAATGTAAAGTTATATAAGTAGGTACTCTTGCATAACATAACGTAACGAGCATAATGTGTAAAGGTGCGGTTGATGTGACCGCTTGTGTTAATATTTAATTTGAAATTCACACTGTAGCGAGCATTACTCGTAGGATGCTGTTGGAACATTTACAAACGAAAGCTTCATAATTATGTAAACATTGATTGACACAAAAAAAAATTTGGAGTTAATCTAATAACGCGAATTCTTCCGCGCCATTTATTGACAAATTTTCTGTGTGATTTTTCCCATTAAAACTTGTTATCGGAGTAAAAGTTTTGTTGGGAAACGTGTTCGCAAACTTTTTCATTTTATAAGTAAGATAAGATTTTATTGTTTCAGATACCAGCTGATAAACACGTCATGTTAATAGTGAGACAAACAAACAGTCACAAAATACATATCAAAGACCAAATAGTGAAGTACGATAGAAGCCAGCGAGTTTTGAAGTAAGCACTTACTTTGATTCAGTCGTAGGTACTCTTGGTAATTAGAAACTTCGTTCCTATATAGGAAGTGTTCTACTGTATTTATGATTTCAAACTGAATAAAAAAACATCAGAATTTGTGACGTTAATTAATTACAAATGATTTTATTATAATTATATTCGCCTTTTCTATACATATTAAGATCGACAGAGACTGACGGTCCACGTGATGGAAATGGACTATAAGAGTTCTATAAGAGTGGTTACTGCTGCCAGACGGGCTGTAAAAGTTAATTTTAACTTGATTATGGACTCCAGAAGATGAGGGTTGGACTTGGCTTTGGTGGTCTATGATAGAACCTCACATACAGCTGTCTACATGACAGCTGTATGTGGCGTTTGATGATTGATTATAACCATGGTCATGATTATTGTCATTGTATAATATATTGCTTTAATCTCCTTTTTAGTGTGATTCTATTCGTTTAGATGAGAAATCATTGCGAAAATAATTCTTTTAAAAACTGTTTTCCCTGTGAAACAAAATGTTTTTAGTTAACCTGTTGAATTGTTTGATGTTTGAAAAATGCAGTCTCTTTTATATTGGTAACAAAGAAAAAAGATAATAGTTCAGGTCCGTACTGAGACAGAACATTGTGTTTGGTCGCTCAGCTCTGCTCCATTTGCCTTAATGTTGAATGCCATTAAGTCTTAAACAGGTTTTAAAATAAAAATGCTGATGTTTTACATTCCTTTATAACGTTCTGTTTAATGACATGCTTCACTGAAAAGAATTGTAACAGAAATAATTGCATTGTGTATGTATGTACAGTACACTTTTTGTTAAGCATTTATTATTTTTTCTTTTACATTCATAAAAATAAAATCCTTGTATTATTTGAGCATTCACATTTTATATCGGCTAAATGAAATTACATTTTACTAAATAGATAGGTAATCCTTAAAATATTTATCAAAAGTTAACACGATTTTTCAATAATAGCACGTTTAATTAAGACTTAGTCTTAATCATAGGTTGGTATCATAAGTCTTCACTTATTTAGTAATAACAAGAATGATTTTAATATTTTGAATATATATTTTATAAAATAAGTGAAACACGTTATCACTATCACTACATAGTATAAAACAAAGTCGCTTTTTCTGTCCCTATGTCCCTTTGTATGCTTAGATCTTTAAAACTACGCAACGGATTTTAATGCGGTTTTCACTAATGGGTAGAGTGGTTCTCGAGGAAGGTTTAAGTACATAATTTACTAAGTTACGCGGGCGACGTCGCGGGCAGCAGCTTTAATTTTATTAACACGTAATTTTATAACATGTAGTGCCATCTGTTAACTTTTAGATGAATTAGAGTACTACATTGCTTCAAACAGAATTCCCTAGATGGCGTTGTAAATTTTGCATACACGTTGTCTGGGACTCCAAAAAGGACATAGGGTACCTTTCATCCAGAACGCGGACGAAGTCGCGGGCACCAGCTAGTTGTATATAAAAATAATAAATAATTTTATTTTCTCTTTACATATGTAAATTAGCCGCCATATTAAATGTTATAGCAATATTTCATTTCTGTGATTCTATGATTGCACTCATCATCTTTTTCATGATCACCATTCAGCTATGGAGGCCTATTAGCCTCCATAGGTGAATATAGGCTTTTTTTAATTGATTGATTACACCCTTCGTAACCAACTCGTATCAGTTGCTCTCTTGAAGTCACCGGTCTAGCGAGCAACGGTTTAGTTGGATCGACAGCGAACAGTCGATCAAACTGAATTTCAAAACTGCGGCTTTCATGGTGGCAGCCGCTCTGGACCATTGACCCATAGAATTAACGACGAATTTTATTATAGGATATGGGACCAATGCAATGTGGTGCAAGACTACCTGACGGTATGGGACGGTGCTACGCGCGACTCTCCCGTCCTTGTAAGACTGTGTGGAGGAGACGCTGTGCCTGATATCATCAGCCGTGGTCCTAATATGTTGCTAGAGTTCCACACATCACCTTATGACAATCCTTTTCATCCGGTGCCATTGAGTTATCTGCCCGGATTTGAGCTTGAAGTACAGGTGAGTTTAATTACAATTAATTATCATTATGTTTAGGTAAAAATATTTCTGAAATCAATAGTTAAAAGCTACACAGTTAGGCCGCATTATGTTAACAATTCGTGTTAGAAAAATAACCAAAAAAGCACTGCTTTATTTATGCGGAAATTGTATTTATATTTTGTATTTTATTTGTATTTCGAATGAGTAAATTGTATAGTCCGAAATATCATAATCAAACTATGCTTCAAATAAAGTATTTATATAATATAATTATCTATAACGAATAGCTATTTAGACAAAAACATATAATTAATATATAAAAATAATAGGTCAATTAAAAACTTACAGATTAAAATTTTAATTAATGTACAAACTTTTTGACAATATTAAGATATTTTAAACTTTTTTAAATGCAATCTACGAACTACGAGGCAAATTTATATTTGTTGTTCAAATTTTTGTGAGTATATCCTACATTTTAGAAAACGTCTAATTTAGACTTTATTAATAAACTTAATATTAATAATTAGGAAAAAGAAACAAACATTTTATTTAAAAAGAAAAAGTAATTATTTTATATTAATGTTTATCTGGTTTATAAGCCAAAAGCTGTCGCGCATTACAAAATTGAATTTTTCTTCTTCAATATCCTCTGAGACATTGCGTGTTATATTCAATGCTGACGTGAAAAAGCAAAGCTTTCAAAGCGGCACGTCTTTGATTTAGAGATTGTAGAGGATTGTGTGATAGCGTTTGCAGCAATATAATATTTCTTTGTCAGGTGTTGTATGTGGACAAAGATTCTCATTCGTACGTGCGCTCAGACGGTCGATGTCGTTTTGTTCTACGTTCCTCGGACAAAACTAGCGGCGTGCTGCGAAATCCACGCCACTCGCTGCCACCGAATACTTCCTGCGTTTACTATTTTCAAGTAAGTTTCCCGCTAAATCTTTCCCATTTCCGTCTCTACTATTAGAGCAGAAAATTGTTTTAGCTGAGTTGCTATAAAATATTAGCTTCGGCCGCCTACGAAAGCAACGCTACGTAACCAGTTACGTGACAAGAAATGTTTTTCTTGCTACGAAACCAGTTACGTACAAAGATTTTTTTTCTTGTAAGAGAGTTGTTTTCGATATTTTCATACTGTTTTTTTTTTAGGTTAAGGTTAGCATACAGGCTAACGATTTATTTGTTGGTATGGTAGGTGGTTTTTGGCGCCTATAATATAAGTAAGCAGGTGCTGCAAGTACGCTACTACAGTAGGATTAAGGATAAGGGATTGAGAATTCCTCAAGTTCCAAATCTACGCTTTTTGTTTGACAAATTTAAATTCAGTTTTACTTGGCAGGGTCGTCCGAATGAGATCGTTTGGGTCTCGTTTGTGAAGTACCACTCGGCGGGCACTGAGTCAGCGGGATTCGACCAGCAAAAAGATTGCTCCTCACAACTCACTATATGGGATGGAGCGGCACCCGATGCCGACTTGGAGAGAAAGGTATGTCATATTGTTATGAAGTTTCATTCTTTTTAGACACGTCTTACTAATTAATGCAAACTAATTAATGAAAACTACATAAATATTATGAGAAACATTTGAGAATTTTACTAGATAATAATAATATTAGCTATTATTTTTTTGGCATTTTTATCTGAATTTCTTTGCCCATTAAACTTAACATTTTTAAAACGTTAGAAGACGCTGAGGAATAATGTGAGGAACAATTTGTTGAATATTTAAATTTAAAAGACGGGACTTGAACACTTCTTGAATTTCTATCTGGGTAGTGTGCCCACGTTAACAATGTCATATAAAAATTTTACAGTACATGAATTTAAATTGCGAAAAGTTTCAGCCAACGTGCACGGTAATGAAATGTGGATTAACTTAAGCGCGTACGAAGTAAAACTTTCGCAGTGCGGAAGACTTAATGCGATGATACAAATACAGAAGCGATATAAAATTGGGTGGCGTTCTCACCGCCTTTATTCGTGCCATTTCACTTTGCCAACTACCACTACCTCCCCACTTGACGTTGGGAGCCAAACATTAATTTTCTTTAATGTGTCTGAGCACTTTTACCGACTCCTCGGCCGACTGCACTGCGGTGTTTCGTTCTATTCATTCGGCATGCCTCGGTTTGCATTAAGGACCGACCGGTTCGGTTGGAAGTCATTTTTTGTTGGCACTTTAATCAGAAAAGTTTAAGTAGCCCTCCTTCACTCCGGCGGAGAAAACGATTTCTTTAGTATATCGCACAAATAAAAAGCAGTGTGCAGAATTATGTATCTGTGACAGTCTATACTCTATAGAATTGATTTTGCTATCAAATTTATAAATAGGAAGCAGTGCGTATATTTATCTGTGACAGTCTATTCTGATGTTCTGATTCTGATGGTTGATGTTGTACCAAATTTTATGCTTATAATAGCGACCCGTTACCGGCTTCATATGGATGCAATTTTTTATGCCAATAATTTTGATGTCTGTCATGACCAAAAGTCGTCAGCAGCTTTGCATTTGTTAATAGGCCAGCTACAGTCAAACGAATCGTCAGGCTGCCTGTAAGTCTTTACATTAAAAAGTATATTCAGAATTGCTGAATTTTGTTTTTTAGTCCGTGTTCTGGATGAAAGGTACCCCATGTTCTTTCTGGTGTCCCAGACAACGTGTACGCAAAATTTCATGGTGATCGGTTCAGTAGTTTTTGCGTGAAAGCGTAACATACAAACATTCACATTTATAACATTAGTAAGGATGCAATGAACAAATTCATATTTCTAAGTCATCGATTAAATGTCTAATTCTAATTCAATGGATGGCTTAGAAACATTCAAGGTTGCTGCTGAGAAATATCAAATGAACAGACCTTAGCCTTCTCACATTTCTATAGAGATAGTTGTGAAACTGACTGATGTTTTTAAGTTGATTTTTTTTAATATACTTGTTTAATAATTGAGTCCTATTATTCTAACAGTTGGACATGAGTGACAAGAAGTCGCTGCTGGGTTCGTTTTGTCGCGAAGAGTCGCCGCGACTATGCGACCACGCGTTGCTCTCAAACGCAACACGTGCGACGCGTCCCTGTGCACCCTCGGAAAGTTACATCACTTCTGGCTCAGCACTTACTATATTACAGGTAATAATAATAATAATAATAAACGTTTATTTCAGACTATTTGTCATACAGACAAACAGAGGCAGAAATCGTCTTCAATTTATACTAACAGCTTAGAATATAACTTTTCTGTTCCAGTTAAATAGAGGTAATACTTTACTGGAATTTAAAAGGATCAGCGAGTAATTCCACTGTTGCTAACGTCCACTCAGCAAGTGCTCGGCTAATTAGTGTAGCAAATATTTAACTTCAATTTCGGTTGTCTGCTCACGAATGCATAGAGTTACGGCGGAGTGACACCGGCATTAATTTTTTTGCTTCCAACAGTATACAGCTACTAGAAACGACTTGTATACCTACTGCGTTAACTCAATAGTGGCTCGTTATCGTGAGCGACCGACCGAACTACGAAAACAATTTAGAGGCTTGACGAAATCACTGTTTCGCTCAATAACACTTGTTGGTTTCGCTGTAAAATACATTTTAGGTTACTTGTAGAATGAACAACATTTTCTAGTTAATTTAAATGCTTTATTGAAGGAAAAAAGTATTTTTATAAAAAATTATAATTTTTAAGTACTATAGTGTCTTGACTTCTGCTTCGCAAGTATGCTGTTGACTGATCGAAAATCGAAAATGACTTCAGTACAGACTTAAATTGAATAATATTCTTTATTTACTTTGTAAAGAGATAAAATATCAAAATCGGAAGGAATTAGACATAACATATGAGCAGAGATTTTATTCATATATATAACATAGCCAAGACCGTTCAATCAATAAGAGAATTTTTATTTCTTAGTTACAGAATTTAAAGGAAAAATATCTATTCCTTCATTCGGCCTAATCAAACTAAGGAAGGAAGTTTAATAAGAAAGAAATGTACTTGCAACCACAAAAAAACATGCGCGTGTAGAAATAAAACTTCTGTGGCGATCAAATGTACAGTTAGCGATAGAACGTTACAAGAAGCGTCACGTGATCGTTACACTTAAGCGTCACCTTCGACCTTGAAATTTTAAGTTCTCATTACAAACAGTTTGATTTTCTTAGTGTTTGTTACAATAATGCTTTGTAATAGGACATTTGGAAACGACAATGATATTTTGTTACAAAAAAATTTTAGTTAATAAATTGCCGCGAATGAGCCTATCCAGTTGCATTCATAATCCAATATTCCGTACACTAGTTTGAGTTTTTCCGACCCGTGAAACATTCATCGGGAACCGGATAGATAAGTCACGCGCGCTCAGAGCATTGCATTTGCCATTGTGAATAATGCAAGAAGCACGTGCGGGCTCCACTCGGCACTCCAGCCGTGATGGAATGCTTTAGTGTTGTCACATTATTGCGACATGTAACTCAAGAGGTACGGCCATTGAATGAAACACGTTCGCAGACGGTGTTTGTGAGAATTTAACTCGGATTTATTACTCCAACGACTTCCTAGTGATTCAGAGAAAGTGTACAAGTCCCTAATGGCTCTATACTCAAAAGGATTAAGTCTGAGAAAGTCCAATTTTTCTGCCATTACCTTCCTATAGCGACAACGCTTGGAACGCTTCTTAAAAATAGGAGCTTTGTAAAAATATACAACCCAGCACGACTCCTTCCATTACTGATAGTGTTGCCTTTTCGTTTTGAGTTTTGAGAATACTCAAAAGACCACTGTAATTTATATGGTTCAAATGTCATTACATTTGTTGAATTTCAATTTTTTTTTTTGACAAGGGAAAATTCATCATGAATACCCACCGGTCCGGGGCTACGACCTACCTTTAGCAAACCAAATGCCTCTTAAAAACAGGTGCTTGTAAAACATAACATATACCTACTTACACCTTTTTTTTTAACGTTGGAAAATCCTTTTGGATACCCGGCAGTGTAGGGGGCACTGACGGGTTATCCCGGATTCCTAGCGGCCATTGATGGGCGGGGTCGCTATTACGTTATTACGTTATTACACGACTTCGGTGCCCCGCCACATAGCTATCCAGAACGGGGATTCCAGTGCTCCCTGTTAGAGCCTCGGCGTATCCGAAAGTGGAGGTACGCCAGCCATCTCGGGGGACCTTACGATGGGCGGCAGTCTACCCCATTACAACCGCCCAGGTGGAAGGCAGCGGATATAGGCCACCCGCCTGCGCCCGAGCCTTCTCCGGCGGATTGGCTAGGAGAGGGGATCCTCTTCCCGCTGCCTTTCCGCCGCTTCCTTGCGCAAAAATACCTACACCGAAGTACATCTTAATTCATTACTGTGATATTTTGCTCCATTTTTCGCTAATTAGCTTCTCTTAGAGTCATCTCAAAGTACTGTAATTAAAAGTACTCAGACGCTTCTTAAAAATACGATGACCACTATAGTGTGCAAGGCCCTGTAAGTTGGACAACTACATATTAATGAAAGATAGTAGTTCTAGTAATATTGCATGTTGTTTATTACACTGTCAGCAGTTATTAGTATTCTATACAGGCTTTCTACTGTTGGTAGCGCCCAAGTTAATATAGGAAACCTGGTCTTAGCAAGTTGTTAAAGTCACAAGTTGAGAACTGCTTTATTATTCAATATTAAATTCAACAGAGGAAGGACTGAGGCAAGTTCCCTAACTAAATATTTGAAGTTTTACTACACCGCGTGGCCTTGCCTTACGTTGAAGTCGACCTTAGCTTGATCATTCTACCTACTTTTGTTTAATTTGAAGTAACTTTTAGAACCAACAAACAAAATAATTGATGTTTACTATAAACAAATAAGTATTCATTTATATAAAATGTATTTATGAGAATGCTAACGAATATATTTCTTTATGTTCACATTATCATTTTATCGTATCTGAATCAAGAGTGCACTTCTATCCCTCTGATGTTTCTTGTGTGTGTAGACAAACCTTCTGTAATCAACCCGTCTGCCACTCGTTCTCATTAAAAAATATACTAACAAAATTAAATTAGTATTTTTTGTTTTAGGAACTCCGACAAGGGTCAGCTCTATATCCAGTATCCTTTCTTCTTCGTTACGAGTTCGTAGATGTAAGCGAGCAAGGTCAACCACTAGCCGGCTCTCAGTCAGCCTGCGATAGAGTTTTCAAGTCGGCTCAGACATACTCCGGGAGATTCCAAGCGCCTCGAGCTATATTTTATTATGGACGAGGCGGCGCACAGAATCTTACTTGCATTTTAAGGTAAGTGTAGATTAATTTCATTAGGGCTCAAGAGCACTTACACATTTAGCTAGATACATAAATTATGAACATGAATATTATCTTGCTCACAGATTCGAGGCCAGACAGGGCGAAAGAATCCAATTGACTTTCACAAGTATGTTCTTTGGAAACAAACACTGCGGAACACACAAAGATTCTCGCACTGGTCGATGGAAATGTGATAGACCTGCGAAAAGAACTATTGGAGGCGAAGGTTACGCGCAGGTGATAATTACTGAACTACCCTGGGATGGAGTACCGATACGGAGAGATTGTCTATGCACAAATCGTTCAGAACCATTGACTATTCACACGCTTACAGCACCTGTCATAGAGCTCAATTTCACTGTTACCATGATGAATATAACTGAAGATTATGATGATTTCACCTTCGAAGGCGAATATAAGTTTATACCGAGTGGACCTGGCGACGAGACCGTGTGTTCTACTGGTTGGGGTGAACGACGTCTTAGAGGTAGCAGTGGAGAAATTAGACTTTTTGATAAAAAGCAAGCTCCAAGCACTCCAGAAATAGTTGGAGACAGAAACGTTATATCCGAGAGCGTTAGAGCTGTAGTTGCCTGTGTGCACAGACCGTGGCTTATAGAACCTGGAGGCGACGATGTAACTCCAGTGCAAGGTAGATACTTGTACATAAGAGTACAGGGATATGAGATGAATGCTATGTCCCCATTCTGTCCAACGCCAAATAGACTCTTCATATACGAAGCTCGTGATACATCTCGTTCAAAGGAAGTGTGTCCCGACGGAAGTAATGTCATAGAATTATATTCTCCTGGATGGACGTCGGCTGATGCTCATTTGGAGTCTTCCTTGAAGCCGCACGCCAGAAGTTATGTTATTGATTTTCTTCAACACGAACAAGCTGATTATTCTATAAAGTGGATTGAAGTTTTAAAGAAACCCCTGTTTGAAAACGACCCTGAGAGTAATCCAATTTTAGGATCCGTAATTCTAGACTGCCGTTACAGGTAAGCCAACTTTTAAACCGTTAACAATATTAAGTAATTTATAAATAAATTATATTAATTGAATCTTTTATTTATCATAATACGTCTTTTATGATGTAACTATTAGTTTCCCGTTGCTCCTAAACTCAACTAAAGTTGTTTTGAAAAATATTAACTCCTAAAAAATACCCCCAATTGACTTTTGGTTTCCTTGGGACAGGTCTAATCTTCATTTTGATGAACGATCTCGACTAATATGGTTGAGCATTTTCAAAGTTATTCCGAGGCCCTATAAATAATTGAAATCCACAAAACACTGTAATACCAAAACAGTAACATAATTATTCTTAACTTGCGAAAATTAATTTTAAAATAATTAATTTGCTGTAAATCTCTGTAAAAAATATGTGTATTTTTTTAAATAGTCATTCATATTATATGTCTGATAAATGTTTGGGGACACTTTGTATATAATTTTTATATTGTATATTTAACATTTAAATTTGAGATAATCCTCGAGATAAATTGTGTTATTACTTAAATTCAAAAATGCTTAATTAATTTATCCAGGCTAACCGAAGTATATCTCGTCCCTTAATTAGCCTCTTGTTAATTATCAAAATTAATTAAACTTTTTTTTTCACATTTCAAGCTGCCCCGAGTTGAACGCTTGCATTCCAATGACGTTATGGTGTGATGGAAGTGCCCACTGTCCATCGGGTTACGACGAAGACGACTCCAACTGCTCATTCAGAATATCATTACCTCGACCTTATTTGGCGGCCGCTGCTGGGGTCGGTTTACTAATTTGTGCAGTCAGCGTTGCACTTTGCGCTTGTAGAAGGCGGCGAAAAAAAGACAAGGAATTCAAAGCGAGGTTGGACGGTGCCTTGCAACCAGAAGAGGCTCCTTACGATCGTTCTAAAACAATCGGCGTGCCTGAAGCAGCACGTCAATATGCCACCGTTCAAAAGTATGCCACGATAGACAAGTACAGCTTAAGCCAAAAGTACAGCGCCGGGTTGAACGACGCGCGGTATTACGACGAAGTGGCTCAAAGAGATAAGCTGTCTGATGCAAGATACGCCAGTCTGGGACGAGCAGGCAGAGGAGTCAGAGTGGAAAATTCAAGGGGTAATGGATCTAGAAGGGCCATTCCCGATTTAGGTTATCCAGACCTGAAGGACGGTTTCTGTTGACCCTCTCCAGATTTACTTGAGACGACGGTCTAGCGACACGTCACATTCGGAGACACTCCGAATGTATATCACGTTTCATAAATGTCGTATTTGTGGGAGTGAAGACTGAAATGGCTTAAGCGCCTCTCCAATGTCTGTTCTAATATCTAGTAAAGACTTAATTGTGCTCATCTATGAGATTTCAATAGGTATGTACTAAGTGTAGACCACCGCGGTACAGCGAATATTTAATGAGTTTTACAGATTACAGGTAATTTTAGGTTTGGTAAACTGAAATATATTAAAATGTCAAGTTTGGTTAAATTAAAAATATAACTGGATAAACACTGTTTTCAAATGTTTAATTTATTTGTAATTTAATAACATTCAAGTCTAATGAGTAACATTTAATTGTCAACGCATAATAATATGAAATATCTTAAGTAAGGAAACATACGGGATTGAAGTAAGATTGAAAGTGAGATGAATATCGTTGTTTTTATTTTATTTTTAATTAAATTATTTTATGTCTTATTCAATACATCATTATAATAAGACATCTGTAAATAATGTATAGATACGAAAGCAACATTCCACTGAAGTTTTTAATGTACTATTTGATATTACAAATAAAGCTCACTTTCCTTTTTATAACCAAAATAACATATCTAAATGTACATAATGCTTGACAATACGATTTTAAGATACAAAGTAAATACAATTTTATTACGAAGTGTGTTAGTAAAATTTTGAAAGGAAGTGTATGATCATTAATGTTTATGAAGAATTTTTTAAATATGTGATTGATTTACTATTAAATTTAATAAAACAAATAATTTGGAAGTTTTACGACTTTTATGACATTTGTCTTTAAATATTTTTTTTTTATATATTGCTATACTAATAGAGAATTTCATAAATATTAATTTCATTTTGTTCTTTGTACATTGTATGGAAAAGGCTTTTTTCTAAATCACATTTTGCAACTGAAGAATGTTTAAATAATGTAGGTATTTCTTACAGTATTACGATACATTAGTTAAAAAATGAAATGTGATATAGGTTGTAAAAACAAATAGATAAGTGTTCGCGAACTGTCTATCTTAATTTAGGTAAATAGGAAAATAACTACCATTTGTGTATAAAATAGTGTATGTAAAATAAAAATAAAAATTAATTTGTAAATAAATTATAGAATAAGATTTTTAAAGTCTGTAATTAATACAAGTATTTCCACGTAAAGGGAAAAATAAAGTCATTTTTAAAAATCCGAAATTGGTTCTTTTATTTTACAGTTTTACCTTCGATAGGGTTTATTTTTAACTTCCTACGCCCGACACAAAAGAGAGGTGTTATATGTATATTAAGATCGATGTATCTTCAATAAATCTAATATATAGAAATTTCGTGTCACGTGTTTGTGTGCGGTGAACTCTTAAACTACTGAACCGATTTTGATAAAATTTCGTAACTATGTGTAATTTGGTTCAACTTAAAAGATACGATATAATGAATTGCACCCCGGCCGAACCCGGGAGCAGGTAACTAGTTAAATAATAACATATAGGTTTTATAAATATGAAAGACTGGCTGGTGCCCGCGACATCGTCCACGTTGATAAACAAAAGTAATAACGCAAGTCAAGATAATAATATACAAACAATATACAAAGCAAAATAAAGCCAACATTTTTCCAAGGATTGGACATAGCTAAGTCCATTCTGAAATTTAGTGAAATATTTTTTTAAATCGGTAGAGTAGTTTCGAAGATTAGATTCTAGATAAAACAGACAAACATACAAATTTTTCCTTTTTATAATATTATTATTAGTAGGTATATATAATGTAACATTAAAAATTAAGAGAAAATAAAATGATCGGTAGAGTAGTTTCGAAGATTAGATTATACATAAAACAAACAAACATACAATTTTTTTCTCTTAATAATATTATTATAATAGGATTTTATATAACCTCAAATCTGTACATGGGTAACATTAAAAATTAAGAAAAATATAAATTAGTAAAAGTACAATATATTGTGTTTTATGTCACGAGACACATTTGTCCCCGAGGACCCAAACAGACGTACCCAACGAAATAGTTAGTTGACACGCTTTATTGATGAATTATTCTCTTGGGTTTATACAACTCCAATTTTATTTTCACTGCGAGACAATCCCTTAATAAATTGTGATATATTTTATTAATCGGCTTTTAAGAAGCACTGTAAGTATATTTATTTAATTTTATTGTTAATGAGGAAAATTAGACTAGGTACAGAACTACTATGACCATACTCTGACAAAATTTTAATTTGTGGTCAAAACGTTGATAATCATTAATATATAGAAAACTAAAAGAAATATACATTTATACATTCATACCATGGAAGATTTAATACCAATGATCCATATTGAAACTTCTAAAAATGAACAGTCGACACTGTCAGAACTATGAACCTAGCCTTATGCGACAATCACTTGGTGATTACCTAGACCGTGGTACCTATTACTTACACATTAAAGTATATATTATCAATCTCAGTTTCATAATATTTACTTAAAAAAAAATAATTAAAAAACTATCAGCGTGATTACCTTATTATTAGTATTTAGGTGAGTAAGTAAGGGATGCCAGAGCCCATTTTTCTACTTATTTCTAATGCCTTATCCTTAATCTAAATTTGCAGAACCTGTATGACGGACCTTTATATAATTAAAAATATATACTTCCAAAAATCTTTTGTTTGAACAGGTAGTAAATAGAAAAAAAAAAGGATTAAATCAAAAATGTCCGTTTAATAAAGAAAATATCTAGACATCAGAAATCTTGCTCGAAAACGTTAAAAGTGGGTTCAAACGGAATTGTTCGAGGAATTCTTTTCACAAATTAGAGCTTCCAAGTTTGGACGGAACGAGGGCCGGGTAATAAAACATAAAAAGAGACTAATGCGAAAAGAAACTTTGTTCACGACATTGAAATATTTTAATTTAGTATACAAAAAATGAGGGCCATTACGCGTCGTCGAGGTCGCGATATGGGGGTGGCAAACTCGCAGCCACTTGCTCGTATTTTTGCATTTTTAAATTAAATAATGTGACAGGGATTATAAATACAAATTGCACTGGATATATGTTGTAATGTTATATGGGAAAATATCTGAGTTTCATCATTTACTTCTACATTTTTTCGACAGAGATTTTGAAGTAGTGAAATATTGTTTTTTTTTTCAGATGAAAAAACCTCTTAAGAGGCTTTGACATGATGTGGCCAGTACACATGTATAATTTGCATACATGGATTACTTGATTATACTTCTATATAGAAGATGAAACTAAACTTGAACTAACTTTTGTTTTTATAAGGTTTTTATTTTTACCTAGATATATAATTATGACATTAAATATAGTTATAATATTAATATTAAAGTAAGTAATGACTAAAAAAAAACTCATGTACATTACATACAATTTTCTTATGAATAATTGACGTAAAATTCGAGGACGAAGAACAATACACTTCTCACTATTGTGACACTACATATAAAAAAAAACTTGAACTAAATTAATATAACTATATGGAATAGACTCGAAAAACAAATAATGTCACAAGTTACGTCTCGTCACACTGTAAATCTAAGATCTAATTACCTCAGACCTTATTATAAAGAAACTTATTATATTAAGTTTTAAAAAATTTGCTTATAAGAATAACCTGGCTCCTTACCTCCCTGTAACGCAACTAATTTGTATTTGTCTCGTTGAATAATTAGATTATAGGCTCAGGCTGCATTAGCCTGTCCACTTCGCTGGAGTAACGAGCGCCGCGCAAACTAAATTATCTGATGAACTAATTAAAGCTCGGATAGAAAGGGGATTGGGTACAACAAGTGAGATCTTGGAAAAAGCGTCCCACTATAACGTTACGTCTACGTACAAGAAATTAATTGAAATATATTTCATGGAAAACGGAGCATACTTAAATTACAAAGTCCTTTGTGATGCAAATTCCTCGCGCTCCGGGGTTTTTAAAAACCTCATTCACACAGCCCTCGTTGCGTGCATGCATGTAAAATATTGCTTCGTATTTTGTCAAAATTTAATTGGAATTAATGTACAACCGCTCATTTATTTGTAAAAATAATTGATTGTGTTTCAATAATATAATTAAACAAAAAATGAAGAGGTCTTTTTGTTGGTAAACGTATCAATTAAGAAGGTTTTCTTCGACTTCGAAATATGAAAGACCGTACATACTGGACCGTACACACTGTATATAAAACATCAGTGAAAATTTTTATCACATCAAAATTCGTTTCTTGGTTTAGGAATATTTAGCGTCATACAGACACAAAGCGACTTCAAATTAAACTATGTAAAGATAGATGACGATGTTGTTGGAACGAAAATTTCGAATTTGATTAATATCCATTATCTCAAACAAATCTTATTTAATTATGTAGGTAAGCATATATTGACAGTATCTTGATTGTTAATCTACACTAACAAGACTTAAGCATCTATTACTCGTAGTCTATAGATATTAGAAACACAAATTAGGCCGATTAGATGTAAATCAATCTAATTCGCGATCGTCTCACAATAAGGGTTGGTATAAAAATGTATGCGTTTGTTTTTTATCTAGTTACACTAAATTATAAAGAAGAAAACTAAGTACATATGTCTGTTTGTTTGTATGAATGAGTAGATAATCTTCGAACCTATTCATCCAATTTAAAAAAAATATCTTTCATCAATATAGTTAGAATAGAATTTCAGAAATATTTAGTCTATGTCCATTAAGACGAATTTTATAATTTTAAATTCATTTAAAATATGAGTTTCTCTTATAAAAATCTAACCTTATTTTTAGCCTTAGTCAAGAAATAAATCTATGTTCATTTCACGGGATCTCCTGATTAAAGCCCTCTTTTGTTCTCTTATTCCGTGTTTTAATTTTATTGATTGCTTGCGATAGAAATAAAAGTAAAATGTAATCGGCTGAGTGCTTTGTTATTTGTTAGATATTGTATAGATAGGCGTAATATTGTTTATAGAAATACTAGTAAAATGATAAATTGATGAACTACATTTAATTTGACATATTGTTTGGGTGGCCACTATTTTTTTAAGGTATAATAATATACTTCATAATATTTTATTTCATAACTTCTGAAAACACTTAGTAAGGTACAAGTGTTCTAAGGAATGAGACTTTAAACTCTAACATAATACAGCTATAGAGTTGAATTTATGTTTATTCTATTCACATAAAATTCATACAATTACTCAACGTTAAGTACACATATTTGTCACCAGACCACATTTTCGCAATGTGTGCATATTATACGAAATATATTTAGTAATAAAATATTAACTACGAGTAATTAGCGATATTAAAGAGAAATACTATTTGAGCAAGAAAATAGTTAACTACAAGTTACTAAAGGCTTAAGAAGATTGAGTTTAATTCAAAGAATAAAGATTTCTTATTTTTAAAATTCTATTATTTGAATAACAAGACTTGAATGCAAAATTTATCTAGGGCGCCGAAGTCCATGACGTATCATAACGTCCCCACAACCTACGGCCGCGTTAGAAAGTCGTTAGGTTTTAGCTGGTAGGAGTCCGGCGTAACCCTGCAGCGTCCTCTACGCAGCAGGGTTACGCAGCGCAGGAGGTTTTTATCTTTAGGTTGGTATGGTGCCGTCTGGAACTTTAGCTCCAACAAGATATGTCTCATAAATGAACATAAATAAAGCAACTCTTTACGAAGGTAAGGTCTAACTTTACAAAGGTAATATGCAGCCCACAAGCTCCGCGCCACGAGTTTATAAGCGCGCAATTACTTCATGTTTTTACTTTGCACTTTGAAAGACAAACTATAAACTCCTGTCGCGCACCTGTATTTTCTGTATTTCCTAAGAAAAAAACAACGATACAGAAATTAATATTATTAATTATGTCATTTTTTTTGTTTTCTTAGCTGTCAATTTCCTGTAACGAATATTGCATTTTGAATTTAATTATTCGTAAAAAACCTTTTAAAGTTACATGGCCACTGTTACAGATATAAAAAATATTTTTATGAAACAAAGAACAGGTGTTTATATTTGTTAATAATTCTCATAGTGGTTTAAATGCTGATACGAATATGATCTCACTGTCAGGATGAGAGAGAAACTTCGTAACTTAACGTTCATAACTTAAGGAAACTCAGCATGAATCGAATTCAACAGTATGGTCGGATATACAGACGGACTAAGTTAACTTGCACGTTGCAGTAATTCCAAATTCATAATTACAATTTGAACTATTCTGAATTCTACAACTGAGGGTAATTACACTAGGTATTCAAGCAGTGACAGATTTGTAGTAAAGGTATGTTTGTCCTTGAAGCCGAAACGAATGCCGTCGTAAAATTATTTAAGGAAACCTAAACAGTTCAATTTGTAGATGGGCAGGGAATTCATTCCCCAGTTAGTATTGTTTTCTATCCATCTGTATTAAGCATTGCAACTTCTTGTCCTTGCGATCGTATAGCACAGGGTTTCCCAACCCTTTTTCCTACTTTTGACCTCTATCGCAACTTAACCGTAACTAGCGGACTTCTAAATATAAAAGAAGGAAAACTGCTTTAATATATTTTTTGTCATATTTTCAGCTGGAGATCCGTGTGTGGTGACTCTGGGAGAGAGGTTGTAGGTTTTGCCTTTTGGCGACAAAGGCAAAACCTACAACTGTTAAGTACTATATCCGCGTACTATACCCTAGATTGGGAAACATTGGTATAGCAGATGGACAACACAGAGTAATACTCTATCTAATATTGCAAAGTTCCAAGCTGCATTGTGTGAGTACTGTGGATCGTTCCAGTAATTTTAGGTCGACTTGAAGATAACAAGATTCTAGCGATCTAAACACAGTAGGCCGTCCTGCTTTTGTCACTCTGTAGTTATCATGTCATTAATGTATAATTGAACGGAGCATTGATGGATAATGCGAAGAACGATGCCACGTATGATATCCGTTAACAGCTGTAACACCAAGTTTCAAGTAAACGCAGCATGTGTTTAACCACGGTCATAATTTCAACGTAACGACCGTCTACGTGAGAGAGATAAGTCGAAGTTTTCGGCAAGAAAGGTATTTCGACTGGTTTATCGCACGCACGTTGGAAGAAATTTTAATGAATGTGGTATAGTTAGGTGAAGATTTATTTAATGGTTGCGTGTTTCCGTATTAGACACTGATTTATAAATGAAACTTAATGGTGTTATTATGTCTTTATCTTGGTAATTGTTCAAAGCAGGAGGGCATGAAGTAATTTACATTGCAATTAACAAAATTAAAGTAACGACACACACGTGCTACCTACCACTGACGGCATTATCATCAATCACTTTGCTATCATGCAGAATATATCAGCTTGTGTAATGTAGAATAAAATTGAACCTTAAATGCATATAGATAAAGATCACATTGTCTTTGTCAATTTCGCTGTAGCACAAACATGAAATACTGCATCTGTGGATATTTGTGTTTTGTGATAATTGCTGCATTATGGACATTAGATATATTTGAATGCCACCCAAGTGCACTTTTAATTAAAATAGATTCAGCAGATCATTGTTGTCACTATTTCAATTTTAAATACTTTTCTTATGTTAAAGAGCCTGAGGCCAGCTGACAGACAGCTTGATTCTATGTGTATCATTATGTTTGGTTTTATCATATGAAAATGAGGCGGATGGACAAGGTAGAGAATAGGAAAATAGACTCTAGATTACATTAATAACGTAATTTTTAGATTGAGGAAATAATTACTTATTAGTATTTTTATGTGTCGTTTCCCGCTGTCTGTCTGTTTGTTCCTATGTATGCTTAGATCTTTAAAACTACGCAACGGATTTTAATGCGGTTTTCACTAATAGATAGAGTGGTTCTCGAGGAAGGTGTTAATATATAATTTACACAGTTACGCGGGCGAAGTCGCGGGCAGCAGCTAGTTGTTAAATATTTGAACAAAATCTTCGAAATAAAATTGAAAGCTTCTGATTGTACAAGATTGTATGTGAAAGAATATTTTTTAATCTAGAGATGTATCTAGGTAAGATTATCCCCATTTTAACAGTCAATTTTATACTAATATAACTTAGTAGGTAACTCAATTTTGCGATTTTACGCTTAAGTTCTTGGACCCTCAGCAACTAAGGGATTACTTAACAAATCCAACGCAGTATCACAGTTTCAATTATTAACATTAACTCCCCACTATGAGAGGGGACGGACAGGACCCCCAGTGGGAATTATAATTATCTGTTCCCCACCAATTACTTCTTGCTGAACCTTTCACTTGAAATATTTTTATTGAATCAACAATGCATTGAACGTGACTTTCAATTTTATTGTTAAATGCGTGTTAAAAGATTCCGTATCATTTGATTGATTGAAATACATTGTTTACCATGTTCTAATAAAGGTTCCATCTTCCGGTCCTTTGCCAGTTCTGCTCTATCGAATGTCATGCCCTCCGGTTCCACTTATCACATATTATATATTATTACTAGCTGGTGCCCGCGACTTCGTCCGCGTTCTGGATGAAATGTCCTTTCTGGTGTCCCAGACAACGTGCATGCGAAATTTCATGGTGGTCGGTTTAGTAGTTTTTGCGTGAAAGAGTTACAAACATCCATACACCCATACAAACTTTCGCATTTATAATATTAAAATAAGTACGGATTAGTACAGAAGTACGGATTATATAATGCGTATTATTATACATATTATATGTTGTTAATGAAATTTATAATATCTGTAGGCGCCTGCTGCATTCATGTTCTGCTTTAATAACTGCCGAATTTAAGTTTTTCATTATTGTTTTCTTCTATTTTATTGATGATGGGTTTGCTCTTGTTCATCATCTAGCCGCCCAGAAGATGCGAATGCCGTCGAGCTTTAAAAAGTTAGTTAATATTTAACTAAAATGTGCTAATTCCAGTAGATTACTAACATAGTTGAGGGTTTAAAACAGGCAAAAAAAAAGAAAAGGCCAAATTTGAGCACGTGCCATCAATGGTACGCATGCCATGGACACGCACCATTCGAGTGAGTGTGGGATGTCTCAAGTTAGTGTAATGTATACTTTCTCCATCCGTAGATATAATACAATATAATAGGTTATAAGAACACAATAGGTATTTTGTTTTAACATTTTAATGAAATATATGGTTACAGTGAGTCAATCGTAACAGATAGAGATAAAATCGTTTAATGTTTAGCTTACGTAAGCCATGTAAATTTTTACCAATGGCGACTTGGTTGCAAAATATTGTTTTTTTCTATTAGGTGTTATTATAATATTAAACGTTCAGTGAATAATTATCTTACTGATAGTGAAAACCGCATCAAAATCCATGGTTTTAGAAAAATCAGCAGTTATATGTATATAGCAATATACTTATATAAATAATTATAACATATATAAAAGACGAGAATATTTTTATCAAAGAAATGGGTTAGAGAATGGAGAATTAATGCACGAATGAGGAGGTCGTCGATAGCCGTTATATTTCATATTCCCCTGTGAAATGTCAAATGCGTAGGGAGTAGGCGTGTTGGTTGAGCCAAGACCCAACGGTCCCCTTGACAGCTCTAACCAGTAATCCGTTAAAACCGAAGGGTCACTTTCCAATTACATAATGCCCACCCGAGCGCACTTCTCGCTTCTTCAAATGTCACAAAGCGGTTCAAATTGTCGTTCTATAGGTACCGTGCCTACTAGTGATTTATCTATATACATATTAATACATATAGTTTATTAATACTAATATATAAAGCTAAAGAATTTATTTGTTTGTTTGAACGCGTTAATATCAGGAACTACTGGTTCGAATTGAAAAATCATTTTTGTGTTGAATAGATCATTTATCGAGGAAGGCTTTAGGCTATATAACATCACGTTGCGACTAATAGGAGCGAAGAAACAGTCGAAAATGTGGAAAAAACGGGGAAAATTATTCATCTTTGAGGGCTTACGTTGCGTGCGCTGCGAAAACCGTTCAAGATAC
The DNA here is from genome assembly GCA_947623395.1 of Synanthedon tipuliformis. Taxonomy (NCBI): domain Eukaryota; kingdom Metazoa; phylum Arthropoda; class Insecta; order Lepidoptera; family Sesiidae; genus Synanthedon; species Synanthedon tipuliformis. The sequence continues at coordinate 6,071,483 of OX392420.1, read as the reverse complement.
CCAAATGATTCCCAAAATAACTATTCCACGCGGACGAAGTCGCGAGCATCAGCTAGTAGGTAATAAATAACATAAAATATTATCAACTTGTCGATACAATAAAATGACTTACGAGCGTTACACATTTTATATAATTTTCATTGTACTCTTTACATTGACTATCGATTTTTTTCATGGCTTGGAATTCAGTGAAAGGTGATTTCTTTTATACCTACTAGTTTTTTCCTTAAAGTTTGATATGACGTCGTACAGTTGAAGAAACTGTAAGCCAAAAGTCGGTGTAAGATATAAGATATCTATATGCTTGTAAACAGTTTTCAGTGATAACATTGCAATCTTTGAAATAACATTAGTTTTCTTATTTAAATAATAATTAATAATTTGTTGTAAGTAATTGAAATAAAATAAATTAAATCGTCTAGACTAATACCTAATTGTAATATACCTAATTAATTATAATTAATTAATCAATTAATTAATATTAATTGGGCTATACCTAATTACCTATTACCTATTGGTATAGCCCCCAATTTATAGGTTTGTGTTATAGGAATCGAACCCAGGACCCGTAAGTCAGAGAGGGCAAGCAAGCGCAATAGGCTTGTCGAAGTCTCTCGATTAGTAAATTGTACTAAGACTTCATTGGTAAAATTACGAATATATGTATAATATGTTTGGTGTAACTCTTTCAAGTTCATGCCTCAATGCATAAATTAGGAAAAACTGTCATGTAGATAAACGCTGTCTTAACCAAAAATTAGAACAAATAAATACCCATTATAACTCTTTTCAAGTTGTGGATATGAAAAAAGTAATAGTAATTTTGTTACGTCATTGTCAAAGTACCCCAGACCTAATGTGTCAGGCATTTAAGACGTTCGTGGCATTGTCGTTTCGTGGCAGTCTTATTGTATCGCGTATTGTATCCTGTGTATCCACTTAAGTCGTTTCCGTACCCTTTTTACGTACGTTAGACAGCTGAAATATCGAAGTAGACGACTTAAATGGAATTTCTCTAAAGCAAAAACTGCTTCAAGAATTGTTCGAAACGCGAGCTACACCTTGATTTATCGACCTTGAATTCCCCGTCGTAGCTCTCCCGCCAACTTTACTAATTAAGAGAAAGATAAATTTCCCTTTTCCCTTTAAACAATTTCCTCAAAAACTTGTAACAGTTCAAAAGAGTTTATTTTTTTTTCCTCAAATTCAAATAAAAATTCATTATGACATTTTGTTATTAAAAGTTTCTTCTTATAATGTACTTTGTACTTTTAAAATTAAATTAGCCTGTCAATTAAGCTCGAAGCAAAAGCTGCACGAGCTTTAACTACGTCGCATAAATCTCTACATAAACTACTTAAGGTTAAAGTTTTGACATTAAAAAGAGATTTACTTTTTAAGGCTGTCTTAAAAATCTAATACTCACTGTTTCAGTTTAAAAGTTTGTAACATAAAAACATGCAAGAAAATTACACTTTCTCTTTTAAAAAAAAAACTTAAGGCAAATTTGCTTCGAAATTGGTAGTCTTTGATCCCTAATAACAGAGCGGGTAGTTTATCACGCCATGAACTCATTTGCCACTGAGCTTAACTCCTGATGTATTTAGTTTCTCATTTAAGAAACAACGCTAGCGTGTAACTTGCACGGTATTAATATAGGCTTAACGCAGTAATGAACCATAGCTCCCCTATTGTATTAGTTTCAATTCTCTATTTATGACGTTAGCTATATTATTCACAAGGTATGACGGAAGTTTATGCATTAACCTTAAATATAGCATATTTTTTGTTAGAAGAATAATATTAGCGTTGATGTTAATGCTATTTTTTGAAATCCACAAAACCTATTTCTGATCTGTGAATCTAATATCTAGGAATATCTGTCTGTTTTACGTTTTCAGGGGTTTATATTTAATTTGTAAGTATGTAATGCCTAAATAACATAATTATTTTATATATAAGTACTTAGAGAAGAACGTCAAAAATAATGACAGTTCTCATAGCACCCATGCTGTAATTGCTGTCACCAAAATGGAAGCCCAGTTTAACCTATTATGGGCACACATTCAGCGACCTGGAATAGATATACTATTTCGTTGCACACATTACGATCAAGTGTCATGAAATAATATATTTTTTGTTTATTAATTACGTAAATATTAATTACACAATTAATTAGCCATTAATAAATTGATATTATATTAGTACATAAGTTATCTAATGTAAATGCGACTTAAGTCTACGATCGGAGTTGTGCTACAAGTGCTACGAAGTTGCACATACGAATGAATATGCTACGTTGTAGAAAATATCTACGCATGTTAACTTTTCGCCTTTAGAGCAAAACCTGTGATATTTCCTTCTGCTACATAGACATATATGTACAATGTACATAATATAGTCATATACATATCCTATCTTATCCATGGATGTGTATGGATGTAGTAGGAAGATAATGAAGTGTCTTAGTGAGAATCCAGTATGCTTTACAGGATTCTGCCATGCTTCAGCTTACCATACCAAATCTTCATCTTAAATAATAAATATAAGTACCTATCTATTATTTCTTAACCTTGATTTTTTTTGTTATTTTTTCCATCTTTCCTAAGCATGATTTTTCCTAGCCTATCGCCTAAACACACACGCACATCCTATCTCGTATTTATATCAAAGCAAGACGGTCACGCGAGTTCAATGATTTTTTCCCCATACAAAAAGTGTCTAACGCACCTAAAGAGGTTTTCACTCCAAAAAACCATATGAAACTCTATTCAGCTCACCAGTGCGCAATGTGTTATCGGTATCGCAATTGTGAATTGCATGCATACCCAATGCTCTGTCCAAACTCAATACACTCGAGAATTGCATTGGCACATTCATTATTCAAATGTGCTTGAAGGAAAACAGTGCCGGTATGGGCATAGTTCAAACCAAAAGTTGCTTACAGTCCATAGCGGCGACGAGTTCCAACTTTGTGGCAACTTCATTTCTGGGCCACTGACTGCCATATTCGCGGCGGCAACTAGCCGTAATAAATGTGGCTATTTTTCAGTCGGGAAAACTTAGTTTGTGTGAATTGAATATAATCTCATATAAAATGAAAATTCACATTTCACTCTTTGTTTGTTTACCTTGTAAGTAAGTTAAATGTTTTGGAAATAATTTTATTTAAACCACGTGTATTTTGTAATTATTTTTTGCAAGTTTTGTATGACATATTGCGTTCAGCAGCTATACAGCCCTTCTGGCGACTGAAACCATTACCACTGTTATCCATTGACTTTATTTTAGTTTTTCAAGCTAGAGAATTCAAGCTTTTTATAAACCTTAATATGATAAGGTGAATCAAGTCAACGGTATAGTAAAAAAAAAAACATATGTCAGTGCGAATTTTTCTCATTTTATATTTTTCTTCATAAACCTATTACTGCGGAAAAGTGGCTGTCCTTATTTACTACCAGCGTTCACTCGTATTTATTCTTTTGCAAAATAATATATACATTTGCATTGCACTATCCCTCCACGACATTCGTTCGTTGCTGACGATGAATTAGAGCGGTCTTTGTAAGTTTTCATCACAGTACAGACACATAATATTATATAGATATTCATATACAGTTTCAGTTATTAACAAGTGCATGAAAAGCACCACCTAGTTCATTAGAGTCCGTACTGCAGTTATAAGCTGGGCGTGTTTGGAGACAGTAATCACCCCTTGCAGAGGAACACATCGAAAAGCGTTTATTTAGCGTGTGTACACTTGTTGGGTTTCGGTAAATGAACAAGGGATGCAAGAACCAGTTACCCAATCTCCTCTTTATTACTTATCCTTTATTCTATGAAGGTTGGCCGCATATTTGCAACACTTATGGCGTTGCTTGTTGTAAATAGGAAACCTACCATCAAATGGGCTGCCATCCTACCTGAACCATCCTCATTCTGTAAAAGTTCATTATTAAGATATTAAAGATAAGACCATTAAATTTAAATCTATGGTCTAAAACGATTTCAGGTCTATCTGTGTTTAGAATTTCATCATAATTCATTCAACGTTTATATGAATTTTTTGAGTTACAAACGTAATATTTACAAACTTTCGCATTTATACTTTATTTGGTTTAAGAATGTCTGATCTAAAAAACCATCCGAGGCCTGGCTGTATGCGTCAGTTGAATAAGAAACATTCGAGTGGTCATAAATTTTTTACGAGCTATAAAGAGGTTTTGTTTTAGTATTCCCAATATTATTTCTTCAGCAACCCGAGCGAGGGTTCTCTTAATTCAGGACTTGTATTCTTTTACTAATAAAAAAGTCTTTCTTCCAAATTAGGTATTGTCTTAGTAAAACTGTTACCTAAACGTGCGTAGTTTAAGAATTTGTTTTTTTGGAGTTCTCTTTCCATTAATCAAATGAACTCAAAATTTCTACCCAGGCAACGGACTCCAATCCGTTTAATCTGGATGAATACCGCTTCTTTAGCGGAGATTAGTAAATGTCAATAATTTTAAGGATTTAAGGATTTTAAGGATACCTGAATTGCATCACTATACCCCATATAAGCACTATGACGCAATATGACCACCACTGTGCTTTAACTTAACTTTGTTAACTTCTTTAACTTTGTACAAAAAAAAATAAAAAAAATAATACTAATCATATGTAATCATATGTAATATTTAATAAATTATTTATCTCAAATGCTTACCATTTATTATGAAGTTAAGTTAAATATTTGAACATTCGGTCCCTATTTGAGTGCAATATAATTAACACTCCCACGTGAACTGACAATAATAGCACTGTATTCTCGAAACCCCTATTATTATAATAGTTAGCTTAATAGACGTTAATGAATAGCTTGGAAAAGCGTCTGTAGAATTGTTCGAGTTGTATTGATTCCTCCTTTCTATTTACACAACAATTCAACTAGACTTTGTTGAGGCACTGAATAAACCACACCGACTCGAGACACAAACAAAAGCGGTTTGAATGACTATCGAAAAAAGTATCAAGTGTTTGTCGATTTAAACGATTTGAAGAACTTGTTCTTCAGTTTCTTTTAAAAGAACATTTCTTATCAAAATTAAAAGCTATATTTTGTAGTAGTATGCGAATTTACATGTTTTTTTGAAAATCCCACAAAAATCTAACTTGACTCCTGCCACTTATATATTTCACTTAATGTATTTCGCAGTCACTTAGGCAGCTCGTCTGGAGGCAGTAACCATCCCCTTACAGAAGACCTTCGCGAAATAACAGCATTTCTGTTTTGCTAAGTGATTAAGGGACCTATTCCTTGTTAATCTCTTTCAGATATAGAAAGCTACAAAATCAGCATGAGAGTAACATATCCTATATTTTACAAAGTTACCCGGACGAAGTCGCTTGCAACAGCTAGTTGTGAATAAAAATAATCGACATCTTAGTTGATTTGCTCTTAAGTCGTATAGTTTTTTATTTTCACATTTATATTTAAGCGGTGTTACGAATGTAATTTCAATTCTTATGAAGCAACAGCAATATTTTTATAAGAAAAGGGGCCAATTTCACTGAAACGTCTGTGTATACGCATAAAACGCCTATATATCACTCCGAGAGGTTGAACCACCGCACGCACATCGAATTCAGATCAACCGAACCCTAGCTTTTGATGGAGATTTGATGTCATCGCGTAGCGGCCAGTATTTATACGCATTTATTGATTTTTTCAAACATTTTTTGGACGAGGGTTATAAAAAGTTTATATTAAAGCTTTTTTTAACATTTTTGAAGTGAAACTTTTTATTATGGGACACTATTGAAGTGAAACTTTTTGTCATGAGAGTGAACTCGTCGAGCTAACAAACTGTTAAGTGTTAAACTGTTAAACTCCTTGTCTCTTTCTTATTACCGCCTCTCTCACTCTAGCAGAGTGAGAGAGGCGGAAAGAAAATTGTTGATGTTGACTGACAGTGACACTGTTGACATTGACAGTCTGTGTCGGATAAATTGGATAAATACAGAACAACTAATTAATATTATGGAAAAAATGAGTACTACACAGACATAGTTCATTCTCTATATGCTACGGATTATAGAGTATGATCTTATCATACTATATACAGATGGATGACATTACTGTCATCCATCTGTCTGACGTTTAACTAACAAATCACAAATGACAAAGTTTGGTTTTATGACTGCCTGGCGAATCCTGAATTTTATTTTTAATTTAGTGTTGTGTAAAACTTATCTTCTTTAAGATAATACAGTCATGCTTCAAGTGTTCAACGTCCTTATTTTTTAATTATATGTTTATGGAAAATAATTCAATAAAATGGCACTAAAGAAAGTAAAGGGGAACTTCGAAAGAATCACTACATAGTATAAAACAAAGTCGCTTTTTCTGTCCCTATGTCCCTTTGTATGCTTAGATCTTTAAAACTACGCAACGGATTTTAATGCGGTTTTCACTAATGGGTAGAGTGGTTCTCGAGGAAGGTTTATAAGTACCTAAGTTACGCGGGCGAAGTCGCGGGCAGCAGCTAGTGTTCGATAAAAATCTCACCGATTTAGTGCGTGGTATAAGGAATAATAAAGATAACGAGGTAGGTACACATCAGAAATTGTTACTATTTACTTAATAAACATGTAAATAAGTTTTGAATGTTATATTTTTTTATATAATATTCGATTTTAGGCCAAGTACATAGCACAATGTATGGAAGAAATTAAAGTGGAACTACGACAAGATAACATAACATAAGAAAGCTAACGCTGTCGCTAAGCTGACATACGTAAGTACTTAGGTCTTAAGTAGTTCGAATTTGTAAGTGTAACTGTTGTAATTATTAATTAAATTGACATTTATTTTAGCTTCAAATGTTAGGATATGACATATCATGGGCTATATTCAATATTATTGAGGTGATGAGTTCAAACAAATTCACTTACAAAAGAATCGGGTACTTAGCAGCTAGTCAATCATTCCATGCAGACTCAGAGTTACTTATGCTCACTACAAATATGATAAGGAAAGATTTAAATGCTCAGAATCAATATGAAGCAGGATTAGCACTCAGTGGACTGAGTTGTTTCATATCTCATGATCTAGCAAGAGATTTGGCAAATGATATCATGACATTGGTGAGTTTATTGAAGTGAAACTTTTTATGGGACACTAGCGTTTTGTCATGAGAGTTAACTCGTTAACATAAGTCATATTAATTACTTATATAGTTCTTTTCTTAATGTAGAATGTTTATGTATATGTAATATATATATATATATATATATATATATATATATATATATATATATATATATATATATATATATATATATGTATATGTCTATTAAATTATTTCATATTAAAAAATTTTTAATATTGTTTTTATTCTCAGTTATTGTCAATGAAGATACAAAAAATGTATGCGTCAGTCCAAAACTAACAGCGTCAAAAGTGAAACTTTTTATGTAATTCAAAAACTGTCAATAAGTGTACAAAAAAATACATTGCAGCAAAGAAAAATTGACTGGAAATTATAATAAAAATGATTTATAATAAAAATCAAGAAAAATCTACAGACTATCCCGAATTAATTACTATGGAAGTTTCACTTGTACGTATATGTATATAGTTTTATGTATATGTAAATAATAGTACGTACGAGTGAAACTTCCGTAGTAATTAATTCGGGATAGTCTGTAGATTTTTCTTGATTTTTATTATAAATCATTTTTATTATAATTTCCAGTCAATTTTTCTTTGCTGCAATGTATTTTTTTGTACACTTATTGACAGTTTTTGAATTACATAAAAAGTTTCACTTTTGACGCTGTTAGTTTTGGACTGACGCATATTATACAGGCTGTCGGTTTTCTTGACGAGAAGTGGTTCCTATCGCCTATTAATACAAAAAACGTTAATGTTACTGTTTTTAATCTATCAATGATAAAGTTTAAGTGATTATAAGTGGATAAGTGTATACTTTATTATCCTCTCATAATCACTTTTATACCCTGTACCCTATCGCCATTTTGCCATCCCTTATCCTATATCTTAATCTGAGCGGCAGTCCACTTGAGGCAGCCGTGGCTTACTTGTGTTATAGTATTTGCAACCCCACATATCAAAAATTAAAACACTAACAAGCTACCCTCTAATGAACAGAACACTGGTGTCCAGTGAAATACAATATGTTCACTTGAACAATGTGGGTAGTTTGTGTAACGAAATCGAAACACTGAGTGCAAAGTGAATAAACGAATAGTTACACTCATTGTGGTTCATTCGCAACCGTGCCACCGAGCTGCCACCTAATTACTAAATAGCTTAATGGATGGAACGACCTCATTAGAGGAGAGTGTCGTTTAGATTCAGGCGTCATTCTATCACCTTATTCTTAAAAACAGTGTTAATTTGCGAATAAAGATTTTTTATTCTTTCGATAATGTAATTTTTCTAAAATTTCAATATTAAATTAACTAAAATAATATTTTTTTTAATAGTAAGCTTTATTGTGTATTAACAGCGAGTAATATAGTCTATCTATACTAATGTTATAAAGAGAGAAGATTTGTATTTTTGTATGTTTGGAGTAAATAAACTCAAAAACTACTGGTCCGATTTTGAAAATTCTTTCACCTACAGAAAGCTACATTTTGTCAGCGAGTAACATAGGTTAGGTATATATTATATCGCCTAATTAATTAATATGATTAATTCTTGCCATTAATCATCTCTATTCGATTTATTTAAATCGCATTTAAAAAAGTAGGTCAACTACTGTTTGTTTCATTTATGTCTCTATCGACTTCGCTAACGTTAGCTTTATTGGAAAGTTTTCACATTCTAAAACATATTTCACTTAATTTCACATTATGAAACGTGGCATCAGTGAACATTAAAATTTAGACTGTTATAGCTGATGAATCCAATATTGAAAAGTTATAAAAAACTTTGCCTTTCCTAACCTCAGACTAAATAAAAACTGTAGACACAATTTTGCGGAAAACATAGTGAAGCCGGTTTTATGAACATGTGTGCGTAGGCCGTTTACTGTATTGATATTTTATGTCTGTCTGCCTGCCTCAAATTTTGTTTATTCTTATCGAAAATATTGATTTCTAAGTTTATTTACGTGTGAAATATGATTCCATCCTTTGACTAAGCCATTCGGTATTTTCATTAGTAAATATTTTAAAAAGGCGAGGCGTAGTTTGATTGCTTCTGTGTGCGTGTAATCGTGTATGTACACGGCGAAGGCGTAGTTTTACCGGCTTCTCTCTGCCGTCCATGTCTTTATCTTTAGTTATGATTTTATCTAAGTTACTAACGTAGAAAATTTCTTTATGATATAAAAGCTTCTTTCGCTGAAGTAAATTAAAAATTAATCTTCCGTGCAATAACATAAGTTATTTTATTTATTATTTGTGCCAAAAATTCAAGGAAAAACAGGGCTCTAATCATCAAGTTCCCTAACGAAGTTAAACAAACACAATAGACAAACAAGAGAGAAAATTAATTTCAAATCAGACTTGATTTGATTTCAATAGGAAATGAGAAGCGAGGTAACTTTAGTGGTTTGTTAAGTATTAATATAACAAGTTTCCAAGCAACGAAAATAATTACAGAATCCATAGCCAAGAATTATAACTTTGTAATTATGTTTATATCTATATAAACAAAATTATAAAGTTGTACCTACTTAGGAGTAGGTAAGAACTAAGTTCGGGCCGTTTTTTTTAATAAATATATTTTGCATATCATTAGATTATTGTCAATGATTTTTCTAAAGAGATTCTTCTGTTATACCCAAATCTATGCTTTTAATTTTTCTTTAGAAATAAGTAACATTTTTCAACACTTTCTCATTTTTGCTTTTAATTAAGGCTATGGACCACCTTTGCGAGTAGGGCAACAAAGTACATAATTTACATAATATACTCTGTGATTATAATAACAAAAGCAGATATTGAGTGCGAAGATCAGTGGAGAGTTAGTTTCAAAATAACATTAGATGTAGGTACATAAGATTCAAAAAAACCTTATAAAAGGTTAAGACATTACCAACCATATTACCTATATTATTATGCAACCATTTAATTTTGTATATTATTATAAAAAAATAAAAATAATAAATTTGTGTGTTTCGATGGAGACTGTAGATACCCGGTGGTTTTTTATGTGCAGTAAAATATTCCTCCCTTTTATAAAATGAATATCTATGAATAATAGCAGGTTTTAAATAAAATTTCTATTTTTCACAAAAATAAAATAAGTTACCGCTTAGAATTCAATTGAATGGCTACGAGAACGAGAGGCATCTTCGAGGTGTATATTTCCATTTTTTACACTTTTGTAACTTTGAACCAATTACGAGCGTTTATTTCAGTTACAAAACCTTTTTCATAATCACGAAAAATGCTGCTTTATTAACAATAGTTTACATGGGTTGAGTAGTCTTTGATTCTGATTCTCTATGTGTTTGGTCAAATCAATTATTAATTTATTAATTTTAGGCAGTATTTTTATAGAACCCTAGAAGGTATTTTTAAAATAGCGGAGCGAGAAGCTCGAGACATTATTCAGTTTATTCAATTATAAATAACAAAATTTTGTTATCTTATTATATGAAGAAAGAACTTAGATAAAATATTTTTTATTTGATAACTTATCCGTATTATAAATGCGAAAGTTTGGATGATTGTTGGCTGAACGCATTGGCTGAACGGATGTGGATGAAATATAGGATGCTTTTTCTCCTACGAAGAAATTATACCTAATTTCTTCGTAGTTTTTCTGCTTGAAAAAATGTTAGGTTTGCGAGGGATCGTCTAAATTCTAAATAAAAAAATTAGACGCCACCGTCGTCACAGCTATAAAGAAGTCAGGCGTTACCTATATTACTTTGTTTATTTTTTATTTGTTATCGCGAACGAAGTCGCGGGCACCAGCTAGTAATTTAATAACTTAAACTAGTATAGACTAGAACGTGTCACCGCCTCTAGATCGACTATTGCGTCCTATTGTGGGCTGATATAGTAACAATAAAAAAACCAAGGACTACGCTTAGATAGAAATCCAATAAATTGATTGCCTTCACTTAAAACTTATGCAAATATTCCTATTACTCAATGAATAAGGTTCATTTTTGTTTACTTTTCCGATTTGCCTTCATATATCTTCGCCATTTGTCTTCGTTACAGAAACTGTGTTATATAATATGATACATGATGGTGGCAAACATTAATTTCAATTACATATTAATGAGCATTGTTACCAAATATTAATAATAATTGTTTACACACAATACATACATTGCGTCGTGTGGATTATATCTATAGTATATATATAATTATACATTCGATACAATTCAGGACGCCATTCATTCTTGTTTGCTATTGTAAGCGAATCTATTGAAATAGTTTAGACTTACTTGGTGATACGGTTGACAGTACGTACTAGATGACAAGTAAATAATACCTGTCTCTAGTTTAAATTATAGATATTTTAAGTAAACTATTGACAGAAAATTTAAAATTAAAGACATGCATTACTTTTATATACTCTTAAGAGTTTGATTACTATAATATTTTAGGCAGACTACTGAACTTTACATGGATATAATAAAAACTTAAGAGTGTTCCGAGCGGGCTCCCTAGAGGGAGTCCGTAGCGGAGCGCTCCAATTGTAAAAAATCCAATTAACTTGACACTGGCAGAAAATGGCCATTTTATAATGAGCCGCATTGCCATTTAAATATAAGAAGAAGAAGAAGAATAAAAACTTACAATAATGTCACATACATTATACACACACATACAACATAATTATTACATTACACAGATACAATATTTTATAATTTCTAAACATACGCTGACTAATCAGTATTTTATACAAATGAAAAATACAAAGTTAAGTTACTAAACAATAATTTCTTACACGCGGACAAAATAAAAAAAAAAAGAATTATGTTAAAAAATAACACAAACTGAATAAATACATACTGTTTAAGCGTAAGCTTCTAATGGAAAAACCCAAGACCCAAGGTCGCTCGACCAAATAACACATAATTATGAAGTTTTATCAAAATCGGTTCAGTAGTTTAGGAGTTTATTGGTATACTAGCTGATGCTCGCGACTTCGTCCGCGTGGAATAGTTATTTTGGGAATCATTTGGGTATCTCGAACGGTTTTCGCAGCGAACGCAACGGAAGCCCTCAAACACAAAAATAATTTTTCAATTCGAACCAGTAGTTCCTGAGATTAGCGCCTTCAAACAAACAAACAAACTCTTCAGCTTTATAATATTATTATGATTTTTGTGTAATATCTAACCTATAGGTTAGATATTACACAAAAATCACATATTGCGTTTTAATACTAAATCTTTTTTACTTATAATTTAAAATATTTCCCAAATGAAGTGGGTTTTATGACTGAAAATGATTTCAAGAGACTCTCTCTCCCTTTCACTTAATATGCCAAGAAGTGACATTAAAATTTAAATAGACTAATATATCAAGTAAATTACAAGCTTTAATACCACTTTCGCGGAAATAATACCTACACTTAGCTAAGGCATTCATTGCGTTTCGTATATTTTAACTTCGGGGTTCTCTTAGTAATTATATTTTTGCATTCAAATATAATGGAGTTCAAATAATTTAATGGTGAATTTTAAACAAATATACATATGTATTATCTGTTATTCAAATTTTTATGTGTATTTTTTTAATTTTTTTTTTTATTATTTTTTGTTACTTTTGATTTTTATTAACTGGGATATATCTTTTTTCAGAATTTTTATCATCTACTGAATTAAACCAAATACTTACCTACTCCATTTAATTGAATCTGTTAACCAATTTAAACTAAATAAAAATTAACAGGTAAGATCAAAAAAATTAAATACTATATAATTGTCGTTTAATTAAAATTGTAAATTAACCATTGTAATTAAATCGTGAAAAGCAGTTATTGCCGACATTTTTTTTCATAATCAAAATGTCTGTATAGTATAAGTGTGTAAATTAACCATTGTAATTAAATCGTAAAAAGCAGTTATTGGGGACTTATTTCCTTATTAAAAATGTCCGTATAGTGTGGATTCCATTTCTCTTAGTGTTTGTTGAGGTAACTTTCTTACATTGTAATGCAAGTAAAAGTAGAGATTTCATAAAATGTAATGTAAACCACCATTGAGATAATAGCAATGTTTTGGTCCGTTTTACAGACGAAAATCTCACGGAGATCACGTAACGTTTTCATAGCACTGGAAAATTTCATATATATTACCTGCGTCTGCATTGTTGAAAACAGCGATGCATTGGAGACTTCTGTGCACACTGCGCTTTTTCCAAATTTCGAATACAACTTAAAGTATGCACAACAAGTACAATATTTAGATCATGTGCATTTTAGCTCTTGTGGTTACCCACAATCAATTTTATGCTCGTATTTCGTTCTATGAAAAGTTATCTTGTGCTCATACTAGTGATTTTTTCTCGATTTTTCTAATTCATGCATCAAAGGTTATCGGTTGTAATCAGAGTACATCCAAACTATCCCACATGACTATATAAGTCATCAACAGAGGTTCTTTATTTAATTGCTTGAATCGCCTGTAATTCCTATCACATGATGAAAACTCGAGTTTTATATAATGGCTTCATGACAAAAATGAAGTTCTTCAATAACTACTGTTCCCGTCGGTATGGTGTGCAAATTCGTATATACTTTTTACACTTCTGTATTTGAATTTTTGATGTAAATTTTTGGTCAATTGCATGACTTGCGTAAATGCAAAGATTTGAAGAACTTACATTTACGTGTATTTGTTTTGTTTTACTTAGTAAGTATTCTTTTAACTAATTGCCACTGTTTAGAAACCATGAATCCTAATCCCGAAAATTTGTCTTTACTGCTTCTATTGATATTATGTTTCCTTATCTGTATTATTTTCTACGGAGAGTATTTTAATTTTAGTATAAGTGCAAAGCGTATCTGTGCCATTGCAGAGCAAAGCAGCACGTGTGTCCTCGACTGAATATCCTAGTTGGATTCGAGTGCCATTTACGGTGATGACGCTCACTGCTATTACCTTCTGTGGCCCACTGAGTTTACTGCAATATTATATCAATTTAACCGAGGTGAATCTACGATATTTAATGTTTTGATACTCATAAAAACCACCTGTTAATTTGTAAAATAATTTAAAAATGTTAGTTGATAAATCAATAAAGATTCCGCTACTGATGAAGACATCAAATGTAGGTATACTAGAATAAGTGTCAGAAATTATTGAAAAGCATTGACGTAATAAAACAATGTGTTGGGAATAAACCTTATGATTAACTATTTTTACTTACCTCTCATAATTCGAATGCCAGATATCCATAGAAATAATATATCTTTGCCAGATATAGAATTACATAAATCGCCCTTAAATCAGAGCGCTAACAATTTTGTCAATCCTAATCTATCAATAGATACAAATAAAAATGACTCGCTAAGTGTATCGCTAAGAGCAAAATTCAATAACGACTGGACAAATTAAGGTTATATTTATTTTTAAACATTCGTTGAAGTCCGTGGAATGTTATTATAAAGAGAGAAATTGGAAAAATTATTATCATTCTTGCCAAGCCGACGCGTCGCTAGTCAATCACAAAAATTGGTTTATATCGATTTTGTACTACATAGTAACAGAATACAATACGTTTCGCGCCCATAAACAAGCCAACCAAACTGCCATGACTGTGAAATAGCAGCTTAAGTGAATAACTAAGGGATACCATAATTCACCCATCTTGCCCCTCTATATTCTCTAAACTTAAAACTTAAACTTAAAGTAACTTAACATTAGGTAACTTAAAGTTTTTACTTTAATAAGTTAGCTTACTTTAAAGCCTTATGTCTTTACTTGTATTAATAATAAAGCCCATATTACCAAGCGAACCTTGTACTGCTGACTTTTACATAAATTTAAAAATAATATAAAATAATAAAGCAATTATAAATATTGTCAAATTAACGCTACTGTTGATTACCTACGCACTCAGTGTGTCATTACATTTATATAAAGTGGAACGCTTTTATTTTTGCATTATTTTTTATTCAAATCCGTGCAGCTCTAACAACTTCTCTAATTGGAAGGGATTATCTACGTTGCATCAGCAAGAGAGTTTTTTTGCATATTCACTGCCGCCACAACTGTATATTGTGGAATTTTTAGACCAATTTAATATAGTGGAACAGTAAAAACGGTTTAAAATACTCTACGGTTTAATTTATTTCTCAATTAACTTGCAATTCTAAGTAGTGATTCTTTCCTAAAATAAAATGGATGAAATTACTCAGAGAGCCAGAAGAGTGCGTGGCCACTGCAGCACGGTGAAGCACAATTCGATTATAATAATAATATAGAAGCTCTGGGTTGGCATAATGTCAAATAACTCCACAGAGTACTCGCTATAATGCATGCAGTAGAAGATGCAGAGAAATGCAATATCTTAGGCTGCACTTATACCAAGGTCCTTAGCTTTACTGTTTGACACACTTACCGTTAGAGCACACTTATTATTTTAAAAAAAACTTAAGTTTTCTTTTTAAAAACGAATTTGATTTAATATCTAAGAGTTGAAAGCCTTAAAACATTATAAATGGTGTGATTTTGTTCTATTTTAGCGTCAAACCAATGCATCACCATCATCATCAGTCTTTCTGATCACTCTGTCTATGTCTCTCCACTGCTGGATGTAGGCCACTCCCAAGGCTCGCCACCATGCACGGTCTTCTGTTTTTTCGCATCCAGCCACTTCCTGCGAAGCCTTTTAGGTCGTCTCTTCATCTGGCAGCAGGGCGTTCCACGCTGCGATTTCCAATTCGAACCATTGCATACAAAACAATAAGAGAACGACACATTGAACATATTTGAATTGAAATCTCTTCCACTTTAATATCAGATAACATTCTAACACATACAGTTAGAAACTGTTCTCAGTCATTCTTCATACTTTTATCGAATTTACACATTTCAAAAATCCAATCGGTACAGCTGAACGAAAAATGTCACTCGGAAATACGAGTTCATAATACAAGAGAAACGTGGCCGAGGCAATATGCTGACGTTACTACACTGGGATTTGCGCTGTACCGGCGAAGTGGTAAAATAAGGGAAGCAACATGGCGTTTAAACGCGCAACATTATCCAATCAGACTAATCAGATTTCACGGTATGCTCACCCTGTAGTTGTGCTTGTGTATCACCATAATCATCATTTCTTCTTTGAATAGTAGGTATAAAACAAAGTCACCTCCCGCCGTCTGTCCCTCTGTATGTACGCTTAGATCTTTTAAACTACGCAAAGGATTTAAATATGGTTCTCACTAATGGAAAGAGAGTTAAAGGCCGAAAGTTTGTATATGTAATTTGAAGAAAAAATCTATGCAAAGCCGGAAGCAGCCCACTAGTGGAGTATATTAGCACTTTTAATT